>JBBDHG010000031.1:907500-1650000 GCA_037951165.1 Lophius americanus | reverse complement strand
ACGTGCTGAGCTCGGCAAAAAGTCCTTTTGCTTCTCTGCCCCTTAAACCTGGAATACGCTACAGGACCTGAAGCTATCCAGCTTGATCCCACTAGGGGAATTTAAAAACTTACTTTAAGAGCAGTGGAGAGGGATTCTTTGGAAACCTGTTCCTGTTTATAAAATATGTATCTGCTCCTACTTGAAACTTTAACTTGTATTGTACAATGCATTGTATTGTTAAGACTGTCCCTATGTAAATGTTTGTATGTTATATGTTATTATATGTTCAAAACAGGTCCCTCATGTGAATGAGACCCTGGGTCTCAATGAGATTACCTGTATAAATAAAAGGTTAAATAAAAACAATTATATAAAAAAAATTATTTTGCAGACATATATGTACATCAATAACACATCAAGTAATGTAGAACGCAAATAGAATAATATTTGCAATTTAATATACATGTATGTTATGAAGACATTCAATTTGGAAGGAGGAAATAAACAAATATATCCCTGTGAGGCTGCTGGTCACCCGGGCAGACGGCAGACCCCTACCATTTACCTCTAAAGGGTTTCTCGAGTCAGGTCTTCATGTTTGCGTGTCCGAGGTTTGATGCTCCATTGTTTTTTCTTCTACTAAATAATAAGTATGATCATCTATTTATCAAAACACAAAAAAGTAATCTAGCAGCAATTTAAAATGTCCTCTTTACAGTCAGGATTACAAAAGGATCCTCCTCTTGATTTTTGGAAGCGTAAACACAGCTGCCCCCTGTGTTTAGAAGTAAGTACTGCATGTGAACGCCTTAATCGTGGGATTCAATGTGAAATATTGTACGAGCATACTTTGATTTAAAAATGTGTAGCTGCTACAAACAATTGTCATAATTCAAGTAGGACATTACGAAGAAGAAAAACGTCATGTGAAATAGTTAAAAAAACTACCTCAACATGTGGCATGAACACCGACGAGTGAGTTCAACCTTTGTTTGGTTTTTTAATTCATTAAGTATAATATCACAACATGCTTTACAGTCAACACTTCGGTTTGTCATATATATTTTTCACCCTTCAGATGCATAGAGAACATTAAGAATGTATGGAAGTACAATATCTAAGACCCACTCATCTATTTCTACTCATAAAAGGAGCATAAATGAGTCTCTAAACTACAACTTAACTTAAATATGAGAGAAATGAATACCTGGCTATACGTATCCCGATAACAATGAAAGACCCATGAAAAGTATGGCCTTAATCATCAACATTGTGTGCTTGGTGAGAACAGCATGACCACAGAAGGGACTACTCAGGCCTTACCTGCATGTATCCGGTTTCTGCAGTTTTCACGGCCGTGTCCACCAGACCTTCCCGACCCGCCATTGTGTGGAAAAAGAACTCTGTGGGCGTCAAGCCTGAATAGAAGCTGTCAGCCACAAAGCCTTTAGCAGCAGGCAACTATTGACAGAAGACAAAGAAGAGTCATCATTCAGCAGCCTTCTGAGTGCTCTTCACACAAAGAATACAGAATTTCATTTATATCCCCCAAAAAGTCTGGGATATTTGAATAGTCGTCGTCCGCCGATGTATCCACCGCAGATCCTTCTTGTTAGCGTGATAACTCAAAAACTATGTCATGGATAACTTTAAAATGTAATACCCATATAGACCTTAGAGTGAGGAAGATAGATTTTGGGAAAGATGGGTTTTACATTTCGGACACTAGGGGGAACAGTTATTTATCAACTGTTGGCCCAATTTAGTCCAAATTTGGTGCGTATGAAGCAACTGGAGGATATTTATCTTAAATACCTCATGTTTTACTTTAATGGTTCACATTTTACTCAATAGGGGGCGCTTTTTGCAGAAAATATATTTTTTCGGATATGACATATCCTAATCCTTAGTCCTATTTACTCCAAATTTGGTGACTATAAATCAGCTTGAGGAGATGTAACTTTTACATATCCTGTTGTACACTTTTAGTTTATATTTTAGACACTAGGGGGAGGGCACATTTTTAATCAGAAGAAAACTGATAAGTAACTTCCCATTTAAGGAGTTGAATCAGGGGAATTGTACAACGCAGGGGATTGGGGAAATTCGGGGATATGCAAGGGACGACAGCACAGGCCTAGTTACATTCATATACATGATCTTTCAAGGAACAGAGGTTTAAATAAAGACTATCATTCAAAAAATCTATTAGTGATATTAATTCCGCAAACCAGAGTAAACAAAATGAGAAGCGTTTTCAACAATTGATCAATCAATCTGATTCGTTTCTTTCAGTAAAAACTAGGGTCTAAGATGACGTCCCCAACAGAAAGGGTATATCCTTGAAAAGCCTCCAATGCCATTTGTTGTACAAGCCTTTCCCTTCAGCAATAGGCTCCAAGCTATGATCGCATTGTGACTGAATAATGAAGATAAATACAGTTAACAATTTTTTCCGGCGCTTAGTAGGAAAAACGAGACAGATTTCTTTGTTTACTCAATTCAAATTAACTAAATTAAGATTTATCAAAAAATAGTTTCCCTTCCTTTTTTTCTTCTAAAATTACATTTTTTTAACAAGTGACTTTCTTTTTTTTCAAGTCTGATGCTAGTCATTTTTTATCAACAACGTCCTTTCATTCATACTCAGAATTTCTCCACCCTCTGTTCTGACAAAGTATGATCTCAGGCTAACTTCCTCCAGAACAGTGGCTTTCACGTTCCAGACGTTGAAATCTTCACACCGTGTCATGTTTGACCAGTGCTAATAAACTTCTTGTTGACATGTCACAGTTTGCCTTTTGTATTTTTTGAAGATTTTTTATTTTCTATTTCATGCTTCTTTTGGTGAGCAGTGATAAATAGCCTACATCCCATCAGCAGCTCAGTAGGAGATTTCCCATTTTCTATCGCCAGCAGTTAATTTAACCCAGCAAGGTAGAAGAGGTCAGTCGCGCCTTTTTGCCGTGGCTCATCTGGTAGGTCTGTTATCATCATTGGCTCTTTTGGTTGTTTGACCTGATGTTTCTAACATGTCTCACAGCTTGACACCATCTTTTCAATATCAGCATTGATTCCTGGCCAATAAACAGATGTTCTTGTCCTTCTTGTACATTTCTCTGAACTGTTAATAGTATTTTTTGAATATCTGGTCTCAGTGACTGTGGGATCATTTCCGGCGCCCCTCGTGTGTGGCCGCATGTTGCAGCAGCTTGCACTCTCCTTATGCATTTCTACATCTTTACTTTGTCTTTTTTCGGGATTTGTATCTTATCTTTTTAAGAGTAGGCATGGAGAGAAGAGCCGCTAGACCTATAAGGAGTGTAGCTCCATGGTGTTTGATTGATTCCGAACACGACTGCTACATTAGACGGCTTCAACCTGCTGAGAGCGGCCAGGACAGAGTGCAGCGGTTAGAGGAAAGGAGGAGGGCTGGCAGTGTTTGTGAATGATAGATGGTGTTAATCTGGGCACATCACTATTAAAGAGCAGCACTGCTGTAAGGACATTAAGCTGTTGGTCGTTAGCACGTGACCGAACTATCTACCGCGGGAGTTTTTGCATGTTATCGAGATAGCAGCATACATTCCCCCATCTGCTAATGGCGACGCTGCCTCTGACGTCATCCAGTCGGTGACTAGCAGGCTGCAGACACAGCACCCACAGGCTCTCCTCCTGATCTCTGGTGACTTCAACCATGCCCCCCCCTCCTCAAGACCGCCCACTTTCACCCAGTGTGTAACATGCTGCACCAGAGATAATAGGACAATGGACTTTTTTTTTTATGAGGTATACATCTCATCAGCCCCCCTGGGAAGATCAGACAACAAACTGGTTCATATCCAGCCTGTGTACAAACCCATCGTCCACAGGCAAGCAGCTGTGACCCACGGTGAAGACATGGTCCCGAGAGACTGAAGGGGCTCTGAAGGACTGTTTTGACACAACTGTGTGGGAGGAGTTCTGTGACTCTCACGGGGAGGAGACCGAAAACCTTACTGACTGCATCATGGACTACATCAACTTCTGTGTGGAGAACACCGTACCCACCAGGACTGTGCGGTGTTTCTCCAACAACAAACCCTGGATTAATCCACACATTCAGGAGAAGAAGAGGACCTTTAAGTCAGTAAACAAGGAGGAGCTGAAGTCTGTGCAGAAGGAACTGGGGAGGAAGATCAGAGAGGGGAAGAACTCGTACAGGAAGAAGATAGAGGACCAGCTTCAGCAGAACATCACCAGTGGTGTTTGGAGAGGCCCGAAAACCATCTCAGTCTTCAAGGGGACAAACTCCCAAACTGCAGGGCACCAACAGTGGGCAGATAATCTGAATTATTTTAACCGGTTCGACCAGTCATCTGCCCCACCATCCTCCAGCCAAGCTCTCACAGCTAGATCCCCCCTCACCTCCTTCAGTGCACTGCCCCCACCTCCTCTCCCCCCACACTGAACTCCCAGCCTTGCATCATTCATGTGTAGTAAAACCTCCTGCGTGTTACCTGACCCCAAGACGCCACACCTAAAGGACATCAACAGCTACAGGCCGATAGCATTAACATCCCCCCTGATGAAGACCCTGGAAAAACCGGTACTTGGTCATCTCGGCCCTCTGGTCAGCCCGTCGGTTGACCCCCTTGAGTTCGCCCACCTCTCTAACATCGTTTAGATGACGCCATCATCTTCCTCCTCCACCGAGCTCTCTCTCACCTGGAGAAACCTGGAAGCACTGTGAGGATCATGTTCTTTGACTTCTCCGTTGCTTTCAACACCATTCAGACCACTTTTTCTATTATAGCGTAATATGTCCCGTATAGTGTAATATTTGTAGTATAGTTTAATATTTTTAGTATTGTATAATATTTTTAGTAAATATAATATCTTTAGAATAATGTAATATTCACATTATAGTGTAATATTTCTAGTAAAGCGTAAAGTATATTTGTATTTAGAATTTGTATTTTATTCTGTTACATTGCCCTGTGTGCTATTTCCTGCTGTAACCCTGCAATTTCTCCGTAATGGGACTATTAAGGCTTATCTTAGCTTATAATTCGGTCCCTTCCCAGAAGAAGCCCATTGACGACAGTCAGCTCTGCTCTGCTGTAGTAATACTGCTGACATTCACTACTAGGCCAGCCCTCATTCAGATTTTTGATGACTCTCTCTAGGCTTGTGTCTTTGTCTGTTTCAGGGGCAGATTGTTTAGATTTCATGTCAGATACGGGCAGTGATTCAGCGATTACATTAACATGGAGATCACATCACTTTCTGATGAGCTCTCGCTCTGCGACACTGCGTGTTGTGGCCCGGACAAAGCATCAGCACAGTGCTGTAGCTTCACCATCAGTCTTTGAATTATTGGTAACATCTCAGAGATATTTCTTTATTGCTATTAATAGTTTTGTGGTCAATCTCTGCCACAAATGTTGGAAGGCCATAGACAGAACTGTTGAAATTCCCAAATCCATATACAAGTCCTTAACACTCTTTTCAGTCTGAGCACAGCAACATTCATCTGCAGTCATCGCCCTTGAGACATAGGTAACGGGTTTCCATTACTCTCCATCAGCTTACAGCTCCAATCCCTTTTTTTGATGAATCAGTGGATATTTTCAAGTTATGCTTACACTGGCTCTGTTTGGAGTGTAGTTTTCAGCTGTGATCATTCTTTTTCATGACTTCCAGTCCACTTTAACACACATTCATCCCGCTATAGCTGTCTGAAGCGCACTTTTCTTTGATGACAGGTTTAAAATGAATTTGACGATCATTCCCACAGTCTCTACAAACCTCTTCTAGCTTTTGGTTGCTGCATCTCCATTACTGCCTTCACCGTCTCCTCATCTGGCTCAATACCTACTCCGGACAGGTTGCCTGTTAACATGATCTGTGATCTTTTCCAACCTGGTGTTTACATGCATCGACTCATCTAATAGGAAACAGCTTTCTGACATGCGCAGATGATCCATACCCCAGTTCATAAGGTGGCAGTAATGCTTCGATGAGCTGGGTGCCAACTGCCAACAAGCGCCCAGCTCAGCCAGAAGAAAACGACAAAGAGGGGCATTGGCGGAATTGACTTTTCCTCCATCGAATAGTCCAAATATGTTAAACTCTTTTAAAGGTGCAATGAATAAATCTCCTTTCCGAAACAGTGTTTACATGCAGCAACTGGCGATCGGAGAGGCTTTCAAAAAGGACTTATACTACCTCCTTGCGAAGGAGGTAGTATAAGTCATAAAAGTTCTTGTCTTTCGGAAAGGGGAGTTTAAATGCAGCATTGTCTTTCCGAATAGGCGCCTTTCCCAAATGTATTCGGAATTAGGCTGTCCATGTAAACCCTAATACTGTTTATGTAGTACACATCTCTTTACTAGGCCTAACCTTGCACATGCTTTGTCATGTAGCACAACACACGTGCCAGTGGTACTACTACAAACTTGACATGTCTTTAACTCAGTTTAAGTATGGATTTGCCTAATGTGTTATTGAGCTGTCCTCTGTGGGCTTTGAGTGACAAGCAATTTGGTATAATGTGTGGCTTTACCTTCATGGCCTTGATGTCAAGCTCTTTGACCAAATTAACCTTCGCTCCTGAGTCCTGTTTGAGAGTGACCACAGTACCATTCACATGCAATGGCACAGTCGAATAATCGTGCTGAACTTTGTTCAGACTGAGGAGTGATGTCTCTTTGTGGGTGGAACTTGGGACTCGGTTTCAAGAGATCATTTAATTCCTTTGATGTTCCTTGAGAGATACTGAAGAGTTTGTTTGAGTTGTCGGTAGAGTAAGAGGCTGGCAGTAACTCAGACATTAATGGAGAAATCAACAGTATTTCTTCCTAAACCTAGGGTACTGATGTGCCTTGGTGGAGGTTTACGCTCCCCGAATACTTTTCTAGTACATAACATGAGTTGCAGCAAAGCAGCGCATTTGCTTTTTTCCTCATAGAGACCGAAAGAGAAAAGCCGCCTGTCTGTGTCAGCAGCAGGAAAAAGGTTCACATTCTGAGATGTGCAAGTTTACCACAGATTTCTAAATTCACCTTAAACGTCACCACAAAGTGTTCCCTAGTTGCACATGAGAGGTAAAAAAGAGCAAATATGTAAATAAGTGCACTCTGGTTACTTAACATGGAGGAGTTTGTGTTCTAACTCTCTCTTACAAGCAACACCTGGCGTGAAAGCCTGGTATTGTGAATGTTAGGGATAATAGGAGGTGTAGTTTGTTGCTGTCTGGGGAGCCACAGCAGCAGGAGGGCGTGCTGGAGCACCAGTATCATGTTACTCCTGACGTAAATGTAACAGGTATTTTTGTTGACACTTTGAGCCAAACAGGAGTACAGACTTGTATTCCTGGCTGTTAAAAATTAAGAGCCTTTTATACTTACGAAATCTACCACATTTCTTGGTCCGGACACTGGTTTGTTACCAACCACAAGTCTAGATAGCTAAGTGCGCTAGTGTAATCTATCGTAGGCCTCCTCACTATGGTTTGCGGACTGAGAAGCCATAGAGCTAACATCATGTAGCACAGTTGAGATCAACCAATTAAAAGACAGGTTGTACATTGATATTTTCAAAGTAGAGAGCAAAGCAGCCTTTGCTGATCCCATGAATTATCCGATATGCGACTCAAAAATCATGTAAGGAACACAGGTTCCGTGTTTTCTTGCGTGTTTACCAAACAAATCATTCCATTTAAATTTAATAACTTATATATTGATCAGTAATTTGCCACCTGTCTTTACTCAGCAATTCTCCGTCGTCTGAACATCCAGTATCCTCTTAGTCCCTGCTGTTTGTCTTCTTCGACCAATTCAAGCACACGCAATTGAACAATCTGAAGATCCTTATATACAATCCAAAGTTGACCAAAGTGCTTTCCATTCAATTAACACAATAAATAAAAACACAACAAAATAAAGCTAAATAAAACCCAGTAAATACAGTAGTAAGACAACAATATAAAAACAAAAACAAGGTGGCAAGAAGCACAAGCAACACTCATGCCCTTACTGTATGTCACTGGTACACCAGGAAAAACAAATGTGTTTTGATGCAGGATTTAAATACTGGAAGCATCAGCGCCGGCGTAACAAGTGGACGCAACTCGTTCCAGGGTTTGGGCCTACGACGGCAAAAGCTCGCTCCCCACTGTGCTTCAACCTGTATTGGGGATGACGAAAAGTGACTGGCCAGCCGTCCTGAGAGAACGTAGGGTGGAAGGGGGTAAGGTGTCGGCGAGGTAATACAGAGCTAGACCATTTAAGGCTTTATAAGCAACCAACAAAGTCTTAAAATTATTCCTGAAGTACACAGGCGGTCAATGGAGGGAGGCAAGAAGAGGAGTAACCTGCTCTCGTTTACGAGCAGGTCTGGTGTCCCCGACAGTAACCGAGCAGCAGCATTGTGGACTAGCAGGAAACGTGACAGCGAGGCGTGACCATCACCAACGTAAAGGGCATTATAGTAAACAAACACATGCATCACTCTCTCAAAGTCCCTCAACTAAAGACAAAGGCTTGAACTTAGAGTTGCTTCAGCTGGAAGAAGATAGACTTGACCACAGAGTTAATCTCTTGATCCATTTTTAATATGCAGTCAATCTCACCCCCAGGTTGTTTACAATGCGTTTGAAATACAAATCAAGGGGGGCCGGTCTGGAGGTTCCGTACCAGGGCCACTAGGTCCAAACATAATGACGTCAGTTTTGCTTTCATCCAGAGTTAATACATTTAAAGCCAGCCGTGCTTTGATGTCCATGAGACATTCCAACATTGGTTTAAGGGAGTTAAGGTTGTCACGTTTTAGAGGCAGGTATATTTGAGAATCATCCTCATAAAAATGGAACATGATGCCTTGTTGTTCGTCCCTCCCTGGGTTACACCACATGGGAGGGACGCAGATGATGGAAAGTCACTAAAACTTACAGAAAAGCTCCTAAAAGATAGGACCTAAACCACATTAGAGGAGCGACGTTGATGCCCACATGATGCCGTGGGCGAGAGACGAGGATGTCATGGTCTACTGTGTTGAAAGCAGCTGTGAGATCTAAAAGCACCCGAATGAGTCACCAGAGACAGCAGTTAATTAAAAGGTCATTAAAAACTTTCAGAAGGGCAAACTCCGTGATGTGAAGAGCTTCAAAACCCTCAAGAATGTGTAAAAATAAAAAAGCTAAGAGAAGCTGTAACTTTGAGGCTACCAATTTCTCTAAAACCTTAGAAATAAAAGGGAGTTTAGAGATGGGTCTTAAATTTGAGAAAAACGAGGTATCCAGACCGAGCTTTTTAATTATAGGCTTAAACACTGCCTGTTTAAGACTTATTGGAACATCACCTAAAGTCGGGCTGCTGTTTACTAAAATTTGAACATAGGGTCCAATAGTGTCTCAGGCCTCTTTACAAAATCAAGGGGGAGGAACACCAATGGGAGAACGATGGTTTCATTTGACCAATAATTTTCTTCTGGGGGAGACACTTGCTCAAGATGGTTAAAAATAGCAGATCAAAAGACAGTAATAGACGGGTCATGGGGAAGGGGGTGACATGCTTGTCAACAAAGAAGTGTAAGAATGCTGAAAGTTTCAGCGGTAGCTTCAATACAGCTGGATTTTGTGAGGTTAACAGAGTTAAAAGTGCTAAATAGAAAATGGGGCTTATGACAGTTTTCAATAATGTTAGCAAGATATTTAGTTTTCTGGATTTAACAATTTCCTGATATTTACGCCAGCCTTCTTTTAAAACATCAGACACCTGTAGTGAGTCTTTTATCCATTTGCTATCAGAGCTCTCCTGCACTCCTGTCTGACGACATGAGTAGTGTCATTTCGCCATGGCTCAGATTTAGGTCGAGGGTGCCTGGCTTTAAAGGGAGCGACAATGTCGGGAGTTTCTTCACAGGTGGAAAGAAACCTCAGTATTAAGTATTAACTCCTCAGTATTAAGACAGATTGAGAACTCTGTTGCCTTTAATAACGCCAATACGGCTGATTCAGAGAACTGAACAGCAGTGGAAGGTTTAAACATGCGACAAGTGCTAGCAGGTACACTTTGTATACCGAAATGACAAGGAATGGAGGTCTCAAATAAAACTGTCAAGTGATCGGAGAAGACGGCATCACACTATTCAACGTTAGAAATAGGTAAACCACATGATAAGATGAGATCAAGAGTGTGTCTATGGTCTTTAAAGCATCAATTATATTTAAAATTCTCTTCCCAGCGGCTCAGCATGACAACAAATGTGAAGGATCATGTCACAGAGATTTAAAACACGGCCGTACTTTGGCGTTATATCAGCCAAGAACTCGGTAAAGTAATTGATAAAGTTCTTGTTATATTAAGGTGGACGGTAGATCACGACACACATCCCAGAGGCCGGGGATTTCGGGTGTTCACCCCTCCTCTGCGGAGACGGGATGTCGGTACCAAGTTGAAGGGAGGCCTTCAGTTTCACCTGCAGTCCGCTACCTTTACCGCAGCGCTTGAAGCACATCCTTCAGGCAGTTGGAGCAGAGGCGCGGCGGCGGAGGAAATGCATTCTGTCCACACACATTTAACTTCACCAGCATTCGGTGGAAAGTCAGATATTAAAGAGTGTCTGATCATATACCAGTAGGGAGTTGACATGTTTCATGACAAGCGACAAAAACCGTACAAACACAAACAAAACTGACAGGCGAAGGCGGAAAGCTACACACAAAGGCGCCATCTTCTCTTAACAGAGTGGGTTCAGTTCAATCATAAAACGGACCTCTTGGCTATTGATACCAAGTAAATTCATTAGATGCTCTATGGAACACAACACGTGTTAATCACACAATGAGATTCAATTACATACACAAGAATGGGAACATTGTTTTTGAAGCACTTCATTGCCATGCCAGCGATTCAAACAGGAAAAAGGAATAAGTGGCAGAAATAATTAAAAGAAATTGGATCTTACTTTAGAGTGCTTCTCAAAGTGAGGGAGGGATCGATTCTCAAAACCGTCAGGCACCCGAGAGCCACTTATGGCCTGCTGGCCCACACACGCAATCATCTGAGAGATATTGATGAAGGATCCTGCATGTACCGAGAGGACATACATGAAAAGGTGAATCGTAAGTAAAAGGAAAAATCTGAATTTTCAAAAGAAAAACTATTTCAACAAAGGACATGGGCAGAGATTCGCAAATAATAATAATAATAATACATTTAATTTATAATGCACTTTACAATTGGATCAAATCTAATAGCATAATGTTATAGTATTTGTTGTTTTAGATGCAGAATGGTTTCATTATTGGTTGCTTCTTGAAAAAGATGCTCAAACAGATTCAGGTGGATATCGTGTCACCCTTCACACACGGTTTCTGAAGAGTTGAAGGACAACGCATTTCCTTGGAAATAATGGATGATGCTAATGCTGACAGTGAATAAGCTTCATTTCCTGTGATTAATATACTAAAGAATACCGTAATGAGCTCAAGTACGTAACAAAGGTTTCATTTAGGTCTCCCTGCTACTAGAATGATTAGTTTGGTGCACTGAAATGAGCAGGATTCATTAAGGCAAATAAATTAGTGAAATCTTTTTTTTAAATAAGCAACAGTGTCGGGTCTGTTCTCAGCCCAGAAAATGTGAAGATCTGAAAAGTTAGTGAATTGGCTGACAATTTAAAGAAATTTAAAGCATTGGGGACACTTTAGTAGGACGGACACTCTTCGGTCACTCTACCCGCCAGCGTAGTTGAAATGTTTGGTGTCACAAGGCTTCAATCTTCTATATTCAAAGTTAAAAACTGCGGAAGGGTAAATTCATTGTAGAATAAACTATAAACTTTCAAAGTCTTAAAACCTCCTTTCATGACAAGCAGCCAACAAGGTGACTTTGATTGAACATATAAAAGCTCTTTCTCTGTTATGTTTGCGCTGCGCCCCATTTTGTATTTTATCTCTTTTTTTTTACATCATTTATTGATTTATTACACTGCGTTAATTCACAATAAAGTTTCCATGGCGTTAAAGGACAGTATATGTCGTGCTCTGGTGTGTTCAAGGAGACATGAAATGTGAATAAAACCTGCTGGAGATGTGGATGTTGAAGGCCTGCCTTGCCATGAAATAAACGCCTGTTTCAAAGAACCGGGCTGCTTCTGTGTTGTTGTGAAGAGTACTGCACCACTTTACCTCACCACATTAAACAAGCATACCATTTTGGAACTCCACCTTACGCAACT
Source organism: Lophius americanus (assembly GCA_037951165.1). Taxonomy (NCBI): domain Eukaryota; kingdom Metazoa; phylum Chordata; class Actinopteri; order Lophiiformes; family Lophiidae; genus Lophius; species Lophius americanus. The sequence continues at coordinate 1,637,793 of JBBDHG010000031.1, read as the reverse complement.
ACACCACTTAACGACACCACTTTCAGCAACCTAACCACTTTACACAAACTGTACAAATGAGGTTGAAGGCAATTTATAAACAGTAGTTTGTAAGATTTACTACAAACAAAGAATGAGTACGGACGGCGGGACATGCAGACATTTACCCCACTATAATTTGGAAGATGATGAATAATGGTCTATGAATCGTAATTGAGTTTAAAATAATGATGGTTTTGTGTTTTCCTAGTTGCTGTCTACATCCTGTTTGACATGGTTTCTTTGGTTCTATGATTTATCTTCCAGGGAGCTCACCTTTGGAGCCACAGAGAGCCATGATCAGGGGACTGTTGCTCTTGTCTAGCTCCCTGAGGCAGGCACTGCCGGCCCGGTCTCTGATGACAGACAGCTCTCCCAAGATGAGGGCCTATTGACAAACACATGACATGAGCAATCAATCATAGCAAAATCCATGTTTACTCTTTTCATGTGTTCCTCCTCCCATCAAAAAAAACCCCATTATTTTTGGATGGCATTGAAATCCTAAAGATTCTCAAAGAGTGGTTATGAATTTGGTAAACTGGGGTTAAGAGTGCATAAAACATTTCCTGCCCTTTTCAAAATAGACAGAACGAAAAACAAGATTGCTTTTTCCAAGCAATATATATTCAGAGAAGCTAATCATAACCAGTAACGCCTTGATTCCATGGGGAGGGTGGCGGCTGCGTTCCGGTGAGGTTGAGTCTGTGCCGCGGAGTTGCTGCGTCTCTCTCACACCTGACGGCGCTCAGAAGCGGAGCGTCTGCACTTGCTTACTTTAGTTGGCTTAAATCACGTCTCACTTCTTTATGGTAGATAATTAGTAGATATGCACACCTTCCACTCCACAAACTCCTGCAACCAAACTTATCCTCCCTCCTTTCTACTGTTGCCCTTGTAAAAAGGATTTGTGGTTTCCTAGATTATATTATGCTTCTCATCTTCCAAAATAAATTTCTCCTTGTCCATGATGACTTGTTGATCCTCGTCTGACTGACCACTGACTTTCTGAACTTAAGGAAATCGAGACGTAATGTGGATGTGTACAATCCAGAGTATAGCATAATATTTTGAAGCATCTGCTCACATTTATTTTGAAATCTGAATGGATGCTCTATATTGTGTTTGACTTCCTGTCTGGTTCAATCTGCTCTGTTAAAATGGACGCGTCTTCCATCAAAAATAGAATAGGCGTGCCGCTGCTGGGATGCTTAACGAGACGCTTCCAGTGGAATCAAGCTTTAAGTGCGTTCGATTTGGAAGCAAAGAGATTGATTTGAAAAGTTTAAATAGTTTAAATCCAGATTATATAATGGCTTAATTTGAACTTTATTAAATTGAGTACATTTTCAGTTTGGGAAGACATGTACATGTGTTTTTTTTACTACAGGGTTTCCATTTAGGCTAAGCTGACTATAAACTGGCTTTAACTACTGAGAATTTGGGGCAAATTGATTTCCTTCATGTTAAGTTATCTTGACATTATCATTGATATAATTGACATCAAATACAATTTTCTTATTATTGTTTATGTCATCATATTATTTACCTATTATAATTATACAATGGTATTTAATTTATTTATAATAATTAATAATAATAATAATTTAGTCTGTCATAATTGTATCTATTAACTTTATCATTGAATTCATTTCTTAAAATCATCATTAACTTTGTAATTTTATTTATTTCTGATTATTATCTTTCCCATTGTAGTTATTTATTATTCATTATGATTTATTAATAATAATAACGGAGAAATAATTGAGGACCTTGATGATAAATGAATTTGGACGTACAGATGTGTTCACACCTACCTCAAGAGTCTCCTCTGCTGTGCAACCCGGCTGCTGCTGCAACTTGCCCGTATGCAACGCCTCGATATACTCGTCACACTTCTTGTACCCGTCATCCAGCAGGTCATGTTTGGCCTTCAGTAGACCCTGTCCAGGTGTCACATCACCAATTCCAATAGAAAATCCGCGGTTGGCTGAAATGTGGCAGTTGAAATAGAAGTCACCATCTATGTCTGTATTAATTCATCCAAATTTCAAGTAAATGAAATCAATGAATTTTTACTGAGATTGACAGATGCTGGGGACCACCTACAGAGATACACCGGGGCGAGTCTCGCCAGGCGAGACATGGCATTTGCTGCCTCCAACTGTCCCCAATCTCTCAGCAGGATGTAGAAGATGTTGTTCTTTGAGCCGGACCCCAAGGTGCCCTTATCCAGACTTCCACACATCAGCTCGCTGTTGTGTATCACCACATCTAACAACGTGACAAGAAGCGACATCATTAGGTCAGGATTAGAATCTCATTGACTGAGGAGAATAAAAGACCGCATGGCGCTCAACCCTGAGACCCTTCATGACGGTTGAGAGTTTGCTGACGGCTGAAGGACATTCCGCCTGGGGGGTTAATGATCACCAATGTACTTTAATTATAATTCAATTAGAATTACAGACCCAGAATAGCTTGGCTCTTTAAAGCAGACAGGTCATGCAATACTGTGGTTTCTGTGAACCATTGACCCACTAAAACACGGTAAGAACATATCACGTACAAACGAAAGATTCCAAGAAGCCGAGCCGAGAACAAAAGCCTTTTCTTTTTTTCCACGAAGGCTTTCAAATCAGTCCATAAACCATTGAATGGATTTTTTTTTTGCATTTTCAAACCATGTTGATGTTACTTGATGGAACCACTTTGTCCTGTCACCTTCACCCAGGGGGTCATACTATTGTCAGTAGATTATAAAAAAAAAAAGAGTATCACCAACATATCTCTCACAATATCTGGCTTTAATTAATTTAATCCACAAGGCATAATTTAAAACTCTCTTGGGCCCAAGGAAGAATATTTTTCTCACTAGCCATGGTTGTTACCCGCTGGCACTTGTCATTCTATTTTACACACTGTGCTCAGAGTAATGAAAAAATGTGTGGGAATCACGGGGAATCAATTTAATGTGAGGGGTTGAAGTCTTGGTTGGTTAGCTTGTCAGTAGGGTTACCCAACCACTTTTTAAGTGGTTGTTAGGAGCACAGCCGTGGGCCAGTAGAGGAGACGTTAAACTTTGCGGTGGTCTGAGATGGAGAATAATAATAAACTAAATTGAAATTGAACTTTTCAAACAAAGTTACAACATGCTTTACTTTACATGCCAAAATAAAATAAAAAACTAGACAAATAAAATTAGTAAATCTATGTGAGGATTGATAAAAACTAACATATATATAAAAATATAAAGGCAGACTGTTTTTTATTGTTAAATGTCTCTTCTATAAAGTCTTAGTAGTACTTTCTTGTATGCATACTTGTTTTCTGTGTATATGATTCTATTCCATGCAAGAACAGGTTTGAGAGAATTGTAGTGATTGGAGTCATTCTTGTCTGATGAGCTGATATTCTTTGAGTGCTTTCTGGTTAGTATTATGGTACGGATTGGATCACATCACCCACCTCTGGTACCTCAAAACTGATGTGAATGGTCTGTGATTACGTCCCATGAATGTATGAGGAGACTTAACCAAGGTGTTTCCAGGTTTTCTCCTCTTCCGATATTTTTGCACTTTTGTGTGGAAATAAACTCACATGAGTCGTTGTAACAGAGATCCTCTCCTTTGCCACAGTACTGTTTGCCCTTGGTCCTCAGGTTAGCCTTGACTGGCGATTCCCGACTTGGCTTCAGAATCATGCTGAAGATCTGCTTGCCCGTCCACAGAGCCATGGGCTGATGGAAACGCAGCACAGCGCAATATTAGCAGCAGGTCACAAACACAGAAATATGTAAGAAGACAACCCCAGCGAAGCACCTTCATTATAGCCGGCCGGGGGAGAGCGACCCAGATTTTCTCATCTTTGCCCACGAGGATTGACGCCACAATCTGACAGGCTTTTGATCTGTCAAAGAAGGTGTCCTTCAGTGTCAAGAGGTAGGCTCCTGGGAGGAGGAACAACAATACAGGTAAATAATAAGCAGCAGGTTTTCAAACATGGCTGAAGGGCTCCCCCAACAGGTAGTAAATGGTCATTAAAACATTTGAATGAGGCACATGAACCACATCTTGTCCAGTGAATACATCATATCTGTTCAGCCATATCATTATAACTACCACGTAGTATTGTGGAGGTTGCTCCGACCCATCGAAGCCTGGAATCTACCAGACCTTTGACGGTGTTAGCAGCAGATTCTTTGTAAGTCGGAGCTGGGGTTTCCATGGATCAAATTGCTTTGGACAGCATATCCTTTAGTCCATAAAACACTGAATGGGAACTTTTTGCATTTGTATTTTCAAAACATGTGGATGGTATGGGATGGAACCACTACATTCTGTCCCGTTTTCACCTTCACCAAAGATGTTTTCACACATAACACTATTTCTCAGTAGTTGTTTGGTTGTGAGGAGGATTGCAAAAACACCTACTGATGCTGACAAATGTATTCTTTATTTCTTAAAATTATGACCATTTCCTGCATTGTAGAATAACCTTGAAGATATCAAACAAGATATAAATATGTGTTTGTGTGTCTCATACGTTTCACACTCAAGACTCTTAATAGTAGACACTGTTCACTGTGATGACCGCTTTGCACACTACTGGCATCTTCAGCCGCCTGAGGTGGTCACAGGTTTGTCCAGTTTTCTTCAAGGGTTGTTTAAAAGAACCCTTAAAACGTGGAATATCCATAAGTGGTCTTTATGGTTACTAATCTCAGAAATGAACAGCACCTGGGGTCCAAGAGCCATGGGATGCTTGTGAGTAAAAGTGGCAAAAACAACCCAGCATCATCTATTCAGAGGAAAAGGGGTGAATCATGCCTTCATGGATAAACTGCTGCAAAGACAACAACTGAGGGAGGACGAGAAGAAGAAACTGGAGGGTTCTGTGCTTCGGTCTGATGATGAGGTACCTAGAGTTGCACAGGTAGGCCAGCTCCACCAGGATGGCACATCCTTTCGTCTCCCAGCACAATCTTAAAAGCATGGAGGAGATACCAAGAGAACGGCCGTTACATGAGGAGGGCTGGAAAGTCCAGGAGAAGGGCATTCACCCGGCAGCAAGACGCTATCTGCTCCTTTGAGCGAGAAGAAAAGGGGGAGCACTGCTGGATTCCTAAAAAATAACAGCCAGCAGCTACTGGTGTGCATTTTTCTAACCAAAGTGTCAGAAACAGACTCCATGAGGGTGGCGTGACGGTCCAGCATCCCCTAGTGGTGCCTGTGCTCACAGCACAGCAACGTGAAGCTGGATTGGTGTTTGCCATTGATCACCAGCAGGTTCACTATGGTTGCCCCGTTGTCTTCACAGATGAAAGCAGACATGAGAAAAATCTGGAGAGGTTGTGATGAACATCAAGCTGCCTGAAACATTGTCCAGCAGGACCGGTTTGGTTGTGGGTCAGAGATTTTCTGTGGAGGCAGATCCTTGGAGAGACCTCCATGTGTTAGCCAACAGTACACTGACAGCTGTAAGGTACCAGAAGTAAATCCTCAGACCCACTGTCTGACCTATTGCTTCTTGCAGTGGGCCCTATGTTCCACTGCAGGACAATTCCCAGCCTCATGTGGTCTGAATGTGTAGGCAGGTCCTGGATGGTGAAGGTACTGATGCCATCAACTGGTCCTCAAGTTCCTCTGACCTGATTCTAATTGAGCACCTAAGGAACGTTATAAATGGGTGCATTCGCCGCAGCCAAGATTTTCATCAAGTCTGAACAGCCGGTACAGATTTCTTTCTTGAAAGTTTAAAAATCCTGATGAGTAATGTATTTTAAGTGCTCTTATTTTGAAGGATTTTAGTAGAATTAAAAAGGCTGGTAGGCATTGTACATGTATTCTGTTCAGTTGAAATTAATATATTTTCCGTCCTCCCCACCGTGCCTTACAAAACTTTCTGAAGTGAAAATGAAACTCTTTAATCGTGTTCAGTCCATTACATGTTGTATGTTAGCTTTGTTCAGGAACTTCAGGGCTGGCTCTGAGCTCCCGCTAGCTTTGACCGCACTGCTAACGCGAGCCTCTTAACTTACAATGTTTGTCGGGTGAATGGGGTCAATTTGAAATGCGTGATTGAGTTTGTTGTGGTGACAGTTTTCGGGGCTGTTCCTCAACAGCTTCTTTTGTCCTCACTGGTGTTATAAATTGTGGCTCATGTTTGGTGTGCGTGTACGCCGCATGTGTGCAGCCGGCACATAACCGGCCTCCAGTGTCTCCGCTCGGCTGATTGTATCAAACTTGGAATCCCGATGCCTACCGATCTGCTTTTTAATTTTGTTTCTTAAATAAAAGGTTTAATTTTTGTGAATTATTTTAATTAAAGATCATGGGTATAGACCATTTTTGGCATCTGGAACTAGGATGGTGAAAAAGCTTATGCATATATCCGGTGGGGACACTGGATTTTGTAACTCTTGATGACATCCCGCAACTACAGCTAGTGTTGAGGGAAAGCTATCCAGACTGATTGAATGGATGTCTGAGTTAAAACGTGGAGAAGAGGGTGGCAAACTCAAGGACACAGTAGAGAAAGTCAAGACATCACTCTCGGCCAATCCCATTGCCACCAGACAGAGGTGGATGACCTGCGTCAGAAAATCAAAGATATGGAGAACCGCAGCCGGCACAACAATCTCAGATTTGTTGGTGTCTCAGAAGGTCAAAAGACCTGCTGTTCTACATTACACAACTCCACTAGGCTACATACAGACTATCCAACCAAGGAGCAGACTGAAGGACTGCTGCATCACATGACCGGGCCGCCACAACACCTAAAAGCCAACTGAGACTGTTTGGGATGGGTTTGAATGAATACGGAGGGGAGGAAAAGCTGCCATCAAATATAAAGAAGCTCCTGCAAAACTGTTACCTTGTTATCACCTTGTGAGACTTTGTTGAGGGACAAGCAAGAAAAGCTGTCAACACTTCAATTATCAATAAAGAAAACATAGAATTTCAAGGTTTGTCCAACACCAACCTGTCAGAAAGTCCTGAATAGCAGCAATCAGCGGTTCACCATTTCTGGGAGTGACGAGATTAGCTTTTGTCTGGAAGAAAAGATTTCTGTCAAATGGCAGTCAATTTTCTCCATCAGCAACCAGTTCTTTGAGGGACTGTCCTGAAAGGCATGTTGATACAAAACAGAGTACATGAGCCGTCAAACGTACCCCCATCAGGACCAGTGCCTCGGCTTTGGCCTCTTCAGTCTGAGGCAGGTGAAGGTTCATTTCATCACCGTCAAAATCGGCGTTATACGGTGTACACACGCATTCGTTGAACCGAAACGTCCTGTGGGGCTTGACCCGAGCCTGTGAGAGCAAAATGGACAAAGTCTTGATACAAAATCTGAATAAACAAAGAACGAAAACACTGTTCAAATCTTAGGGGTTGTGTTTCGATGTCAGCTAATGTCTGGTGAGTCAGCATGTTTATTTGGATTCTCTGGAACAGACGGAAGGGATTTTAGGCATGAGTGATAACTTCAATTATTCCATTTGTTCCAAAAGAGTCATGTCCTGTTATTACTTACAGTATTAGAAGCATTCCAAGTCATTTCAGAGGTTCTGCAGATGTGGATGCATTACATTTGACACATTTTGAAGACCAAAAATCTAAAACCCATCCCATTTCCATATTAGCAAAATGTATGCCAGATGTGAGGGAATATCAGAATATCAGTCACTTATAAGTTAAGTATATTTGTGTAAAAAAGGTAATTATGATGTGCAAAAGAAGAATTTCAGTGAGCATGGCGGAAGTAGGATTATAAAATGAACGTCAACTTATTTAGGATCAATCTGAAAGTATTTAAGACTTAAGACCCATCCGAGAATATTTATGTTGTCCTTCTAAACCCCGTTTATAATGATTGTAAGTCTAATTTTAGTGCTGTATGATCAACACTGCTTTCATCAAAGCACCCTGTCTGCTTCTCAACCCATTCCACCTGGGTAAAGTTTTGGTGTAATTGTGAGTTTGAGACAAATTTAATGATGGCTGCATTTGACGTGAAAATAATTGTCTTTTTTACTCTAATTCAGAGAGAAACAACAGATAAGAACTAGTTTCGAGTGTATATTATTTGAGCTGACATCATCCTTACTTTTTCGGTGATTAATTGTGGTTTGAGAATGTCAAAGATGTTTCAGCCTTTTAGAAATTGCTGTAGGTTTGACTCAGAGAAAAGGTCCTCCAGACATGCTAACATGCTTAGCTTGATTTTGCATTAAATAAACAGATTCCAAGATTACAATGATCTTGTTCTTCCAGCTATTAGGCTGAATGAGCTTCATTTTTTTTGCAGGTATGTTTACACACAGTCAATGCAAAGGCACATTTAGCCTTAGTCGTGAGTTTGTTCTGAGTGACTCTAATTACATTGTGAGTAGAGGGAATTTGACAATATTCACGTGATGCTATGGCACGAAAACCTATCAGGACTGAATTTCTTCAAATGTCGTGATCCAGATGTCATCAGGATACTGATGTGGAGGTGGAGGAGGAGTTTATTGTAGCCGTCTGAATCTGCCTCTGCATAAAGTTGTGGAGTCAAAAACTCCAGATACTGAACTCACAATGTGGGCCATGATGCTGAGTTTGTGCAGAGAAGGCTGTCGATTGAAGAGGACGATGTCTCCGTCTATCATGTGCCTCTCCACCACGTCACCAAATCTCAGCTCCTGAGCCATCTTGTCACGGTTTCCATATTTCAAAAACCTGACAGAAAAAGCAGTTACTTATTGGGGAGAAAAACATCCGATTAGCTGCTTATGTTTTGCACTATCCTCACCTTTTCATCTGCGTGTGACGATTCTGGATGAAGTTAGCTCCGGGGTGAACTTCAGGACCGTTACGGACGAGTTTCCTCAATAGCTCCAGATTTGCTTTGATCACCTTAAACAATCATATTTAGATGGTCTTCAGTTCAGTCATAAACTTTTTGTTTAGTGTTTGTCATCTCTGTGGAGCAGGACTTACCCTCTCTGGGTATGTCAAGATTTTCGCAACATGCACAGGAACAGCGACCTCATCGATCCTCAGGTTTGGGTCCGGAGAAATGACTGTTCTGCCAGAGAAGTCCACTCTTTTTCCCGAGAGGTTTCCTCTGAATCGACCTAAATATATGAAGGTAAATAAGTTGGTAACTGTGAAATTCAAAAGGGCAAAGTGTCTTAGGAGGGAAAAGTGATTGGCTCGTGATATTTGAGGAAAAAATATATTACATCAATTTTTAAAGTAGCACTTTCATCTGCCCTATAGTTTCTCAGTTTCATTAATTACTTTATGTCAGGCAGGTTTTAACAGATTAGAACGATTCATTACTCAATAATATCTATTGTGGCAGGACTGACACTTGATATAATTGAATGAAAAAGATTACGACAACGTTTTCCTGTGTGGACAGGATTTCTAGTTGATAAATTGTAATAAATCGTTAGTAGGGATGTCCCAATATCGGACTTTGGTGTCATAATTACTGTCAGAGAAAATAATGACAGATTCGCGGTTTTAAAGATTATCAAAAGAAGAGATTGAGTAAAGACTACACAAAGCTGTGTTTGTTGTTCGATGCTTGTATGCGGCAAAATTTCAACTTTTGTTTTTGCTTAGGTGGGCGGTCTTGTGTAGTTTACATCCACACCGAACCGCCATAAGATTAAAACCCCCTGCCTTATTTTGTGAAGGCAACTGAACTCTGCTCTATCAGAAGCAACTTCAACTTTTACACCAGCTTGTGCTACAGAAGCTCTTCTTTGGAATCAGAAAACACAGACTAGCATCATTTCCCACACAGATATACGAGGTATGGGAGCTGATTACCCTGTCGATGGTTCAGAATTTCCTGTTTCCACCTCATCAAATTCTTGACAAAAATGCTTGTTGTTCAATATATCCACACTGACAAGTAACCATGGTTACCATAAAATCGACGTTTTTACTTCAATCTTTAGTGGTTCTAATTTGATGGCTGACAGGTGTATGTCACCAGTGTTAAAAACCTCCATTTGCATTTAATATTAGATTTCATTGATTAAAATAACTTAGCCAGTACGGCATATAAGCACTGTTTCTGGCAGTGTGGTTGTGTGTGTGTGCGTTAGGGTATTGGTGTATCCGGCAAATTAATGGGAAACACTCATTTCTCTTGCCAGCGCTGTGACATGCCGGGACTTTTTTTTTCTTTCTTCTTCTCAAGTTTGGCCCTCGTTGAATAGAGACAGCATAAATAGAACTGGATTTGCATTTATACGTGTTATAGCGTCAGAATCGGACCATTAACAGGATCATGATGCGTTTGAACGATCGAGGGGCTTACTATCAGATGCACTCACTACACATCTGAATAAAACAAGATAACCAGCGGATGAGAACAAGTTGAGAGCCAACATAGTACACTCAGCAAGTTAAGTTTTTTTTACCTTGACTTACAGGGTAAACAGGGATGGATGATCGGCGCGATTGGAGGCTTTACAGATTGGACATCAATTATCTACCACAAGCCACTGGTCATTTAATAGATAACCAAAATGGTCCTACACGGCTGACCTGATGCCTTTCTTTAGTGAATTTAACTCTGGAGTTTTATAACCCTCTCCCTCTACAGAGTTTCAAGTGGCGCGTAAGCACACACACACACACACACTTATTTATGTACTCTGTGTTCAACTTGAAATGAAGGTAATAGTGTTAAAACTAGGATTTATATACAACACACCTTGTTTCCCCTTCAGCCTCTGCACAAAACCTCTGGTCCATTTCTTAGGAGCCATGTTGAGCGGGATGCCCGAGAGTTCGCTGTTGATGTAGAGAGCACACTGCAGCTGCAAGAAGTCCCAGTCCTCCATGATCATCTGGGTCTTCGCTCCGGTCATTCGATGCTGAAAGAGCGAGGACTTTGTCAATGTCACCTTAATACATTTTCAGATGACTGCCTCGGCAGTCACTAGAGGACATATACAGTTAACCTTCTAGCTTAATTCCTCGGAGGCAGGGTGGTCAGAGAAATAGTGTAGGATTTATTCGAGGTGGACGCTGCAGGAATCTGAAATAATTATTTTCCTTCTCTAAGATTTGATTGATATATTTGATATATATTTGATATATGGTCAACTAGAGCAGAAACTCTTTAATAGCAACGCCAAGGGGTTTATGTTTTCACATGAGTGTGTCTGTTTGTTAACCAAAACACTGAATTGATTTCAATTAGACTCAGGAAGGAGAGGGAAAACATTTATGGAACTTGGTTTTTATCACATTCTGTAGAATTGGATGAATTTTTATAAAGTCTGACCGCCACGACACCGATTTTCTTTCATTACAGATTACAGTGTCGTCAAACTTGAGGCTCAAACCTTCTAACTTCCCTCAGACACTCTCAGCCACCAACCTTTTTGATGACGTCGTTGAGGAAGATTATCTCTGTGAGCTTCATGGTGAGGTCGTCCTCGTTTGTGCCCGACTTCAGGTCGCTGACCACAGAGGGTCGTATGCAGAGGGGGGGCACCAAGAGGCGGGTGAGGATGAGGTCTGCCGGTTTCCCTGCCTCGGGGTTCATCAGCAGCAGGGGGATGTCTTCTGTGGGAATCCTCTTGAACATGTTAAGCACCACCAGAGGATTCAGGTTTTCCTACAGAAGAAATTACAAGAGGTGCACTATGAAGGACTATATTTGATCAAAAATATGTATTAATATATATATAAAAATATGTGATAGTACGAATAATAATATGTGATAGTCACTCGCAACTATTGAAACATTATTAGAATAAAATGGTGATATCAAGTTGAGTACGAGAACCACACATTTTTAAGTCACCCATTACATACCAAACCCATTTCTCCTTAAATGAAAATTATTTGGGATATAAAATAGACCAATTGGACAACAAGGACCACATTTTTTTTCTAATTTCAAAATAAGTCTTTTTTTTCTTCTTCTAAACTGATGAACATTGGTTTCACAATTTTATTTGCATTTGCACATCAAACGGTAACATTGCTGATAAGGTTTTACAAGTAGACTATCGAAAAATATTAATAATACTATAATAGATCTTTTATATCTAATTAAACCCAATATGTGTTCTGTACTTAATAAGTTCGTTATAAATTAAATGTATTATTATTATTACTTGTTTGATGTAATACAAGATGGGATTAAAGCATTAGGCATATTGAAATTTACATTTAGTAACCAAATAAAGCTGAAAAGACCACGTGTGTTTAAAATCAATGATAAAACTGTATAAGGAATGGTTCCAAGCGTTTAAAGGCATGGTTTCTTATGTTTTAACGAGAGTACTCGAGTAAATGTACATAGATACTACTAAGATTAAACAACAGGGGTTGTATGATTTTGCTTCCAGCTATATGTCATTAGCCATGTGTCTATATGACCTTTCTTGTTTATTAACTTCCTTTTTTAGGAGTATCGATCTTTAATGCTTTATTTAATTACGATGTCATTGCTGTGTGTGTGTGTGTTTGGATGATTGTGTGTGTAATGGCGAGTGAGGGTTATTGTTTTTTTTCTAAAGCACTTTGTATTTAATTCTATTTGTTTGAAAAGTGAAATAGAAGTGAAGTCGGATTGATTGACTGAACAATAAATGAAGACAACAAATCAAAGTAAGCTATGAAGTAATAATATTGTGGCTGGAGACCCAGCTCTTCATCGCCTGTACCTTCTGATCCCCTCCCGTCACTTGTCATACCACAGCATGATGAAGGAATGATAAATTCACCTGGGCTCTGTTCAGCAGAGGCTCCATCAGCTTGTTGTGCTCGATGGCGATGTCAAAGGACTGCATGAATTCTGACACAAATGGATCCACCACCTTCTTGGTTGTCTTGTACTTCTCATGGATGATCTTCAGAAGGCCGCACTTCTTCACAGGCCCTGAAAGATGGGAAAAAGAAACTTAGATTTTCTCCTTCTGTGGTTCGGTTGTCTCTCACACGACGTTGATGTTAGAAAATAAAACAATTAAATTCACCGTTGAACGAGGAACATTTGACACAGATGGTCTTTTTGCGGCATTTATCAGAGATCTTCTTCTTCAGCCCACGTTTCTGGAGGTACGCCAGGTTGGGCCGTTTCAACTGATCCATGAACAGCAGTCTGTCCTCTTTGCCAAGCATGATGCTGGAGCACGTCTTACATATCATCTAGAGGTCAGAGAAAATATAACAGGAGGATGAGGGAACTGAATCCATCGCACAAAAACAGAGATTTCAGATTAACTTCTACATACAGTGTATTTAATTGTTTACGGGACTGAAATCCCTGGGCTGGACCGCACTGTTCTAATTTGATCATCTGGCGACACCTACAGGAGAATTCATGTTTCTGCCTGCTGTGGTCCAGATGAAGGTATCTTATAAAGTATGAATGCTGAATTTGGTGTCCCTATTAAATTATATAACATTATATTAAAGATGCGAAAATTTCGCCAAAAACCTGGGCTCACAGTATGAATATTTGTTTTCCTCCTTACTGTATATCAATTTGTACGATTTGCTATTTAATATTAGGTATCAGGTCTTGCATTTGACTGCGAACTTACCTGTAAGATCCCAATTATGGCTTTGAAATAGCCGACATGAAAACAGGGCAGCTCCAGGTCCAAGTAGCCGTAATGTCCCAAACAATCGGCCAGATTCTTCCCGCAGGTCAAGCAGGGTCTGTCCTTCTCACTGGTTCCCTGCAGGAAACATGACGGCAGATCTTTTAAACACATCCTTTGATCCCTGCATCAGTTATTGTCTAATAGTCTTCATCACCAGATGCAGTTAAACTAACTACAAATCGATTGAAATGTCAACAAATCTTCAAAAATGAAATCTGATACCAGAACAAGATTTATAAACAAAGGTGCTTAGACAGGAATAAACGTAAGAACAACAGCATGAACCTTCAGTCTATGTACAAGTTCAACTGCATTAACAATGCTAATGGTAGAGAGAGAGATAAACATTACAACGTCGCTAAACGTGATGTTTTAATATTTAATGTTTACTTATTTAGTGCTATTCATCCTGTTTGGATATCTTTGTTTGTGTTATCTGGAGGACGCATTCAAGCGTAGAGATGAGCCGGTGTTCCAACTGTGGTGTGTGTATGGTAAACGGTCATTAAATCACACTTGGACTGCAGCGACATGTTTGTGTCTGTTTCTTACCATACGGTGGTCCAACACACCGTAGGGCAGTGGAGTGTGTTTGGTGTCTTGGCTGTAGAGATTCTTGCTGACCACCTGGATATGGGCCTGCTGACGCATCTGCTCAGCAGATTTCATCCCAAAGCAGATGTGGCTTCTGCAGACAAGAGAAAACAAATACGCATGAAATACTAATGAACCAAAAAGAAGAAGATAGAAGACATTTAAGTTGTGTAAGATTGAATTTCTGGGAAAAGCTTACTTCTTTAAATCTGAAAAATACTACATAGCTAGATAACCAAGAAACACGAAGCTAATAATAATAACAATAAAAAAATAATTGTCTGGACCTACTGACATACTGTCATTATTATAATTCTTACCTCTGCCAAGGCAGGATGTTACCTTTTATCTTCTGTGCATTTGTTTGATTGTGAGCTATAGGAAAAACTACAGGGTGGAATTGGAGGAGGATTTACCCAGAATCAGGTTCTGGCATAACCTAGAGGAGATTGAGTCTTGGTAATGTTACTCATGTTGCAGCATTTAAAATAGAGTAACAGATCGGCCATAGACAGAATTAAACCGAAAAATGGCGTTTTTTAAGTTAATTCAAACATCTTCCCGCCTGTGCTGAACGATGACAGCTAAGACAAGATTTAAACTAAAATAGACCGCCTGAAACGGTGATGTCACATCGCGGCGCATTGCTCTCACAGTCTGCTGAGCAGAGGTACTGAAGTGGAAAATGCATGAGAACGAGGAGAGTCGAGTGGTTCAAGGGTTTTTGAGAGATACTCAGCGAGTTTGTTGGATTATTTGATTTTATTGAGATCTGATCACAATAATGTAGACAGTGGGTTATGTTGCACTAATTTAAAAAAGTAAAAATAAAATTGTGATTATTTTAAGATGAATTTGAATCTGAGAAAGTTTCTCATTATTTTAATAATAATAATAATACATTTTATTCATAACACTTCTTTTGATCCCCTTCTCCCTTCAATTAGGGTGGCTTTGACAAAACCTCCAAAACACAAAGAGCTAAACTTTCATACTAAAATCTTAATTTATCCAGCCCACAAATTCATTAGAGCAAGATGTAGCCAGAACTAGGTCTGTCAAAAACTACAAAATCATCTGCCGATAAAGACCTAAGTAAAACATGATTATTGTGCACTATCATTGTAATTGGTTGCCGTCTGGTTGCATTTATTCTCTTAACTTCGAAGTAGTTAGCCTTCACCACCTCTGACTGTGAATCTCTTGAAAATGATCAAAGATCAATGAGTCAGAAAGTCTAAAACTGCAGCACTGCTGAAGGCCCAGTTTAGGTTGAAGCTACATGATTAAGGAGAGCCTGATTCATTAAGTGCCACTATTAACAATAATGGAAGGATCAAACAGGCAGAAAAAGTCATTTAAATCATTCATCACCATTACTTTTTATGAATTAATCATAAGATAAAATGTTATGATTTTGGCAGCCCTACTTGCAACCAAATCCAGAAGTTGTTTCTACAAGAGGCATAACTGGCTCCAAACCCAAAAATATAGATATAATTTATTTTGAAGGCATTCAGTTCTTTATTCATATTGTTATTAATATCTTACTCAATTATCCATTTGTTTGTATGTTTGATGGCTTGTATAACTATTTCTTCACTAGTGTAATTCTCCTTTGAGACGTAGTTTCACTCATGAGTGTGTTTTATATAAAACTGTGCTTTTATGTCTTGACTTTTCTCAACAGTAGAGCAAAAACCAAGATAGACAACTTTTAAAAATAAACATTAAGTTAGGTATCATTATGGAAAACTGTTTATTGTCAATAATATTGTTATACCCAAATTAGCCATAACATTATAATCACATGCATAATATTGTGTAGGGCCCCCTTTTGATGCAAAAATGGCTCTGACCCATCAAGGCCCGGACTCAAGATGACCTCTGAAGGTGTGCTGTGGTATCTGGAACCAAGACATTAGCAGCAGAAGTTATGATGCTGGGCTTCCATGGATTTAACCTGTTTGTCCAGCACATCCCACATATGCCAGACTGGACTGAAATATGGGGAACTGGTAAACCAAGTCATCAATTTGAACTTGTTATTGTGTTCCTCAAATAATTCCTGAACCATTAGTGCCGTGTGGCAGGAAGCCTTATCCTACTGCTCGTCCATGAAGGGGAAGACGTTGGCTGCAGCAATGGTTAGGTTTTAGGCGAGTCCCATTATCCGTGTGGTTTCTCAGCAGAACATTGTTCAAAGCATCACACCGCCTCCCCTGGTTGTCTTTCAGTCCATTGTTCACCCTGGTGCCATTTGTTCCCCAGGTAATTTGATTCATCAGACCAGAATACTTACTTCCTTTAGTCTGTGGTCAAGTACTGATGCTGATGTACCCATTGCAGGTAGTTTTCGGCAGTCGACAAGGGCCAACATGGGAAACCTGCCTTGTGTACTACTATGCTACGCTACCTTCCAATCAGAATCAGCATGAATTGTTTCAGCATTTATGTAACAGTAGCTCCCCTTTGGGATCAGACAACGTGGGGTTACCTTCATTCCCCATCGACAATGAGCCATGGGTGACTATGACCCCATCATCGGGTCACCAGCTCTCCTTCCTTATACAACTTTGGTAGGTACTAATCACTGGAAAACAGTAACACCCAACAAGACCCACTGCTCTGGAGATGCTCTCACCCAAATGTCATGCCATCATTTTAGCTTGTCAAAGCTCCTGCTCTTACAACCTATTTGTCCTAAGTTATCTTCAGGACAAAATCATCAGTTGCTCACTGATACAGCCCACTGACTGACATGCACCATGGCAACGATCTGGTCAATGTTTCATCACTTCACCTGTCTCTGGTATGTGTGTAGGTAGATAAAATTCCCCCAATCGTGGAATATTCTTAAAAATAAAATCGGGTTATTTAACGGCTGGCAAATAATGAAATCCAGCTATGTCAGGCAACGTTACATCTGCCATAGATAGATTTGTTATAGTACCCTTATTGTTCCAAACTTCAGTTTTGTTTATTGCAGATTGGTTTCATTTGTTTTTGTATTATTCGTGTTAGTGTTGTCTTTTAGATAAACAACCAAATATTATCTCAACGAAGATAAATTAACAATCTGTGTAGGAGTTTTTATTGGTGTTTATATTAGCTTTAATGTATGCAAGTTTGTCATATTCAACTTTGAATATCTTAACATCTTCTACTCAGTCCCCTCCGGCTCTGCCTACTGTCTTTCGGTCAGTGTCACAGTCTCAAGTCATACAGCAGAACTAGAATGTGCTATTCCTTGCATCCTCAACTTTCTGACTGCCTTCCTTTTATTAACACAAATATTCTATGTTCCCGAGACTGACCTTCATTCCTCTTCTCTTAAGCACATACCTCCATCTCTCCAGGTTTTCCTCCACATGACAACTGCTCTCACTTCCCATCACAATATCATCTGTTGATATCAAAATGCACAGGGACTCCTGCCTGAGTCATCCATCACCACAGTACATAAGAAGGGTCACAGAGCCGATCCTTGATGCAGTCCCAACTCCACCTTGGACCCATCCATCACTCCTACTGCAAACCTCACCACTGTAATACATACAGTACATATCCTGTTCTACTCTTACGTACTTTATCTCTCACTCCATACTTCCTACTGCAACACCACAATTTTACTGTCTTACACTTTCTCTAAATCCACAACAACACAATGTAACTACTTCTGGTCTGCCCAATCAGCCCTCAACGATAGTTGCATCTATAGTGCTCTTTCTTGACATGAAACTATACTGCTGATCACAAATTGTCACATCTTAACTACACCAAGCTTCCACTACTCTTATCAGTGAAATGTACTAACTGTGCTCTCTAAACGCTAAATGTGTAATCAGTGTAGGAGATGTAGTTTGGTGTTGATATTCATTTACATGTACAATTTGAGTTTGTCATTGTCTCCTACTATAAACTTGGTTCAACTGGTTTCAAACTCAAATGAAAAAGAGCATGCAATATGTAATTGTATTGACCAAACCTCCTGATTCGGGTGAAAAACAGTGTTGATGCTGAAGCACAGATTTCCGTGAGAGATAATATGTACAATTACTAAGGAAGTTTTAATTCAGGTTCACCTAACTCTTGGTTCAAAAGTTTGCATGCTTTAGTAGTGTAGCATCTACAGCAAATAAATAACATTAAACTAAGTCAATCATAACAACTAGTAGGCTACTTCTGGTGATAATTTTAATGTAGAATCATTTATATTGACGTATTAAAGGCACATTCCTGCAGTCTCGCGACATTAGCTAACCGGCTAGCTAACCAGCTAACTACGTGATTTGGTGTTTAATTACTCACATTTTTTTGGCCACATCTGTTTCTCTGAACTGCTCTTTCACCATGTTGGCAGTTCTCCCTTAAAAAAATGAGAGAAATACTAATTAAACTAATATTTTGCCCTCTTTCCAACAGGCTAAACATCACGTGTGGTATAACACGCTGTCACTTTACCACTGTTGTGGAAATACACAGTGGCGCCAGCTTCCATTACATCGGAATATTAGAAATCTTCCCACTAAAAGTTAATAAATTGAAAATGATCGCATAATCCCGCTCATAAATCTTCGTGAACAATCCAATACTAAGATATTAAGAACATCAAACTCTCGATTATTTCAATATAAGCTCCAAAAGTTGAGTTAATGAAACAGATTTAAGAATGATTTCGTAAACTTTAGATTTTACTTGAAGTACCTGAACGCAGCACAAGCCGATGAGCTACCGTTGCAAGAGAGCGAGATCGAAAAAGACTTCCTGCATTATCTGAGTGCTGACATCTAGTGGCTAAACATTGTAATACTTACCTCCACCAGGATTGTAAATATACTGATACGACTACTTTGAGGAAAAAAAGCAGAAGAGGAATGAAAAGAGTAATATTAATAGTAAGGAGGTGATGAAGAAGAGGAAGAAGTAAAAAAATACAATAATAGCAACGATAGTAATAATATAAAGAAGTGGAGGAATACAAGTAATAATAACTCAAACTTCTCTCAAGCAATAATTTGATAATATTGAGTGACAATACATTGCATTTTTATGTTTTTTACTTATTTATTCATTTATTATTTGAATAACCTGATATTTTGTACGATTGACTGCATATTGATTGAGCGCAATGTGCGAGTTTCTGGACAAATGAATTTCCCCAAGGGAAAGAATAAAGTATTTATTTATCTATCTGTTAAACATTGCTGACCCGAGCTCATAAAAGTTACTGCGGTATCTAATAGCTATCTAGATTAGTCGACTATTCTGTGGGGTGATGTAACCAAATTGGAACTTTTAGGGCCTATACATTAAACAGAATGTATGCAGGAAGACAGAGGAATTATACACCTGTCATCCATAACATAATAACCACTTAGAGGTGAGCTAAGGTTGACATCAATTGCCTGGTTACCCTGGCAACTTATCAGTGGGTGGGCTACGTTAGGCATCAAGTGAACAAAAATGGGAGCATATGAGGAGCTGAGTGACTTTTTCAAGGACAAAACTGTGATGGTTGGAGGACTGGGTCAAACTTCAGGATTTGTTGGGTATTCCTGTTCTGCAGTGATTAGAACATACCAAAGTTGTCTAAGCAAAGACAACTCAATCCTAGAGGAAAATTTCTAACCCTCTTTGAGGAAGCTGATGCTTTGGTGTCATTGGACATACAAAAAGAACCTCAAAGTCCACCAAGGCTTTGTTTCAGATGAAGCCCTTGATCATTCTAGAACAGTAACAGTCGCCTGAGTTTAACTCAAGACTGCTTGGAGAGGGCGGTTACAGAACGTAAACCCAGGAATATTATAGGCATTTGTCCAGAGTAATGGGTTAATATTCCTCAGGAACACTGCATGAGGCTGGTGTCTGGCTATGCATCATGTTAGCAGCAGATCATAGCAGCTAAATAGTCTTTACAAAGTCTAGTCATTGATGCTGGAATCCTTCTTCAATGCAAAGCAGATTTTTGTGTTTTACTTGGGAACAACTATTCTATTATTTACAGCCATTTAAACGGTTCCTGTGTGATTTCATCATTACAAACAGTTGATGAATAGTATACTGTGCCTTTTATCCATCAGGCTTGAATGATGCTGCTTCAGACTGTCTGCACTCATGTGATTCAGCGAGGAGTGGTTTATTCCCGGATGAACGCTTCATTCGAAGACATCACCGCAAGGGATTACTGGTGGAGTATTTGTAGTGAGCAGCCACTAGATGGTACCAGACACATTTACAAAGCTGCAGAGACAGAACAAACCTGTCAAACATAAGTTGTCTGATTCCTGGAGGCGCTGATGGACACTGATTATTTCCTGATGAGGATTTCCTTCCACATCTCTGCTGATCAATTGTCCTATCAATTTATAACCACTGACAAATTGTTCAAATCACATGATTGAACTGCATTTTCTCATTCCGCTGCAACAAAATCCTCTATAGGAAGGGTGTATATATATATAGAGAGAGAGAGAAAACCCACTTTCTGCAGGGTTATTCTTCGTAAACCTCAACATATTGGCCCATAGTCTGTGAAATGAGGCCACCCACTTACACACATACACACACTGGTGTTATCGTTATCGATACACATGGTGTGATTGGTTGAAAACAAAATGATGTAGAACTGTCAATGGATACCAAAATTATTCATATCAAAATGATGAAAAAAACTCATAAACTAACTCTCAGTAGTGTGTTTGACCCCCACGTGCCTGAAGGCACTCCTTAAAGCATCTGGACCTGCTGGGACCGAGGATGATGTCCTGGGGGTCTCCTCCCAGACATAGACACAAGGACTCCTGGACAGTCTGTGGTTCTTCTTGGCGGCAATGGATGCAGCGATTCATAATGACCCAGAGGTACTCAGGTGGATTCAGGTCTTCGGACCATGAGGACCAGTCAATTCATCAGTACCTTCATCATCCAGGACTTGCCTACAAACTCTGACCAAATAAGGACAGGCTTGGTCCTGCACAAGGAGGAACTCGGGGTCCACTGCACCAGACATTGAGTCCGAGGGTTTCATCCTGGTACCTAGCAGCAGTCAGGGTACCATGAGCTAACACTTGGTGGTCTGTGAGACCCTCCAAGGATCTGCCTCCCCAGACTATCACCGACCCACCAACAGACAGGTCCTGCTGGATGACGATGAAGTTTTCCACAGCATCTCAAGTCTATCTCACCTCCGTCACATGAGCTCAGTGTGAACCTGCTCTCATCTGTGAGGTGAACAAGGCCCCAATGGTGAATGTGTCAATTCTGATGTTCTTTGGTGAACACAAATACTAGTCCAGGTGCTAAACTTTGAGTTCAGGTCCCACTAGCGGACATTGGACACTCATGCCACCCTCATGGAGTCTTTTACTTACAGTTAGGTCAGAAAAAACAGAAAATAGTCATTTCATAGGGTTCTGGCATCGCTCCTCCTGACTCGTCCTCACACCGATTAGCAAATAGCGGTCCTGCTGCTGGGTTGTTGTTCTGTCAAGCTCCCATTGTGCAACGGCCTGGTATCTACTCAATGCTCAAATGGAGGAATGACATGCCAGAACGTATGACATCCCAGAAGTTCAAGTGATTCTGTGTTATACTGTGACGATGATGTGTTTTCTTGCTCTTTTTGAGCGGAGTGGTTGAGCTGCTAGATCAGAGAGCATGAGATTCCTCTCCTCGTTATACGTGAATCTGTAGGATATCCGTCGTCCTCTGCCCATTGTCTCCATCCTAAACTTGATAACTAACTTTGCCGTAAGCTGAAAATAAGATGTCAGAGGTGATGCCTTGCACAGGAACTGCTCTGTAGTTGGTTGAACAGATTTATTACAGCATCTCCTTACCGCCCCTGTGACGGAGTGTGTTAACCCACACACACCCTATATTTACATTTTTGTAAAGAACACATGATTTATTGGACCAGGTCACCTTCTTCTATTTCTGCCTAGTCGAGTTCTGATGCTGATATGCCCATGGTAGGTGGACACGAGTCAGCATGGTCACTCTAACTAGTCTACCCAGCAGTAGGTTATCAGAACCAGCATTAACCTTTTTCCAGCCATTTGTGCTACGGTAGCTCTTCTGTGGGTTCAGACAACACAGGCTCGCCTCAGACACCCATGACCCGGCTAAGGAAGGACAACCGGTGAACTAGCGCTAAGTTGGCGAACCAGAGGATTAAGTTTTCCTTAAATAACCAGGAACATCCCAACAAGACCTGCAGTTTGGCCCAGTCCTTCAGCCATCACAATTCAGTCCTTGTCAAAGTGGTTCCAGTCCCCTTTTCCTGATCCAACAACAAACTTCAGGACCAATATTCAAATATATCCCACCACCTGACAGATGCTACCTAGACAACATAATACAGTTCTGACTTCAACCGTCAGTGGTTTTAATGTTATGGCTGTGTAGTATCACATGGTTTTGGTCGTTCTTAATGTACCCTCAGAGGCACAATATCCCTCCATGGCATGGTGTCCTTAAATCTGTCCATCTGGGGACACATAAGTCAGCAGCGTCAGTCTGAGTAAATATATGTTAAGAGTGTTAGGAATAAAAACACTTGAGGGACCGCTGCTAACAATCCTGCCTTAAAGGGCCTCCTGAGCGCCTCAGTGTGGATATCAAACACACAGACACACACACACACACACACACAGGCAGTTGTCCCTGTGGAGGGATTGAGTATCCGAGCTCAGGAATGGGGATCCGGGGATTTGGACATCGTTCCCGCTCAGCGCTGTTTAACATTTATATTCATAAAATACATTCTCAGATGAATTAAAATCCTTCTTTTGCTCATGTGTGGATTCTTTATTGAAACCCCTCGGGGTCAGCGGTGACCAAATTACCAACTGCAGAGATGAACTGATCATTCAAATCTAGTTACAGGAACTTTCAGGTGATTTTTCTGTTAATAGAAAAAAAAAAAAAAAAAATTAAAATGGTCATCAAGATCTAAAATACTGTTTATAAAATGCTTTTTGTTTGATCGATTTAAGAAGTGTTAAAAAAAAAGGTAAAACCGAATAAAACATCACACCTTTTGTCATGAATGTCTTTCATGACCCATTTTAATTTGTTAAAAAAAAAAAAAAACTCAGCGTTTTTCTTTGGTCATTTTACAGATTTTGATTCTTCACTTTTCCCCTTTCTTGAACATACAAGGCAGTGAATGTGGAATAGAGAAGGTTCCCAGGTTCAACGAATTAAACAGTGTTAGTTAGTTTAGCATGAGACAGATGTGAGTAGGAAAACATCATCAGAGTTACAATGTAAATCAGAATCTGATAATGCAGATGTCTGCTCTTCCAAAATATTTCATAAATTGATTTTTACTGAATGATGTTTGGTGATGGATTTTTCCATAAACACGTTTTATAAACTAGAACTGTACTCAAGAAACGTTGATGTTTGGCTGATGGTTAACGTGAAGCACCAGATTGAACCTGGACTGTTTCCAAGGATGAACCTGGACTGTTTCCTTGTGTAAACCTGGACTGTTTCCCTGTGTAAACCTGGACTGTTTCCCTGCGTAAACCTGGACTGTTTCCCTGTGTGAACCTGGACGGTTTCACTGTATGAACCTGGACGGTTTCACTGTATGAACCTGGACTGTGTGACTTTGTGAACCTGGACGGTTTCACTGTATGAACCTGGACTGTTTCACAGTATGAAGCTGGACGGTTTCACTGTATGAACCTGGACTGTTTCACAGTATGAACCTGGACTGTTTCAGTGTATGAACCTGGACTGTTTCCCTGCGTAAACTGGAGTAGTAGTGGGAATATTAGTACCTGGAGCTGCTTTACATTTTCTGCATTGAGAATTTCCCCGTTGCCATGGTTACATATTGAGCTCTCCCTTCGTGCCTTATGAAATTTATCTGCGTCTTTGAGGGTTTTTTTGCGAAAAACATTGAACGAAATGTTTCTGAAACGGGTGTCACAACATTCCTGATCACGCTGCACACTTAGAGACATGATTTATCTCACACATTTATCTCAGACACAGAATACACCATCAGAAACCTCCGACCTGAGAGGAGCGGGTCTCCCCTCCTCCCCCTTCTGATTAGTATGGCCTCCTTTTAAATGGAGTGCAACCCGGTGTTTGCTCTTCACACCGTTTATATTATGCACACCCTGTTTGTAGATCAATGCGACCACCATCTCTGTGTAATTAACATGAGTAATTACTGTGCTTAATTTACAGAGCCACCTCGGGTTCATAACGCTGCTGCAAAACATTGACCCATGACAATTGATTGATCCCTCCCTCCTTCAGAACCCTGCCCCTGCTAATGGCTACGTAATGAGCAGATAGCGTGTAGCAAGGGTGGCTAAAACGGCTTCCTCTCTCCATATCCAGGATTGGCTGATCCCCTGCACGCTGCATCTTCCTCCTCCTCCTCCTCCTCCTCCTCCTCATCCTTTCACCATGTTTTCTGCAGTGGTGTCAGCTCCTCGCTCAGAGGGCCCCTCTCCCTCTCCCTCTATAAGTATGTGCGTCTGCATGCATGTTGTGCACGCTGCTCAGCAATCAGCCGCACAGACTCGCCTTTGGTGGCTGGAGACTGATTCAATATTCCAGGAGGTAATTTATGCAGAACTAATTCTCTACAGAAATGGAAGGGCTCGGAGGAAGGCAGAGAAAGAAAAGGGAAAGCGATGCGGGGAAGAGGAAGAAATCAGTGGAGAAATAATTATCCCTGGTGTCACTTCTGTGAAGTTGATGTCAATAAAATATTGAGCTACACACAATCGAGGGATGTTTCAGAGGGTCGGGTGGCTGCAGGAATGAGGAGTGCACGGAAAAAACACAAAAACCCACACACACACAGACACAGAGTGAGGCAGCGGCTGGCGACGTGTGCTGCTTACAGACGGGCTGGGAAGCACATTATTGCCTGTAGTCATTTAAATTGTCAAAACAGCAGGGCTCTGTGTCGGCTCATATTTAGATTTAGTGGTTTTGAACCACTGGAAATAAAGTGAAAGAGGATGAGATGAAAAATTAAATGAAGGGAGCATCCCAGGAGAGCCTTTTGGAGCGCAGTATAGATTATAGTCATTTGTGAAGGACGGGTTTGTAATAAGAGGCTTGTGTCATAGTGTGTGTGTGTGTGTGTGTGTGTGGGTGTGTGTGTGTGTGTGTGTATCTAAGAGTGGGATGGAGATGTGCTTCATGGTATTCTCCTCACGGCTCTTATTGATCTGCACATGAAGTTGTTCCACACTGAGAGGGATGCCTGTCAGTGGAGAACAGGACTAGGGACAGGGAGAGGAGAACTAGGTTTTGTGGCGTTATTGATTGAGCTTCATTACAGTAAAGGCTAACCCTACACCTAACCCTTGGACCCTCAACCCTAACAGCACACTCTAACCCCGCCCCGAGCCCTACAGATATTTGGAGGGCATATTCAGCCAATCAGAGTCTGATATAAGGTTTGTGAGTCACCTGTTCTGTGTTACCCCCCAAAGCTGAGGGCTACAAGTCTGCCTGAGGACCACTGAGAGCTGGACCCTGGAGATGTTTGCTCTCTTATTGCTTTCAGTGTTGGCTCGATAAGTAATCGAGCCAACACCTGATAAGAATGTGAGCGATGGATAAAACTCAAGTTGGGTTGTGTTCTGGGAAAAAGGTCCATCTGGTTTCAGCTTATGGTTTGGATAGCGATTGTAGCTTGTTGAGGTCTCGTTGAGGTCTTGTTGAGGTCTTGTTGAGGTCTTGTTGAGGTCTTGCTGAGGTCTTGTTGAGGTCTAACTGATCCCGACGCCCAAACCAACCGTTGTATTGTAAAAAAAACACATTCAAATGTGAGTTGATGTTCTCCAAAGGGTTAGGCGTTTGTCCTGTGGATTGAGGAAGAAGGCCAGGTAAAGGAGGCGTAGGCTCCAGACTGTTTCAGGTTGTTTTTAAGGTAAATGTTAAAGTTCTAGTAAATGTCCAGGTTGGGGTTTGAATCTGTAGCCTCTAAGTTGGGATATCTGAAATATTATACAAAGTATTATGGGTCAAAGGCCCACCACTCTGATTTCGGTGAGATGCGACATTGATTGTATATTGGTCCAAAAAATGGAAGAATTTCAGAACAACTGAAAAGTAAAGTAAAGTGAGATAGAAGAATGGACAAAAACATTTTTTGGTTTGCATCTCAAGAGACACAGGTGTCTCGAAAACCCTGAAGGGTCTGCCTCAAACAAGACTCCATAAATGTCCTCTTAAAGCCATTCGTTTGGAGAATCGGAACCACACTGCAGTCGTTGATCAGTGAAACCCTGCTCCACCTTAAGCATTAAGTGTTTTGTCCTCTACTTAAGTTGAACCCCGGTGGCCTGGATTAAGGGGCTCTGCCTTACCAACTGAGGCACCATCATGGAGTATCGGCTGTTACACCAATGGAAGCAACCTGTTTAAGGAACCCTGGTTCAATCTTTTAGTCCAGTTTGAAGATATTGTGGGGGTTTTTTTATCCCCCGTCATCCTCTTCCTTTTGATTCTCTGGCTCTTATATGAAGGAGATTCAACTCAACCCTAATCTGAACCCGGCCTATACCATCAATTTGGGGGCGAGACTTCCAGATGAATGCTCTACAAGTTGGACTTGTGAACTTCAGATACACCAGCATCGAGTCACGGATGGAATAAAATGCCTTTATTAGCCATGAGTAAGTAAAAAAAAAAGGTGAAAAAATATCACAAATAGAATAAAAATGGAGGCAAATTCTGACCTCTTTTTCTTCAGGGCAGGACTTAGATAGTGGTGTCAGACAGAATGTTACAGGTGCAAAACCCACACATCACTGCATGCATATAGAATTTGCCACAAAAACCATTAAGCATCACAATTGTGGTAATTTGTGATATTTTTTGATCATGCCATGAAGAATAAATGCATTAGATTCCCTCCTCAACTCGGTCCTGATGTCCCTAAAGTAAGTAAGCCGAGTAGCGTTTGTTTGCCAACCTTAACAAATACTGTATCTTACATTAAACTATCTTACTGATGCCTGAGTTAATATTACACTGCTGAAGAATTAAACAACTAATAAATATTGAATATTAGATATCTTCGTTATATCAGATTGCCAAAATTTTGATTATGAACTAATTTGCCAATATTCTCAGTTATGAGTTAACAAATCTGCCTTCTAAAGATGCAAGACTGCCTCGCTGACGATACATAAAGGTATAAAAAATGTGCTGGAACATTCAGTCCACACGCCAAAGAATAAGGTTATCATTTCTCACCGGACTCCCCTCCCAGACATCTCATTATTTTGCATCTTCGTCACTCTTATTAAAGCCATAGATCTTAACTGGAGGCCAGTGAACCATCGATGGAGTGGAATACATACATGTGAAAACATTAGCAGAGTGTGTGAAACCACACTCTGGCCCGCACTCAGGAGAGCCATGTGCAAAATGAATAATTTATCCAAATGAATTATAAGACCAGCGTCTCCCCGCCAAGGCTTTTGTCTGAGTGAGATTCCTGCTCACATTTCAGTTCATACAGTTGGCCTTGCATAAACGAGATACCTCTCCGGACAGATTTGCATAGAAACACGCTGCAGTGTGGTGAAAAGGGAGCAATTAGGATTCATGGCGGTGCCTCCCCTCCGGATGCTCTGCTGCCATGTGAGCCGGCAGCAGCTGATTGAAATGGAGGAGCGTGGCCTTGTTCCTGCACCTCTGCCACCCCGCTATCTGTCTGCCCTCCTATAGGGGAGCCGACACCAGCTTCCAGGGCCGGTCCGGTCCGGTCCTCCTCCTCTCTTCCTCGTTCATCATCCTGCGAAGAACAGGCTAGCTGTAGAACTTTGGTAAGGAGCCTGAGGGTGGAACCTCTGGAGCAGAGGGTTAACAGCATCATCAAACATGGCGTGATTAGTGGTTAACGGATGCGGCGGGTCACATGGTGCCGTCGTTTGTAACGAGTGACGGAGTCCTTGCTGATGCTGTGTGGCTGCTCAGAGCATGTGGGAGCTGTTTGACAAAAAAAAAAAAAAAACAGGCTTCCAGCTCTCAGAAACCAAGAACAGATGGTGCTGGGAAATGAGGCACCTCTCAGATGCACTGAAACCCCCTCCATCAAAGCCCGCCGCACGCCCGCTCTCCCCCCATACATGAACCTTTTGGTTTGCCAATATGATCCACCAGGGCTTGTTTTGCTCGTACAAGTGTTGTCTTTTTTTTTTTAAATGGATGATGGCATGAGGACGTCTTCCTCGTAGCGGAGACACGCGGTCATCTGCCAGCATGAATTTTTGTTCACCTGGATGGAACCGGCAGAAGGCAGGATTTAGTCCGGGTCTCTCCAGGGAGAGGCTGCGGCGAGCCAAGGTACAATCACATTTCTTGAGGCGCTGAGTGGCAGTGCTACTTTACTCCATCACAGACATTTAGCAGCATGTCGGGTAAGAGACGGGACAAACCAGCACTCAACTGGATCTTATGAGCTACGGAGCAGAATGAAACCCTTGTGGAGATTGTTCCGGTTCTTGGTGATGGTGAAAGTCCAGAACCTGACTTCACTTTCATACCTGAAGGTGTGAAGGTATTCATAACCGGGCTGGGTGGAAAACTTGGAAATTCATTTTGATCATAAAATATAATATTTATCTGACAAGGTGGAGGTGGAGCTTTCACCCATGTCCGTTTGTGGGTCGGTTGGATTTTGTTTATTAGTTAGTTAGTTGGTCGGTCATTTGGATGATTAGTTTTACGAGGATGACTATGGTGCAGAAGACTGGAGTTCAAATCACAGTCATAAAAGGGCGTGGCAGAAATCCAGTGTGGCCCCCTAGGCAAGTGCTACCATCCTACCAACCAACATCTGATACCGGACCCAAGTATGGATAAATGGTGGAGTTAGGTCA
The DNA here is from genome assembly GCA_037951165.1 of Lophius americanus. NCBI lineage: Eukaryota > Metazoa > Chordata > Actinopteri > Lophiiformes > Lophiidae > Lophius > Lophius americanus. The sequence continues at coordinate 1,608,663 of JBBDHG010000031.1, read as the reverse complement.
GGAAGGGCATCCAACGTAAAAAAAACCCAAAGTCAAATCAATATGAGGAATGAGACGATCATCTGTGGCATGTTTGGTTGTTTCATTGGTTGTTAGGTAGGTAGGTAAGTAAGTAATTTGACTGATTGGCTGGTTAGTAGGTAAGTTAGTGGGTAAAGTGGACTAGGTTTCTTGGTTGTGTAGACTGGTCAGCCCGAAGGTTGGCTGTTATTTATTTAATTATTTATTTATATATTAATTGTATAGTATTTGGTTAATCAGTTGGTTGGTGGTTGGATACATGGGTACGTAGATAGGTGGATAGAGACGAAGAGAGGTAGGTATGTGGTTAGGCCGGTAAGTCGGTGGATAGTTAATTGGCTGGTTGGTTGGTTGATGGTTAAGTAGGTAGGTTGATTGGTTTTGTTCGTTAATCCGTAGGTCAGTTGGTCGGCTGGTCTTTGGTTGGTCTTTATAGGGTACTTGACTGCAATCTAACCCTTTGGTTGATTGGTTGGTTTGTGGGTCAATCGGTCAGTCAGTTGATTGGTTGGTTGGTTGGATGATATGATTTGGTTAGTATGTGGTTGATTAGTTGGTTAGTCAATCAGTCAGTCAGTTGATTGGTTGGTTGGTAGGTTGGATAGTTGATTTGGTTGGTATTTGGTTGATATTTGGTTGATATTTGGTTGATTAGCTAGATCGTAGGTAGGTTGGTGTTTGGTTGATTAGTTTGTGGGTTGGTGCAAGGTTCCACCTGCCCATAATGGAATTGACCTTGAAGATTTGAAGGTTCGTTTCATGACTTAAATGGTCATTTTAAATGACTGCATACGTAGATTATATAGACACAACAGGGAGCAGATAAAGAGAACCTTTTACGCTATCAATAAACTGGGTGCATGTGGTGTGTTTGTAATATTCTAATGAACCATCTGCACAGCTGGAATCTTATTCCCGCCATAGATGGAAAATGAGGGAAAGCAGTGCGCTCTGTGTAATGGTTTGTGTTTATATTATGCAAATAAAATACGGGAGTAGATTTACAGAGATTCACCGTTTATTGCATAATGAGTTGAATAATGTATGCATTAAATGCAAACTGTCGAAACACCTAAATGAGTCACGCTTAGGAGAACAAAATCATGAATCCTGAGGTGGCTTTAAGCGCAGGGTTTTTCCAGAATGTGTTATTTTCGCTCTGTAAAAATGTGAGATGAATGCAGGTTTCTTCACAGCCTGAATGTGATTGGCTCCATTCAGCAGACTGAGGCTCGTGTTTCATTCTAGTCGTGTTTCGCTCCCCTCCTGAGCCGCTGTCTCCTGCAGCAATCTGTCTGAAAAATGCATACATAACATCCTGTGAAAATAGCTTTCTGCAGGGACACCACTAAAAAGCCGCGCTGCATCAAATGTTCCTGTCATTCTCAGCCAGGCCCAGTTGATGGCAAAACATTTACATACCGCATTGTGCGGTAGGATTGTATGTGTGTGTATCGCTGCATCCTGGGGTCACCTCACCTCAATCACAAACAGATCGTTTTCTGAACCTTTTTGTTATTTAAATCCGTTGACTGATGTTGGTCTCTGCAAAGGATGATAGTGTTTGACAGGGGGATGTGGGGGGTTGCAGTGGCTGACTCTGGGGGTCTGAGGGGGCTGTGGTGATTAGGATAAAAGAAAATCATAGTGAAACAACAATAAATCCTGCTTGAACTCAAAATCGTATATACATCAACTACACAATAATAGACCATCAAAGTGAATTACTGCCTGTTTGTCCATTTCTTTAGAGATATATGAGGGTCATCTAATTTTTTTAGCGTGTGGGGAAGCGTTTATGGCATTTCACAAGGGTTTGTCCAGTGGAAGGACACCTTAGAGGGTACCCAGCCATGTGTCACCCATTCAACGTGAACTCTAGAGGTTCTACGTGATCACATTATGTCCACCGGAGGGGCACCCTAGAGGTTCTTCATCCATTGTCCATTGGATGGGCACCTTTTGGATGAATATTCTCTAAGGTGTTTTAGTACACTGCAAATATACCCTATTCGGCAAATTTGAACATTCCAGTGGACGAATTCTACATTGTGTCGAGTGGAAAGACACCCTGGGTTACAGGGCACCTCCCAGGTCACATGATTGCATTTTGGCCACTGTAGGAGCATCCTTGAGGATTCATAATTATGTGTTGGGCAACTTAGAAATGGGCACCCACTAGAGTTATGTTGTACACCGCAAAAGAACCCTTGTGGGTCATATAATCAACTTTTCCCACTGGAATGGAACAAATTATCCCAAATTGTCTGCTGGAGGATCACTGTAAATGGAATTTTTCCTTTTGAAGGGCAACCTAGAGGTCACACAATCACATTTCGTACATTGAAGGGCCACTGTAGATGTCACCTAACTAAATCTTATCCAGTTTAAAGGAACCTTTGAGGGTTATTAGTCATGTATTGTTCATTAAAAGGGTACCTTAGAGCTCAATTTGTTTCGTTTTCTCCACCATAGGGGACACCCTAAAGGGACTCTTATCATCCTAGAGCACATATAATCATCATTTTCACACCGAAACAGCAACCTATAGGAGAAATAATCACATTTTGGTCACTGGCACAGCGCTCTTAATGGCAAGTTATCACATTTGATCAATTAGAAGGGCACCCTAGAGGGAATATAATAACATTTTGTTTGCTGGAAGAGCACCTGTGAGGTCATACGATAGGATTTTGTTCACTGGTAGGAAGCACTCGAGGGAATATTATCACATTTTGTCCAAAGGTAGTGAATCTTCACCTCACAACAAATGTTGTCTCAAGTGGCCTTTCATAAAGAGCCAGTCTACAATGAACTTTTCTTCATTATTCCTCTGTGAGTAAGCACTTGGCGACGATGAGAAAAAACTGCCTTTTAACATGCAGAAACCTTGAGCAGATCCAAGACTCAGGTTGGATGACCTACTGCCATGACCCGTTTGGTTTCAAGAGACAGAGGGAGAGAGAGAGAGAGAGAAGGAGGGAGGGAGAGAGAGAGAGGGAGAGTCGGAAGGGGGCGGGCAAGGGAGTCTAAAAGAAAGAGAGGGGAGTCTAAAAGAAAGGACATGGGAGAGAGGGAGTGGGAGTGTGAGAGAGGGGAAGAGAAAGAGTGAGTAAAAAAAAAGGGTTGGGAGGGACACAGACTTGCAAGGAAACAACAATGATATCAGATATCGTAACTGGATCCCCACATCCATTCACTTTCTTCCGTCTGTCCCGGGTCGGACTGACAAGAACAAGAAAGGCGCCCCCGAAAAAAAATATTAACATAATACTAATAATGGTTTGATTGCATTTAGCAATAGCTTCTGGGAAAATACTATACCGTAATAAAATAATACTACAAATTAGAATAATTCATTTTAATCAAGCAGGTCCACAGCAGCAGATCAATCCACGATCCAAAAGTCCTTGCAGGGTGAAAAGCAAAAGAGATTCCAGGAAAGAATTCAAGTTATTATTCTGACCTTATTCTCAGAATTCTGCCTTAAAACTTAGAAAATCCAAATGTATTGTCAGAATAGTTCTGCATGATACATTTCTTTTGCATTCTGAGCATAAAGTCAAAATTCCCAGAACATTGTTCATGCAGCCATCTGTGGACCTAATCCTCCAAGCAGAGAAATTGCACCAGTGGTTGGTCATGGAGTGCAACAAGACTTTTTTTTGTGTGTAAATATCCACTGCTGTTAATCTTCAGCCTTTTGGCTCCATAGTGTTGCGGCAGTGCTCATTTTATCAAATCTGCAGTAATACACATGCTTTGTTTCCAAATACCACCGGTAGAAAAAAAAAGTAGAATAATCGGAAGTAGCATGCAATTGGCCAAAAAGTAATTGAGGCGGAGAAGAGGGTTATTTCATCACAGACTCGTCTCCCTGGTGGAAGAGGAGTGCGGTAGATTCGATTCTCTGGCTGTGATTACCCAGCCCTTGGCTAACAGATAGATGACTATGAATCAATTGTTTTCAAGGGGACTCTCACTGGGGCGCTGTAGTAGTTAAAGACAAGGGGGAGCCTAGTGAAAAAGCAGACGGCCTTGGTTAAACAGACCATCAGGTAGTCTCATGGACCACATGCAGCATCTTAAATATTCATGCACACTTGAGAGTGAAATGAAGCCGACATTGGATCCTCTGCCTCTTTGTATGCTACGCTTAAATGAGCAGTCGCCATGACTGGATGGGATATGTTTAGTCTTCCTCTGTGTCATCCAATCAGGGTTTAATAGGCACCCAAGACAATACTAATCATGCAAGGCTGCTCCTCATTAAGGGTTTACGTAATGCCTGTGAGAGGACTGCAGGCCATGTCTCTGCCATGTATAAGAGGAGAGAACAACGCTTCATACCCCGTCTACAAGAGCGCATCTGCAAAAGGTCTTGTAGCAGGGTGTTGCAGGCCTGTCTGCAGCGGTGTATCACATAAAGTGTCACATCCATGCTTCAGATGTTTTTAGGCAGTCTCTGTTTGACTGGGGGAGTCCTGGATGGCGTGAACTCCTCCACCCAGAGAGGAGTTCTTTTCTCTGACACGTTCAATACCACCCAACACTATCGACCTGACATATCGATGTGAAGGAGCCTGACTGCTAAGAGGCCTCTACTATATTGAACACGCAGTCTGCAAAAAGAGACAGCACAATACGCCAATCAGCCACAGCACTGACACTTGTGTAGGATAACACTCTGCTGCCAAAACAGCTCGGAGCCATCGAAGCCTGGACTCAAAAAGAAATTCAAATTAAAGACGTACGAATATAGACAGAGCAGGATTGAATGTGGATACGGACGGGGATGGGCAAAAACCAGCACTGCCAACTGAAGTCATAGGGGGGAATAGCTTCAAACATTTTTATAAACATCAAAGAAGAAGAAAACAACATACAAGTAGAAACAGCAAAAACTCTTTCAACATTTGACTGAGCACCACACTGCCTCCCCCCCTGCTTTCCTTCTTTGCATTTTGCAGCCTGGTGCCATCTCTTCCCCCAGGTAGGTGGAACACAAGTATCTCTCCGTCTACATGATGTAAAAGAAAACACGGTTCACCAGACGAGACCACTTTCTTCCATTTCTCTGTTGTCCAGTTCTGGTGCTGATATTGCCATTGCAGGAACTTTCAGTCACGGACGGAGGTCAGCATGGTCAGCATGGGCGCTCTGACTGGCCCGCGGTTACGCAGCTCCATCATCACCATGTTATGATGGCACTGTGTGTTCTGAAACCTTTAGTCATCTCTTATGGAAGCTCCAGCGATAATGGAAAACCGGAGTCAAATTCCTTGTATGCAAAGTCATACTTGGCAAAAGAAAAGCCGATTCTGATTCAGACTTTTCACCCAATGACAGGTTCCATGGAGACAAGGTAATGAACGCAAATCATTTCATTTCTCGGTGGTTATAATGTTATGGCTGATCGGTGAAGAATCTAACAGGACCCACGCAGTAGGTCAGTCAGGCAGTGTGTGAGCATTACCAACAGGTGGCGCTAGTTCATCAGTCATGTGCAGAAGAGGGCTGAGAGGCGACACACTCCACTGCTCCAGTGGAGACAGAGAATGAATGAAAACATGGATGTGGTGAGAAACAGCACATTTCCCCCCTCTTTTCAGACGCTGACACTGAATCGAGCCTTCCCACCCCCAGCACTCACTCCCACACACACACACACAAACACACACATACACACACATATGTGCAATCCCATCATGCTGTCTCCCTCCCCCCATCCCCTTGAGGAATAAGAGGGGATTATGTCAAAGCAATTCAATTGTATGGGAGGAGGTAATGAACTCGTCCTTTTATCTATTCATTTGCGTATTAAAGTATTTATTTGTGCTTGTAATGTGTTAGATATTAATCACAAACACACTTTGGGAGGCAAATTTGCAGGTCTGTTATTTGACGGGTTTGTCCCATTTCTTTATGGAGGCGGGGCGCGCTCCCCGTCTAGTTTTTCTTAATCGTACACACAGCAGCGCAGAGGTTTTTCCACTCCGATGATGAGACAGCCACTCCTTGTTTAGGGTTTTTCTATTTAGGTCAGTGGTCTGCAGTCCATTTCATGTTCCGTTGCCTTCACGGTGCCTAAATTGCCCAGCAGGCAGGTGCCATTAGAGCAGTTTGTTTGCAAGGTAAGCAGCTATGAGAAGTGACAGCGGTAGAATTACTAATGTACTCTGGCTGTCATTGCTCTCTGAAAGCCCCTGCAGGGAGGGCCTGATTAAATTGATATTCACCCTCCTGCATGTTGCGGGGCCCGGGCTTCATTAGCATAGGGTTTAGATGACACACAGAGAGGGATGGCATTAGTGTTGTAGGAAGCAGTTAGACACTTTGCTGTAACTAATTTTCCAATTATAATGGGCGCCTACAAGGTTCCGTATTAATGACTGAAACCGCATTATTAGCAGAGCATGTGTGTTTAAAAACCAAGTGAGAGAGGGTTTGAAGGAAAACCGGAAACGTTTCACACAGAGAGAACGTTGAAAGGGATTCTAATAAAAGTCAGATAGCAGCCTGAAGAATACATTATATAACACGTTCAGTGAACGGTGACCATCAGTTTGCGGCTGCCGGACATGAGCATGACTGTTAACGATGCTAACGGAAGTTTAACGGTACTTTAGGACAGAGACTCACGACAGCCTCCAGCCTCCAGTGGGCTCGTTCAGACCACTCAGCCACTGCATCGACAGATGGGCCATGTTGAATTATCATTTCATTTGTATTTTGAAGAAAGTTATTGTACGCATCAAATTTGGAATCTCCCGGTTTAGGGGCCATAGCGCTAGCCACTGAGCTAAAACCGCCTGAAATGGCGAAATGGCATTTGGTTTTGAGTTAATTATCAGAGTTGATTTCATCAGTGTTATCTACCTCCAAAGATAGGCTAATGTAATGAAACGCTCCTCACACAAAAAAATGAATTTGGTAAAGTTAAGGAGGTAAGCCTGAGTTATGGAGTTGAGTACCAGCCCAGAGAGACTAGCTACAATAAAATATCCCTGAAGCTGGGCTTACAATGTATGACTTTAGAGTCGTGGCTGTTTGATTTGAACTCATACTGTTTGAATCAAACGTTTGTGGAAACTCACCATTGATGAGCTCGACCTGTACGATCAGATCCTCCCGTACAGCATGAACGCTCACACTGTTCAGCCCGTCTGGCACCTTCAGCCCGTTGTCGCTATCGGGGATTATCAATAAAGTTTTGTTTAAAGGCATCGAGGCAGAAAAAACTTTATTTGTTGGCAACATGCTAACAAGACCAAAACAAGCTGTCTTGATATTCTTTCTCACCAGCCTGTGTGCTAAAACCTCCTACAAATTGCTGCCGGTGTTTATGCATAGGTGTCTCATAGGTGTCTAGTACGCCATTGACAGTATTTCTCTTCTGTTGTGCAGAGAGACTTGAAGGTAAGCTAGCTACATTTGACTTTATAAAATATTAACTTGATAGCTAGCACTGCTCTGACAGCTGTGAACTTTTCTCGTTCATCCATGTTGTTCAGTTGCTACCCGCCACAGAACAAATGCCGGCGGACGGCGCGGCGGCCCTGAGGTTCCTTAGCTAGTGCCAATAGGGCTCAAATCGTTCAGTGTACATATGACTTTATGTAATGGGAAAAAGTTGGAAAGTGTCCTGTTCTTATGGGATGGGTAGCTAGAAGGGAAGATTGGTTCAGATACAATAGAGACAACCAGACTCTAAAAGATGAAACTGGTTCTACCCGGACATCCCCGACAGCAAGTCCACGTCCCTGAAAAGCCCCCAGACCCAATGCTTTATACGAGATAGTCCCCTGATTGAGCTCTTCCTACTAAATCTGATGTTATGGCTGAAAAACTGGACTTTTTTATAAAAGAAATTTAAAAACAGAAGCTCCCCCTAGTGAATAAATATAAAACGATTAGAGGAAAATATGATATATACAAGCTAGATCTCCAGTCAATTCATGTGCACCAAATAATGGGCTGAAAGCTTTTGGCGATAAAGCTCCCCCTAATGTCAGATATACACATAATAATAATAATAATAATAATAATACATTTAATTTATAACACACTTTACATTTGGATCAAATCTCAAAGTGCTAATATATACATACATATAAACATATATATATATATATATATATATATATATATATGTATATATATATATATATGTATATATTTATATTTCCAAGACTTTGTCTCCACAAAATTTCCAAACCATTGGTCGACTTCAGGTTCAGAAGAAATTACTAAAGGACGTTAATCCTTTATATATGATATTTTTCTCTAATAGTTCATATGTTACTCATTAGGGGCAGCTTTTTTTTTATAATGAAATCCCCTTCAATCAAAAGGATTGCTTGTTGAACACAAGGGATTGGGGGCTTTTCAGGGATATACCTATATCCCTATATCCTGATATAAAGCATAGTTTACAGAATAAATCCCGAAATGCAAAATGAAATGTTCTGTTGACAAAAATGAATAAATGGAATAGTATAACCAAAGTTTGTGAAAATGCTAGTCTAGCTTGTCGTGAAGCTGCTGTATCTCTACCAGGACTCGATGTAGACGTTATGTACTTTTCAGGAAGACGCCATTTACAGTAATGGAGAAGAAACCCAATGCTTAGTGACCTCTCTTTAACCTGAGAGGCTGTTTCACCAACCAAGACAAGCTGTCCATCACGTGTGCGCCCGGCGAGGACAAATACAGCCTGACTGGAGCTGCAGTTTTTGTGGGCGAACAAAGTGCCGGTTAGACTGATGCTGTTTACAGAAGATTTAGTCTACTGCAAATCCAGTTTCCTGCACAGATTAGAGGATTTCTCCAGAAGTAGAAGAAGCCGAATGAGGCTCACACTTGAGGCTGTTAATTTCCATTCTGATATCATATTTCAGGCTTAAATTACATTTCCTTTGTTGATGTATGTAATGTGGCACGTAAGTAATCTTCTTCCTTTAAACATCCTGTAAAAGCCAAAGCAATCCTCAGTGGTCCCTCCAGCATTAACATCAGAACTCTGTGGTGCAAGCTGTGGTTAGCACTGAGCAAATATTTAACGTCACTGCTAAAGACATCATCACCACTGCAAATAAATGAATTCTGTCTGCCACCCCCCCATATTTCTTCTCTTACCTAAATGGATATTTGATCCCAGGGGGAAGACGTAGTGCTATGCAATCTGTGCCTGCTTCCTGGTGGCGCTTCCCCATCTCTCTGAGAAGCAAGCACTGACTTTGAAGTCTGTGTGGCTGATGATAAATATGCTAATGCATCTGGAGGTGACTCGACGTAGCAGATAGCGCGGTGAGGGGAAAGTGCCACCAATCGTTTAATATATGGAGAGATGGAAGTATGGCAAGGTGGGGGGGGGGGAGGAAGCAACACACTGTTGATAAGACAGAATGAGATAGACAATGTGGGGTACAGAGAGCTTAAATTGTTGTTTGTGTAACAAACAACAATCTGTGTGTGTATATGATTGTAAATCGAAAGTTCAGTCATTATCTACTTCCTCCGATGCTGATGGAAAATTGAGTTCCTTACTTGTTTCACAGTAAAACTGGGTTGTAGGACCGAGGGGGAAAACATACATGCCCGAGATCCCAAATTGGTATTAAAGACATTGTCTATAGCCTTTAAGCTATGATAAAAGTGTGAGACCTCACACTGTTTAAATACCCTTTTACACGGCCTTCTCAAGATGAGGTCGGTGCTCCTTTACGGCGCCTCCTCATTCTCTATAAGCACACTGGAGGTATAATGGGGGGCTGTATGGGCAGTGGAGGTAGTCACAGAAAAAGAACGTTAATCAGTGTAAAGAGGATTTGCCGACAATGCTGAACAGTTATTATGTTAAGACAACATATAATGTGTGCTGTTTACAAATTTCAACAATGGACGTAACATTGAAAGTTTATTAAAAGAATAAATCCCACAAGGTAAACCAACTATTTTTCAAGTGGTTATCGAAACTATACATTGTGGGCGGGATCAAGGCAAACTTTTCTCGCACTGCATTTGGACACAATTTAATATGAGAAAAAAAACATTGTTTACCCTTACAGATACATAGTAGATAGATGATCTAATCCTCTGCTCGAAAGGTAAATAACTCCTGGATGTCGCACCGTCATCTCAATTTAAAGACATTTTGGATTGATTTCTTCCCCTTTGAGCTAGTAGCTAATTGGCCACTAGCTGATTTTGAGACTTCTACATGTGAGCCACACACATGACCTCTACATGTGAGCCACACACAAGACGTCTACATGTGAGCCACACACAAGGAAAAGTCCTAAAAATGTCACTCCGTTTTCAATATAGGCTCATCCCATTTCTTAAGATGTCTGTTCCGGTGACGTGACACTCTCAGTGGCAGAACAACTCAGATCCCCCTGAATGCCTCATTTGAGTTTACACAGACTGGAAGGGCAGAAAATACATGCACAAGGCCCACCCTGAAAAGGCAGGGTAAAAGGGAATATTGTTATTCTCTTAACTTAAGACGGTGGTTAGAATGTTATTGCCAATCGGTGTGGGTGCACGCAAGTGCATCATGCAATAATTCTGTACTCAAATTTAGCCAATGGGTTTGTCATGGGTGCAGTGTAAAAGCCACCCACCATGCACACATGGTGGGTGAGCAGAAGACTAGATACGGGTAAGGGGCAAAACACAAAAGTGCGACGTAAAGTTCTTTCGATCCTCACATGAGCCCTCAGATTTATTTTGTGACAGTTCCCCACACCCTATTAAAAACACTATGGGATAAGAATGATAAGAATGATAAGAAAGAAAAGCGATCACTGAAATCAGACGAGTGCGACATCGGCTCTGAAGCTGCCATGAATTATTTAAGAGCGTGAGTGAGGCAGATATTTTAAAACTTTCACATCGACCTGGGGCTTTAAAAAAAACTACATGTGCCAGTTAATGGAATTCTGCAATTCACACATTTTATGCCTCGGGGGGTTTTTTGCTTTTCTGTGTGCTCCTACCACTGTTTACATCTCCGACTGAGACCTTCTCCGTGGCTTCCTCCTCACCGACATCTCTCAGTCTGAACAAAAACCTGGTACGCTTGAGGTGACAACAGCAGATCTGATGCGGGAAACATCGGCGCTGTCAGAAAGCATATCAGCTCCAGTTCTTAGAGACATATTTAGGGTGCAGGAAGATGGGTAAATACTGAAAATCCTTGGCACATGTCTGAAAAAAATGTGTGAAACAGACAAAAAGTTGCAGATTATGGTGTAAAATGACGAAACAATTCTGCAGTTCGATCTCATCCCTTAAAATCACTTTGACCTCTGAACCGAGACGTGCTGCACTGGATGTGATATTTAGACCAAAATTGTAACTTCACAGCAAACTGCCTTAAAGGTCTAGTCTGTAAAGTTTCATTCCATCTGGTGGTAAAGCTCCTGAATACAACCTATAATTGGCTTCAGCGCACCCTTGCCTATCCAAGAATCTACGGTGGCCTTCATGAGTCAAAATTATGTAATCGTTCACATCTGCATCGATCAGGTTTATATCCTTTAGATAGTATCATTTATAAATAATATCTAGTTTTTAGTGCAGTATTCTATTAATCAGTGCCATAAGGAATCTTTTGTTTTTTAGTTGTGTCTGTGGGTTTTCTTGGGTTCTTTCCCCACCTTCTCCAACAGGCTAACATTAATGTGTTGGAGAAGCTAAGGCTGTTACAAAAGCTAACAGAGATGTTTGCCTGTTGGAGAAGCTAAGATCATTACCACAGCTAGCATTGATGTTTGCCTGTTGGTGAAGCTAACCTTCATGTGAGCATGTTGGAGAAGCTGTGGCTTTTATAAAAGCTAACATTGATGTTAGCCTGTTGGAAAATTTAAGTCTGTGATATTGGGTGAGGTCTGTATTTGATGTTTGAGAGGCTAATATTGATGTTAGCCGGTTGAGCAGCGTATTTATGTTGCAGACACCAACATTGATATTAACATGTAAGATAACCTAATAATGAAGCAACAGCCACCATTGATGCTAGCCTGTTAGAGAAGCTAACATATTGATTTTAGCACTTTCACAAGGAATTTTAGGCCAATGGGGTTCAGGTTAGACCTCATTCATGAATATGTCACTGTTGCCGAGAAGAATTTGGGCCCTTCTCAAGAATATGGCTGAATGGAGCAGGTTAATGGAACATGAGCAGGTTTTCACTACAAGGGATTTGGGATAAGCTGTAGGTGTCACTGTCTACGTGGATTTGAGCTCCAGCAGCCTTGGCTGTTGGAGTTCCTGATCACCACCCAGCCCCCTTTGTAGGAGACGTCGTAAGTCAGATGTTCCGAATGCACGGGGCATTGTCTGCCTGGATGTGCGATGGGCTGGCAGCAAGAGGTGACATCTGGTGACTAATGTGCTCAGATGTGAATGGTGCTCCCTCAGTTCTCTGGGCAGCAGCTGCTCCATACCGGCAGAATGAGACAGGGGGAGCGAGTAGAGAGAGAGTCAGAGAGAGATATGGGAAGAGGGGGTGGTCGCCGCACCGAGGTGGGGGAGTAGGACTTACGTTTGGAGGGGATGGGGCTCCCCAAACCAGCCGTCTGACTCTGAAGGGGGTTTGTTCTGGGGAGTGGGGGTCAGGGTGTTGGTGTGTCATGGGAAAATCAATGACTTTCTGTCTGATTTTCGAGGAGGAGGTAAGGCACGCCGGCCTCCCCGTCGCTCCCTGCTGCCTCTCCACATCGAGACAACACATTTCAAGCGGGGCTAGTTCATATCTGCTTTGTGTGTTTCTGTAGCCATCGCTACTATTTGAGTCATGAGTTACACCATCCAGAGGTTTAAACGGGCCCATCATTCAAATCTCCATGACAATTGCTTTATGTGTCCAGATTTAGCCTGATGGGGATTCATCAAAGGAACTAGGAAGCATTCAGAGAATATTCCTCGGCCAAATGCCATTTACACTAAAACCTGTGCAATCGGAAAAATGTTCTCTCCCTTAAGTGCCCCTTTGGCAATCTTTATTGTCGGAGCCTCTGAGAGATGAAACGGGTGCACTTGTGAGTGCGTACAACATGTGCACTCCATTTTGCATCACCCGTTAGATTATTAATATAATATTCCATTCCATATTTGCCATCCAGATATACCATCTTCCTTTTAAACTTCCCTACTGTGATACTGAAAGAAAATCTTGTAATATTAAGAGTGAGAGTGAGAGTGAGAGTGATGCAGAGTTTGCATCGGTACCCAGATCCTCCTAAAAAACAAACAAATAAACTTCCAAGATCAACCTCTACTGTTGACATATTTTTGAGATATCTTGTAAGGAAACAGAGCAGACTGAGCTATCCCTTCAAATGGTCCTTTTCAGAGGGAATGGACCTAATACTACATCAACCAGTAGGCAAAAGAAACCAGCTTGAAGCCTGGAGGAGAGTTGACAGTCCGTCGTGGATAAAAGTCAAAACTTTCCGGGAATATTGGATCCTCCGTGATGACCTCTTTTCCACGTTGAGTCCGCATTCATTTTTAAATAGCTGTAATCTAGCATCCCACTTAATTGTGACAAATTTCCTTAACAATGCCAAAGAAAGTGATGGCGATCAACCCTAACATTAAAACCATCTGCTTAATATTGTGAAACTGCCAAAACAACTCTACCATATCTTCAGTACGGGCAACCTTTCACTCCCTATGGGCACCGAGGAGCCTTTGGCCACGAAGACCCTTTCACATATTCATCAGTTGTCCTTCTTTGGACCACTTGGGTAGATACTAACCACTGCAAACCAGAAGCACCAAAAAATACCTGCAGCTGTGAAGATGCTTTGACCCAGTTGTCTGGATTCATAAATCCCACCCACTGCCAGGTGCCATGGTAACAAGATAATCAATGTTATTCTGACCTCATCTGCCAGTGGTTGTAATGTTGTGGCTGATGGGATGGATTCTGATCTGCACAAACATTTAAGGAGCGTGTCACGGTTCCAAAGTTTATTGCAAATCAGTCCAACAAATCCTTTAAATTCACTCATATAGTTAAATAAACAACTTCAAAATGACATCAGAGAAAAAATGCAGAAATGAGACATCACGTCATCAATCAAACTGTAGAGATTTCCCACAAGCCAACAGGATTTAAGCTTAAAGTCTACCACTTTTACAGCGTCTGTGAAAACTGTATCCCCCACCCCCGTCATCCAAGTATCCATTATGGCTGCATGTCAGTGAATGTGAAGGCTTTGGATGACGGACAGCTGTGTGAGGCCCCTCCCTGTATTTATGTGTACATTACCCCATGGGTCTCTCCAGTCCAGAGGTTGCCCACTGGACTTCTCTGCTGTCCTACTCGCGGTAAGGGTCCCCCACCAATGTTGAAGCTAGGGTTTGATTCTGGGCTACAATCAGTTAATGGCTTCCTAAGAGACAGCACACGTTCAGTTCGGTCCCATAATCTCTCGCCAAAATGATTTGTAGCCCTTCTCCCCGGTGAGGGGATCACACGAAATTGGTTGTGGATCAACACCCTCAAACATGTGGTCATTTGTGGCATTCATATGGGCAAGCTACCCCTTTAGAAGACACTTGAGCCCCACTTAAAAGGCGTCATGAGCTGCTTTCGATTAGGGAGGCGGTGTTCTGCTTTAGATTTGATGAACAAGAAGTGCATATGTATACCACAAAGAATGTTAATGAAACACATTCCTCCCTGCTTCTCATGGAAACCAGCTTTGATTTAGGGATACGGAGGTGGAGAGAGAGAAATGGGATCTCCCCCCCTCCTTATACTCCTCCCCGGGAATAGAGCTTACAAGATGCAGCCGGGAATTACTCCTCAGGGGTGAAAGGGACGGAAAACTATGCGGGATGAGAGTGTATAGAGAGAATGTCAATGTAGGGTCACACAGGTCTGACTTATTGTTGTGTTTGTTGCGAAAAGTAAATGCTGGGTTGTACAAAAAACTTCACGGAGGAGGTTTTCACCGGAGTCCGTTTGTTTGTTGGAGGTTAAAATTTAGATTTTTCTTCACCGCTCAGGCTTCTTACATCTTACTTGATGTTTTACATATCGTAGCTTAATATCTGTGAGTTTAATCCCAAATTTTACTGCACAGTCTCAGCTTTCGGTTAGAGGAGGCTCCCATTTATCTTCGAGCCACGCACAAAGGGATGATTTGACCATAATCTTGAAAATTGAGGTGTTTTTATTTATAATTTGGCACCAAATCTGAATTGAATCGCAGGTAATAATTTTCTTAAGATTATGGATAGGGATAGCTTCACTCCTGCAAGTATATATCATGAATGTGAGTCCCAACTGGAAGTATTAAAATCAGCTAGCATTGCCTTAAATCACTTAGCACCCGAATCAAAATAAAGAAATTCAACTGAAAGTTCAAAAGTTTGCGTCCCTTTCCAAATGTCTCATGGGATCATTGGCATCATTCCGACAGGTAAAATGGAAATCTGAACACAAAACATTTTCCCATTGACATCGTACTGGTGTCCGGTCGTAAGACGTTACGAGAATCCACACGCTGCTGACGGGATTTTCTTCCTTTCTACCGGAGTTCAACTCAAATTCTGTAAAAGAGTATGAATGCAAGTTTGCATCATTCAGGTTGTGCCATAATCGAATCATGCCTTGATCAACTCCTGGCCTTGTGTTTATGTTGTATCTAATTGCCTGACACATTTGCGTCACAATCAGAATGACCGAAGCGTAACGTAAAGTCGCGTCATTTAATCCATGCCATTCACGTTGCCTGCCATGAAGACGCCTACTTGTGTGCTTTTAATGATGCTAAAAATTCACTCCTTCATTGTGAACACAGCATTAAAGTCACAAAATCAGCGGAACATTTGAATAAAATAGATGCATGAAGACCTTGTAAAGAATAGTGGAAGCTGAGTAAAGAAAAGAGGTGACAATCTATGAGCAGCAGTAGGGTTTCTTGCCAAGAAAGAAGATGTCAGCAAGACGTACAGACAAGTCCAGACAGTGAACGACAGTGGCGAGGGAGGAATTGTGGGATTGCATGAGTAAGTCTAGAGGGACAGAGATATATGTTAGAGTTGTATGGGTTATGTATGAGAGCAGCATGACGGCAGTGACGTGTGCAGTAGGAGAAACGGGTTCAATTTGGAGTTGGGACTGCATCAAGGACTGGCTCTGAGCCCTTTCCTGTTTGCCATGATGATGGACAGGCTGACATTTGAGGGTAGACAGGAGTCTCCATGGACTATGATGTTGGTTGATGTCATTTTGAACTGTAGTGAGTACAGGGAGCAGGTGGAGGAAAACCTGGAGTTGTGGAGGTATGCACTTGAGAATGAAAGGGAGTTTAAATGAAAGGAAGTCAGGTGGAACACTGAGAATCCAAGGAGTAGAGGTGAAGAAGGTGCAGGAGTTTAAGTACTTTGGGTCAACTGTTCAGAGCAACGGGGTATGTAGAAAAGACACGAAGAAGCGAGTGCAGGAAGGGTGGAGAAGAGTGTCGGGATTATCCGTGACAGAAAAGTAGCAGCAGGATTGAAGGGAAAGGTTTACGAGACAGTACTTAGAGCAGCCCTGCTGGATCGTTTAGAGTCGGTGGATCTGACCAAAAGACAGGAGACAGAGCTGGAGGTGGCAGAGTTGAAGATGTTAAGATTTTCTTTGGGAGTGACGAGGATGGACAGGATTAATAAACAAGCTCATCAGAGAGATTTATAGAGGCCAGATTGAGGTGGTTTGGACACATGAAGCAGCTGCCGGGCAGGAGAAAGAGGGGAAGACCAAAGAGGAGGGGTCTGGATGCTGAGAGAGGACATGTAGTTGGTTAGTTTGACAGAGGAAGATGCAGAGGGCAGGGTAAGATGGAAACAGGTGATCCGCTGTGGCGACCCCTAAAGGGGACAGCCTAAAGTGAAAGTATATATGAATGAATAATGAATGTAAAAAAGGTCATTCTATAATATGATTTTTAGTGGAGAAGTGACTTTTGATGAACTGGTGACTTGTACTGTGCGCCGATCATCCCTGGTCCAATATCATTTAGGAAAGATTCTGTGACCTCACAAAGGATAAGTGGATATTATAGATAATTAATTAATAAAGTAGAAGTCTGTCATTCTACATTCACCAATAATTAGAGAGACTGAGATCAAATAGTCAAATTAATTCACACCAAAATTTTTATCATAAAAAATGCCTTTTGACACTCTCTATTTTGGAATAGAAAGTGTATAAAAGGACAGTCCTGTTTTCAATGAAACCACATTTTCAATCAATAAGTATTTAAATCCCACAGAATTGATCCAAATCCACAGATTCATGCAGGAGTAGGCTAACGACTAGCGTGTCAAACTCTGCACACCCGTAGGTCACCTGGAATCATGAATGACCTGCTAAAGATGAAGTGTCTGGACAAAAAAACAAATACATACATTTCCAAAGAAACGTAGTGAAAGGACGGCGAATGGGCCAGGAAAGAGACCTTCCCTTATAAAGTGGATTTATATGAAGGTGGATCCGCGTAAACTTCCTTATAAGTACGATTTGATTTAATTTTTACATTTTCCATATTTTCTCAGGGTATTATCCGAGTAATCAGAGCAAGTATCCCGTTTACATTTATATTTCAATTATAAGTGACATATTATGTGAAAATTACAGATAATGTATGAGTGATTTTGTTCACACACACAGACTGCAGTACTTCTACTAATTAGAAAATAATTAATTATTCTGGGTTTGCATAACAGAGAATCTTTCGGTCATTAGATATTATTAGTCATGCAGTGCAATTTGAGCCTCTAAGCCAAAGTCAGATTTTTATAGAGACCTCTCACTCACACACACACACTCACATAGACATACACACACACACACTATACTTCAATCTTTTCTATATCAGCATATTCACAGCAAAAGCAGAGATATCTAATCAAACTATTTAATAGTATACCTCATGTAAATAGTAAGGATGGAGCAGACACGTGGTACAACGACGAAAGGTCTTACACACTTCCTTTATCCCCCGCATGGCTGTGGATGGGATGTAATTGATGGTAAATGTACTTACGAACTGCCATTCTAGAATAAGTGACTAATCAAAGCGATCCTGCAAGTCACGGCCGTCGGGAGCTATTTAGGGCTCAGGGTCTTGCTCAAGGACACTTAGATACTGCTGGGGCCGTGTGATCCAACTACTGACCTGAATAGCAGGACATCAAGTGATTATTTTTGTCCGGAAGTTCGAGTGTTGGAAACAGGAAAAATGGCCAAGAGTGATGATCTGAGAAACTTTGACCATAACCAAATTGTGAAGGATGTTGGATCACTGCAGATGAAACTGCTGGCCTTTCTTCACTGTGGCCTCATCATCCATCCTCCCCTGCAGGACTGACTGCCCTCCAATAACCGCACATTAAACCCTGAGAGGTCGATGGACAGGCATGACATGGTGAGGCGCACCACTGTCTGCCAGCTTTGGGGGGTCCTTGCACCAACTGCCCCCAACTATAATCACAACACTTAGTTACCCACGTACAACGTATGCACCTTACTGTACATACACACCTTACTGCGTACTCAAGTCAATACATCGTCACGGTAGGACTTGTTAGGACAGTAGGACCCCCCCCCGCAGGTTGAGCTCTGGCTATGGGAGCACCCACTACCTTTAGCCGGAGCAATGGAAGAAGGTGCTCCGGTCTGAGGAATCCTGTCCTGGAGACCCCACCTGGCAACTGTTGCTAACACCAGGGATCTCCTGGAGTCCATGCTTTGTTGGACCAGAGCTGTTTCTGCAGCAGACGGAGGATTGGCTCACTATTAGGCAGGTGGTTATAATGCTGTGGCCGGTCGGTGTATCTGCAGGGATTAGGTATGAATAATGTTGGCGGTCTTGCCATTAAACTGCTCTGCATTCATTTGGGTGAAGCGTTTTTGTCTCAGGCAGTAACAAAAGCTCCTATCTGATGCAAATGAGACACTTTTCCAATGAATGAATCCTGATATTGGCTCAGTGTCACCATCAACAAATTTGATCTCAGATCATGATTATTGACCTCGTCTGATTATTTTCTCTCCGTTTGACCGCCCGTTCCCTTGAGCTGAAGATACAGCCGGCTGCTTTAAACGCATCAATCAGAGGATCATTTAAACGGAGTGTCCAGATCATAGTTCTGTTTACCGCGGGCGCTGTAATGTCATATTGATTGCCAAACCATAGGCATTTATACACCCATCAGTGGTGAGGAGGAGTTCTCCTCCTGCTCTTTGCCTCGCTCCTCCATGTGGCAGCGGTTATAAATGGCCATGTTATTGAAAATTCCTTTTTCCTTTCAGCGTGAAGGGGGAAGAAGCTGGCCAGCCCTCCATTAGCACACTGGGATTTTCTCCCATGTGTCACAGTCGGTGTAATTGCAATGTCACACTTCAAGGACTTCATGTGGGTGGACGGGTGGTCCACCACAAGAAAGAGGACTGTAGTCAAAATACCAATTAATGAAGGCCAGAGAAATATGACCTGAACTGCTCCAGGTCCGTACCTACCAATGGGGGAGGCTGTCGATTGAAATTGTATCCCATCAGCCCTTGGTCGTGGGTCAGTGCTCGGTGTCAGAGCTGGCAGATTACACTCTCCTCCGGCTGGATGCGGCCTCCTGCCCTTGAGCGCACATACAGGAGTTCATCTTTTAATACTTCCTGATGATGAATTCATAACTTTCGGGGGGCGGGGGGATCAGGGCCACAGCTCTTCAGAACCTGTTATATTACCATGCAAAACCGCCGAGTCAAGCTGGACCAAGCTGCAACAAAACCCCTTAAGTCTCTCACTACGAGCGTCACTCCACCTACGCAAGGGTGTGTCCCCCAAAAGCCCTCAATCCCCTGCACTGTACAAGAATCCCCCCGATGAACTCCTCCTGTGCAATTGTCCGAAAAAAAACAGCCTTTTTTGTTAAAAAACAAAACAAAAGAACAATAACACAAACAAGGTTCACCTAGTGAATAAAATAACATATGTATAAGTTAGATCTCCTTTAGTCGATTCATATGCACCAAATTTGTACTAAATCGGTAATACACAACTGATCTTTCCCAAAATCAATGCAGTTCTTCCTTGCACTAAGGTGTATGGTAAGGTAAATGATCCGTGAAACTTTTGTTTTTGAGTTGTCACATTAACGCAAAGGCTCTGCAGTGGTGGACGCGGCAGGGCCGGGGGTTACTGGATGGACTTCCACATAATTTGGTAGAACAAAAAGGCATGTTTAAGGAAAGAAGTCCATAAATTTGCACTTTTCTTCCCATCTTTCTTTATAATTGATCCTTTTTTCAGCTTCTCTCCCTTATTATTAGAAAACCACTGAACCGAAATCCACCAAGCGTTGTGATGAATTGGTTCACGCGTCCGGTGAGCTAATCAGACATGTGAAATATTGTTCAGCCCTCCAAAGTGCAAAAGGGAGTTTTAAAAAAAAACTTGTTTTCAAAGAAATCTTCCTGTTCAAAAAAGACAAATGATCTTCATGCGTGTTTTGTACTATAAAAGTGTATGTTTGCATTTCCAGCTAAAATTAAGCTAAAAAATGTATATTAATATTAATATATTAATATAAATTAATATCTTAAACCCTCTAAATTCACAATAAAATGACAAATCATTCAGTCCAGCTTGTTTTAAACTGTAAAAAATAAGCATTAAGTCTTTATAAATGATCTCATGTTGACATTTGCAAAAGTGGAACAAAGACAATTTTTACCTTGTTCAATCTTGTGGTAAATCATTTTGTACTGATAATCATGATCCCCCACATTTGTCAAAATTAAAAGATAAACAACAAATAATTGTTAGCCAACAACAACTTATTCATCTTCAACTTGTTCTTGATTGAGTTTTAGAGGGGCTCATTCTAGGATCTTTCTAAGATAATCTAAAAAGAGACTCAGGTAAGTATACACCAATAAAAACATGTAGTTATGTTTACTACACATCATGACTGCTATATTTAAATTATGAATACTATTTGCATTTATTCAAAGAGATACCACTACATTTTACAGACTGCACCTTTAAAATGCATTATTTCCTGAATATTACATTGTAGTTTCAGCATTCACTGATTCAATCCTGACAACATCTTACTGTAAATTTCCACAACATTTTACAATGTAGCCAGAAATTACAACTCTTTCTTAGCTCATAAATACATCACATCTTGCAGTTTGTTTCTTTAAGAGGATTTTTATAAAGGACAAACTACATCAATGGGACATTATTTTGAAAAAGAAGGACGCACCAAAATGATCCTAACAACTTTGTGCTGGTTCTGCTGCAAAACTCTGTCATTGAGGTTCAATCTGTTCTAACACATGAAGTGAGAATGACTTTTTTTTATTACTTTAAGAGTGTTCTTTTGTAATGCGGTTTACAAACACTTAACAATAAGTAATCAAGTCAATTATCCAGTGTATTTACCATTAGACAAATGATGCATTTAACGCTCATCAGTCCTTTACCGAAGTGAAGATGCATTTGTTGACAGAGTCTGGGTCTCTGGGTTTCTGACAGCTGGGTCCCATTATGGACTGAATCTAAAGCGTCCTCAGGGTCTTCCACCAGGACTCTCTCACTGATCAGATATCAAAACCTGGCATGGAATCCATTCAAGCTCGGTAACTGGCCTCAAGTTAGTACCCGCAGCAGTGAGAGGAGGGGAATCTATTTCCACCTGAGTCTATCGCAGTAATTATAAAGGTTGGAAAGGAAATTGGTTCGGAGTGGCGACATTTTCACTTGATTTCCGAGCTAGGCCAGAAGGGCATTGAATGGAGCACATACCTCCGCCAATGCCCAACAGTCACTTTGAAGTAGATTAGATCCAAATTCCAATTAAAGTTGCAAGCGGTGTTAAATGGACCCCTCGCACCTCTGCATCAATCAGGACATCCATCAGGGCATCCACCAACCACCGGCACGCCGCCAGACACCTGCAGGTTTACCTAGTTATAAGTTTGTACGCATCCTGCACCCATGGTGCAATGAATCACAAATCACTTCTGTTAAACTCTTTTCTTTTTTTTTTTTCCATGTGCAGATATGCAGCTAGAAAAAAAGTGAAAAAGTGTTTCATCGATCATTTTCAGATTTTATACCCACACAGACCCTTAGTACAAGGAAGAACTGGAGTGATTTTTGGAAAGGTCAGTAGTATATTTCTCACTAGGGGCAGCATTTTTATGAAAAAAAAAGTTTTTCAGATAATAGTTCACATATAATTTTAGAAATTATATTAGAAGGATTGCTTGCACAACGCATGGGGGTTTTCAAGGATATACACCCTTGCTGTCTGGATGAAAGTTTAGATTAGTGCTGTATGAGGACATCATATGTAAATTAAAAAACAAAAAAAGTTAAATTAAAAATAGCCAGCTTCCTGTTGAGTTTCAAATCCTTTGAAGAGGTTCCGTAGATCTTGAGATGATACACATGCTTACAAAATTTCATACTTAGTTTGAATTTTTTTAAAAATAGACTAGGGTGGACTGTGGAGCCGTTTTGGAATGCCATTTGCCAAATCACATAACTCACATGATTGTGCAAAGTTCATCAGCAATTTATTTTGAAATGAATTATAAACAGTGTAACTCCACTAGGGTCCTGTATGATCAAAGCCATCTACACATCAATCTATAGCCCCTTTATAAACAGATTGTTCATGTTGTAATGGTATTTGTAGTGGAGAGTCACTCACTCACTGCAACTTTGAAAGAGTTGAACATAGCATATAGGATTTAACATATTGGCACTTCCTGTTCTACCGTTGGCTGTTCCATCGATGATGCTACCTCTGCTGCCTTCCCAGAGGTGGGCCCACTCCCCTTATTGCGTCTCCGCTGTGTTCCAACAGAATAGACTGATGGAAATAAGGCGGTCCAAATGGGAACAAGATCAACCACCATGTAACAGAAAATGAGCGCTGTCGTGTTATTTCATTGTTTATGTCCCATAACTGCCTCTGTTGTGAAATCACAGATTCGGGAGAGCCTTCATCGATGAAGGACATATTTAGATCCGATGTTTACCATGTAGTAGAAAAGATCGGAGGTCACGCTGACATTTGTAATGTGAGCTAAACTACCATTCGTCAGCTGTCTGTTTCATATCACATGACCTCCAGCGTTTGTTTTATCATAACCCTCGTGCAAAGATGCAATAAACACACCTTCCTCTGAAGTCCTTCCAGTGCCTTCATCAAACATGTATATGGATTCCTCAGAGCTCTGAAATCCCGACTCATGAGAATCAACTGTCCAATGATTCCGTCTTGTTTAAATAAAGGTCACTTAAAGGCAACGTTGAGCATTTCCTCTACACACACAGGCGTCTGATTGTGGAAACACAGAAGTGCTTATGGGGTTAACAAAAGTTAAAAAGGCATGATCCTGCTTTTTACGACACACTGAATATTTCATGACACCACAGGGCGACCTCGGGTCTTCCTTTATAGAGACAGAGATGCTAGGACACATAAATGATGCATTGACAACAGCAACAACGGTATGCAACATTAAAGAAAGCTACATGAAGGTTCTATCATTATCTGCAAACCCATGTTTCTTAATCCACAAAAACATTTCTGGAGATTCACAGATACAGCCTTTCAGCATTCTCCTCAAAATCTGAGGAAGATGTGGAAAACAACTGAGAAAAACCAGATATGACTCCGTGCAGCTCACACAGTGTCAATAAAAAGATCTCTTTAAGTTGAAATCTTTCCTGTTGCCTCTAAACATGGTCATCGAGGACTTACCATAGTGTTGACTGCTACATCCTAATACTCTTCTTGCCCTGCTCATGACATGGTGCTACACCACAACTACTGGACTTGAGCTAACACCTCCAGCCCCGCTGCCAGAATCCAGACGGGTTTCATCGTCGCCACCAGCCTCCAGAAGCATTCTGTCATCACTGCCGGTCTCGAAAGGGATTGTGTCTTTGCTGCCAAACCCCAGATGGCTATCATCCTCCAGCCCGACCTCCAGAGTGGTACTGTCTTTTAAATCCACCTCAGCCCAACATCCAGAACGGATCTGTGTTTTGCCGTCAGCCGCTGCCCGTTCTCCAGAGCTAATCTGCCATCACCACCGACCACCTCCGGGTCACCCACCTGAATTCTTGGGTTCCCATATTGTCCAGATCTGAGCTGTATGTGCAAGTATGGGATTCTCTGTGTTTCCTGGGTTTAAACTTTGTTTTCATTGCTACGGTTATGGATTCCTCGCCTTAGACTTCTGGTTGACCTATTTACTGAACCAGCCTGCCTGTATTTTGTCTCTGCTCTCACCTTTGGGTTCTGTTTGCCTCCAAGAGCTGCTCAATGGTTGCTTTATATTGGACATTGATTAGGATGTATTGACTCAAATTGACTTGACTGAACCATCTCCGTGTCTTCCGTGTCTGCATTTGGGTTTCTGCTCTTATTATTATTATTATTATTATTTCTCTCTGAGAATGCTGTCACGCTCTTCAGCTGTGGAGATCCAGAAATATTTGGTGGACTAAGAAACTGCCCTGTGGATCAGCAGGAGGGTGAGCAGGGGATGGCGGAATTTTCCATTTTCTTGAACTTTTAAGGAGCCTCTGAATTAGAGCGTCTGTGTGGACGAAAGCAGCAGGGACTCTTCTTTGAATCCATGATTGGATGATTCATGGGGCACATGACAGCCTGAGAGTCTGGGATGAGACTTGGTGCTATCTTTACCCTCCGCTTCCACCTCTGCTCATTCCTCATTCTCCTCTCAGTGCGCATGGCAGCTAGGTGCTGGCCCACAGCCCACAGCCCACAGCCCACAGCCCACGGGGGGACCCCTCTCTCATATAACAACCCGCATCCACAAGGTAGCACGGCGTCACTTCGGCAGAGGCGGAAAAGCCAGGTTTCACCCCCCAAATGACTACAAATATTCAACGTTCGCTCCAACAAGAGACGCGCGTGGCTCTTTGTTTTCCTCACCTACCAGAAGGCTCTGCAGGTGTGAGACAAATCGCTGTGTGGCGTTAGCACTACAGTGAAGGATGAAAGTGCAGCGAGCAAGGCAAACAAGCATCCCATTACAACCGCCACTTAGCAACAAACACATCTATTACAGCCGCTGAGCGAGGCTGGAGGTGAGCCCGCACACAACCCCAACAAGCTGCAATCCAGGGCAATGAGATTCAGGAAGCACTGCGCTGGGAATTTCAAGGAGAATGAGGTAAAAAAAAGAAAAGGAATGGCCCTCCTACTCCTCTCCCCGCTGAGGAATCAAGGGCCACAGCTACTGTTTACACACTCCAAGGAAGAGTCTCTCCATCAGATTATGTTTTATGCTTTTCCCGAAGCCCTGCTGGGAGTATCAGCAGCCTCTTTCCCAACATCATTTTTTACCACCGACATATGAGCATGACATCACTTCCACAGAGGCGCTCCGCTCAACGCCTTGCTTCCACTGCATCGCAGTGATTAATAGAGATCTTAATACACCGGCCCGATCCGGCTGGCCTTCTCTCTTTGTGCAGCTACCCACAGGTTCATTCCCGAGCCGTTACGCCGACACTCTGATGTCTGTCATATCACTTCTCAAAGAAAAACCCCTCACCCTTTTTTTTACCAGACTAATTACTGTGGTGCAAATCCTGACTGCTGTTGTCATGGTAATTGCCTTTCGGGGGTTATGGTGCCACTAAAGCTCAAGTGACTGCGAGAAAATGAGAGGAAGTTAGGGCAAGATTGCTGCTCGTCGTGCGCCAACATATTTCATGTTTGATCTTGTTCTATGGCGTGTACTATCGGCAGTTTACCTTGACTCGGAATGATCGGACCATGGCATTAGGCCGCGTCAATGCCAGAAAATGAATTTGATGTGCCTGAGTGGGGATAAGTGTTCTTTCAGCGCCGAGCCGATCGCCAAGAGGTCCCAGAGCAGAGAGCGGCTCCCTGCCATCTATCCAGTTCATTAAATGGATGTGCTGGGTTCAAGGAGGGGTCAGGGAAATATAAGGGACAACATATGTCAGACAATACATATAGGAGGAGAAGAGTAGGATCATAAAAGCCTTTTATTGTTCGGCCAACGGGACTACCGCTGGAGGGATAGAAAGAAAAAAAAAATCCTCCTGCATTGATGTTCTTGATCATCATTATGGAGCAACAAGAGACGACGCTGACAGTTGGCACCCACTGAAGATGAGGAGGGCCATGCTTCTTCAAGGTCTTAAAGTTTGGAGAGCCACTGTGTGCGTGAGCCGTACGTACAGTATGTGTGTCTTTGCAGTTGTCGCGGTGTCCTTGTTTGGTTTCCTGCGGGACCTCTGCTGTTCGCTCCGGTCATTCAGACACTCCATCATAGTGTTTCCGCTAATATCACTCTAATTAGCTGCTGTTGTCTCCGTTTGTTTTGCCAAGTACGTTTGGATGTTACGTGCACTGGTATAGTTGCAGTGTGGCGAAGGGGGAACCTGGGCGCCCTTCTGGTTGCTGTGTTCTCCGCATGTTTCCGTAGGTTCTCTCTGGCTTCTTCCTACGGTCCAAAACATACAGAACATACAGAACAGGTGAAATGGTGGCACTAAATTTCCTGTAGGTGTGAATGTGAGTGGGAATGATGATCAGCTGGTTAAGCCATATCAAACGTGTATTGTAGATCAGTCTGGTCTCCGCTACCAGAGCTTGAGGAGGTCGAGTCATTGCCAAAGTTAGCCGAAGTTATCGACAGATATTGATGGATGGATCTTGGTCCAAAGAAGAGATGGATGCAGTTTCTTCACTTTCTCCTACAGAGACTGTGAGATTGGGCTTTTCAAAAACATTTCTACTGGATACAAACATCTAATGCTGGTCCCAAGCCCAGATTAATGGAGAGGGTTGCGTCAAAGGGAATCCAGGATAAAACCTGTGCCAAACCAACATGTGGAACACAAAATTTATTCCAAAGTGGATCGGTTGGGGCCTGGTTTGTATTACCGTCAGTGGTGCTAGCTGTTAGCCTGCAGCGTACCGGCAGACGGATGGAAACAGATAATCTACTGTGGGGACTCCGAAAGGAAACAGCCAAAAGACCAAGAAAAAAGATAATATAAAAAATAGACATGCCATACACAGATCAGCCAAAACATTGAAACCACTTTCCTATTATTGTATCTGTGTCCCTTATGCTAGCAAAACTGCTATTGCCCATATAATGAGCCCTTTTTTCAAGCTTCCTGCATAAACTTCAGGACAAAATGTTGCCTTGCTGCCAAATAAACCCCACTCACTGACCGGTAACTATAGTAACAACCATAACAAAGACCCGTGCAAGTAGACACGTCTAAGTTTCACCAATTTGTTAGGTCTTTATTCCAACTTCTGCTAACGTTTCGTCTATCAAGCCTTCATCTGAGTAGGGGGGAGATGTTGTTGGAGAAGTAATTTATGCCAGGTGTTATATAGTTGGCCTCTGATGTCACAATGGGAGATTAAAATGATAAAAGGATAAAAGTAATAGATGAACATGAAGCGCAAAGCAGTTGGCCTGTGAGGTCATAAGCGTAAAATGATAAAGATGATAAAAGAAAATGGGGGTCAGGCGATTGGTTCCAGTCGATGTTTCCTAAGGTCAGCAAGGTCTTTATTTGTTACTACCACCATTTTTCTCTCTTTCTGTGCACTTTACATGTTTTGGTTGAAAACAATACTAATACAAGAGGAAAGACACCTCCTACTCCACCTCCACCTCCACCTCCACCCCCACCTCCACCTCCACCTCCACCTCCACCTCCGCCATCCTTAGATAACAAATACATTGGTGGACTTCTTCGGTCCAAAACCAGTCCTCATCCAACAGCATGAGCACGAGGAAAGAAAATGATTCATTTATGGCTGAACTGCTCCTATAAAAACCTTTGCCTTCTTATGCTTGTGGTGCCATGGCGGCAGATAATCATTTATGCCCGTGGTAACCAGTTATTTTTTTCATTATCGCGAGATAGCATTTGCTTGTTTGCAAACGAGAAAGGTATGTCTGTGTTATGACGAGAAAACAAGTGCGTATGACGTCGTTGCCATGGCGACCCAGCAAGCAGGAAAGCACTTAAATGATGTGGGAAACACTGGATGAAAAACCACAAATGTACCAATTAATCACATTAAAATACACATTACGATAAGATCAAAATGTCAGTTTTGCATCGAAACGAGTAAAATATGTTTAAAAAGTTAAATAAAATACACAGTACCCAAAGGCGCAGCCATCTAGGTGAATTATACTTAAACCGACGTGCTTTAGAAAACTTTCATCCACCAATGGAAAATTGTACAAATTAACTTCTGGAGTTGCCATGGCAACGTAAACTCACCGGTCAAGAGCAGCTACGACAGCAATCTCTGCATGTGTTAAACTTTGATTGAAGTATAATCTGATGAGCTCATCAATAACGGAAACCTTGACTCAACCTCTTTAGTCAATATTAAGTCAAATTTGTTGTATTCATGATGTTGTTTAAGGTTATATTCTTATTCACAAGACCAATTATACCAATTACAGCGATAATACTCCTTATTTGTGATGAACCTTCAGAAAATAACAGTAAACTGCCTGTTTTTTCACGTTAACGTTCGAAAAAAGTTGCGAAAATGAACTTGTTAGCTTGACAAAACTTTCATTTGTTTTCTTTTGGTCAATTATTTCATTATCATGATTTAACAGTCAAAAATAATTTTATGCCACCATGGCCGTTCTGGACTTCCTCAAAATACAGCATTTCCCCATTTATTTTAAAATGTCTGTGTGTTTGGAACCCTTTTTGTTTTTCGTATATCGTAAACTAATCAAGCCAAAAATGTCTGCCTGACTGCCCCGCCCGGGCTAAGGCGGGATATTTGCTTCTTTTTTGCCTGTAGGGTGAACTGGCCCTTTAATATAACTTATTCAATAACGATGTGAGATGTTTCCAGTACCTGTACTTGAAGTAAACTGTAAATATTACACACTCACTTCCTGCTCCTGTTTGTTCAGTCATGGACAAACAGAAGTCTGTGCCAGCAGCTCGCTGGTCTGAATGAGATTTTTGAATGGAATTCTCCATAAATCATTAATTCCTCACAGAACGATCTAGTCTATGATGATAAATACTCAAAGCTCTCACGCGATGTAATCCTCGAGGAGCTCCTTGTTCATTTTATCGATACTTCAACGCGTGCGTGCGTGTGTGTGTGTGTGTGTGTGTGCGTGTGTGTGTGTGTCTGTGTGTGTGCGCATTAAAAATATGCTTAGAGTAATTAGTTCCTTCAGGTTTGGAGTGTAATCTTTGAAAAGGGCTTGTTACAAATCACATATAATCCCTCATTAAGAGGAAATGATTAAGGGCTTAAACCGAAAATGATCTTATATTCTGCAGCATTAACTTATTATATTCGACCTTGGGAAGTAAAAACATGGAAATACATGAATACATGAAATAAATCTGTATTTTTAATCGTCCCCAGGATGTAGGTGAGACTAAGGTTACACTTTTAAGCTTTGTTCCAGAACAAAACGATAAATGTGGTGCTGCTCCTGATCAAACTGAGACATGGTTTGGTTCGCCCACAGTGTGAGAATGTGGCGATCTGCAAAAACAATTGAAAAATGCGCTCGTATGTCTTGCAGCGTAACTTTACAAAATCAACACCACAGATTAACACCACACGCCTGCATGCACAGAAGATAGTCCGCAATTATTTATGCATTTTGCCTTTTGTCCGTTTACACAGAAACGGTGATTTTGCATGAACACAAGGTAGTCTGGAATTATTATTTATTGTCTGACAATAACTTCTCAACCGTCGGTTCGATTTAGTCCAAACCTGGTGCAAATAATTCAACTTGAGGTGAACTAGCTTGAAAATATTGATTTACTCTAATAGTTAATATTTTATCTAACTACAGAGTCTAGGAGTTTTTATTGAAAAACACAATTCTTCGGATAAAAAATCCATTCCTTTGGTTCTATTTAGTCCAAATTTGGTGCATATGAATCGACTTTAGGAGATCTATCTTGTTAACAACAGTATTTACTCGAAATGTTGATATTTTACTGGCTTGGGGGATCTTTTTTTACTAACACCATCGTTTTTTGGACATAACTTCCTATTCGTCGGTAGGACTTTGGTGCATATGAATCGACTCTAGGAGATCTATCTATAATACATTGTGTTTTTACGCCAAACACAATGTAGCGTCTACGCCAAAAAAGCCAAACTGCAAAAAGAGGTTATAAAAATAAGCCCAAACACGTACATATTGAACACAACGTTTGGGCGCCTATCTACATCTTTAATATTGTACGTTTCTGGGCCTTAAAAGTACAGATCAGCCACTATCATATATAATATTATTCTACTTTTAAGGGAAGAAGGCAGTCCAGTAGTCTCAGTGGAAACAGAATAATCTCTGTTGAGATAGGAAATTGTATAAATCAATTTGGAGCTCGTGAATGCTCCGACAATGTGTTAGAAATAGAGGCCAAGAGGAGAGAGCAGCCGGAGCTATCTCACACGCCATGTTTTTCAGATTAATTCGAAGCATCCCACTGCCTGCAAAATTACAAAACTGCAGAGACAGCCTCAAGTTAAACTTTGATGGACACAGTGGTCTATCTCCGCCGTTGACTTCAGTGGTGAAATTGTGACCCCTGGTCATTCTGGCGGGGCCTTATCAGCGCCCGCCAAACGCAGGGAGTCTGACAGACGGACTACGGGGATGATTTGTGGACAGTGTAGCGCAGTAGTGGTGCTAAAGCATGCTTTCCACATTGTGGCCACAGATTATGTGGTGGAGGTAGTTTTGTACGGGGGTCCGGGGAGATGTGTCGGTGTGGGGGAGATGCACTAGAATAATCATTTCCAAGATTTTAGTGTTTGAGAACAATATTTGAGATAAATGTCAGGTTTAGGTTTACAGGGTGGTGCAGCATTTTCCTCTGGGATCCAGCTGAGCCAATAAAAAAATAATCCACTGGGTGCAACCTTTATGGGTGCAAAAAGCAAGCAAGCAACTTCTTTCGTCTTTTTCCTTTTTTTCGAGGCACAGCGGATCTTCTCTGGCATAGGTTTTCACGTCGGATGCCCTTCCAAACATAACCCTCCCATTTATCCGGGCTGTGGACCGGCACTAGTTGTGGCTGGCTGGAATGGTAGCACTAAGGACCTTTGCCAAAGGGTCCATGCTGGATTACTGCCATGCCCTCTTTTGACTGGGTTTCAAACCCTAGTCTCCTGGATCAAAGTCAGGAGCGTAACCCATTGATCTATCCAGCTGCATACTTTAGAAGAAGCTCCTCAAATCAGAGGCAGACGAATCTGTTGTAGTGTTTCCTGTTTAAGAGGTGGGGTCACATCAGATATTAGAGACGTGAAATCCGGCTGGGATGAAGGGGAAGCCTGTTGCTGCAGAAACACTCAAATTAGGCGAAGTGTTGAGTACCCAGAGGGAAGCCATTAGACTTAAGATGATTAAGTGTGAGTGGGAAACAGACTACATGTGTGGCTGTTTCTACTGAGATCACAATGAGATAAGTGGGACATTTTTAAGAGGACTCATGAGATCCTAGGAGTCACAGATGAGTTCATCCTTAGCTCTCTCTGTCATCTCACGATAATCCCATTTTAAGGAGACTTAAATTGTATTTACTTGAGATCATTCAGAGATCTCTTGTTTTGATCAGGGCAAGCTATAAATTATATTATAAGTTGCTTTTTCTCCGGAGATGAATTTGAGAATAAGGAGAAAAAGGGCTTTGGTCTCGGCGTAAGATCAAACCGGGCTCATCTGTGTCTCAGAGAAATGAAAGAAACATCGGCGAAATCTCTTCTTGGAATTTGCTTTCCTACGAGTGGGCGAGACGAGAATGGTTGATGATGAATCAAGGACAAAGTAGCAATCTGTGGTGCCAGCCAAGAGGTTACAGCTGGATCTACTCGAAACGGAGATCTACTCATTTTGAAGATAGGACTTGATGCTGAAGTCCTTTTTTTAAGTAGTTTTCAGAAAAAGATGGCTGGTCTTCTGGGATCTGCAGTATATTATTACAGCAGAAATGGAATGTCACCGTCATTAACCCTTTATTGCCCTGCTCAACTGTTTGGTTGGGTACATTTTTGAGTCACTATATGAAATTGAAAAATGTGACTGAACCTGTTTACAATATAATCCAGTGGCGCCTGGTTGTTGTCATCCACTGTTTCTCTCAGATTTTTGGCACTGCGCTTCACTTCCGGTTAGGAAATACCAACTTGTCTTTTCCTGATTAAGAATGATATGCTTCCATGACTGAATTTTTTACTGTTTAAAAACCTGTTTGACCAAATGATTTGTCATTTTATGGCAATATTAGAGTCTGAAATATTGAATAAATAAATGCCCAAAAGGACTAAAATATGCAAAGGAAAGTTTTTCCATAGTTTTGGTGATGGTAAGAACATTACTGCAAACTGTAAAATGAAATCAGACTGATAAAAATAGTTCATGATGTTATTTTGCGTATCATAGAGAACGGTCTATTTTAATTAGACTAGCTTATCTTTTCAGTAAAGAATGTTTTTAGAAAACTATTTGACCCTTATTAGACCTTTTTTATGGTCGTATCAATCTCATAATTCAGTTTAGCCACGGTTAATGCCCCCTCCTCAGTGGCCCATTTGACCGGTGGTGTCCCCCAGGGCTCAATCCCTGGTCCCTTACTCTTTAGCATATACACGCTGCTACTGGGTCATATTATAAACAGGTTCAGCCATGAAATAGAGACTCAAAATGTGCTCAACCAAACAGCTGAGTAGGACATTAGAGGGTGTTAGTTACATTCTGAGGTTAATGAACATTTGTGATGTATTTTATCAGAACCATCTATCCAATAATGACACCACTGTGATTACTGGATCTAGAGGTAGCTTTTAACGGTATGAGGGATAACCCTTATAAGGACTGTTGCTTTTTTTTCGTCTCTGAGTGCTGTCCAGTTTAATGGGCAGGGTTGCAAACTGGATTAGTCATTCAAATGTGATTCATTGCTTTTTAAAAAGAATCCATCTTTTATTGTCATACTGCATTTCCTCACTCTCCTTTCTGCACAGCTGCATTTCGCTGCTACTTCCTGTTTTGTTTAAATGAAAAAACTGCCCTTGACCTTGATGTTGAGAATGTTATCCCTGATAAAAAAAACAGTGGACGAAATGCAGCAGTGAATCCCTACACTAACCAAAAATGTATTGTCTTAGGTCATTTTTTACAACGCAATTCTGAAATGAATTTGTATGTGACATGATCTTTTATTATGCAACAGAAGAAATACTTTTCTGTTTGTGTTTGACTCGCACTGTTAACGTCATGATTTGATGTTGATTCAGATTCCGTCATGATGTAATATCTCGGAAATGTTCTAAGTGAGGCAGGATTCTTCCATCTGCGTAGATATAAACTCGTAAATTCACAGGTGGCGTCTCCAGGAAAACGCCTGAAAATGAAGGACTGGGATCTCGCTCATATCTGCGGGAGGCTTCAGCCGGTCCCTGTGTTCGCGTGGGAGTGGGCTTTGATTCCCCGTGTGATAAATGCATGTTTGTCGGAGCAGTCGACAGAGCTATGCAGACAAGTGCCTGAGCGCCTGGTTGCTCTCTCCTTCCACATGTCAGGTGCCATGTTTACGCAGCCTGTTGCCCAGCAACCCATGCCAAACAGACTGCTGGATGAGGGAATCTGTAGAGCCGCAGAGTTAGATGTTGTTACGGGGGCATTTTTACAGGTGTGTGCGTGTGACTGTGAGAGTGAGAGAATGTGTGTGTGTGTGTGTGTGTGTGTGTGCGTGAGGGTGTATCGGCTTTAATACTGCTGTCCTCAATTGGCAAACATATTTATTATTACATTATTACCTCAGCCACTGGCAACAGGATGTAACAATGTGTGACTGATTGTCCCTAAGATATCTTGAAAAGTCCATTTAACTTACGGTGATGTCCTCCGGTACGTTATTGTTTAATGTTAATCTCTACAGTATGTGAAAACCTACTACGATGTCCCCTTGCACATCATTTTTTACCGTGAATATCTACATTATGTGATTACTTACTGTTATGTCCTCTGGTACATAATTGTCTGGTACGTAATTGTTCTACACTATGTTATCGCTTACTGTTATTTGCTGCGTTTAATCATTTTTGTGACTTAATCACTGAGATATTTTACAGTAACTCCTTGATTACTGCTATTTTTTGAAACACTGAAATACTATAAATGATTTGCTTTGCATAAATACAGTTACTTAACTTACGTACTGGGGTGACGCAAGCTTCATGACTGAAAATAGAGATATCTGTGTGAAAGACAGTTGGAAAGACAGGATTGAATCTAACACACAGTGTGTTAGATGCAATAACCTTATGGCTATTAGCAATAAATTGTTGCCTGATAAATAACCTAACATTTTCATTTTCTATTTATATCTTACACCCAACCAATCATAATGAAAAAGTCCTGTATTGATGTTTTAAAGGTTATTAGTTCATTGTTTCAACACTCTTTACTGTATATGAGTCGCCACGCAGTGGAAATTATGTATAATTTGTGTCAAATAATCCCTGCGGGACAGATTGAGCTCACAGTGGGTGGTCCACTTAATAAAAACCACTTGTGTGGAACGTACAACACCTTGACGCCCCTCTGCTCCCTCCCAGAGAGAAAGGGGTTAGGTGCGTTGCGTTTGTGGGAAGACGTTTTTGTTTTATGTATTACCTGACGGGAGGTTAACTAGCTATTTCCAGCCCCATTATTCTCCTGTAACTGCAGGGCACTGAGAAAAGTCAATTACCGTCAAAGCAGGCCGTGTTTGTCAGAATCCCAGGCTCGCCATCTACTCTGTCGAATCATTTTCGGCTAAATGCGAGGGTTTAATTATTAGCGAGACATTACAGGGTTTAATGAGATACCGCAGTAAATTGGATTGCGGTTTTCCCTTAACAATATCAGAGATGTCAGTCCGTCCGGTGCCGTGGCATTTGAGTAAGATGCTCTTCTTATCGGAGAGGGTGGGTTCCAGCTCCTCGACTGGGAAATGTCACATGTTTTTTTAAGGTCAGGCTGAATCTCCTCAGCGTTTATTCATCACAGGAGCTTAGCTGGGTGATTCCCTCCTGATAATTTACTTCTGTGACGGGTATGAACATGATACCATCTCAGATAAAGTCA
This sequence comes from Lophius americanus, assembly GCA_037951165.1. NCBI lineage: Eukaryota > Metazoa > Chordata > Actinopteri > Lophiiformes > Lophiidae > Lophius > Lophius americanus. The sequence goes on along the minus strand of JBBDHG010000031.1, from coordinate 1,573,418 downwards.
AAACATAATCTTGGATTCGCTGCTATAGGACATCATCAGGTTTCTCAGAATCCAAGAGTATCCACTTCCTGTCCATCACACTCCAGATGGGAAGATGAAAATCTAAAATGCCTAATATGTACTCCACATAGTCTTCTTATATTTATTCACTAATGAGTTTTTTTCATTTCTTGCTATTCAAGTAATTATATCCCCGACATGACAGGGCTATTTATTGGTCGTGTTGGCGCAATAACTCATAGACTGTTCCATGGATCATGTTCAAAGGTTATGCCCCCATGGAACCTTGTGTGAGGAAGAAATGGATTTATATTGTAAAAGCTCAGTTTTAATTTAGTTTCTAATCTCAACTTTTTTGGATTTCTCGGCTGCTGGTGCAATTGAGTCCAAGTTTGATGCATGTGAATCAACATGAGGAAATTTCTCTTACATTTATTGTATTTTACTTTAATAACTGTTGCTTACCGTTATTCCCATTTAGTCCAAATTTGGAACATATGAATCGACTCGAGTTCTGTTTTTTCAGACATAACAGGTACATACAGGTACAAGTCATACACAGTACAACACAGTGAAATGTATTCTCTGCACTTGACCCGTCCCCGAGGAGCAGTGGGCGGCACCTGTGAAGCACCAATGGAGAAACTGGGGTTTTGAAGTCTTGCTCAAGGACTTGTCCGACTGCTTGTCAATACCAGATTGTACCCATATCTGGTATTTGTGGCGATACCCTTCCATGAAACCTCCCTGAGGAGTCTGAGGGCTTTCTGAGAGACTCTTCATCACAAATCTTGATTGGAATGTAATTAAAATACATACATTCTACATTTCTGGCATAGAAAATGTTTTGGGGAGCTGAAATAGAAATAGCAGCAGTGAAATAAAAGTGGTGGAGAGTCTTGAGTTTGCTGCCTGTCAGTGATGCAGTGATCATGTTTTTCCTCTTAGTATTTCGCAGCAAAGGAAACAAGTTGTCAACCCCCTCCCCTCGCTCTCACTCTCTCTCGCTTTCTCTCTCTCTCCCACTTCCACTCTCTATCTGAGCCGTCTCCCCGTTTCTTCATTGCCCTTGGCCTGCGGGAACAGTTGGCTTTCCAAATGCTCTTCCCCCTTTCTGAGCACACATTGATTGGCTCTCTGCTCCCCAAAAAGCCGAGCAGCATGGGATGCCGGCAGCCAGCTCTCTGCTGGTGCCGCTCCAAAAAAGTCAGAGAGGTAGCAAATCATAGGGAGGCTTCGGCGCAACCTGTCGAGGTATGTCTGCTCTCCCTCTGCCTGCTTCTCCTGCTGTAATGAGAATCTATGGGGTTTATCACTTTTCCCTCATGTCTTTTTGTCAAACTGAGAGCTAGTCGCTCTTTGCACAGCCCCCTCATCCTCCTCCTCCTCATTGCCCCGCTTATTCCCTACAATCCTATTTCTTGGGTGCCCTGGTCGGCCTGCTGTCATGGGGTCACAGAGAAATCCACACCATAACACAACAGAGCCCTAATAATTTTTGTGCTTCAGTTAAAGAAAGCAGAAACATTTGCCGGCGCAGTTCTGAAACATCTTGTAAGTGGACCCTTAGGAATGTACGGCTCCAACACCATCTCTCCCCGTATTTTTGGACACACCACTGAGCAGCATGAGTTCTCTGTCCACAGCAAAGCGTGCACTGTGAACACATTTGGACTGGAAGACAGCCAGTGGTCGGTTGGTTGCGGAGGATGTGGGCCGGTCTCTGGAGCCTGGCGGTTGTTCATTCATAAACCAGGTGGGAACTGTAAATGAAAACACAGACATCTCCTGGCCGAGGCTTTGAATGATCACATTGTGCTGTTTTTATGTACGGACCTGCGGGACGTGCGCGTCCAACATCCACAATGTGGGGTTTTTAAATGTGGTAAATATAATCCGCACTGAAAAACGAAGACAGGTTTCAGTGAAGAATATTTTTGCAATCAAAACTTGGGTCAAACCTGACGTGGTGCAGTCCATTCATCTTCATGACAGCCGACTGGCTCTAAACCAGGACCTCCATACAATGTGGGCTTTTAGGGGTTGTCAAAAAATGGAACCTGACATGGAGATGGTACCTTTCACCATTGAACCAGCATGTGTACGGTATCTGGACTTCAGTATCAGTACCCAATCTTACTTTTCTAAATACCACATCTATGAGGATTGGAGGAGGTCATGCGACCGGTACCGTATGTGTTTGTAAGCAGGATTACTCAAAAAGGCCGGATTGGACCATGGCACTGTCCATGGTCCAATCCGGCCCACACTTCGTATGTTGGATGTGATTCCGGCCACGGCGGTGCAGCGAAAGATACCATGAAACAGGAACTCGTTTCTGTTCTGTTGACCAAACAAGCCTCAAATTGGGTCAGAAAAGACGTAACAGATTCTTGTCCAGTGGTGCTTCTGTGTCAGCGTTTTGATTTCTTGTTGTTTTGTCATGAAACACGACTTTTTCATAACTCTCCTACCTGTGGTCCGATCTGCTCCAAGTTTTCCAAGTTTTTCTCAGACTGAAGATCCTACATGAGAACATTCGGTTATAACTGTAGCGATACCCTGTGGAAAAAAGGGAAATCACTTACTCCTGCAAGTCCAGTGAGCAAATTGACTTCAAATTGGGTTGGAAAAGGTAAAAGACAATGATGGAGCATGTTCGTCCAACGCTATTACCATAGCATTCTGGTCCGTGACAATGTTTTGCCAATTAAAGCGGACATTTATGCTATTCCACTTCCTATGGTTCAACCTGCAAAAAAAAATCACACGTTGGATAAGAGTTCTGGCTTAAAAAAGCTACAAAGGGGTCAAAAATCAGGGGTACTTCTAGCGCCGGCCCCAATCTTGGATAAATGGGGAGTGTTGCATCAGTAAGGGCATCCTGCGTAAACACCTTTGCAATCAATATGCGGAACATGAAACTCATTTCCATGGAAACAGATGATCCGTTGTGGTGACCCAGAGAGAGAACAACCAGAAAAGGAGAAGAAGAAGAAGAAGAATGATAAGTTTTCGGACTTGAAGACCTCTACATAGATAAACTTAGTCGTGGCACAGGAAAAGTAAGAGTCATGGTAGGATTTGTAATGTAGCGTTTGTATTGGTGCTGCTTCACCAGAGGGAGCTGTTCAGAGAACTGGGAGCAGCTGCAGAACCTGTTTTACTCAGTTCAGATTGTTGTTGATTGGTTTAAAATGAAGAAAGCGGTGGAAACACAAGCAGAATATCGGACTGAATAAAACATATATCGATCAAATGTGAGCGGCCCAGTGGCGCAGTAGGAGGCACGATGGTTCCGGGTTCAAATCCACCTTTCTGTGTGGAGATTGATTGTCCTGATTGATTGAGTTTTCTCCTGGTACAAAAAACATCTAATGTAGGTGAATAGGTGAATGTAAGGGCAGCGTGGTGGCACAGTGGGTAGTACAATTTCCCCACAGCAAGAATATTCTGGATTCAAATCCAACTCCGACCACCTCTGGGGCCTTTCTATGCGTGGGTACGGTAAAAAACATCCAATACAGGTGAAGTGTTGTGAGCGTGAATGGTTGTTTGTCCCGGGTGAACCTCGCCCCTTGCCCAATGTCAGCTGGGACAGGCTCTTACCTATCCTATCCTATTCAACCCCGCTTCAGATCAGAAGACTTGAATGAAACAAGAGCACTGAATGATTTCTTTTGGTTTTGGTAAGACCAATTAACTAATATTATATCCCCAAAAAGTTGAAAGTTGAATCGTCATCGGCGTCTTTATCTCCAAAGGTTTCTGGGCCATTATTTCTTAACTGTTGGCCGGTATGAAACGACTCAAGCAGATCCATCATATTTAATTGTAATGTTTCTTATTTTGCTCATGAGAGGAGGGGGTGGGATTTCTACGAAAGCCCTGTTTTTCGGGTATAACTTCCTATATACCCTTGCTGTCAGAGATGAGTTCAGAGGCGTCATTTCCCCCCGTTTTTGGGTATGAAACGCTGCTTAGTGTGGCTCTCAATGAGGACATGGATTTATAATTATCATTTAGAGAACATCCAGGAAGTTCTGGTTTCTGGAACTTCTCTAAAACTCAAGTCAACATGGGTTAAATACAGATACTCCATTCAGAAGAAGCTGACAATCAAACATGCATCTTGCTTTGAGGGTGACAGCGCTAAACGCCCGGCCAGCGTGTTCTAGCATAAATCTAATCCCTGCTGATGTTTCACTGCGGAACATCACTATGCGTATCATTTTTAAAACAGACCGACTCAGTCTCCTTGACCCACATGGGGAAAGAAAAAAAGTCCCATCTATATTGGGACGTCTGTCTTGCTTCAGCGCGTCATCTGCAGAGATGTCACAAAACTGTGATCGCATGTGTGACAGGACGACCCCTTTGAAATAAACCGCAGCGATTGCGAGCATCAATGATGGTCCGTTATTCTGCGGGGTATTTATAGAGGACAGGATGGTGGTCTTGTCATGGGGTAAAATATGTCTCACATCTTTTGTAAGGAGAACTTGTAGTTCTTCCAGCAGTGACGGGCTGAGATGACACAAAATGAATGAGAGCTATTTTAAGATACTTAATCCTCTTCAATTAAGGTATTCCAACCAGTGAGATCATTAATTGGCTGCATAACAGCATTCAATATCAGCCAACATATGCTTCTAAAATATAAAGATGCTTTTTGGACTGTATGAATAAAGTGCTTTGCCTCCCTGTCAAATAAAGATCACCCACAATTTTAATTATAAGGAGTTTACGAGTCTGTTATAATTTGTATTTACAGCTTATGATTTATCATTAGTGGCAGAGTCTTAAGTTCCTTAAAGTCACAGTTCACACAAAATGATTCATTATCTTCCCAACCCTATGCCAATGGTGATTCAGATCAAGTCTCTTAGTCCCCAAGATATTTCCTGAGCGTGGTTCTGGAGAGTGTTTGTCCTCGGATCAAACACTAAATTGTGAAAGTCCGGACCAATCGAGGTATGTGTGAAAACTCAGATCTTCTCTTTCCGTCTGGCTGTTGATCATGACCTTGACCCTGGGGAGGTTGGACATTTGGAATTTTGGTGCGGATCAAGCCGAAAGGTCGCAAAGTCCTGACTAAATGAGATAGCTGTAAAGCAACCTTTGAACATCTCCTTTTGTTAGACCATAGTTCAGCTGCTTGACTCAGACATTGGTCCTGGTGATGTTTCATACTTGGAAGTTTGGTGCAGGTTGAAACTGATAACTTCAACGGTCGGAAGCAGTTGAAGGTTTGGCAGTTTGGCCCGGACTAAGGTCCTTTGGAGGATCACACTTGGATCTTCAGATCCAGATCAGGCTGAAAACTCTCAAAGTTTGGACCAAACAAGGTAGGTGAGAAAGCACCCAAAGGAGCATTCAGTTATGGTGTGAAACGCTCCTAAAGCAAGTTTTTACTAGTTGTGATTGGATCATATTATATATGATTTACTTTCTTTTTTTTCTCTCTATCTTTATTGTAACACTGATGATTTTTTGATTTTCCACTGATCTTAATTCTCCATCAGAGGTTCACCATGATTAATTTCAGGAATGGCTTCCAGCCCTGGACCAGGCACGAATCAATGCTTCCTGTCACCTTTGAACAGGACAAATGGTGCCTATTGTTCCGGGACTCCCTCCCCCTAACTTAGACAGCTGCAGGAGAGACAGACCAGAAATCAGGGGACCCAGAACACACCATCAGAGTGGACCACCACCCTGCCCACAGCTAGGGGATCTATCAGGGCTTCTAACTTTTCACTTCCAAATAGTGGCAGCAGGAGCGTGTAAGTGTGTGCGCGCACGTGTGTGCACGTACGTGAGTGAGGATGCTGCTCGGCTCAGTCATGACTCGTGTGACGTCATCGCGCTGCCCAGACTGCTGCTGCTGCTGCTGATGCCGCTGCTGCTCTCAAACATGTCTTTGTTATTCAGAGCTTTCCATCACAGACCGGAGACCGAAAGCGGAGAGCAAAACCCGGACAGGATCACGGGACCTGGAACGCGTGAAATAACCCGTGCCCCGGTTTGAGGGCTTGCGCGTTTGTTGTTAATTATGAGGCTATTAATAGTAGTATTAATTTGTGTTTTATTATTATGTTAATTTATTTCCATAATACAGGGTGGTATTGACATTGAGTTCATTTAAGGATTATAACAATTCCTGATGATCATTAAATATAATAATAATATTGCTACCAATACTAATAATAATAATAATAACAATAACATTACATTATTATTGATATCATCATGTTTAATTATTAGCATTATTGACTCTATTGTTACCAGGACTACTACTACTAGTACTATTATTATTATTATTATTACTACTACTATTAATAATGTTCGTAGTATTATTTCTGCATAATTATTATAGCATTCAATTATGGGTTATAAAAATAACAATGATAACAGTAATGACAATGAAGCATCAGCCCCTGCAGGCAGTTTCAGGCTCAACGTGGGGGAATGATGTCTTTGGCCCGTTTCGCAGGAAACTATAATGATTGGTTAAATTTTCTAGATAAGTTGGAGTAATATGGAAAATGGATCTGCTTAATGTAACCTGCTTATGATTAATAATAATTTATATTATTTTCTTTTTCATTTATATTGGTATTCCTTTCTTATTTATTTTCTTCGTTTTCTTTGTACTATTTTATTATTTTTAAATGACTAAATGTTATTCATTCTAAGTTAATTCATAAAATTTTAAGTGAAATTAAAAAAGAAACTATAATAACTATTATAGTATATACTATAACTATTGCTATATTTAATAGCTTTAAATGACAAACAAGTATACAAGTATTGTGTTGTTAATATCTTTTTTGGCCATTAAATTGTATTTGTACTGTTATATTGATCTCATTCCTATGTTTTTATTTTACATTTAGAACAATATTATTATTTAATTTCATCCTAGTCATTAATTATTGTGTATTTTATAAACACATGACATTGCAATATTATTCATCGTACAAATGTGTTTATTTTTCACATTTTTGATTTGCTTTATTTTAATTTACAAACAACAGTATGGCTCAATTTAATATGTGGATCAAGTCTGTTGATGTGGTCTATGGTCTGGTCCAGAAGGGTCCCTGCAGGAGATCCGGTCCACCGAGTCCCTCCAGAGGTCCGGCTCCCTCCTGATGGTGCTCCGTCTGAAATCCGCGTCACGTTTTGCGTGCAGCCGTGGAGCAGGAGTCCCTGTGGTAATAGAATAGCCGATGTAATTTGACACTTCAACTTACTGCGCTGAGTGGAGACTCCTCAGTTCCACACTGACGTTGATCCACATCTCTGAGGGAACATCTCTAAAAACAGGGCACCGATCATCACCGAGGACTTTCTCCGCTTCTAGCCGGTGAGTACGCGCAAACTTGCGGCTGTTTCCTGCCGGTGTGGCGCTGCATGGCTGCGCTCCGTGGAACGTTTTTTTGTTGCCAGATTGTTTCCCAACAATAGAGTGACCACTTTGAGAGGAGACACCGGGGCGCACGACTCAGCCTGGAGACACCAACCATTTTCCGTCCCATTACGCGCGCGCTGCGCCGCGGGGATGTAGCCCGCGGACCGGTGGGCAGGTTGTGGGTCTGGTTGATCACAGATGCCGTGATCATTTCCACGGCGGTCAGGATATATTGTGTGCGCTTTGATTGCAGAGTGAATCATGCCGCGCTGCGCGTGAGCGTGCGTAAAGGTTTCTGTCTCTGTGGCTCCTGATGTACACAAAGCACATGGATCTGGCCCGGATCCGGTTCTGGTTGGAGTCCGTGCGACCTGCAGAATACTGGACTACACATGATATTAAAGGTTCGGTTTTTGATGCACGTGCTGTGAAATATATGTGTGAAGTACCAATAGCTGAAGTTACCTGGACCCCCAATCAGTTTAGTCCTCAGATCTGGGTTATTCCTAGCCCTGAACTGGTTTGACTTAGTTCTGACCTGATAGATTCTTGGTTTTGACTCAGTTTATTATCGATTCAGATCTGTTTTATCCTTAGCACTGACCTGGATTAGTCTTAGTTCTTACCTGTTTTAGTCCCAGTCCTGAAATGATTTAGTATGACTTCAGATCTGGTTTAGTTTTAGTTTTGTTCTGGTTTACTCCAAGTTCTGAATTCGCTTAGTCTTGATTCTGATCTGGTTTAGTCTTAACTCTGATGTAATTTAGGACTTAGTTCAGATCGGGTTTAATCTTTGTTGATGTATGGTTTAGTCTTGATTCTGACCTGGTTTAATCTCAGTGCTGACCTTTATTACACTTAGCTCTCACACTGCTTTTTTTGTGTTAACACCTGGTTTAGTCTTAGTTCAGATATAGTTTAGTCTTCAGTCCAACCAGGTTGGGTCTTGGTTCAGGCGTCTTTTAGTCCTTGTGCTGAATTTCTTTGGTTCAGACCCATTTTAGTGTTATTCCTGACCTGGTTTAATTCAAGTCCTGACCTTGTTTAGTTTTGGTTCAGACCCAGTTTAGCATTAGTTCTCAGCTGTTGTAGTCTCAGTTACTGCTGTGTGAATATGGACCCAGCTGGTACCGAATGAACCCTCCTTCATACCGAACTGAGCTCCACTTGCCGTGCATCGGTCCAGGAAGTCCAAACTCATGGCCAAATGGAAAACGGTCGTCTCCTTCCCACCAGTGAAACCAGAGTCTGGGCGATTTTTGGTTGTTTGCTTCTGATCCCAAACACACTATTGGAAAAAGCTCTCTTCCTGTTTTTGTTATTAGATGGAAAAGTTCATGCTCCTAGAGTCTGGATGAGTGTACGAACCGGCTGCTGAGGGTCATCTCAAACATTGTTGCCCTTGTTTACGTTTTCTGTCCTGCCGTGGGACTCATGCCGCCTCCATGCGGAACTGTTACACCTGGTTCTTCGGCTGCCCTTCGCTCACGGCCCTCCTTTCCCTCCTAAGCACCCAATGACACGTGTGATTGAGCTCAGGGAAAACTTCCAGTGTCGTTTAGACAGCGGAGGAGGTTTTCTGGGCCGCCCCCCTCCTCTCTCGCCCCAGTCCTCCCACCTCCTCCTCCTTCTCCTCCACAGTGGGGCCCCAGGTTGGGCTCCTGAATAACCACGGGGCAGACCCCACCAGGCTGACCTTCTTCTATTCAAGTTGAGGATGTTGAAACACCAGCCGTCAGACAAAAGACACATTGAAACAGAGCTCTGCAGCCCAGCACGTGTGTCTGGGCGCTGAAGTAGACCATTTATTAACTTTGACCAATGAGACGCGTCGGCACATAGCGGGCGATGTGATGAAAATCATTTTTAGAACTTCTTATTTTTGAATCAAACGGTTGAAATCTGCAGACTGCAGCCACCCTGCGGTTCTGTGGACTGATGATGGCGACACTTCTTCAGCATTTTCCGCTCTTCCGCCCACCGCGCGAGGTGAGAGTGGAGGCGGACGCTGGAAATGGCCGTGCCTCATGGGAAATAATTCAACTCTCAGATCAGAGAGGACGCACAAGAGACCTCATTACCACTACTCGTGGTCAAGCCTGTGAGGAGATTACAGATATCAGCAGCATGCTTCCTCTCCTCACACTGCGTCTTTTCCCAATGGTGCGCAGCCTCCTTCCAACAACTATCTGTTCTTAAGTGACGGGTAAACACGGAGGATGATGTGTGATGTCATAATGTCATTGATTCGATTTGGGAATTCCGCTAGCGACCTCTAACAGGAATAAGGCGAGTGGCTGCTGCTCCTCTGCAGCTGTAGCCTGTGGGAGGTTTGTGAAGGTTTCGCTCAAGGTCCCTTTAGTGTTGTCTTTACTGGAGAGGATAAACTCCCGCGCTGAATCACCCCACCAGCATGGCTATTTAAAGGGAGCGAGGGCCGAGAGGGTGTCAGCCGGCAGCAGGAGTAGCTTAATCATGAGGTTTATTTTGGTGTCAAACAGCACTTTGTATTTAATAATCCTGCTATTATGTCACTTATGAGCAATTACTACGTCGTAAATGCTTATTTTAATATCGCAATAACTCTGGCAGTGAGGATAGGATTGTTGGAAAGTGAATAATATTTAGTCAGACACTTCATCTCCGAGGGAGATACTGTGGTTTTTAAGTCTGGTGCTTTTTGATTTTACAGCTCAACTCTCATAAATGCTCATTCTGCAGATGAAGACTTGGAAAGCTGAGGCTTGCCGAACATTTTGCATCATAGATTGTTGTTAACCTTTGTGTGTTTTCAATGAACCAAATAAATTTAAAAAAAACACAGCTGATCACTTTTGCTCATTTTATTGAAGACAATTTTGGCGGTCAGAACTAAAATTTTCCCGATCTTAAAGGTACAGTTCACCCAAAAATGAAAATAAACTCTGATGGAAAGCTGGGTGAAGTTTCTAGGTTTGCTTTGACACCTACCTCATTTATTCCGGATTTTTCAAAAATAAAGGAGCGGACTTTCTTCTTCTGCCTTATATCTGCTGCTGTTTGACTTTAAGAAAAGATTGAAAAAACAGAATAAAGTAAATCAATCATGATTTGGTCTAATTAAATCCAGTCTAATCAACTAGAACCCGCTTAAAATAACAATTCAGCCTCAAATCAAACATTCCTTTCACACTTACTTTGTTTTGGCCAGACTATCTGACTTTACAACTTGATCCGGACCAAAGTTGGAGATGTGAAACCTCCCTCGGACCAAGGTCCAGATCAAACAAATGGTCTTCGGTCCAACAATGAAAACAAAACATAAAGAAAAACGCGATGGTTCGGTTCTCGTACAATGGTTCAGACTTTCAGACCAATGACAGGAAGTTACAGCAGGCTATCAACCATCAGCTATTTGGGGATGTAACCATTTAAATAACAATAACAGGATGTAGTTATGTCATGAAATTTTCTTCTGGGCTTTTGCAAAAGTTTAATTGTGAAAGAAAAAGTAACTCAAATAAACCGTGTACAATGCAACAAAATACCAAACCTTGGTTTGGACCTTTGTCATTCATTCTTTGTGATTCATTCTTGCTTTTCTACATAATTTGATGTATTTACATGACTTAGAATTAGCTTTCTAGCTAATGGTTGTTAGCTAATATCTCAAAAGGTGTATCTTTCTTTGCGGGGTTTAAGATTTGGATGTGGTTCATCTGATTTCTGAGCTAAAGATCTTAATAATCCCGTAGTCTGACTTATAGATAAAGCCCCACAATGACACCTGCTACTTCCACTGACCTCTGTTGCCATCCAAAAATGTTTGTTTTGATTCCTTTGAGTCAGAAGTGCAGATTTTTGTGGTTAGCTTGAGCATGATGCAACCCATTTTAACCGTCGCACAAACACACACTGTGGCATTGCTGGTTTGACCTAGGTGGACATCGGAATTCTTGCTCCACCACAAAGAAGCATTTGGACCACAGAGTGTTAGTCAGCATTCCCCATGACTGCAAAACAAACACCAAGTCAATATTATGTGTCTATGTCAATAAGTGTTTACTATGCTTGTAAATTAAAATTAAAGCTTTCTTTCTCCAGTACTCAATGATAGATTGGTCTCAGGTTAATTTTGTACTCAACATAATGTTAGTTTGACGCTAGAGCTAAACTTTGTCTACCTTGGTCTCTGGCTAATATTAAGTTTATGTTAAGCTTACATGTTTTGGCTACAGCAATATAAAATCTTTTTTTTGGGACTTGATCGCTTTGTCACTTGCTAATATGTAGTTTATAATGTTTTAATAGACATGCTTTAATGTTTGCCAGCTAATGTTAAGATTTTGTTGAGATTGTATATATCTTATTTTTATCTAACGTTAAGCTTAAGTTTGGCTTCTAAATTACTCAACATTAGCTTCTATTCGAGTGTGTGTTGACAGTCTGTGACTCTTAATGACAGCTTTTAAAGTAAGATTAATTTAAAACTTTCTTTCTATGTTACTAGAAGTAACCTTGGCTTCTAGCCAACATGAGGTTTATGTTGAATGTCAAACATTTCTTAATCTTAGCTTTTTAGCCAACGTTAAGTTAAAACTTAGTTTAGCCATCTTTCAAAATTAGCTTCGTTTTGGACAATCCTGAGTTTCTTTATTACTTAGTGCTAGCTTTCTATCTAATGCGAAGTTAAACTTTTGCTGTTATGTAAATTCATGTCAGCATTGATTCTCCCTATTAAATTTCTTCTTTACTTAATGTGTAGCCCTAAGTTAAAGCTAAAGTTAAGTTTAACATATTTTTGACATGTTACTCAAGGTAAGCTTGGTTTCTAGCTGTTGTTAAATTTATGATGTGTCTCTATATTACTTATGCTAGCTTTCGATCTAACGTTAACCGAAGCTTTGTTGTAGTGTTTCTATGATACTTAATGTTAGATTTACAGTGAACATTGATTTAAAGCTTTCTTTCTATGCTATTTAATGTTAGCTTGGTTCCTAGGGAACTTTAAGTTTATGTTGAATTTTCCCTCTAGTTAGTAGTAGCTTTCTATCAAATGTTAAATAAATTATGTTGCTACGTCAATCAGCATTAGCTTGAATTCTAGCCAACACAAAATATATACCTTGCTCCTTGATAGCTTTCCAGCTATTGTTAAGCTTATTTTGATATTTAAGATAGATATATTTAATGTAGAGTTAAAGCTTTCTTTCTACAGTACTTAATGTTAGCTAACTTTAAGTTAATGTTGAGATTTAACATTACTTCATGTTATATTTCTTTGTAGCATGACGCTAAAGCAAGTTACTCAACAGTCATTCTAATCTTGAATGTCTACATAACATAATGCAAACTTTGATTCAGCTAACGTTAAGGTTTTGTTGAGTTTCTCCGACTTAATGTTTGCTTTCTCTCTGATGTTAAGTTAAAACTTGGTTTCTATGTTAGTCAACATTAGCTTTGGATTCTAGCAAAAGCTAAATATCTATCTGACCATTTCTATGTTAGTTTTCTGTCTATCGTTATGCTAAAACTTATATCATCATTTATTTTAAGTTTCTTCATTATCTTTGAGATATTTCTTTTTCCAACAGCCAATATTAAGCTAAACAGACATTTTTAGAAATACCTTTCTTCGTAGTGTGTTTTTTTTTAGAGCTTGAAGACGTTGGATGTTTTGGATGTGGTGCTTGTGATTTCTAAGCTAAAAGGACGTAGTAACCCTGGATTCTTAATGCCTTTAGAATAACTTCCTCCACGACACCTTCTACGTCCCCTGACCTCTTTTGGTGTTCTGAACGGTAGCCTCTGATGCCTTTCGCCTCATGGGTTGCCTAACCCATTGTAAGCATCACACACACTGTGTTATTGCCGGTTTTACCCCGGTACGACATCTGAATACTTGATCTACCACACCGAAAGATAAAATAAGCGTCAGCGCTACACCCCACTGTGTTATTCTGCATTCCTCGTGTATGTGCCTGTGATGATTTGTGTCTCTCCACCTCGGTGACACGCTAACATGTGTATCAGGCGGATATCCACAAACAGGTTCTGTGACGGAGAGTGGTCCGACTGTACCTGTCAGCTTGACTGTTGACTGTTAATATGACGCTTCTATTTTCAAAACACAGCTCAGGGAAAGGGAATCCGTGCGTGAGCGTGAGTGTGTTTGTGTTCGTGCGGCGGGGAGATGCAGAGGAAAGCGATGGATGGGAGAGGTGCTGGGAGTGACGCCAAACCACACATTATTTAATCATGTTAGCGTGCACAACCGCTTTGTGCATGTTTTCGGTTGCATTGGTGATAGGAGTTGTTATTGCGCAAACTGTTTGCACAAAGAGCAGGGATGACAGTCTGACTGTGAGTAGAAAAATACAATATCACTGGGTTTTGTAGATTCACCTCCGGCTTAAGAGCAAAATTTGTTTCTTTGAATTTAAAGCAACAGCACTCAAAAGTTGTGGAAATGAGCATCGGGCATATAAGCATTGGATTTGAATGCGTCCCTATTGCCTTAATCCCATTGTTGACTCGCCTGCTAAGTACCCACTGTGTTATTTTTGCGCTTTTTAGCGAGCCCCTCACTGCATAATCTCACTTAATCTAATACATCCCCCGCTGTAATAGACTGGGAGTGATGTGACTTTTTAGAAAGAGCTTTAGTGTAGATCCATACCAAACAAGCTAGTGTGCCGGCTTCTTCCCCAGCGCCTCTGGCAAAGCTCTTGTGAAAATGCAAGTGACCTCTGCACCCCTTGTTAGCCTGAACAATAGGGCTGCCTCCTCTTACAGCTGCAGCCATGCTGGAGGGGAAGTTAGCCGGAACAGAAAACACACATCTCGTGATTAATATGTCTAAATACTGTATTGTTTGCTTGATCCCATGCCTGAACGATGCACTGGGAAAATTCCCTCTTTATTCATAATATGTATTATGTGCGAGAATTAGGGGCTGCAGTCAATGAATATTTGCATCTTTGTCAATAAGTCTGTGCAGCAAGTAACATTTAAAGAAAAGGTGTGTTTTTAAGTTTTTCCAGCATAAAATCAGCGAATGTGACTTTAGGTCAAATCACAAAAAGGGGTTATTTGTTTAGAAAAATGATTGCACATTCAGGAACTTATTGAATTTGGCTAATTGGTGCAGCTTTAGCTAGCACCTCAACTCTTGAATCAGAGGTGAGGTGCTGGCCAGAAGCCAGATCTAACCCCAAAAGTGAGGATAGGTGATGTGCTGCAAGAAAAGATACCAAACATTGGCATGTTGAACCAAGAACTCGCTGGAAGGGCCTTATATCTCATCTGGTCCTGGAACGCTTTGGGATCCTCCAGGATGAGCTGGAGAGTGTTTCTAGGGAGAGGGATGTCTGGAAATCCCTTTTTAACCGCCTTCCACCACGACCCTGCCCCGGATAGGCCCATCTGTGCCCCCTTGGCAAGTCTTCAGTCTATAACATACACCCATAGGCGACACATCCAAACGTCACAATCCAGATACACTCCACAAGATACCACGGTGGATTTGAACCCAGAACCTTGTTGGACCCAAAGTTCAATGAAACTTAATTTAAATTTTGGTGGGTAAAACCTATAATAATGCACTTATTCTACCTCATTTTCCACTTCTGTTTTTTATAATTCCTATCCAAAATGGCAGAACCTTGTTTGTAATTATTTATTTTATTTTATTTTTGACTATAGCTACATGCAGAATTCAGGTGGGGCCATGGGAAAAGCTTGGGACTCAAACCGGTGGTGGCTGCGGGGAAAATTAACTCAATCCAGGTTATAATTGGAGCGTTTGAGGCCGCCAACAGTCACCGGTTAATGCAGGTTGAATACGACACATTCACATGATCACGCCGCAGTGTGAAGTGTGAACCAACGCCATGAATAACCTCCGCTCTGATCAGAGTCTTAAAGAACCCCAGAACCTTGAGGGATCGTCGATTTGGTACCTCATGTCACATGTGTTTCCTACATAATACCAGTGTGAGCTTAGAACCCAGCAACTGCTCTGTGAAGCCGTCTCAAGAGGTGTAATTTCGCGATCAAAAAAAATGGGCGCTGGAAAGACTCCTGGGAGGCTCAGTAGGAGTATTGCATTATGGGAGAGGAGAAGGAGATCCACACCTCCGATGAGTAATGAAGGTGATTCTGAGCAAGTGGTGGAATTATATCTAACCGAGCCCGCGGGGGTCCATACCTCATTGTTCTCTGACAGGGAAAATTAACTGGGATTTACTAACACACAGGGAACATCCTTCCCTCCATGCTCTCTCCTGCTCTTAAAGAAAAGCTCTGAGGTTAATCTCTTTCTCCTTCTCAGAACTCCCCCCCCCCCCCCCCCCCCCAAACACAAACCTCATTTCACCATCAAGACTCAAAAGTAGATGAAACCTCCGACGTGTTGCGTCTTTGTTGTCGACACATACGTGTCTTCTATTTCAGATTCAGTTTTGCATTTTACCCTGTTTGGGTTTGCATGGTTTCTGACCCAAAGCTAAGATGACTTTTCTGTCTGAAAACTTGCAATTTTATCAATTAAACTCAAAATTCTGTACTGCCATGTGTGAGTTAAAAGACTAATCAAAGCCGATGTATTGTCGAATCAGGATCCATGCATAGAAATAATCCTATCCAGAATCAAAAACACAGAATTTAAACATTGACCCCGCTAAGAGATTCTGTATTTGAGCTGGCCGTTACACTCCAGCCGCTCCTACCTGATGAAGTTCATAAAGAAATATTAGGTTTCAAGGTTAATCGTAAAACTCTGTCCTTCAGTCGAAGTACTTCTTCTCATTTTGGCTGTTCCCCTCACGGGCTGCCAAAGATGATCATCTGTTTCCATCTTCTACAGCAGTTAAGGAGGTCCTGGATGCCAATCTATCTCCTCAGGATAAAGATTTTTTTTTTTCAAAGGATTTAGGTGGCTCCATAGTTTACCTCTCATTATCATAAAAGAATAAAATCTCTGTTTCCTGATATATATAAATATGTAAAATGAAATAATTTATTTGTATATAGTTGTTTGATTATGGTTTGGCCGTTTATGCTAATTCCGTTAGCCTGTAAGTGGCAAATTACCATTTTATGATAGCATTAAGCTAACAGATCAAGCGCTAATTATTGTTTCACACTGTTGTGAGGTGAAAAAAAAAGGTTCATATGGAACGAGCTTTTGTCTCTCATTTGAAAACAGTTTATGTGCCAAAGTGAACGCTAACGCTCAGGGAGAGCAGAATAGAAGGACAAAAACAAATACCAGCCTCTGTCTGTAACCGTTCATCCGCAGGTCTGTGTGGTATCATCTAGTCCTTAATCTACCTGGGTGGGTCTCCCAATGTAAGGGAAACACTACAAACATCCATTCTGTCTCTGTTACTACCTCCACTGCTCTCTCAGAGGCGGAACAAATCAGACACCTCATTACGCCTCTACTGTGTTTTTACAGATTGGAGGGGTGGGACGAAGGCCCACCAGGTGTGGCTGATAGTGTCGGACTCGCTCATACATCACTCAACTATACCAACAAGACTGCATTTTGTTTTTCAACACATTTGTGACCGGCAGGGGACTTCAACCTTATTGTCTCTCTTTGGTTGACGTGAGCTTCACCCTGCGAAACAAAACAGTAACTGATGATGAAGCGCAGAGAGCAGTAACACCACACCCACCTTCTGTGTGTCAGCTTACACCCTCGCTCAGACTCGTTGTGTGTGTGTGTCTGTGTGTGTGTGTGTGTGTGTGTGTGTGTGTGTGTGTGTGTGTGTGTGTGTGTGTGTGTGTGTGTGTGTGTGTGTGTGTTTGTGTGTGTGTGTGCGGTCTCCTACCCAGGTGCAAGGCATGCATCACAGACCGGAGCTGATCCTCTAAAATGACAGCTGTAGGCCATGACAGACATCTCACCACTGGATAGGGGGTTAACCCTTAGCGTCTCCTCTGCGGCGTACTCTTTACAGTATTTCTGTCCGCCACATCGAATAAATCCACTGAGGAAAATTTTAGAACTTAAAACCTTCATGTTCAGATTGGGGATTGTCAGTGGGATTACTCAAAAACTGTTCAACCAATTTCCACAGCACTTATAGGGAAGACGGGCCTTGGGAGTTTTCTGCCTTTATAATTTTGTTAATTCTTAAACGTTGTGAGATTTTCGCGAATATGTTCTTGATTTCTCTGGGAACAATGCATGGACTGATCTTGATGAAGACAATCAGACATAAATAAAGGGTCGGTATCTTTGAGTTTGTGGTAACTTGGTGTGGATCCAAATAAAAAAACTGGATCCTTCAGTTTTAAATCGTTGGCTGTTAGAAAAAATGTAGTAGTAGTAGTGATAGAATTTAGGAACAATGTTGGATCCAGTCCAAGTTAGTTACTGCATACCGTACGCTTGATCAATGTTCAAGTTTATTCCCTATCATTACTGTTTCCTCCGCCAAAGACGTTTGCCTTCACCTTCTTACCAGTGAAGGCGGCCCATTGGTTGGTTGTTTTTCTTTTAATGTGTTTTGGTATTTGTTTTGTTCATTGGTCAGTCAAAGTTTTTTGCTCGATTGATTGACTGGTTGGTCGTGGGTTGTTTAGTTGGTTTGACTGAATGGTTGGTTCCTTTGTTGTTTGGTTTGTCTCCAGGTTTGTCTCATTAGTTGGTTGGTTTGTTGGTCTTTTAAGTTTTTATTGCTTGGTTGATTGATTGCTTTGTTGGTTGCTCAGTCAGTTTATTGCTTGATTGATTGACTAGTTGGTTGGTTGTTTAGTTGGTTGGTTGTTTAGTTGGTTGGTTGTTTAGTTGGTTTGACTGGATAGTTGGTCCCTTTTGTGTTTGGGTTGTTTCCAGGTTCGGCGGATTAGTTGGTTGGTTTGTTGGTCTTTTAGGTTTTTGCTTGCTTGGTTGATTGATTGGTTTGTTGGTTATCAATAGAAATACACGAAAGATTGTAAATCGATTAGATAGATACTTTGTATACTAGATCTATTTCACAGATTTCCTTGTCCCTTATGAAGCTCCCAGTCCCTTCAGGTCCTCAGGGTCTGTCCTGCTCACTGTCCTTAGAGTTCCAACCAGGCTGACTGAGGCTGCTTTTAGTTGTTATGCTCCCAACCTGGGGAACAGGCTTCCCGAGTACCTGAGGTCTGCTAAAACTGTTAAATCAGAGCTTAAAACATGATTATTTGAGATGGCCCACGGTCAAGTTCCTATCAGGGACTTCTCATGAACTTCATGACTTTATTTATTTGCCTGTTGTCTGTTTGTTCCCCTGTTATTGTGTTTGTGTACAGACGACCTGTAATATGTTGTGTGCGGCGTTGTTCCAGCATTGACTTTAATAACTCCTCTGTAAACACGGCCTGTCTGTTTCCGTCTGTCTCCTCTTCCAGTGTCTGGCGTTGTGTCCCGCCCTCAGTAGGAAGTTAACCACACTTATAGTGATCACAGAAATCCCAACAAGTGCCTCAGCTAATGAATGGAAAAGTGTTTGTCTGGATGTAAACACACGCAGGGACACATATGCAGACTTCAAGCTGGTATTTTTAGTTGCAGATTGCATAAGCGTTCTTCTCTAACAGCGGGGTGCTCTCGCTTTGTGAAAAGCTGTAACTGACCACATTATTTTTTACACACACACATACACACCGCACCCCTACTCCTCCTTGGCAAACGCTGTGTGGCCCAGCGCGTCTCACGGCTTACACAAACGTTGACGGCGGCTGCTATTTTTGACCATCTGCTCAAAAAGGAGGCCATGTTTGAGTCACAGGCGCTGTGGTATGATGTGTCCAGCATGCTCGCCCGAGGGTGCAGCATCCTCCTCTCTCTCTCTCGTCTGGTTGCACAAATGAGCGCCGCGTTAGCATGAAGGGCTATGGAAGGGGGGCGACGGGGAGTTGAGTGGATTCATCCACATCTAGGATGAAGAACACGACTGAAGAACTTTCCGTGTGCATGACTTACGATGTAAACACTGGCGGTGAGATGAAATGCGGCGAAGTTAGAAAAGTCTGAAAGTGTCTGCGTCTTATCCCACCTCTCTGACTCTGTGTGTGCGTGTCTGTGTGTGTGTGTGTGTGTGTGTGTGTGTGTGTCTGATATTTGTGAGCTTGGAATGTGAAACCTAATCTAGCTGCCTCGGGGAGTTAGCCATAGTGGGTTTCTTTTGGAGAGTTAATTTATGAATCCTGTGTCTGGAATCTACAAAACTTTAGAAAGTCCTTTTCTATTTTTCTGAATCTTCATGTTTAGACATTTTTTAAGTTTCCTGATGGAGCAAATATTATAATATGATTGGACTGGTGTCGGAAATCTCTCAAAGAAGCTTCCTTGATTCAAGAGCCACAGCTTGCTCCAACGGGGATGTAATGATGCTGCACAGGTCTGTTTGCTTGTTTGTAGTTTTTTAGGTTTGCTAGTTTGTAGTTGTTGTTTTTTGGGGGGGGCGGGGGTGGGGGGTGTCAGGAATTAGCTAAAATTCCTGCCGGGAAAGAGCTAGCATGCTGAATTTTGACTTAAAATAAGGGGAGCTAATGCAGAGACTTTTTATTTTTTTTTAAATATTGGTACCAGGACACAGATTTTTCTAATAAACGTTTTAAAAATGTTCCTCTTTGAAAGATCAATGTGTGGAAATGATCCTTGTGCAAACGGATCCAGTGGAACAACTCCAAACGCAATCAACTTCATAATCTCAGCCCAGGAGGTTTTTGCCTTAACCACATGTGTGTCTTTGTTTGTTTGTTGTTGTTGTTGTTGTTGTATTTTTTTTTGTAGGATTAACAACACTAGGTAGCAGGAGAGCTAATGCTAATAAAGAGAACTGTGAGATAAAACCTGAAAGATTTTTTTTTCTGTGGATTTTGAAAAAGTTCAGCATTCATAAGACAACTTTGTGAAAGCATTCCTCGTGCACACGGACTGAAAACAAAAACGACTTTATCCCGTCACAAGTAGGCTTTATGCCATCCCTCTTTTTTTGTCTGTTTGTCTTGGCGTTTTTTTGTTAACAGGATTAAGCTTAAAATTCAGAAATGTATTGCAATGACAGCTAGTGGAAGGATGAGACATGAGCCAGTTAGGAAGTAGCTCCCTAGCTAGCCAGTAGTTCTGGGGAGCTAATTTGAAGTTTTTAAAGTTTTGCTGACAGGTTCTCCTTTGTGCCTTACAAACATTCTGCATTCATAAGACAACATTGTTAAAACATTCCTTGGGCACACAGACCCTCTCAAAGACATTTATAATAGAACTGTTTTCATAACCTCCGCCAAGCTGTTTCATATTGCAAGTTCATATATGCTCTGTGTTTCGGCCAGAACAGATGTCCAAATCCAAATAAAGTTGAATTTCCTATAATCCAGGCCTTAAAAAGCAACAAATATTCACATTGGTAAAATTGGACTCAGCGAATGTTTGGCAATCCTTACTAAAAAACTTAATTTAGTCACAGATTAATCCTCCGATGACAATCATAAAGGCTTTAAGCCCTGCTGAATGCATCATATCTGGTGGCTTTGTGGTTGTGATGTTTGCTATCGGCTCATCTCGAGGAGCAAATTGAAAATAAGCAAATCACTGGAGGCTCCAGGATCCTCCTCTCCGTGTGGCATCCTTCCTTCAGAGGAGCTGATTATATTAAATCTGTCATAGTGAATTTTGACTTGTGGTTTTGTACGTCGTTAGCAGATTAGATGGCGGTTATGAACCCAAAAGGCCGGGGAAGGATTGTCTTTTATGATGACTGCGTTTGTTTGTTGTGACGGTGTTTAGTCGCGCTGTGTTTTCCTGCGTGTTTTTAATTGGGAGGAAAATGTCGCCGGCGTTTGCTTTGAAGGAAACCTCTCTCAGAAGAGCGGGCAGTCCTCCAAGAGTGTAAGAAAGCTGCCATCCTCCACCAGCTTTTGTTTTCCTATTTGTCAGGGATCAGAAACACACGATGAGCACCGACAGAGGATTCTGGCTGCGCTCAAACGGCGGGTCGAAATCCCTTTGGATTCATCTCCGTCAGCCAGAGCAGGATATACGTCTGGCGAAAGACTGATGCTTGCTCTCCAAACTAAAGATAGTGATCGACTCCTGCCTGCAGCAGCCGACACAGTATAATTCATAAACATCCCAGCGATTAGTTCAGTCCCTCGTTCATTAGAGAGCAGCATGAATCATTACCCCCAAATCACTAATGAATGAACATTTCAAGCACAACAACAGCATCCTTCAACGTGGTTTTATTAAACCCTCATGGATTTTTGGCACCTTCCCCCTCAGGTTGCTTATACTTTGTTATTAATGTATATGTAATGGACTATGAATCGGCCATAACAATAAAACCAATGTAAGTGTAGTCCATATTCTGCCGGCCCTCTTTAGCTCTGTGCAGTATAATTATTATCATTTTTATTATTGTTATTACTATGTAATAACACTATGTAAATAACACAATAATATTATACCTCTGATGTTTGTATACAGATCAGAGGGGAGGAATAAAGGTGCACCCATTAAGGAACTATTGGTAAAGAAAGAGGGAAAAAAATGCCTTCTGAATTCAAATGAAGCACTGAGAAAATTCATCCAATATTATTTTTTCTGTCATCCTGATGACAAACATGAGTGAAAACTCATTGGCAAAGGTGAAAGTAGCCCGGAAGCTAGAGGGTGAAAGGAAAAACAAGTTGTCACAGGTATCCATCCACCTGGAGCTCAAAGATACGAGATAAACCTCAAATCATGTTCGAGCTGTTGCTTCATTGTTTATGAAATTGCTCGTTTGGAATAGCCCTGAATGTTGCATCCCCTGATTTGTATGCAAATCAGATCCACCAAATGAAAGCTCCAAGATTTCCCTAATGTTTACGGCAGCTGACTCACACTTCAGCCTTATTTATGCTGCGGTCGACACCCGAAGACATCATTTCAAAGTTAATCTTTCAGAGACGCTCTAAATCCCTATATATAATGGATTTCAGAATGTTCTAAGAGGGAAATTATGAATTATAAGTGTCATTACTTTTTGCTGTTGTAATGTTTTGCATAATAAACACATGGAAATTAATGAGAAATATGTAGTTTATCACGCGTGCATGGATGGTGTGATGACTTAAAAAAAAACGCGACTTACACCAATTTTTTTAAATAATTAATTGTTAGGACAGTTAGATTTATTGTTCTTTGGGGTTTTAAAATTTTTGATTCGAAACAAACTTTAAAGTTTGATTTAATGTTATACAAATTAATTTGGATTTTGGCATATTTCATATATTAGGTAATAAAAACCTTTGTATGTATTTGTATTTAAGGCTAGCGTGCACTTAAAAAAGTGCTTCTTTGGACCAACCTCAAACAGATTTTTCAATTACTCTTATAACACAGCTAAATTTAATGATTTCCTGTCATATTATTCATGATTTAAGAAACGAAACCTTTTATTGGGCCTTTAAAATCTAACAACCACAAATCTTACAAATGTTCCTATTTTGTGATTTTAAGTTTATATTTTGATGAAAACCATAAATTTTTATTTAAAATCATCCAAAATATTTGTATTTAGAGTCTAGATACATTGAAAAAAAAAATAAAACAACTTCTTCTAGGATATTGGGGCTAAATTTGAAAAAAAAAAAGAAAAAAGGTTTTTATTAATACCAAACACAATTTCCTTCATTGTTCAAGGTCATTAACACACATTTTTACTCTTATGTCTAACTTTAAGTGTTTTTATATTTGAATAAGCACTCCCTAAGAAGTAAACACAAAAATTTAGAACCCCCCCACAAAATAGAAAGTGGGAAACTTTAATATTCTTTCCTCTTTTTTATATTTGGCATTGCATTTTTACAACGTAAATTCTGCAATTTGAAAAAAATGCATGTACTCAAAGTGCATAATGTGACATCCCAAAGTCACATGATTTATGGTTTAAGCAGGAGTAAAGTTTTTTTTTGGCTATATGTCTTAAAACACAGATCTAATAAGCCCAATTTAAAAAATGCACTCAAAAGGAATGAGTCTAACTTTTTCAGTGTACAGTGTAAGAACAAAAGGGATGAAAGCAGAAGAAGAAGACGATACTCACAGCGGCGGTGAAGGATATTGGAGGGGAGTTGTCTAAACTTAGCTGAACTCCCATTGTGTCTTTTTTAATGCTCCTGTCAGTTAAAATCAAAAAGTTTTTCACTTCCTCTAAACCTTGCAGAGAGAGGGAGAGAGGGGTGTGGGTGGGTGGAGGAGGAACTGCTTCACGGGTGAAAGCCCTGGCACATGAATATTTAATGGTTGCGTTTTAACCAGAGTCATAAAATCCAAGAGGATGTGGCTGAAAAGAGAGCAGCGAGGAGTGTGCAAAGTAGGCTAGTTGTTTCTTTATAGTCTGAGCGGAATGCCTGAAAGTCATGTAGCTGCTCTCTGGCTGCACACGCTGAATCAAATATGTGGATGGTGTCAGGCTAATTTAAAGCCCGGGCCTCATCTGGCGATGTGTTTCAGCCTGTTTTTGCTGTGTAAGGAGCTTGTTCTACAACACCATGAAGGAATCCGGACCCTTAAGGGGCTAAATTGAAAATTTCTCATTCTGACACTTCCTCAGTGCTGCTCTCAGCGAAATGGATTTGATAAACTATCTGGCCCGTTGACCAGATCCAGAAGCAACATCTATTCCTCACACATCAATTAGCTCAATGCAGCCAGAGCCAAAAAACTGACTGCGGCTGATATTTAACACGAAGCCTCTGGTTTTCCTTCTTTGGCTAATCAAGTTGTTAAGATTGACTGATTACTGGTTTCACAGGAAACCACAGTGATATGTTCCACGGTTGTCATTCCACGTATGTTGGTATCTTCATCTCAGCGGTAGGACACTGCAAAGCACGCCACATATGAATACGACAGCGATGGGTCAAACCCAGAAAAAGTCAAACCAGTAGCTTTGGACGTCTTTGGATATCCGAAGACCTAAAAAGGATTTGTCCTCCAGGACAGTTGATGTAAAGAAATGAGGTTCCGCTGAAGGAGAAAATGTTTCCAACGTGTTCATTTATCACGGCGTACATTGTTAGTCTGCAAATACATAGAAGCCGAAACTACAGAGAATCTGAAACAATAAAGAAACAGTTCTTTCTCCAGTTTCTTTATTCTTCCTGAGGTAAGCGGACACAGGTGTATCTGTGGGATCCTCCTAGATATTTCCGATGTCCTTTAATCCTCTTTACTGCAAACAATGGGAATGTTGGGCTCCAGGTTAAAAAAAGAATAGTTTTACATCTAAATGTATGTTATAAAATTTGCTATTGAATTAATTTCCCTCATCCGGCAGCAGCGTCCACCTCCACTGAGCTCCACCTCTAAATAAATCCTGCGTTTGCGTGAGGGATGCGTGTTAATCCTGCTCCGTTGCCAACATGCTCCAGTTACATAACATGTTATAGACACCTGACAAGACGAGTTTTATCTTGGTTGCAATTCTGTTTGATATAAGCCGGGGATTGGTCAATTCACTTTTTCCTCTCTATTTATGCTGTTTGAAGGCAAAACATGCTAGTTATGCTGATTATTAAACATTTATTGACGTGAGTTATTGTACTTTTTTGTACTAATTCTTTAAAAAAAAAAAGAGTCATTTGCAGCTTTCTTACGTATTTAATTTGTTTTTCAGAAGACTTTGAAAGCATAAATAGGGTTAATAATACTGAAATACCGTGACAGTTACTGGCGGGATTATCATGAAATCGTGAAAATCTGAAACCTTTGCAGCCCTGCCTGTCATGCATTTGTGAGATTCTGTTGAGCCGTCTGCTGATCTGCCTCAAACAGACACTGAGCTGATTGTCAAGTCTGATGAAACTGTTTTCCCGTGAAGCAGGGGTTATTTCTTGTGTACGTAAGCTTTACTTCACCGAGATAATCATTCGTCCTCCGGTATTGAATATCTAAACAAATGGACTCATAAAATGCAGTCACTTAACTCCGGCCCATGATGACGTTTAATATCTCTTTGTGGAAAAGGTCAGCCGGCAGTGGATCATGTTGCGAGCTGACGTTTATAAGTCTTTTTAAGCTCCGGAAAAATCAGAAGCCAAGCCAAGTGATTGTACAGTACTTAACGGCAGCGGCTCGCAGGAAGCACGGCAGCCTGCGTTTATGTTTTCTATCCTTAGATATTGTTAATGCAGTGTTTAAAGTGTGTGTGGTTGACGGCTTGCAGATAAACCGCGGTTAGATGCCGGTGAGGGATATAATATAGACGGCTTTCCCATCTGAAAGGTCCAAAGTGCGTTTGACCAAGGCTGCGCGGCAACAATAGAGCGTTTGTGCAAACGGAGTCATCAGCGGCGCGGGCAAGCCTGGCAAACCAGCTTATCAAGAGTAAGGGTGCTCTGAGGAAGAGGAGGGGGAGGCGAGAGTGAGAGTGTGAGACGTTCAATGCTACACAACTGCTCAGTTCATTTGGACGCCGCGTGCCTGGTCACTCGAGCTGCAGAGACACAGCTGGGTAGGGATCCACGTACGGCTCCTTTGTCACTGACAGCACACATCATGAAGAAACAGGGTCTGCATGCATGGCTGTGTGTCTGCTAATTAAAGGGAGATTCCACCAAAAATATTCCCTTTGTGAGTATCACATTAGGAATGTACTTCATTTTAATTAGGTATAATCATATGAGGGAACTTCCATGTCGAAGGTCACATTAAAGAAACAATCTCCTATCACGTTGAATCAGTGTGAATTAATGAAGTACATAAAGCTTTTGTGTATA
Organism: Lophius americanus; assembly: GCA_037951165.1. Lineage (NCBI taxonomy): Eukaryota > Metazoa > Chordata > Actinopteri > Lophiiformes > Lophiidae > Lophius > Lophius americanus. The sequence continues at coordinate 1,547,272 of JBBDHG010000031.1, read as the reverse complement.
TTCAGTTACCATTACATCTCTTTCAGGAATGTAGCCCTGCGTTTTTGTCTTAGAGGGATGAGTAGCTCAGTATAACTTCACATAAATCATTCGGTGGGTTTTTAAAAAATCAAGGTCAAGAATGGTTTTATTTCTCAGTTTGATTCCTGAGAAATCTCAAATTGCACCGATGATACCCAAATGGCCAATTTAGAGATTCGGCCTAAACATGTGTCGACCTCGACCTCTTTAACTTTCCTCTGCCTAACTGTATTAGCATCAAACATGACGTATATAAAGAAATGTTAGCATCAGGTGCTATGCTGAGGCTGACATAGGAGATCGCTGCTAAGTGCTTTGCATTGAGGGGATATTTCAGGCTTTATGGGTAAAGATATTTCCTCACAGAAGAAAAGCACAAAACGGTTACACTTTTTATGGCTGACAATAAGTTGTCAAAACATAACAGCCCCGTTCTGCCATTCCTTATTTGTACATATAACTGATTCACCTCTGTTACTACATCTGTTACTTCCTCACAGGCGGAACAACAATTTGGGAATCGGAAAATGTGTTTTACTTGCGTTTCTCAAAAGGTCAGAATGTAACATTGTGGAAATGATCCTTGAACACAAAGATCCACAAGTGTTTGAATGACACTAGTGGCACTAGTGGTGACATTTTAAAATCAACAGAGGATTAATCGGGAAGTGTGATCATTGTAGTGGAGTGGCGACTCTACAGTTTGGTGAAGGAGCGTGAATAAAGTCAATAAATTCAAGTTTGATTTTGATGTTGTTCTGCATCGGAAAAACCAAGGGTGGCGATGCGCTGTGACATCAGCGTTTTCAAAGAATTGTATTTTGCCTGTTTACACAGAGACTAAAATGTTTGTGTTTTCGGAAGATCCAACTCTCGGACTTGTTTTCAAAAGTTTGTTTCAGGAAACTAAAACGCTGTTGCCATGTAAATACAATTGCACCAGAAGTCAACTGTTCTATTTGGAAACCACTGTAGGATGGCCCTCCGTTCTGAATAAAAGGCTGTGTTTATTCAGGGCAGCGCGCAAGAATAAAGGTGCGTCGGACCAGCCTTGTGTAAATGGGGCTTATGTTATCCTGGCTTCACCTATCAATGGTTATAATGTTATGGCTGAACTGTGTTTGAATGTCCACTCCCGCTATAGTGCTGAGCGGATGTTAATGGCTCCAGCAGGACAGCTGTGATTAAATACGGCTATCAGACTGTCAATATTTGCATGACTTTCCATGTCAGAGAGACTCGTTTAAAGCTTCTGGCTCTTCTCTCACACTGGAGCGACTGTGATTTCTGTCGGTGGCAGGCAGTTTTTCTTCCTGGGAGCTGTTTGAGGTGTTGCAGGAAGGTGCTCGGCGGAGTTTACTCACTTGTAAGATAGTCTGTAGTGCTTTCACAGCATCTCCTCTGGGACACAACACTGAAGTCTCAAGGTGCCTGTGTTGGGCTTCAGATGTGACTCTGAGCTGGTAAATATTTAGAGAGCAAACATTTTGATACCAGCAGGGATTACAGTTGAGGGAAACATGTTTTTCTAAGAATGTAAATGTCAGCGTATTGCACGGTTACATATTTTCATTTTAATGCCAGCCTCCAAAAAAAAAAGAAAAAAGAAAAGCAGCTCAATCCCACAGAGGAAATAAGATTGTTTTTTCCAAGTCCGGCTTATTTGGATGAGGCTCGCCCACTGAAACTCGTTCTCTTTGTTCTGAAAGCATCCAATTCATCAGCAGGGATCGCCGCCTCCCACAAAACAGACAACACATTTGTTCTGCTGCTTCACCTTGTTGGCTTCGTGGAGGGGAAGGTGCCAAAGGTGGATGTTAAACATGTCAAGCACTATCTGCCTTATTTATTTGCTCACTTAATATTCATGAGGCTCAGCCTTCAGCCAGCCGTGCAGGGAAGAAGCAGCAGCCGCAACGACAGTCATCAAAGCTTGATCTCTTCCCACAGATCCCCTCTTTCTCACATTTGCTCTGATTTCGCCTGAAGCAGACAATCTCTTCCTGTTCCAATTTGCCACCCTGTCTGGGACGAGTCAGTGAAGGCGTCCTGTGAAGAGTAGAGCGGGTATGACCCCTGCCTCTGCAGCCGTTTACTCCCTCCGACACCTTTGGGGACACGCTCTGACCTCTCGCGTTTCCTCTCTCCTCAGAGGAAACCGCACCAAATTCCTGGTGCATTACAAGAGCTTTCGGGAGGCCCGGTCGCCGCTCTGCCTCGTCTAGACTGCCGTGACTGCAGTTTGGCAGAGCTGCCGGCCTTCAGAGTGGGGTCAGACTCTGTTAACATGGCAGCGGAGATTGTGGCGGTTGTCTCATTAAATGTGTTTCCTGTGTTAACATGAGAAGCTCAGGCTCTTTGTTGTTCTTTGGCCCGGATGAAAGACACCCTCAACAGGCTGCACCCTCTCAGAGCTCGACGCCGTCAACATGGCGACTGGTGTAGACGCTGCTGCAATGAGATTGTGGTAGAGGTAGAAGAAATAGAATAAGCCTTCCAATTTAGGAAGGACTGGGTCTGTATTTCCTGCATCAAAACCTTTGCATGAGCCCTGTAGTGGAATGCAGTCCGATAATGTGAAGATTTACGCTACTTAACTTGAGAGTGACATTTTTTGTCAGTTGACACTCGAGGAGAATAATGTCGTTTTCACCCCGATTGAAGTGTCCTTAAAACAGGAGGAAGAATCACGTCTGGATGCTTGCTGGGTCCTAATGTCCTGTCCAGATTAACATTCCATTTGACCTAAACACCTAAAGACGAAAACTTTTGGATCTGTGTATTTAAGTGTGGATCTACTGTATATTGGATTTCGACGTGAAAAGGGGAATGAGAAGGTTTTTGCCACATGGGATTTACGAGAAGCTTCATATGAAAGTCGGGCTGCAACCAGAACTTGACCTCATCAATTACGTTGACTAGGTAAATGTCAATTAATGCAAAACTTGTCCAGCTAACACAGACCCCAAGTAAAAACATACCAGCTCGTCCAAAGTTTGGGAATTGTTTTTACATATACCTACATTTCAAGTTAAAAAAATATATACGATAGCTTCGTCAAAACATTAAACTGTTTTATTAAATCGACTAAACAAAAAAAATAATTAGTGGATGAATGTGAAATGTCAGGACTGCTAGGGTTCAGACACCACTCCGTAGCGACATAGAGATAGCGCGTGCCATGGTGGCATAAAAAGCTAGCGTTAAATCAGCGCCGCAGAAGAACCAGTGCTGGAGACACGCTGTAAATTCAGAGTGAGTTAAGAGTGCAACACAGTCCATCAGCTACGTCCTGCTCAGAGAAGGCACAACCTGGTGAGAAATGACGGCCGTTAGGAGCAGCATCATTAATGTTCTGACAGGTTTTCTTGAAGTCTGTCTGCTGGATGATCCAGTTTTTAAGCAGTAAATCGGAAAGACTGAGAAATGCATCCGTTTGGGTTGAACAGACCGAGTCGTAGTCGAGACTCGGAAGTCTAGTTACGGCAGCGTTTGGCTGCAATGGAGGGGATTTCATCTCCTGTCATCTCCCCGTTGATTAGTATTGATTGGTTGGGCAGAATAGGCTCCTTGGATCGCTCATTCCTGTTTCCCAAATCCTCTGTGTGGGCTGCAGAATGTTCGTATCAGTGCCTTTCCAATGACAAGCTGAAATATTTCCTGCGGAGGTCAGAAAAAAAAGCTTTCCAGTCTCAGTGTTTTAGCTCTTACTGAGACTGGGGGGAAAGTTGACCTCCTGACAAACGTACCCAAAGGAGTTTGGAATATGGCCCTGTCCCGCTTTCACTGTGGCAGTTTGAAAAAACTTACTGCACCTGCAGTTTGTATAGGCATGAATCTTTTCCCAGACAAAAGCAGGAATTCAATGCAGCTTGGAAGAATCCCCCTGCGGTGCACAGATGACACGGTCCGCTGTGCCGCCGCTGCTGGTTGGCTTTCCAACGGGGCAGCCTGAGTGGAATGATGAAATGGAAAAGTTCCAGCGCAGTGAACACTTACACGCAGAAGGTAATTGAAGATTTTGCCGCCAAAGAATTCTGCACGATATGCTTTCAATACGGCTCAACAGAGAGACGGGGCACGACATTTGATAATTTTTGCAGTTACCTAAACGTCTGCTGAGGTCAAAATGAGACGGCGAGCGGCTTCAGCTGTAGGTTTCTATGTGTTTTTATTTGCTAAAATCAAGATTTCACTGTCAAGAATTTTTCCAGAGTCCAAAGGAATAGACCAGGAGTCAGCACAAACGAGTTCTGGCATCTTCTTTTTCATTTATGAGGAGGGTGCATTGGATGATTGACCGGTTACGGGCTCCCGGGATGACCATATTAGCGTAGCATTGTTGATTTTCCCCGGAGCAGGTGTTCTATCTGTTAGCTTGGTTTAATTAAGGACGGTCTCCACATTGCCGGTTCTTCAGGCCACTTCCAGTCTGGTTTGACACCAGAGGATCGGAGCGTGTTCAATGGAGAGCAAATGAATGATTGATAAGAAGCAAAGCTTCAAGTCCTGCTCTGAGGACATAAATAATCAAGGAGAATCTCAGCGGCGTATGGAAGACCAGATATTTCATTGCATTTCATTATAGACACATATTCTTACATTCTTACCAGGATATGTATGTGTTTGCAGCTGTGTCCGTTTGTTGGGATGTTTGATTGTCATTCATCTATTGGGTGAATTTACTCAAATCTTAATGCAGGTGAGGACCAGTTACGTTCTGGAAAATACAAGAAACCAGCAGTGTGTCCAATACTTTATTCATAGTACTCTAGTTTTCGCATGTTTCAAATGTTTTTTATTAATTTAGTTGTTAATAATTTCCAGTATATTACATTAATATTGACTGAGAAAATTATATACGTCACCATTTTGGCAACTCATGTAGTTTGAGAGTCGGGGTCTAATCCAAGGTTGCCAACTGTTAAACCTCAGAGTCATCATGTGCTTCCTCTTGTTGGGTCTAGAATAGAATAGAATAAAGGAATTGTCAAGTCAGCTCTTTTGGAAAGTGTTGTATTCTTTACTGTGATGAAGAGCTGCGTAAGTGAAATTGGACTTGATTAGACTTTAAGTACCGCAGACAATCAGAACCAGAGTCTCCAAAAACAAAAACAAATTACTTTTCGTTTCTTCTATTTTGCTCTTTTTGTGGTTAGATATTAAATAAAATACCAGCTTCCAGGTAATACGAGTTCAGATCCATAAATGTCATCATTCTGTGGGTGTCTAACCATGAATTGATGAAGAGTTTGTGCTTTAAAAAGTATGAATGCCTCCAGTTTAACTAAAATATTGCAGAGAATGTCTTCCACATTGGTACAATGGTACCCACTTGAAGGACTAAATGTTTGTTTAAACTGAGGAGTGGAAGGAAATGTGCATTTATTGGCATTTCTTGGTTAAAATTCGTTTCAGATTTGGACAGAAACTGTCAATACCTTCTGATGTAGATTTAATTATCCCCCACACAATAATTCAGCAGTCACTTGCTCGTTTTACTCCACAGCTTTGTGCTCGGAGGTTGATTTTTCACGTTGATCTCGAACAGAGGTGCCAGAACACATAAAAGATGTTGGAAGAAGGAGGAAGATGCAATGTTTTTTTGGCACCGAAGCTTCCTCTCCTGTCTGCGTCGTCGATCTTGGAGCTCTGTCAGGCCCCGTGTCATCCTGCCATTGTCTGGGCCAGAAATCAGCAGCGACTCTCATTGTTCTAGACACCAATCTGCCGCTTCTGGCTGTTGGGCCCAATATCTCTGCACTTTGTCATGTTTGTAAAGAACAGTCATGTCTCTCAGCTATGATAGAAGGCTTCTGCTGCCACTGCTGCCTCTGCTGCCTGATTTGGAACATGGAATCATTCATGCTGGCCATAATTAGTTTCATCTTATTACCGCCATGGAGGTCATGTTTTCACTGGCGTCTGCTTGTCTGTCTGTTTGCAGGATTATAATAAAGAAACGTGATGGATTTTCATTAAACTTGGACAGTGTTAGATATGTGGCAGGAAAACATTTTGAAGTTGATCCAGATTAAAGGGGGGATTCGGGATTCACTTCACTTTTTGGAGCATTTTTTCATCAGTTCCGTCTGTTACTTATAACCTACCTACCGATGGATTTTCATGAAACATGGAAGAATCCAGGGAAATTTGGGGTTGATCAGGATAAAGTGTTGGATTCAGGAGAGTTTTGCCTAATGTGCTTAAACTACTTGATGGATTAGAGAAAGGATTGTCTCCAAAAGAAACCATCAAATTTGAATATTTTCCTGATAAAGGTTTTTTTTATAACCCCTACCAAAGAGGTCATATATACTGACTATGAAGATCTGTGTTCAATGGGATTGGATAACATGGACTAGCCCTTTTTTCCGGCACTGATGAATCCTGACTACCCTTTGACCTGTTTATCAGCTGTCCTTCCGTAGACTACTTTAGTAGGTACTAACCACCGATAACCAGGAACACCCACTCTGGTTCTATAAATGCTCTGATCCAATCGTCCAGCCACCACAGTTTGGTCCTTGTCAAAGTGAGCTCCAGCGCACCCCATCCCTACGACCTTGAACAGGTCAAGTGTTTACAGGAAATGCATGAATCTTCTTGTGATATTTCATACAAGACCGGCTGACTTGGAACAAGATTCTTGCATTCAGCTGACCTTTTACCTGTGGCATAAAGCAGGATAAAGACGGGGACTGTCCCAGGCCACACAGGATTTTGGTCTTATGATGTCAGCCAGCCAATGAAGATGGTACTGGAAGTGAGATCAGGACCATCCAGGGACCAGTCTAGGGCATCACTCACTGCTTTTCGCAGGGATGGTATTCAGCAGTTAATGAAAATGGATGGAGGGCCCGTCAAGTTTGACTTTTAATGCCACTGTAGCAAATTTTGTAGTTTTTCAAAAAAAAGATGATTTGCTCTGGACAGCAAAGGAAGACACGCGTTATTGTCGCTCAAAGTACTCTCCCCACCGTCTAAACGGGAGCAACATGTTGACACGGTCCCAGTCAAAGCTCTGTCGTCCGTGTAGGAGTGTGGCTTTGACTTGTGGGAAAGCATTCAGAGTTCTGAAAAGCAGTTCTGACACTTGGTTTCCAAACAGGCTTCATGTTATGCGGCCATGAGGATGGCGGCGTGAGAGACTTTCCGCCGTATGGCGTCGTTGTTGATGGGAGCTGGTTTCTCTTATGTGAGCTGACTGTGTTTGCTTTTGTTTCATGTTCTTTCACATCGTGAGACACGTAACTTAACCGCTTTGACTCTTCAGACTGGCTCCGCCATTGAATGGAGCGGCTGGCTCTGCATGTAACCTTTAGCTTGGAAGAAAAAACCCGGTTCTGCGCTTACGCCTCGTGTGCTTCTTGTGGCGCTCTCACCAAACAACCATTGTGTTTGCATTAAATCCTGCTGAGCTATGCTTTATGCCCTTAACTCCAAAAGAAGGAAAATGCAATGTAATGCTGTAGAGAGAAAGAGTTATATCTGGGCTAATGCCCTCCCTCTATAACGCTGTGTGACTATTATTTTCAGCACTTCTAAGGCTTGCATGGGCGACAAAATCAGCCCAATCATCGGTACAAAAGATCAGAAGCACATTGGAAAACCTTTGCTTTTTATTCAACAATAAGTCCGAGTACAGATCTAAGACGGGGGGGTCAACTCCCAGGGATCACTTTTCAGGAACGGTCTTATCTCAGAGTTCAAATGGCAGACGAAGCTTCAGGAATAAAAAGAAAAACCTGCAAAAATAATTGACTTTTTGATCAGTTTTGTTTGTATTGAGCAGCTCTGTTGCCCATAGCTACAATAAATCATACATGCGTTATGAATAGATAATCCTTTACAACCCGCACCCCCTAACCCCCCCCACACACAATTGACACAGACCCCCGCCCCCCTCCCACACAGGGAAATAACAACCTAAACTATACAATAGCAGTTAAAGTCAGAATTACAGGCATTAATAGTGCACATGCAGTCCCCGCGAATACTGCTGTAGTTTAACTAATTATGCAATGTTGTCAAAGTGAAATAGTGGTGTTATTAGTAGTGAGTGAATTTAATACAGCTTTGATTTCTGCCTCTAACTGGCTTCATTTCTACAATCACCACGGCTTAGTAGTGCTAAGAAGTAATTGTATCTATGTAGCAGAGTTAAAATACTGCACAAGGTCGACCTGCACAACATTTAAGATGTAAAACAAGGAGAATAAGTTAATTTACCAGTTTAAACATTTGCTTTCAAGTCACAAAAAGAAAAGCTGAGACTCAGGGACAGATTTAGACAAAATAAGGGTCAACACAGGTAACTAGAGATACTGTCTAGAAATAGAATTCAAATTGAATAAAGTCTGGACGGGAGAGGCTAGGAGAGACAGATGAATGCTTATTCCAACAAAGGATGTGTAATAATTAGTCCGTCAGAAAGTCTTTGGCACTCAGACTCTTCAGGGAGATGATTGTGATTGGAGCATGTCTGCTCTGAGCGACGGCAGGTAGACTGTAGTCGTTCTATAGGTTTTAAAGGTTTAGTGGAGAAATGATTTTAAGTTGGATCACATACAGATGCTTGGACATTTGTTGTCCAAGCCTTTGGTGATGCTGAGATGATATTTCAACTGTAGATGGATTAGTTTATCCATAAAACTGTTAGGGCTTATAATGCCGGAATAACGGAAATGCCTTAATGCCTTAAACATTATCATACATGTTCCACAAACATGACGTTTTCATACCAACAACCGAAAGGCCTCGGCATTCCTATTGGAGGTTTGATTGAAAACAGAAAAAAGACCATTGAAGGAATTAAGTTTTTATCCAAGTATAGTCTCAATAAATTTTGTCAAAGTAAGTTTTTGCTCCAATTGAAATTTCTACATCTTCTCTTTATTATGAGTATTTAAAACATTTTCAGGACATGTTGTATTTTTTAATTTCGGGGAAAGAAAAACAAGAACTAATTTTCTTCAGTTCTGAATTGCTGCAGTTACTGCACTTTGGCTCTGTACAGAAGAAATCCTCTGAATTTACATTTTCTATTAGCTGTAGTTTTTGGTCTCCATCAACTCCTCATGGAAGTTTCTGGCAATTTAACATCACTAATGTTAAATTACTGATTAGCGCGGTGTCCAACTAATTTAATTTTATCTTTTTGAATTAGTTGGACACCTCACTAATTTAACAAAGATAGTCCCTTATTTTGATTATGTGCCTTCTGGTCCCTGCCTGATAGCATAACGTAGGTTTATCAGAGCTCTTGGTTGTGAATGCTGGCCGTTTGCTAGTTGTAGGCTAATCAGATAAATGTCTTAAATCACGTGGAGAAATTGGTGAAAATGAATAAGAGAGTATTTTCAAAAGCTTTTGAAGTGTGTTTGCTTATGAAAGAGTTCTCTTAAGCAAACATTTGGTGAGACTGAACCAAAACAATATTATTAACCAAAGAATTTGGGCTATAGGTAGCTAAAACATGAATGTAGAACCTCCGTATTAGTTTGACAGCAGAGAGCTGGTATAGGCTCAAGCCTCCGTCACCCCAACAGGAGAATCATTTGAATTGAATGAATGTATGAATGAATAAATAATAGGCTTTTTGTGTTTCTTTCTGTTGACATTTGATTTTTTTTTGCAAACAATCAGCAAAAAGGGTTTACTTTGATTATTACACATTAGATCTTTTATACCACGTAGCCTGGGGTTACAGACAAATAAGCTCATAACTAAATTTGCTGCACCTTTTCTCTCATTTGGTCCCTGATATGAATAGATTAATAAATATTGAATTTTCTCGACTTTATTTTGGGCCATAATTCAAGATAACAGCCAAGCAACAGCTTTGAAAGCGATCAACATTTTGATTGCGTTCCTAATTTGCTCTTGATTGATGTTGAGTCTGTAAGAACATATGGTTGTGGAGCCTGTAGCCCCCGCAGGGCTCTGATGTTTTACTACAGTAAGCCGCCAGACATTTCTTAGCCCGCGTTGCCTTGGCGGTGACACGTGAAGACACCATAGACGAGATTTACCTGTCTGTTGTGAGCTCTGGGAAACAGAGCCCATCTCCTCTGTAGGCCCGTGGCGACTGGAGCGCCAAGATCATTTCCACTTGTGTGTTTTTCTGCTGATGCGTTTAATTTTTATCCTGTCCAGCGCTGTGACACAAGTGGGAAATCAGAGTCAGAAAAGGGAGGGAAATTGAAAGGAAGGGAAGAAGCCATGGGTGTGATACTGATTGGTGGCGCCTAGAGTGAAAGCACTCCAACAGCAGGTACAGGTATATATCAAATATATATATATAGAAAAACAAAACAAAGAAGCATCTTTAAGCAATTTTGACAATCCGTCTATGTTAAACCGTGACCCGGAATTTACAAACATCCATTTAAAAGCATCAAAATTACAAATTTTGAATACAAACGTACAAGATGACAAACACTTAAACTAATGGTCAAAAAAGAGAAATACAAGATTAATGGTTTGAGTTCAAAGTTACATTTTTGTAGCATCTAGTAGTGTAGTGCCAGATTGCGTCCTACATACCGCCTCAGCGCTTTCCTTCTCATCCAAGAATCTACAGCAACATTAGGTCCATGTTGCTGGTTTTCTGCTGCCAGTCCTGATTTAGTTTTATGAATTGGCGTAATGTAAGTTTTTTTTTTTTTTAACGATGACTCGTCCAGGGCGTACCCTGCTTTTCGTCCAAAGTCAGCTGGGATAGGCTCCAGCCCCGGCGACCCCAACAGGATATGCTGTTACAGATAATGAAGGAATCATTTTTTTTTTTGTCGGTTTTATATATATACATATTTCTGAGTGAAAACCCTCTCTAGAGCCAGAGTTCAGCCAAACTTTACACACTGCACCTTTAAATCATACCTCTGAAAAACCATTGCGTTTGATGTACCAGAAAACATATCAGCATTTAGCTGAGTTTATGACTTTTACTCTCTGTTTGGGTGCATACTTAAATGTATCCCATCATCTTCTAACATCTGTCCGTATGTTGAGCCGTTATAGCTTTGATAGCTAAACGGTTGCAATTTGCTTTCCCTCGTGTTCCAAAGCTCTGTATTTTTTGTGAACTGACCCTTTAATGTGACATGATTCAGGGGTCTATAAGAATTAGATTTCCTTTCCTTCCCACTTTTACTCAACCAATCCTCCCACATGCTTGTGCCGCCACACGACCGGCGATTTCCGAGCGCTCAGTGGAGAACGCTGTCAGAGCACTTATGCTGCTCTCCTTCGTAGAGTGGCCCGCTTAATGCATTGTAATGGTTGACCATTATTTACGCGGGGGATAAACAAAGAGAAGCGAGGAATTGATGGAGTAATCCACTCTCGCAGTCATTAGGCGGTGAGACGGAGGAGCTGGTGGGAGCAGCCTCCTCCTGATGCCTCTCGAGCGGAGCAGCTAATAGAAATCGGACTCATTAAGACACCTTATACTCCGACGCACCCAAAATCATGAGCAATTGCTAATTGATTGTCGTTAGCGCTCTCGCAATGAGACGCTCGGCCTGTTTTCTCATTTGTTACCGACGGCTTTGTTTTCTTCGCCCGTCTCCTTCGCTTCATTATTGATGTTGCTTTCTCTGCCTCGAGATATCACAGCCCTGAGGCCCAATCTGTAGTTTTCTGTATAATTAGGAGGGAGAAATGTTTTAAAAATCAATATTCTCAACCTGTATGAGCGTCCAGATCACAGACGAGTGTAAAAAAAAGGCGGCGGTGGAGAATGTTTTGTCACGGCCGACTAGCAGGAAGAGGCAGGTTCCTTTGATTATTGTCTCTTCCGTCTTTTCTCCAGAACCAGCAGATTGTGTTCATCAGCCTTTAATCATTTCTTCCCTCCCGATAGTAATGTTCCCCTCCCTGGATTCCTCTGTGGAAATGCCTATAACCCACCTCTCTTCCCTCTCATTCCTTATTATGACAAGGAGCAAGAAAGGATGAGGGAGAAAATGCAAATGAAGGTCTGTAGTTCATTCTTGTGACAGATCAGGCCTCATTACCTTCGCCTCGCCTTTCCAATTGGCCCAGGACTATCTTCCCTCTGTTCCTCTCTCATGCTTGCCTCCATTTCACCTCCAGTGAACCCTCCTCTCCTCCAGGGCCGGGGAATCAGTGAGAACAGCCAGGTGACCAGAGAGGAATCTCTGGCCGCAGGGCAGACGATTTGCTTTCCAAATGAGGGAGGGAGGGGGGAAGGGGGCATTGTTTTTATGTCTGTGGTCAGACGGCGCTGCATTTCTTCTGCTTCAGCGCCCTGCCAGCAGAACACACCCCTACCTCTGTCAACCTCCTGGGACCTGTAACCAACTTTTTCGCTCTGATAGGGAACGACTGGAAACAAAGGAAGAAAAATACAGTCAATCTGGCAGGATGCTCTTGCTTTTGAAAAAGATATAGAGAAGGGAGAGGAGGAGGAGAAGTGATATTGATGCCATCAATTCATAGAAACAGATATGAGCATCAGCTCCTGTGAAAAATAAATATTTAGTTAAACTGGAATAATCTGGGTTGAACCACCTTTGGGTCTCATAGAGTTGAGTCCTCCACCAAGAATGGAAGAGAATTCTTGATGAATTTGGCATAATTTTGTCAAGATATTGAGAAAACCCTGTTCCACAATATTAATTCTAAGAAAAATCCGGGTTCTGTTTTCAATCTAGATCTCCACCAAAAGTTAACAACTTCTTGTGTGACTCATGCCCCACCCATCCACAAAGTTTTTTGGAAATCAGTTCAGTAGTTTTCTAGGTGTTGAGGAAGACTGACCAATGCCTTCTTCATGTTGTAAAAGTGGAACAAGAGTCCTGGATCGACTCCAAAATGCAATAGGTGCTCGACAGACTCAAACTAATCCGTCCATTATCTAGAACCGCTTATCCTGATCAGGGTCGCGGAGGCCAGAGGCAGGGTTCACCCAGGACAGGTCGGCAATACTTCACAGGGTCGACACATAGAGGCAACCACATGCTCATCAGGAGCGGCAACCGTTCACGCCGTTCCATTTACGCACCAATGGAACAGCCATTGGGAGCAACTTGGGATTCTGTATCTTGCTCCAGGACACTTTGAAATCTGCTGGGGCCAGGGATCGAACCACCAACCTTCAGATAAGTGGACGGCCGCTGTACTGACTCTGTAAGCAGGAGTACCTGGTGAGAACCCGGGCAAACCTGCAAGTTTCACACAGAAATGTCTCAGAGGGGGCAAAGGTGGATTTGTACCCAGGACCTTCTTGCTGTGGTGCAACTGTGCTACCGACACTGCCACCATGCCACCCCTCATTCAGACTTTATAGAGAGCCGTTAGGTGACAAACCTCACCGGCGGTCGAATATCGTACAGCCTATCAGTCAGTTAGAACTGAGGAAGCCTCTTGAATGAAAGGGGAACGCTACTTTGAATTTGCCTTTAGACTTGTGCTGAATTGAAACACAACCCCTTTTATCATCACTCCCTTCTACTGCCTCTGTGATTCAGGTGATTCCTGACACTAATAATCCCAGCAAGAGGGCAAACACTCTGGGAAGTTACTTGCAGGGGGATGTAAATGACTTGTATTTGCTTGAACTGGAGAATGATGGTTATTTGCTGCGCTGCTGTTCTGAGTGTGTTTTGTGTAGTATGAGTGTGAGGTAATTACAGCTGCGGTGGTTAACTAGGCGCCGGCATTTGTGTTAATCAGTACAGAGGAGCTAACTGAGCTCGCTGAATGTCTTACACTAAAATCCTGTAATCATTGCGACGGCGCTCGTTCACTGCTCTGATAGCCTCCATCCTCACGGCATCATGTGACTGTAATGTAATCATTCCATATGGGCGTCCTCCCAGAGCGGCGGCACAGGATGTTCAGGCATTAGAATCTGACTGGTATTTTGCAGAACGGCTTTATTCAGTAAGTGGGTTACTCGTGTCTGCGGGTAATGTTTCATCACAAAACATGGAGTATTTATCAGGCCAATAGAGGACTCACATGCTCCTTGGATGGTCCCAATTACCAACTGGGAGCCAGATCGTTTGACTATTGGGTGTTTATGAGCTTTTAAATCGTAATATGAACACTTCAAAGAATCCGTGCTGTATTTTGTTGCCCGCTGACAACGTATTAATGCTGTTTGAAGTTTAAAGCTTATCAGGGTTAATCCAAATAAAGAAAAGTAATTTTTAACAGTTGTAACTTAATACGGAGTTGGAATTGGATCAGGTTTCCCAGCACTCCAGCTCAACAAACTCTTTCCAAGTTTAAACGGAAGGTTGTTGTAATGTATTTGTCGTCTTAATTGTACATACAGTTTAAATACTGCATATTTCGTACCATGCTTATTTACTGTAACAATTTCTATGCTGCTCTGGTGGCCGGGTCACTCTTTGAAAACTGATGGATTTTTACCTGGTAAAATAAATGATTTATTAAATGAGGATGAGGATGATGAGATGGCCCCATGCCCCATTTTCCTGTAGCTTGTATCTATGGATGCCTGGTTGCCGTTAAGCGCGTTCTCCTTTAGTTTATAGTGGTAGCTATAACAGCTTGTTGGTGCATTACCACCACCTCATGTTGGTAGGAGTGCAATACTACAAAGTACTGACCAATACAAGGCAAACGTTTTATGGACCGATAGACCATCATACCACTCGATTGTTTTATTTAAGGACTATTCAAATATGCGGAAATCACGGCCCATATAAACTCTTCCCCACTGTATATGCCTTACAGCCATCGCATTAAAACCGACTGGTTCTTCGATGTCACTTTGTGTTCTCATACCTTTCTCTCAGAACTAGCATTAGCTTTATCAGCAGTTTGTGCACCAGTAGCTTTTCCGTTGGTTCAGACAACATGGGCTAGCCTTCACTGCCCACACGCATAGCCTTGCATTCCCCCTATCCTGCCGCCAATACAGCAGTTGTCGTTCCTTAGACCAGTTTTTGTCTTTTGTAATAAGGGCTGGGCGATTCACGATCTGCAGCTAAGCATCCTATGTTATCAAAAAAACAAAAACAGTTCATGAACGTAGGTTCAGGTGTGTTTCAAAAAGAGGTTCAACTTCTGAGTTGTGGAAATGTTTTGGATTCAGAAGGACGATGAAAGTCAAAACATAATCAATGCATGCTTTGGTTTTCCAAATTAGCAGCAGCGCAAAAGTATAACGTCACCACAAAGTGTCAAATTAGGTAAAAAAACAAAAAAAGAGCGAGGCATAAATCCTTGAACCCCGTTTACAAACCTTGGTTTCCAACTCCTTCTTACAAGCCAGGTCTGGCCCTTTAAGAAGGTGGCTCTACGGGTATTGTGTATTGTGTGAAGTGTGAGATTATGGTAGTTGTAGTTTGTTATTACATGTGTCGCTATCGCTTCTTGAGAGCATGTTAGAGAACCTCCATCCTGTTATGAGTATATTTTTTTTGTCACTTGGAACCACTCAGTAGTAAGGTGTGTATTTATTCTGAAGGTCTCCTTACTACGGCTCGGGGGCTTAGAAGCTTGGGAACAAAAATCGCGTAGAAGAGTTGATGGTGCAACAAAAAAAAAGTCAGGGAGGGAATTGTGATTTCAATTTTAAGGAAAAAAAATCACAATTCTCATGTAGGCCAGAATTCCCCAGCCCTACTAATACCCACTGCAGACCGGGAACCCCCAACAGGACCTTTGGACTTCTCCTGTATGTGGTTATATTGTTATGGCCGATCAGTGTATATCCAAAATAATACTTGCTGAAGAATGGAATAGAGGATATTTCCTTTTAGTGTCTGAGAATATTTCTACGTCGAGATCTTGACCTATCTTGCATTGAACTCTACGGTCAAACTAATTAATGCGAATACTAATCGAGGATAAATCGTTATTTTCGGAGTGTGTAATTGGAAAGATTGATTCAATTCTAGTAAAATAAAGCAATTAAAGTGTTGTGTATGACAGCTGCACAAGTCAAACTGTCCCCTTAATTAATTTGTCTATAATCCCCTCATTAGTGAGTGTAAACAGAGAAGAAATGATTGCCAGTGTGTTTTCAGTCAGTCCTCACTGTATCGTGCCTCTGCTGAAAATCACTACAGACGACTATCATCCTACATTCACTCATCCAGCTCTCCTCCTTTGTCTGACTAGGGCAGTCAGACGCTGTAGGAAGCAGCGCTGCATATCTCCCTTAATCTTTGCCCATCAGCGACAGGAAGTAGCCTAAAGGTGTATTTTTGGTGCGGAGCTCGCACCAAATGAAGTTCAGAGGTTTCAGAGCTGAGAGCATCATGGTGAGACGAAAACGTCTCACATGACACGATATGTTTTTGTCTGCTTCTTGAAAGTCATCGCTACATTTGTGCCAGAATGTTTGCATCTACTGTGGAGTGTTTTCCTGAGGTTATCTGAAGAACCATCCTGCCAAGATTAGTTTTACTCAGCAGACAGAACTCAATAAACCCAAAGTAGGTCTGAACACGTTTGTGTTCCTGAGATATTAATTAATGATTAATTGGCATTAATGAGTCATTAATGCCTCTTTTCAACCAAACTGAGAAGCACCAGAGTCACATCATTATGTCAAATAGGCACTACTGCCAAATTATTGAGTTACAGAGGCACTGGAGCCACAACATTACTAGGAGTGTTACGATTCATCCACCCGTATCGTTATGTTTGTTTGTTGAACAACCATCCAGTAAAATCGAAGGAAAGTCAAAATACCGATATTTATCATGTTTTCTAAGATACGCCTTCATTTGAAATTAGTACTGGCGTAATCCAGCAGTGTTTCCCGTACAGACGCTCCCTTATCTGTCAGCACACAGACCTGTGGACAAATAGGAACAGCCAGAGGCTGCAGGTTAATTTTGTCCTTTTATTCTGTTCTTCCTGAGCTTTAGCGTTCACTTTGGCAGATTACCTGTTGTTCAAATGACAGATAAAGGCTTCCAGTTGCAGTCTGAATGTTTCCTGCCTCAAAATAATGTGGAAAATAATTAGCGCTTGGTCCGTTAGCTTAATGCTAACAAAAATTGGGGAATTGCCTTTACATGCTACCGTAGTTAGCATTTGGTGCGCGACCATAATCAAATAACTAATAACAAATCTACAATTTCACAAAACATATCTATCAGTTCAACTAACAAAAGTAAAACGTTTAGAGTTTAATACTTCCAAACCGCTGAGCACAGCACCAATCACAACATTGTAAATACAATGTCGTGAAACATAAATGTAGACAGTAATGTCCAGAATTTAAAGGTAATCAGCAGTCTTAATGTTAAGTGATAAATAAAAAGAAGATGTGTATCCAAACATGAAAAATCACTTTATAGTGAAACACTGGTCTCTGTTGGCTTTTTTATTGTAACATTTCAGCATAAAATTGCCGAAACATGTCAAAATGGCTTTATAATTTTTCTTTCTTATGGTGAAATGCAGCTGGTTTCTTTTTATTGGGTACATGATATCGTCTGAAACCGATGGCAGGCTCCTGAATCGAATCGAACCGTATTGGTATGGTTGCAGACTTGTGACATGTGATTGTATCACATCAGAGTTCTGAGTCATGATGTCAAAGACACACCGGAACAACAAAATGGAGATGGCAGAGGAGGTTGTAATAATGTACTGAGAAAATAGAATACTTCAATAGCAGAGTCAGGGATGTACAAAGTCGTGGAGCCTGTGGTCTTTTAATACGTCACAACATGTGGGCAGGTTTTTTTTCCTTTTATTTCGCTTCACTGTTTTCTGCTTCATTTTGTCTGTATACATTCACTTTCGTCCACACGTTTTTCAGATTAGTTGTTTTCCTCGACACAACTCTATCCATTGTGCTTTTGGTTGTTTATGCTATCCCTGCTCATGGCCACTTTCATCATCAGTTCTTGTTTCTAGACCAGAAATGTTTAGGTTCCACTCTGGCACTTTGTTGTTTGGCTGTTTGATCGCAGATAACCAGTTCCAAATTGGAATGGACTCTGGCTCTGAAGCAGTCCAGGAAGTAGCTTTGTGGAAAAGACAGCCTGGTTATAACTTCTCTGCAGGTGTCCCTCTCCTCTGCCTCGCTCTGTTGGTCGGTTTCTGACTGTTCCTCATGCAGGGAGTCAAACCCGGTGTTGTATGGGGAGGAAAGAATCTCTCCAGCTCCAGTGTCTGCAGCGACAGCCAGGATTTTGACTCCATGAGGACCCAATTAAACCTGGCCGGGCCTCTCTGAAGGAATAATAACAATGATAAATGCACCTCTGTAGTGGGCTTAAAGCAGGCAGTGAGAACTGTTTTTATCGCTCTGTACTATTTTGACAGACTTTTCTCCCAGCTTCTGTGGCTCTGCTGCTTCAGGGGGTTTGAAATCTCACCTTATGGAGGATTTTTGAGCTCGTCTTTCAACACTTTGATGACTTGGCTTTGCTGGGAACGCTCTCTGCGCGTGCTTTGTTTGTGTGCGAGCGGCACGCGTGATTACAGGAGGTGTACGCGTGTGTAATTCATCAGCATTTATCAAACTTGAGCAAATTTGCCTAATATTTGCCCCTTCATGCTGCTCAGATTTTGTTTTTAAATATTTATAAATGAACTGAATTATTAAAAGTTTGAGTTTTTTGTTAGACAAAACAAGGATTTGGGAATGTGTTAATTACAGCTTTGTAAAGTAGTGAGAGAATATTTTTCAAGAGTCTTTGTTGACATTTGAATGAAATAAACTCACAAACGAGGAAGCTCAGCCTTCTGATTGTGTCACTGTGCCTAAAAGCAAAAGCCCTGAGATAATTTGACCCTCCTTCACCACGAAATAGAATTTGAAATCACATTGTTATCATTATGATGATGATAAATATGATGATGGTGATGTTCAGAGTAATAGGGAGTTTTGAAACATGGTGAAAAAGTAAGTGCAGGTAGGTTGGAGTTGGTGGAAAGGAGCCCCCACACACACACCGGATATTGTTTGTCTCCTCTGGGCAACAATACGCTATCAGGTACTAAAACGCCCGGGTTTTCTATAGTACATAAGAAGTGGAAGGAGGGAAAAACAAGAACTAGACACATAAATTCTACTCCCCCAGCACACAAAAAGGCAAGACCACAACTTAACGACAGTAACACCAAATAAATAAAACAAATATCTCCTTTTGATGAAACACAACCCATACTCTTCTGTGCAGACGATGTGGAACAGCAGCCGGCGGTGCCACTTCTTTGACCTGATTTTTTTGTGGTACAGTGGAATGAGCAGAAGCAGCAGATCCACCCCACCTGTATTCTTTTTCTATCACCACAGCAGGGCAGGGGACACAAGAATAAGGTTCTTTCGCTTGGTGCCCCACCTGTCAACCTCAGTGACTCCAGTGTAATTGCTGAGGAAGATCATTGAATGGCTATGAAGAAACCACTTTGGTTATTGGAACAAGGTGCTGGAGTTGCAGTTGCATGCAAAGTGGTTTCTCCAACCATTGCCATGATTGTTTGAAAAAGATCTGTTCATTTAACGTCATCTCATCAGACATCAAGTTGCACCTGGTAGTCAGGTGCTACAAACAGTACCAGTGCAATGAATTCCATGTGGAGAGAGCCTGAGGACGAGTGGGACACCTGTGAACCAGTCATCAAAGAACAGTTTATGATTCTGGGCCTTTGGGCTTGGCTTTACCAGGGGGTGGACGATGGTGTCACTTGCACCAATATCTGCCAGCTCAGAGGGTTGTATGACTCCTCAGTAGATTTCAAAATTTGACCAGACACCTTCAAAGCAATTCCAGTGAGCATCTTGTCTTAGAGGTGGAGGCCATAGGCCCAGCAGCTGCGTTGAGCTGGTTCGGTGCCGGTCAGATGCTGGCACTAAGCATGAGCTGCCATGTCTCCAAACGTCTCGCAAGTAAACTAGAAAACACAAAGTTCGCAATTTGTAACACCAGTAAGGATAAAATAAGCTGTGGAGAAACAACTGAAAACGTTCGGCACAAGGAACTTAATCACAAACTTGATTAATTTCACCCTAAGGAGCACAGCAAGTTTCTAGAAGCTACTGTTAGCAGGGCGGCTAAAGCTAGCGGGAGCTCAGAGCACTCCATGAGCCCTGATGTCCCTGAACAAAGCCGACTTATAATGGACTGAACTAGGCTAACAAAGATTTATTTTCACTTCAAAGTTTCATATGGTTGGTTTGAGAAAATAACCGCAGTGAGAGCATAGCGTCCATTAATTTCAACAAGCCGAAACACATACACAATGCCAACCAGCCATATTTCCAATGTAATCCTTGATGAGAGGACTTAGCATACATTAATTATTAGCCATTTCTTTGGTTTCTTACCAGGTTCTGCTAACCGCATGACTGACCCCTGACCTCCCCCTTACTGCCTCTCAGACCTTATTCTTGTGTCCACCATTTATCACCATCACGCCCAATCTTACTGCCCTCATTATCTGAAGGAATGAGCTCTATCAGGTTCCTCCCGCCCATAAAATGTCACTGTGTCCCTTTCCTGTGACTAATAGTAGATAGTACACTGAAAACATTCACTTTGTTGATGATTCTGCATCCCAGTGAACCTCCACCCATGAGCATGATATTTCCCCTACAAATGTGGTTTAAATGCAGAATTTTGCTGAGGCAACAAAAGTAAAACCACAGTTTTAGTATATAAATAAAACAAAACAAAAATATGAATTATGCTTCTTTACATTTTCATGCCAAATGGCATATTTATTCTATAAAGTTATTTAAATTGAAACATGTAAACTTGGCAGTTAACCTGACCTTCTGAAGGAACTTTGTGGCTTTTGTCTGTCGAAAGGACGGCTTCACCCCCAAACAAAAGGCTAAATCCATTTCAGGCGCTTATTTCATTGTCTCAGACTTGTCATATTACTTTTTAACTGATATTATAAAAAAAGGAACATACTGAGGGCCAAAATGGTGGCTTCATGCATGAGGGCTCAAGAAACTGTGGAAAAAAAACTTTAGTTCTCCCTTTAATTCATATTGGCACCGAACATTAATGGCTTTATTCCTGTCCCATCTGTTCGATCCAGTAGTTTTAGTGTAATCCATTCAGAGTGGATACAGGTAGAAACAGAACCTTCTTTGTGGACAAAAATAAATATCAGATCCTCGATTAAATGAAAGCAATGATTTTTAAAACTTTGCTTTTTTTTAAATTTTATTTATCTCAGATCTTTACTTTCATGTCCGCCAAGGAAGCTTTTTTTGCCTGTGTCTGTTTGTCTGCTAGCATGATTATGCAAAAACAAAACAAAGCCCCGCTCGGTTCTCGATTGGGCCGACTTTTCCATCCAATCATCACCCCTCAAAGTTTCTCCATCTTGCTCATGCGGGCCAGACAACAAGTTGAATGTTTGAAACATGTGAGGAAGAAGGAAGAACGCAATTTGAAGAGGGTCTGAATAAAGGGACGGAAACTTTCGGAGATGGGGCACTTTGTTAAGTCATTTAGGTCTATGATGAATGTTCGGGAAAGTTTATGCATAATAAACAGAAAGCCCAATATTGAAATATTACAGAAAGTCGGCCAATTTCCCGATTTTCTGCTGTTTTATCCGCATCCACTCCAAAATCAGACCGGTTTTACTTTTTTGTAGAAATGCTGGAGGTTTTAGTGTAATCCTGCTCAAGGACGCGCAAACGAATAGTGAATGAAATCACGGTGACCAAGAAATCATTGTGATTCCAAATTTGAGGCGGTGGTGAGTCCCACGAAGAGGGTCAAACTATGATGGTGCTTTTACTTTTCTGTTTTTAGTACAGCTGGATAACTGACCTGTGGTGGCGGAGTGATGCATTCTCAGTGCTCTAATTGTTATTTCATGTTTTTAAACTTCTCGCCGTTGACTCCACCTCAGAGAAAAAAAGTGCAGCTCCTCAGGAAGACTGAGAGTGTATTTTCCTCTGTCAGGCTGCAATTCAGAGAAAAATTACTTTAATTAGATAACATGCCTCTGTATTTCAGATTTGCACTTTGCCAGCAGTTTGTCAATTACAGCTTGTGGTCTCATACTGCCAGTCAGTCTTTGTCTGGGCATGGCGCCCCCACCTCGCCGCGCCGCAGAGCTGTGTTATTGTACTTAAACAAATCAATTCTGTTGCAGTTTTTTCCCCTCCATCCTCCGTCATTATGAACTGTTTGCAGTGCAGGGCACATTGATTTTTCACAGCCCTAGAAAAGCTGTTGATGAATAGCACAGAGGTGTCTGGGGAGAATCTGGCTTTAAAAAGGAGGCACACAGCATCAACCCCTCCTCCCCCCCTGACCCATTGAGCCCCCAGCACTCCTCCACTTTCTCTTTTCAGAGAGTGCTGCCTCCAACAGGGGGAGAAATGCAGCCTTAAAAATCTACCAATGATTTTAAAAAGGGGGATTAAAGACAAGTGCACAAGGGACCAGCTTCTCCCGCTGAAAGTGAAAATAAACCTTGTGGTTTTTGAATCTGAGCCTTTGGCGTGTCGACCAAAGTTGTTCTGGAAATGGCTGGCATGCTGTGCCACCGTGCAGCCGCCCGATGAAAATAATGCTAGACACAGCTATAGACTTTAGAGGAACAAAAATGGGACCTGTTACTACTCTCATGCAAATGGAAAGGTTTAGGCCTGTCTTAGCAGGAAGTGTTATAGCGTTCTCCTAAACCGCTGTATGAATATACAGCGTGTATGGTGTAATCAAAATCTCCAGATACCCAGAAATGACAATTTATTAGAGAGTCCTTGCAGTTGGTTCTGGGTCCACCCCGGGGGTCTCCTTCTATTTGGACATGCCTGGAAAACCTCTAAAGGGAGTTGTCTCGGAATCATCCTGATCAGATGTCTGATATTCAAGCATGACACCACTAATGCCTGCACGCATGATTGAGGGAAAATAAATGAAGTGAATTTGCCCCACCGTGGAATTCACAACAAATCAGATCTGCTGTAGTGCGAACGATACTTCAAGTGATCACTTGACACGGGTTATTCGTCTGCAACAATCAGGTCATGTTCAGCATCCGGCATTTCTTTCATATATATATATATACACATTATTCATGACGCCAGATCAAATCCAAACCGTTTTACTCTCTCTGTTCTTGTTCTGAAATGTTGAAGTTTGACATTAGAGGAGAAAAAATGAGTTAAAGTAAAAACTGGGTGCAGAGCAGGAACGAAGAAAAAGAGTCAAAGGGGGAAATTCATCCCTGGTCTTATTAAATGAGACAGGCCCTTCTTTAACGTAAAACATTAGAAGGTCGGTCGGCTCCGTTTATGTCAAATGTTAAAGATAAATAAAAGCCCCCTCTGCTCCGCGGCACTCTTTAGGGAGAACATCCTGTTTGCTCCGGTCTAAAAGCTGCCGTTTTATCAAAAGGTCTTATTTTGACTCTTTCCTCATTAGCTCAGATCTACAGGTAGAATTGGTTCATTGGATGACAACATCACCCGTGATGATGTCACAAGGCCAAAGTTTATCAGTTTCATCCTCTGTGGACAACCGGACGCCACAGATCTCTTCTCCTACTGTCCTTCACTCTTTCCTTTAATTGATTAAATCTTGCACATTTAAAGTGAACTAATGGATCGTCTTCTTTTTGCCTCCACCAATCAAAACTGCAATAAGTTATATGAGCTGTTTTACTACATACTACATTTTTTACAGAGAGATGTCATAACAGCAGAAACACACGTTCCCATCACTACATCGCTTTTGTTTTTTTCACAATGATCTTCCGTTTGTCACTTTTAGATAGACTTGCTGTAAATAAAACAGGCACGGAGTGTAACGCAGTATCATCAGCATAATGAAATAATAATAATGTATAGCCTATATTATAATTTTTGTTTTGCACAGTACAACTGCTGTCAACTGCTGGAGCTGGGTTTGAACTGCAGATCCTCCTCATGGATTACCGCTTCACCTTCTAAGCTGCAGCTGCCCCAAATATATAATCCCTCCAGCAAGTTCTGAGTTACAGAAGTTACAGGTAGTTACTGCAACACCCCCATAAAATGGGATGTTTAACATTACTTTATAATCAATAGGTGGGTTAGCTTTTCTCCTATCTGAATGAAACTTTTCAGGAAATTTCAATGTTGGTCGCTGTTTACGTGACCTATGATTTTTTTTCCGACCCGGTGTTTACATGCGTAGACTCATCTAATCGGAAACAGCTTTCTGAGTCACGCAGATGATCTACACTCCAGTTCATAAGGTGGAGACAATGCTTCGAAGAGCTGGGTGCCTGTTGGCGCCCAGTATTCTTCTTCTGGGCGTCAACAAGCGCCCAGAAGAAGAATACGACAAAGAGGACATATAACCGTCCAGCTCTGTTGAACTCTTTCCAACTTGCAGTGAGTAAATGAATCCGATGTAGACCGCTACTGTTTGGAGGTCAGCATATTTAAAACGCGTCGCTGCGCTGTACATGCGCTGAAAAATCTCCGCCAGAGCATTATGTCACGATGCTGGGTATGTGCAGATACAAGTCAAACAGCTCAAACAGAAAGCTTTCCGAAACAGTGTTTACATGCAGCGACTGGCTATTGGAAAGGTTTTCCACAAGGACTTAGAACACAAACACTTAGAAAAGGGATGGAACACTTAGAAAAAGGGATGGAAATTTCCTGAAAGGGATGTTTACATGCAACATTTTCTTTTCGATTAGGCCTCTTTTCTGAATCTATTCTGGATTAGGCAGTCCATGTAAACCCACCTATCGTAATAACATGGAAACAACAAACAGTTGGATGCCGATAACTTTACCTCTGATTAGCTAACGGTCTTCCCCAATTTAAAGAATGTGTTGGGTTAGCTACTAGCTGCTACTAGCTGCTCTTCCAGCTGTGAGTGGCACAAATCCCTCATCATAACATCATCGGCCCACCCAGCTACCACTCGATTTAGCCCTTATATTACCTCTGCTGCTTGTTCAAAGGTGGGACAACAATGATCCTCATTGCGCCTTTTATACAGAAAGGTCAGCCACCTTTAGTAGGCTGTGATGAAGAGGCTTTTGAGTACATCCTTTAACCAAGACCATTTATTCACATAGAGGTTTAGACATGTAGCTGGCACCGTCCTCACACTCTCATGAAGACTTGTTCCAGACAAAATATTGTTGCAGATGCTCTCAGTCACTTACTTGAGTATTTTTTCTGTTGAATGCCAGCAGAGCCTGAGATGATTTATGGCAGACTAGGATCCAGTCTGTATATCATGTTAGCGGTTACAACTAATTAAAATGATTAATTCAGTAAGGAGAATTAAATATCTGTTCTAAGATAAGACGTGATTATTAACTGCCTGAGATAAATCTTCACTTTATTTTGAAACGTTTGAATTTTGCTCAGTTCTTCTTTGTTCTTCTTATTTCAGCTGCATTTTTTATATAAACCAACTACATGTCATCTCTCTTCCAATCCAGAAATCTGTTTGGTCTTCCTTTTGTACTCCATCTCCAGCATCCTTCTACCAGTATTTCCTCTTCACGTGTCCAACCCATCTCAATCCAACCTCTCTTACTTTGTCTCCAAGATGTCTTACCTGGGCTATCCCCTCTACTACTCTCGTTTCTAATCCTGTCCATCCTCGTCACTCCCAAAGAAAATAATAGCATCTTCAACTCTGAACACCTCCAGCTCTGCCTCCTGTCTTTTGGTCAAAGCTACCGCCTCTAAACCTTACAGCAGAGTTGCTCTCACCAACGTCCTGTAAGCCTTTCCCTTCCTTCCTGCTGCTACTCATCTTTCATATATCTCCTGACACTCTTCTCCACCCACTCCACTCACTTCTTCACCTCTTTGCTCCAGGCTCCGTTCCGCCTGCTCCTTTCTCTCTCTTCTGATCAAAAGGCCAACATCCTAGTCCATAGAGACTCCTTCTTGATCCCCACTGTTCATCAGCCTGTCCATCAACATAGCCATCAGGAAGGGGCTCAGCGCTGGTCCTTGGAGCAGTCCCACCTCAACGTTGAGTTTGAGTGACAGAGAACATACTTCTCTGTCACTCCAGACTTCCTCATGCAATTCCTCCCTCGGCACTTTGTCACACGCTTTCACTAAATCTATAAAAGACACAGTCTTACTCCTTCTGGCCTTCTCTGAACTTTTCCATCAGCACTCTTAAAACAAACATCACATCTGTTGACCATAATGCTGTTGACAAATAGTTGCCTATTTTCTTCACCTAGATTCCGCTACTCTTTCCCAGATCTTAATCGTGTGGCTCGTCAGCTTCATACCTCGGTAGTTGCCAAAGCAATTTGATGGCAAATTTCGCTCAGCGGTCAATGATATTCAGGATCATTTGACTGACTTATAAGTAATCATTTATTTCCTCACCAATAACATCTGTGGTCATTTTTGAACATCTGCGTATCTCCGTTGTGTGCAAACGAAATGCCTCCACCCTCAGCAGTCAATCAGGAGTGAATGTTTATGATACCTTCTGATCATGCAAAGAATTGATTGCTCGTTTTGATTCGTCCTTCATGTGCATGAGAGCGTGAAGGGAAGACGAGGCAATGTGCCGATGGAAGCCACTCAGTGAGAGGAGCCTGATTTTCAGGCAAATAAAATGCAAATGTGATAATTCAGTGTTTGGAGACTGGTGCAACAATGATTGATGTTTTTTTCCCCTCTTATTTCTCTCAGGGGCAGAAAGTGTGTGGCCCTGAACTGTTTCTCCTCCTGGTGTGTGAATGGGTGGGGGGGTCCTTCGTGGTGAAGAATCAAGGATTGACATCAACGCAGGTGAGTCTTCTTTTTTTCTTATCCACACCAGAACCTGGTTGCGCCTACAGAGCTCAGTAGGTGTAACATTTAGAAATGTGTGTCTCAAATTATTCTTGAACTAGAACTGAACGTCCTACAATGAGCGGCAAGGTGGCAGCTTTAGCGCTAAAGTGCTAATGTAGAATTTATTAGCTGCTGATAAAATTAGAATTTAGTCAAGATAATTTGATTGTCTCCTACTCTCTTTTTTTATCACAGTTCTGGTGCTCTCAGCTCTCCTTTCCGTACCCTAGATGTGTGTAATTTGCAGAGTTAGAGCTAGTCGTTCAGGATTTCTGAAAAAGCTGCAGACTTTTTTTTTTTAGTCTGGCTGAGTTTGGTACGTAAATGTTCAGAGGTGGCATTTAATACGTCGGCACACTTTTCAGAATAGCATTCATTTAGCAATTCCCACACTCAAGATATGATATAAGATACAGCTTTAATGATCCAGAAGGAAATTTATTAAACTTGGATTCTACGGTGTCTTGAACTTTCTCACATTTATTTCTTTAGAACTTTAATTAAACTTGTTATTTATTCGAGTCAGTTTAGGTACATTTAATAGATCATTCTACCAGTCATAACGCAGCGTAGAGGGACCAAACAAAGGAGGTAAAATATCCCCCTCTCACGCGGCAGATAGCCAATCATACTTTCGAATGTGGGGGCGTTACTTAGGCTGGCCAATCAGATTTCAGGCCCCCTTCTGGACACACCCTAGTGCTGTACAAACCAATAGGATTGAGTGACAATGCCAGCGTTTTCAGGAATTTAGCAAGCAAGTCTAACAAGAAGGAAAACGTTGCAAATTGTTAGCTGTGACACACGTTTTTCTTCCCCATCTCCTTGTTGGCCTAGAAACTGCTACATAAATGAAGAGTGGCTTGCTAACATTTATATGTGTCACGGGAGAAACTGTGTGGCACTCTTCACACTTCGTCAGATGAATACTGTCAGCAAGCTAGCACCCTTAGCGATTACAATTTTAGACAGTTCTGACAACAAAGTGGCCTGGAAGAGAAAATGAAAGCAAAGCTAGCTGAGCAGCTTGCCAACATTTTAGCAACGCTTGATTGCTTCAGATGTTCACTATGTCGAAAATTGTGGATTTTACCCAGTAATTTGACAACATAAATATACACACAAAAATATATATGATACTTTATGACTTGCAGAAATTCCTATAATAAAATACGATACAAACTAACTGAAAACATAAGTCGTTCCAGACGTTCACAAACTAGTCTTTGCATTGGGATTTTATCGTAAACTATTGGTTGTATAATTTGAGTGCCAAAATGATTAGTGTGCAAATAATCTGGGGATTTTTGTAAATCCCAGAGGTTTAACGGGTTCTCATGGGACCCTCTGATGTCACTGGACTTGGAATTATTCCTGAAAACGATATCAGAAATGAATCTATAGGTCAAGGAGGAGCCACCCACCTTGAGCCTGGGTCTGCTCTGAGGATACTTCCTGTCAAATGTGAATTTTTTCTCACTACCTACTCCATATACTTGCCCTTGAGGGGAATTGTTGGATCTCTGTAGGATCAACGTTACAGTCTAGACCTGCTCGTTTTGGAAGGAGCACTGAGATAACTTTTGAGTAAAAATGACTTTTTTCTGGAACTTGATATTTGTCTCCTCTCTCACTAAAGTAACTCTGGGACTACAGGGTTATTTCTGCTGATGCTGTCCGACCTCTGCTGTGTTTGAATGTCCTTCGCAGCAGTGGTTTGCGTGTGGCCGGTTCACCTCGCGGAGCATGCTGATTTCATTAGGCGGTCCTGAGGGACTCTGAGTAACAGTGATGTTGAGTCTGTTGATGTTCTTTTGCAAGTTCATACGCAGGCCGAGGAATGTGTACACACTCACAGAAGGTCATGATGATCCTCTTCATCAGCAGGCCACCAGTACACAGTTATGCAACATGCAGCTCGGCGTTCTAAAAGGGAGAATTATCGTCGTGGAAACGGAATGTAATTGGTTTGTCCGACGTATTATAAAATACAGCTATGACTTCATGGATTGGGAACTAGGACACACGGAATAGATAAGAGAGGTTAATCTTGATTAGAGCTTTATGGATGCTGAGACCCTGGCAAACATCTGCCTGCCACACAGCCGAGTGGGATAAACCAAAGTGATTATTGTGGAAATGTCAGGCGAGTTAGACTTTGGGAGCCGGTGGAACGATGGGGAGTGACATGAGAGCTTCACACAGCCTGGTTCTGTGAAATATAGGTGGGTTTGTTGTAAAAAGATGGATCACATAGAAAATGTGGTTCATGATTGCCAAAACTCATGCAACGAATGGTGTTTTCTCTTTGTTTATACGATAAAATGTCAGAACCATCCATCACACGTTTATCGAGCCAGAGGCAAACCTCACATTGCTTTACTTATCAGACCAACAGTCCAAAACTCAAGATATTTATTATACGGTGATGTGCAACAGGAAAATCTCACATTCAAGAAGGTTGAAACATTGAAAACTAGTGTTACATTTTTGAAAGGAACAATTTGACCAAAAATGCAAATGCATTTATTCTACACTCACTTTTGTGCAGATACATAAAACATAAGACAAGGTTCTTGCTCCACCAAAACTTTGTTTGAGTGTGACTGCAGCCTCCTCCTAAACAACAATTGGAGATGGTTTCCATCCAGAGTGTTAGGAGACATTCAAGTCTACAGACACCCCTAGTTCTCAATATCACTTATATGCTAATGCTTGTAGCTTATAGGCTACACTGAATAATTTTGCTTTGATGTTTGTTTTGTGTTGTGTTTTTTTCTTTTATTCCCCCATTCCCAAATTACATGATAAAGCCAACTGTATATGCCTATTCAGTTTTTGTGTTTCCATTTCCTCCTAACTTTACTATAACAAGTAGTTTTGCCTTTTGTCAATTTGAATCTTCCTTTGTGCCTCTGTGACGTAATCACGTGTCTCTAGTGCCTCTGTGACGTAAAGACGTGGCTGTAGTTCCTCCATGATGTAAAGATATAACTGTAGTGTCCCTCTGACGTAATGAAATGTCTCTAGTGTCTCTGTTACGTAATGAAATGTCTCTAGTGTCTCTGTGGTATAATGATGTGGCTCTAGTGTCTCCTTGTCATTCTGATTTGACTGTTGTATCCCCGGGCATAATCATGTGGCTCAAGTGACTCTCCAGCATGTGGACAACTAAACTGCTTCTTTTACGGTTTTACGGTTCATTTCTTTACTCTCTGAACTTACAACTTGTTGTAGCACCAGACTGAATCCAGCATCTGGTTCACTTTGGTGGTCCTGGATGACTTGAGTGTCTGAATACCTTTTAAGTCCCCGTCCTGTCCGGTTGTTTATAAAAACGCTGATATGTGGTTATTTTGTAAAGTCTTTGAACCTTTGCCAATTCTCAGTATAATTTTTGGGGTGAAATCTTCCATTAAAGGTTCATCAGCATTGTTCCTGTTGAGTGGTTTGTCATTTAGTGGACTAGTTCTTTCAGCATGGAGCCGTTGGTTGATGCCTGAATGTTGCCAGGTTGTCGCTGTTGACGAATAATTGCTCTGTGAAATGTGGGGGGGGTGGGGGGGGTGGGGCAGACATTCTGTTAACCTCGCAAAAGGAAAATACTGGGAGGGAAAAAAAGTCCCTTTCCTGTCAGTGGTCGCTCTCTCTCTGTTCTTACGAGATCTGGAACTGATAAGTGTGAGGCCTCTGGTAACTGAACAGGAAGGATGGAGGGGCCTGGCCTCTGAGCCCCTGCCTCTGGAGTCCACCTCCCTTGCATAGGCAAACAAAGACAGTGGAGCGCCGCCACTTCATCAACTTTCAACAACATTTAAGGCCATTAGACGGATTATTATCACCAGTCAGTGCCGACTCTTGTTCTGGAGAGAGTTCTGTTTAATGTCATAACAGGCAGGCAGTTTGATGAACGTCCAAGTTACTGCTTCACACCAAGGAACAATCCCAACTCCCCTGATCCACCGACCAGTGTCGAGTCAAGTGGAAGCACTTTATTAAACGAGCACGGGTGAGACTCTAACATCCAACCTGAACCCCCAGACAAATGAATGACAAGCTGTTAAACTGATAATGGACCACAACAGTGTGTGTACTTATGTATATCCTGTATGAAGTGCTTAAAGGGCAAAGAAACCACCAACAAAATGTAGCCTGATACTCAAAATATGTTTGCAATAGATGAAGAGTAGAACAGAATTCACCACTCCTTCAAAAATACAGCTTTGGTGAGTTTGTAGGGCCAACAGAGCGGACAGAACAACTCTGGCTCTGAATGAAAATAGAAATTACAGACACGTTGTGTTTTTAACAACAGATTGTGAAGCACCTTGAAAGGAAAAAGAGGATCTGTAATTTTTAAAATGATAATAATCAAGAGCAGGACTGTGATTCTTTCAAATATAAAAGGAAAAAGTGCCATTTAACCTGTCTTCCTCTATGTTATTTTCTGCTACAATGATATAATCCTCCAGTTACATGGAGACTGTGAGCTTTTATTAAGAATGTCTTATGCCCGGCTTAGAAGACATGAATATAGCCAAATTTTAAAATGATCCGGTTGTTTACATCAAGTTCCTACCATCCTGTCCAACCCTTAACCCTTATCGTACGACGATCAGGTCTTGAAGAGTGACAAAACCAAGAACCAGCTATATGTCTTATTAGACGCTCCCCTGCACCAATTGGAAAGGGGTATCATTAAAGAATTTGTTAATCATATTGCATATTACCTGATCAGAAGTTGACCAAAAGGATGACGGGGTGAACACAAATATTGAGGTGTAAAGACTCTGGAATGTTAACGGTGCTACTGGGAACAGTGATGAAGAAGAAAGGCTTGTTGAAATGTGATGATACCACTGCCTTTTCAGCATTTCATTGAAGGAATTCCATGACATAGTATTCAAAGAATGTTATTGGCGAGAACGTCCGTAGACGTCATTTACCAAACTCCAATGTAACATCACTTGACTGAACAAACAGTCAATTTCAAACTTGCAGTGTTGCCAGCCTTCCAACAGGCCACGGCATGAATTTGGGTGAATCTTGAACATCGTTGTCATTCATTCACAAAAAGACAAAAAAGATTGTGCGGTCTGAGCCAGGAATTTCATTGGTTAGTGCTCATACATGCTATGGTATTCATTCATTCATTCATTTTCCTTAACTGCTTATCTTGTTCAGGGTTTCGGTGTGCTGGATCATATCCTAGCTGACACTGGGTGAAAGGCAGTGTGTACTATGGACAAGTTGCCGGTTCATCAAAAGGCCAACCCATACGGAGTACCATTCACACTCACATTCATACCTACCTGCAATTTACAGTCACCACCTCACCTATACTGCATGTTTTTGTACTGATGGAGGAAGCTGGAGAACCTTGAAAGAACCCATGCACTGAACGTGTAGACTCGACACAGAAAGGCCCAGATGGTGGATGTGGATGTTTAGACTTTTTTTTTTGTGTGTCATGTTTGCATTAATTCAGCCACCGGACATTACCACAGTTGTCTAATGATCAATCAAGGTAATCTTTTAACAACCCTGAGTTGTACAAGGAAATGAAAGCTTGTAGTCCTTTCAATTCTTGAAAAGTTCTTATGGCTGCTTGCAAGGGTGCAACCCCAGCCTCACAATTGTTGCAAGCGTTTGTTTAGACTTCCAGGTGTTAAAGGGCCCAAATAGCTGTAAGAGTTATAATCACATGGGGGTCGTGTGGTCTAATTTGTGCCAGTTAAAGAATCCTTGATGTGTAAAAGTTTGACCCAACTATTAGGACCAATAGTTTTTTAACTTCTCCCGTATTCATAAAGAAAGGTCATTTTGTCTCATCGGAAAGACGGGCTACAGATCCATGTTGCTGGTTCAGCACAGGCACCGTTTTCCTCTGTACTTTAGTTTCAACATGATCTTTTTTCTCTTCTTGATACCTTTAGATTATTAACAATTTTGGGAGTTTAGTCTTTTCAAGGCTGAGGCTGAGGTGGAGAATAACCGGGATCCCTCCCATGAAAATCTCCCAGATAACGTTCCAGGATGACAGATGAATTATTAGCCCATTAGTCACCGTGGAGGGGAAAGATGTGGATGAACATGGCATCCGTCAAGAAATGCCTCTTTTTTACTGATAGCCTCCCCTAAATGCTGACCAGGAATCTTGTAAGTCTCTCCCACTGGTGAAGAAGCCAATCGGGGTCAAGGAGCAGAGCTGGAGCTATCCCGTCGCTCTAGTGCTCCCGGTGACCCTGAGCAGCATAACATAGAGGCAGAACTCTGTGTACTGGGCTAAATATAGATATGGCATTGACCCTAATTTCCCATACAATTGTAGATATACATGTTCAGGCTTGTTATGTACCAGTGTGGTCTTCAGCGTTCATAATAGAAAATCTTTGATTGACAGAGTGACTGCAACGCTATGAGGTGTCTGTGTGGTCAGGGTTCAACAGGAGGAAGCCATTTAGCAATACTTGGCTCGGTGATGAGCTCCCCGCTGTTCTGTAATGACCCTTTTGAACAGAGGCGGACTCTGAGGCAGGATGTCTGAGGTAGGAGCCAATAAAAATGTCTATATCACTGCATCATGTTTGGTCCAGTGGATGGGCACGGTAGAATGCAAGTTATAGCATATAATCCAAAAGAAAGACTTCCTAGTGGGCTATTTATCACTTTCTGTCCACTAAAAGAGCATCCTAGAAACAATTGTATCACATTTTCTCCCCTGTAACAGCATGCTATCATGTCAAGTCCACTAGAGGAGCACCTAACCATAGTCAAAAATACTTTTTGAAGACTGCAAGCGCATCCTAGAGCACACACTATCACACTGTCCCCTCCAAGGGTACAATAGGGGACACTTCATCTTGTTTTGTCAAGTGGAAACTGAGTTCCTCTTAGAGGTAATGTTGTAACATATTTACTGCTAGAAGAACATGTTTAGTCCACTTTATTATTATTTTTGTACGATGGAAAGGGTATTTAGAGAGCCCCCCAGAGGTCTTGTCCTCTGGAAAGGTATCCTAGAGAGCATTTGATCACTATTTGTCCTCTGGAAGGGAACCATAAGTGACTCTTCCTCATGTTTTTTTGTAGTGGAAGAACAACATAGTTCTGTATCATTATTTTTCCATTCGATGCGATATCAAGTGGGCAGAATACAGTTTTTATCTACTGGAAAGGCATTCTAGAGGGAACGATAGTATGTTCACTGTTCAATGGAAGGCTGTACTATCAAATTTTGTCCACTTGAAGAGCACATTATTATGTGTGGGACACACTTTAACACATGACATAACACCGGAAGATCCCCTTGCTGGGCTTTTCATCACTTTCTATCTAATGTAAGGGCACCCTGGTAGGCACAGTATCACCTTTTGTCCACTGGATAGTCACCATAAGGGGCACTTATCATGTTTTGCAGGAATACCAAAAGGCAACAGCATGCATTGTGTCCACAAGAAAGGCATTGTAGAAGGAATCCTGATACATGTTAATCACTAAAATAGGGCCTTACTGGGCTTTTTATCATGTAATGTGGATTGGTAGAGCACTCTAATAGGCACCCTATAACTTTTTGTCCACTGGATTATGTTACGTACGCCTTCAAAGCATCCAAAAGACCATCTCTGAGCCCCCTTAACATATCATGTCTCATCTATAAGCTCTCTGACTCCCCTCAGTTGAAGACTTTGGAGAGAAAAAACTAGGAGCATTGGACCCCTTTAATTTTACATCAAAGTTAGTAGCGAGTGCCACGTCCTTTGAACTAGAAATTAAACTAGATATCCCTTTGAGATTCCTTCCTCGGCCAACTTGTGAATTTCCTGCTCATTGTGAACCAGCTTCACAAGGCAAGAAATTAATTAATGACATGGTGTCATATGTTTTAAGAACACTTGTCATTGAGATGCTTTTTCCTTGAATGGTGTACCTTGAAGCTGCTTCTTGAATGAGATCTCATTAACAAGCCTTTATTCTGTCTAATGCAGCCATATTGTCTGATTCCTCTTTGGTTGTAGAAGCTGTTAGCGTGCTCTCATTAGACAAGGACATTCTTGTTGTAAAATATAACCCAACAAGCTTGAGTTGACTCCAAACAGCTTCTGCTGAATGTTCTATTTGTAATATGTCGGTGGTAAAGCTAATGAAATGATGATAGTGGCAGCATTGCAGGCCTTGAGTTAGCCCTTCAGCTGAATTGCTATTCTAGTCACCCAGTTTGCAGCTGCATTAACAGCAGGAGGACAAATATAAGCCCAGTCCCATGTTGCTATAGCGGTACAAAGGTTTATCAGGTTTTTGCAACGTTTATTGTTCCCTTTTCATTATTCTCCAATGTTTTTCAAGGTTTTTCTATCTTTCTATCTATTCAACAGTGAATAACTACCCCAACCAATAGCAACCAAAGGCTTTAAAGAAATTACAGGTCATTTAGATTTTCAACCTTCAATATTACTATACTGGGTCCCTCTAACTGTTCACATGCTGTTATTTTTGACAGTATCCTTTTGTAGTAAAGCTCTTAGAAATCTGTCATACGCTACATACTCAACAAGACTGACAGAAATCAATTAGGACCCCTTTGTATGCCACCTTGCTTATTTGTACCGTAAAAATAAATGGCAGCTTGACACAGCTTTCAGTGTCTGATATATGTACATATAGGCATTTCTGCCTGAATTTTCAACCTTAGACTTGTAGCCAGAGACAGAACCGCTATGTGTCTTTCTTTTGTCAAATTGAAAGAGTTCTTGTTTGTTTCGCTTGTACCAAGTGCACTAAACAATCCAAGATTGCAGGTTGGGTTTCTGTGCACTCTGGCGTGTGGCATTTTTACGATGAGTCCACACCTAATGCAAAGTTAAGCTATTTTCCTGAACCATCGTAGCCAGTCTACGATCACGCGCTTGGCACATACAAGTCTACTCATCTGCCTGTCACCCGACATGCGTTACACCTAACCTCAGAGCCTACCCTTGCAGTTGGTGCGCCCAAAGGGCAGCATCTCCATGGACGTTCCTCAAGATCCATGGTTGAAGTTGCAGACACCAGACACTCACTTACAAGTTCTCCTTCTGGATCTGTTTTCAGATCCGGAGGGGCCCTGTCTCCAATACCCCGGGCAAAGTGTAGTGTTCTTTGAACCCCTCTTATTCCGGCCCTCTGTTGAGACCCATTTACCTTGGGATATCCTATCAGAGGGTATTGTCTAAGACTTTTGTCACCAACCTTTTTCGAGTTAAGATCAATTTTCATGTGCTAATATCGGCCAAAATCAACTACTCCGCAAAATAATCGAATATGTCTTCCGTTTTCAGCTTTTTTTCGTAGTGGTCACACTGGCTTGTGGTCCTTTTGTGGCAGTTTTCCAATATATGATCAAATAAGGTCCACAAATATCAGTTGCTAAATAATATTGCCTCTTTTGTCTTTTTCAATTTTTTTTTCTACAACCTGGTAATTAAAATTTTTTTAATAGAACCATATGAAGTGAAAAAGAAGGTTGATATTAACATTTGAATGACTGGGATTTTTGGGTTTGTTTAACACGTAGGAGAGCCTGGAGAATTTAGAACTCTCCAGAGATATTACGCATCTCGTCTACCCTCAGGAGACCCCAGCTGGAAAGTGCTACTCAAGAGAGGATCATCTCGAAACCCCTACTTCCCCAGGTAGTGGATGGATTGGTTCCAGTTATCGTGTTGAAGACACTGATATGCCACTGGTACGATTCTTCTCGTCCAACGCTAACTCTTTGGAAGAAACCGAGCGTATATTGAGTCTCAAGCAGAGTCAGATATTTTAATACTTACGTGGAGGTGTTTGACATAGAGAAAATAATGAATCCACGTCAGACTGGCTCATCGTGATTAAATTCTGACTTGTTTGGTAATTCTGGAGATCAAAAGCGACGATGATGCTCATCCCTCTGAGGGGGATGATTGAGTCATCAAGGCAAAAAACAGCTTTCTTTATGTGCAGCGTCTGCCCCCCCCCTAACTAATGGCTGATGATGACGATAGCAGACTGTAAGAGAGTTCTGTCTACTTGGGGAGGGGGGAGAACCGGAGCAGGCAGCAGGGCAGCCATGAAACATTCATGCACCTGGGGACTCTTTGCATAAGGAGAGCAAGCTGAGCCGGTAATGAAGTAAAGAGGAGACGACTTTTAATGACTCCATTTTTCCTTTTATGAGCTCTACTCTGCCTTTTATATAAAATGCCTAATTGCATGCAGTGATTTAGTATGACTGCCTTCTGAGAAAAAACATTATTTACATTTGGAGTAATCTACTAATCTAATTGTGGTCAGCGACGAGATAATTGGGAGCACAGGTGCTCTGCTAGTTATAGCACCGCTCTGAGCTATTCCCAGCCTCCAGTGGCTTTGGTGGGACAGCGGAGCACCAAATGTAGACATCCCCAGTCGGGCCATTAGAGCAGTTGTCCGTCCTGAACTCGTGCTGTTGGGCGGCGGGGACAGAAAAGGCGAGAGGTAAGATGAAAAGCAGAAGACTGGAGGAGTAATATTTAGACAGCTGCACGTGTGGCGTATCGCTGTCGCTGGAGGGCGGGGGCAGAGGTGGAGGGATATTTCGGTGTGTGGCCGTATTGATGTCACTGCACCCTCCCCTGCCTTTAAATCACATTGATAGATTTAACAAACACCTGCTACCAGCAGCAGATTATCTATGCGGCTAAAATGAGACAACTTGTTCAGAGTCAGTATCTGCGTACTGACGTGCGGGACGGCGTTGTGAGGCAGCTGGTCACATGTCGGAGGTCCTGTGCTCCATTGGCCCTGTGCCTTGAGGTGGTGGATGGCAGCTGACTGCTCTGATTCACTGGGAACTCGACTTGCGTGCTGTGCGCCTCACAATGGCCTTACTCATCAGGAGCCGGCGCTGAGCTTGTTCAGTGTCCATCTTTTAGCCGTTTTACTGGAACTTTCTGTTTGACTCCTTTGTTACTTGTGCTTTAATGGAGACACTGGTCTTTTCTCATGACTCTGTGTGTTTTTCTTGCATTGTTCCCGTTTCAATCCCAGAGGGAACGGTGAGTTTCCCTCCTCCCACCGTTTGCCGCCAGCTCTCGCTCTCTTACCCAGGAGAGGATGTGGTCTGTCAGCTTTTTTGCAGCTGGGTGGGTGAATGAAATGTGCACCCAAATCACACCTCAGTCCCCTCTGGTCCTGGAGGTCTTGCCAATGATCCAAGCAGACACTCCTATTTCTGTGAGGCCGTATTTAGAGGGATGAAATTCAATCCAGTCCAGTTTGATTCATTTGAATCGGTATGTTAATGCTGTCTAATGACGGTATCTGTTGGTCCGGAGAGCTGCAGGTATTTTAATGGCTGCAGAAAGAATCAATCAGCAGATGCTTCAGCGTATTTTCAGTTAAGGTTTCAAACACCTCAAAATGAGGGGATCTTTGAATACTTGTCAAACAGGAGTTGCTTTACGACAAGGCAATTGCTTTCAGTAAGGACGGAACATGCAAAAAACTTTATAGAAACAATTTCTTCTTCTAGTGTAAGAAAACCATTGTTTAATCCTGCTGTAATTGTTTTTTTTAGACAAGTCCAGGCCAATTTACAGACATTTAATATATATATATAATTTAAAAAAAATCCTAGATGTGTGCAGGTCTGCATCAAAAGTTAATGGGTTATTTACGGCCCTATCCTTTCTAATACATAAAAGTTGTCCTGCTACTTCGCCACCTAAAGGAACCGCACACGTCCAATCTGCTGTTGCTACCTTCGCTCTGGTCTTGGATATGGAACGTTACGCCTTCATGGAGAATTGTTTTACTTCAGAATTGACATTGCATATACATCTGAATAGAAATGAGATATTTTTTTTACGAATAATAGACCGGACCTAGATCTGAATGACTTTGATATTGTGATGGCTAACCGACCGGGCCAGAGCATCTCCGGATCTGCAGGTCTTGTTGGGTTTTCCTGGTCTGTAGTTGTTAGAGCCTACCAAAGTTGTCTAAGGGAGGACAACTGGACCAGCAGCATTCTCATGGGGATTGAAGGCTCGCACTGGTTCTGATAGAAAGGTGCCAGAACACACTGAACATCACAGATTTGGTAGCAAAAAGGGGACCTACAAAATAAGTCATGCCTGATGAGTGTGTTTATTTCCGAAAGGCAGATAAGACGCACACACACACACATTTCATCTGCTGTCAGTGGTAGGAGCTGCTGTCACAGGAAGCTATGGAAGTATTCGCCACAGTAAATAGAGCTCAAAGAAGTGCTGACACGTCTCAGCCGCTGACACGCTCTGAGGCTCAAAGAATTCGGATCAAATTGAAGACTGGGAGACTAACTGGTCACGGAAAAACATTCTCCTCGGTCTGGATGAGTGCAAATGATGTTGTGATTACAATTTTTGCTTCAAAACCGTCGTGATTTGTGGTTTCCTGTTCCGTCACCGTTGGGCTCTTGACTGAACCAGTTGTACTTGGCGACCACATGAAAGCTCTACCTGCGGCCCCTCTTAGCCCCTGATCACATAACATGTGCAACATCCGCAAAGCGGCCACTAATTGCTGCTGGTTATTAGAGCGAGGTCTCTGAAGGCACTGACCTTCCTCTAGCCAATCACAGCAAAGCGTGTGGTCGGGTCAAGCTCTGATCAGGTGAACCCCCGCAACACCAACAGGAGTGCTTAATTATTCAGACTGTCTGCTGGCTTTTCTTTTTTGCTGGACAGAGCGTTTAATGACATCTATAAAGGAATCTTCGTGAGAGATTGCCAATGTTGTGATGGCGCGCTCCCTGCCGCAGATACAAATGGATCCGTTGATGGCCAGCAGCTCTCATTCTGGAGGTTCTGACTCAAACTGACGCCGACGGAACCGACGGGTAATGACCTTAAATATTTATCGTAGGAGGAAATGAAGAGGTAGAAGATTAGAGCCTTTCCTCACAATATTTACGTCTGTGCCACAGCTGTTTAGCCTCTGAAGTTCAGAGAAAAGGTTGAGCTCTGTGATCATCAGTCGCCGGGTTTCCACTGACCTTCTTATGAAACAGGAAGGCACAGGAAGGAGTATGTTCTCATGGTCGGAAAAAAAATATCAGCGGATTGCATTTTAGTACCTGCATGGCTCAAAAGTTCTCTGTTTTACCATTGGATGATTGCTCACCTGTGTGACTTTTGTTTGACTGACAACGATCAGCCATAACGTTATAACCGCTGACCTGAAGATGGGATAACATTGCTTATCGTGTTACCATGGTACCTGTCGGTGGGCGGGGCATGTTAAGCAGCAAAGGAACAGTTTGTCTGAAGTTAATGTGTTGGATGCAGGGAAAACGGTGAAGCATAAGGTTCTGAGAGACTTAGACAAAGACCAAATTAGCTACACTACTGGCCAAGGCATTATCAGAACTGCAGATCTTGTCGCGTGTTCCTGGTCTGCAGTGTTTAGTTCCTACCAAAGTAGTTTGAGAAAGGACAACTACCTAACTGGTGACACGGTCATGGCTCAGTGATACGCATGGAAACCAAAGATATATGAAACCAACTGGTTCTGCTAGAAAGGTGTCAGAACACACAGTAACATTACGGAGCGGTTTTGGATATAAAAAGTTGAACCTAAACAACATCAAGCAGTTGGTTTTAAATGCATGGCTGATTCGTGTATATTGATGTTGATTTAGTGATAGTTTGTGTTTAATGGGGCACCAAATGTGACAAAAGAAGTTTCCAGTTATAACACAACTCGATGGCTTCACTGCTACGTATGTGGAGATTTAAGCTGCTGCAGAATCGTGCACGTCTGAATGGAGATGGCGATCTTTTTAGGATTAATCACCAGCCCTAATGCAGCATATTTAACGACAAACTTTCCCATTTGGGGAACGAAAGGTGGATTAGTGGTTTGTCCTTGTGTTCCTGCCTTGTGATGAGATGAGCATTTATCCAAGGTGTACCCCACCTCTGACCCGATGTCAGCTTCCTCCCAGAACCCAAACAGCTCTATCAACATTGTGCTCAAAATTGAAAACAGAGAACTATGAAAACTATGAGCGTGTTTTTTTTAAATTTTTTTCTTTAAATTTCTGATTACTTCACTACGTCACTAGTTGCACTAAATCGTTACGGGGCACAAGAGTCGTCGTGGGAATTATCAGAGCGGCCAATGGTTCAAAAACGGTAAGTTTAATAAGAGACAAGCTGGACCACACCTCCAGCGAATGGTCGGATCCAGGAGCTGTGCTTTGATATTCATTCTTACTGCAGACCCCCTACCTCCAGGAAACATGCAAACAATCTGCTCTGTGTGTTTCCAGTCACATGGGCATGGAGCGCTGGAGAGTCAGCATGTATGTCCTGGAATTTCCTGAAGCTCCGTAAACATAAACACACTTGTTCTTTGTCACACTGGAAGTTCTATTTAAACGATGATAATGATGTCAGGATCCTCTTTATTTATAAAACCAGTCCAAAATAAAACCTGTTCCCAAGAAATATTAAACATAATAACAATTCGGATGTTGTCTGACAAGGAAAAGGCTTTCCTGGCTTAAAGGAAGAGTCCACCCAAAAATGAAAAATCATTCAGGATCTACCCATCCCCCTTGAATGTTGAAACCCTGGTGAAGTTTATCAGTCTCCCACAACAAAACAGTGTAGCAAATTTCTTCTGATGCCGAGGATCGGGACTTGCGTTATAAAAGCTAGAATGAATCCAAAAAGCTCATACGCCTTAATCCAACGAGATACCAGATTGATTTGAGAAGATGTTATTTGCACTCTTTTCTTTTATCTTCAATCATCACAGTAGCCTCTAAGCTAATAGTGTTAGCATGCATCGAGCCAGAGGAGGGTGCACATGCTCGTCGGTGTATATATGGTGTATGGTGTTTACTTCAGTCATGGTTGAAACCTTGTGTGCATCGTTCATGTACATTTTTGTGTTTGCATTTATCGCGTGAGGGACGAGAATGATCCCAGCTGACATTCATACGAGTACAGCGTCCTCGAATAAGACGGGATATGTCTGAGCTCAGCCATCCTTGTATGTATGAGTTCATACTTTTGGTCACTAACCAGAGCTGAAAACGTAGATCCAACGGGACATCGAGAGATTTGTGCTGGGAAGAGCTGGAGAGCTGGGGAAAGGCACGTTTGGAATTCCTGGCTTGGCCTGCTGTCATCTCAACCCAAACTGACCTGTAGAAAAATGGATGGATATTTTTTTAAATTAACATTAGTGCTGACACTTTGCCTACTGATGACTCAGAATAATCAGCAGAAGAAACATTTACAATAAATTAAGTAAAGGCGGATTAAAGCTGTTAGCTGTAATGCAAGTACAGAACGCACTTAAATCCACTTCTTATGTATTTATCTCACTGAAAAGCACATTTTTTGCAATTACACCAGAGCCATTAATGTGTGTGTGTGTGTGTGTGTGTGGGTGTGTGTGTGTGTGTGCATGCATGTGTGTGTGTGTGCGTGTGTGTGTGCATGCATGTGTGTGTGTGTGTGTGTGCGTGTTTGTTTCCATAGAACGGTCATTTATTACGTTCTTATTCAAGTCAACTTTAATTCTATCTCACATTTAAAACAACAAAAGTTGACCAAAGTAAATACACAACAAGAATGCAACAATAAACAATAGTCCAGCTAGAGATCTATTATTAACCAGGTCCATGAGAAGAACTAAATCCACTCTTGCGTGGCCAGGCAGACGGCTCGGATCGAATGCATCCATGCGATCATCTAAGAACGAAAATCCCGGGCTGCTTGGAAGTAGCAGCCTTCATGAAAGAGGAGGCGAGGGTGAGCCACACCTGAGGACTTCAGGCATCCCTGCAGTCGAACCGGCACACCTGCATGTTCCCTGTCTTCGTGGTGCTGCTTCCAGGCAGGGAGGTCCAATAGACAGCGCAGGTGGTCCAAGACGGAAGGCTTCTAGTCCGTTCTCCTCAAGCTTCTGGGGACAGCCTCAACCGCTCACAAGAATTTGGCTGTATGAGTTACATCCCAACAGCTAAAACATAAAAACAAAAAGTAAAGGTAGCAGACACTGTCAGACGTTTGGCCAAACACACCGCTGTCATCTTGGCAGGACAACGTGAGAACGAGGATGAGGAGCACGAGGATGAGGAAGGATATGAAAGGTGTGCGTGTTTGTTTGCTCTAATTGATTCAGGAATCAATGAGTGCTCTAATCAAAAAGAGCAAAAGACGCGTTTAAGATGATCCTCTGGGTTCTTCGGGAGTTAATACATAAACTGTGAAGACAACTGTTGGGAAGTGTTAAATTGTAATAAAATTAAACACCCTACAACTCTACCTTCAGATGCTGTCAGTGTGTCTCTGATCTCCTCTTTAGTTCTCATCTAACACAATTTCATGGTGTTGATGCGGTATCTGAAAATTCAATAGCTGCGCCTGTATGCCGGGATTATAATTTGGAGTCTCTGCGGGGGATGTAGGTCATCCTAAAGGCTCCATTTCCTCAAATATTGTAATCCCCTTTGTCCGGCTTTTTCAGCAGCTTTGACGACTCTGTCAAACCACAGTGCCCCGCGGGACAGAGCCTCCTCATGTAGGTGTCCTGTCGCATCATTAATCTACTTTTGTCATTACTTCTGCACAAGAAGTGATGTTTTCATCTGTGTGAGATCGTTAGCTAGCTTGATGGATTTCTGTGAAACTCGTGGGCGCTGAGCAAAGACGATCGAGATAAAGGTGTGGATACTCTCATCCTTAATATAGTAGCCATTTCCTTCTATTAGCTACACTACTGGGAATAAAAATGCCGCACTGATATTAATGGAACTTTGTAGAAGAGTTGGGTTTGTAACAAGGGAGACTCCAATAAAAATTGGAATTGGTAGATTCAGGAATTCTCATGTTAATGTAGATTCCCTATTAAAATTCCGTTAGTATTTATTGCTAATTATCCATCCAAAACTTTGGGGCACTCAGCATTTTTGGTTTCACATTAGGGTTTTTCGGTTGGTGGCTACATATTGTGACATGGAACTTTTTCCTAGCGTTTTTTTTTCCTTTTTCAATCACTTATGCATAAACGTTTAAGGCTTTTCATGAAACTTGTCGTAAAAGTGGTCATGTGGCAGAAATGGAAGTCAATGTAGGTAAATGGTTGGATATAGGGATTGTTTTATCACGTTTCCTAAAAACTTTTTTCACAATTTCACTCTTATTACAAAATAACTAATTGACAGATGTTAATGACACTTTGTACAAGAGTTAGGTAAGTAGCGAGTAAGACCCCATTAAAACTTAGAAAGAGTGGATTCAGGAATCCTGGTGTTTACGTGGGCTCCCTCTATGTACTTCAGCTTTCTCACAGTTGTCAAAAAACATGTCATTTTAGTCGCCTCAAATAGCCCGCAGGTGTGAACTGGACCATAAATGGTTCATTGTCTCAATGTTTCAGCCTTGTGTACCTGACTTAGTGCGGTATTTGCATTTAATACTTAACAAAATGTTCAAATTCATCAAAATCAGTTTTACTGACGCTTTATAATAACAGAAAGACTCAATTTAGGGTTTAATAAATAGATTAATGGGGCCATTGTTTAAGTGAAGTTGTGTCTAAAAGGTTAAAATAGGGATGAAGAATTCGTATTTGATTGTTAGAATTGGGATTGACCGTTGGTCAAAAGTCTTGATTTAATGAAAAGGGAAAATGTTTTCATACGTCATCCTCAAAGAGGTTGAAGTGAAGTGAGACACAAGAGTTAACTCCACCTTTATGGCCTTGTCTTTCTTTACTTGGGTCGTCCATACTCCTCCTGCGGAGCACAAAGGTCATGTTTATGGATTCACTGGGTGACGGGGTCAGCAGGATATTCCTATTTAACCTTGCTGGAGACGTACAAGAAACAGGAAGTCATTCATTCCCTGAGGGAAAAAAATGTTTACTTTCCATTGATTAAAAAAAACTGATTACAACATCACATCCCCAAACAGTTCCACTAATTCGCCCTAATAAAGGCCACACTAAACCT
This sequence comes from Lophius americanus, assembly GCA_037951165.1. Taxonomy (NCBI): domain Eukaryota; kingdom Metazoa; phylum Chordata; class Actinopteri; order Lophiiformes; family Lophiidae; genus Lophius; species Lophius americanus. Next base: position 1,502,465 of record JBBDHG010000031.1, on the reverse strand, counting down.
AACTGATTCCTGCTCCTCCGAGCTGCAGGGATAGTTTTGTGAAACCAAGCATGAACATAAAAAATTGATTTGTTTATATATAATTTCAGTTTAATGGGCTTTTTGCCCCCGATTCAGCGACAAAACCTGATTTACTCTACAGAAGAAACAGGAGGCTGTTCATTTTCTGCTGCTATGGCGTATAAACCTGATAACAAGTATGGCACAAGACAAGGCTGTCCATTGTGGGGAGAGGTTTTTTTCCCCAACAAAAGTCATTATGCTGGATCAATGCTCCCCAGAGAAACAGCAGGCTCAAACGCCACACACAGAGATGGAGGAGGGCGTTAAAATGTGTAACAGCCCCGGGCTTCTTTTTGATGGTTCAGCAGGCCAAGATACATACCACATACCTGCAATTATGTGGATGTTTTTATTCAGCCTGTAGAATTCCTCTGTCACGACACACACACACACGCACGCACACGCACTACCAAAAAAAAAAAAAAACCTGCACAAATTTATTTTGTTGGCTGCTTCATTAAACACTCCAAGCAACGGAGGTGGAGGGAATCCAGAACATTGTGTACGTAGCACAAAAAACTAACACAGTATCGTTAGATAATAGGCACATTTTGGTAGCAAATACTAATGGGTATCAAAGACATTAGTGGTTGGATAAAGAGACGAAAGCCCTTTGTAAACAAAGGTCACGCAACTGAGCTACACAGCAGTGGATCAACTTGCTACGCGGCCACTGCCCGAGCTACAGAAGCGTGATGTATAAGGCGTTAACAGTTAGAACATTTTCTGGAATAAATGGTACACTTTTGTCGTGAGTTGACCATTCGTTTATCGTCACAAAAGCTTTTTTGGTGCCTGAATATGCAAAAATCTTGAAAAGGAGTTTGTGTAATCATTTGAACATGAGACCATTTTCATCGCCACATAATCTAGCACAATGCAATTCTTGGGAAAACCCAAAACTAACTTTAAATGTTACACATCCCTTTAAGTGTTTTACCTTGCAGTATGGTCCTGGAAAACTATTTGATCCCAAATATTTAAGGGCATCAGCTAATATACCATAAAGGATGTTTAGCGAGAGAAAGAGCAGGACGTTAGTCATTTTTCCAGGGTATCATCCCACATCGCCCCAATGAAGTCCATACTGAAGAACAACAACAGAATAACCACGCTCTGGTGTGTGTCTTAAAGAAGGTGCTACTGAGATATGATGCTAGGGCTGGGTGATAAATCTTGGTTGCAATCACCACCATTAATATCTACATGTAAATTGGCAAATGGTCAGTTTAGACCCGAGACTTTTGTCAACAACACATCACATCCCGTCCTGCCTCTCTCCCTCACTTAAACTAAGATCATGTAGTACCTGAAGCTGAAAGGATTCAAACTTTTATACAGCTAGTAGCAAAATAGAACCGCCATGAGTGAAATCATGAAATGTTGTTTTTCTTGAATTAAAATCATACTTTTGATTATATTATTATTGATCATTTTGTTCTTGCTGCTCTTGTTGCCCTTGTTCCATTTGGAAGTTTTACACTGGATGCCCTTCCTGTGGCAACCTTTTCCATTTATCCAGGCTTTGGAGGGTACTTTGATCCAAAGTCTATGGCCAGATTGTCACGGTCAATTAATTTGACGTTATGAGGGTCAAACTATCATGGGACTGCTGCTTTTAAAGTTTGCACTCTCTCCAGTATTTTTATTTATTCCAGCACTGTGGCGATATTCCACTAGCTTCTTCTTTCTAGCCCTGTAATGGAGGTTGAATAAAGCGTACAGAGTAGAAACGGTTTCTCCAGCTGCTTCCAGCTCTTTGAACAACTCCATCCTCTGAAGCAAAGCTGATGTTACAACTTATTTTTACAACTAAGCAGCAGTAGTATCTTCATATAAAGAGGTTCACGGTGAGGTTAGCGGAAGCAGACGTTTCCAACACAGATACATCAAACCTGAGCAAGTAGATCCAGAACTGTCTGTGCTGCTACTGACGGTTGAGTTGTCATATTTCTGTGGAGTATCATTGCAGGTGATTAAGACGCCATGTGTTGACAAGGAAGAGGAAAACACCATGCATTGATTTTGATTTATCTCATACTATACATCATGAGCATGACAGTGTCATACAATGATGATCCACAACATTATAACCACTTGTTAGATGAATATGGTCTGTTGGAAGCAGGAAAATAGCCCAGCATAAGGATCTGGATGACTTTGAGATTTTCCTGGTCTGCATTAGTTACCTGATCGTAGTACCTATCCAAGTGCTCTAAGGAAGAGCAACTGCTACACTGGTGACAGAGTCTTTGATGAATGTCAGCCTGCACTGTCCAAGTAAATGCTGGTGCTGATAAGCTCCCCCTAGTGTAAGAAATTTACAATGGACTTACCAAGAATAAATCCAATTCTTCTTCGCACTAAGGTTTGTGAAGGTATAAAATTGAAAATGATCCAAGAAATAGTTTTTGAGTAATTGCGTTAACACGGAGGATCTGCGTGGGACGCGGCAATGATGATTCCATAATATCTCTTTCCGGGGATATAATAAATCTAATGTGCATACTGACATGTGATTAATTTTATGGGATTAATGTAAACATGTCGTTGAAGAGAGGAGCTGAACCGTTACACGAGAGAGATGCCTCACATCTGGACTGGCGCTTGCATTCTGGTTTCATCCATTCATTAAATCATGTCTGCAGGTCTGTCTTTGTCATCAGCCTGCAGCCTGTCGTCTTGGCCGCCCGCTCATGACAGCACATTTAGCCTCTGTGTCTCTTCTTGAATGTTTATATCCACGGGTCAAATAACATCTCATTTAGAAAATAAAGTCAGAAGGTTGTGGGAAGAGAGTTTTCCTGATAAAAGGATGCTGGCTGCTCTGAAATATCTCTCTCCTGGCATTAGCGAACGTCAGCTTTATGCAGATATCATGCCATAGAGTCGCAAAAAAAGACCCTTCTCTGCAAACCACCAGTGTGGGATTTTAGATGACATGTTAGAGTACTGTAACCGAGTTACTGTGGTTTCACATTTACATGAAGCAGCTCTTTGAAGAGAAACCGTGGCAACATCATTCACGTTCTTGATCACATTCTTGTGGATCTTGTCCTCAGCTCAGAGGTTGGGAACCTCTGTCTCTCCAATTCTTTGATTGATTGAAAGGGGCAACCTTCGCACCTTTAGCAGGTTGTGTCTAAGGGCTATTGATGTATCCCAAGAGAGTTTCCAGAGTCCTGAACTCTGATCTCTCAGGCCATGCCGGCACCTGAAGAAAGTCTTCAAATTGAAAAGACAAAACAGACACCTGTCTCCCCCACAACATCCAGGATTTAGCTATTGGACTGGACTTAGAGACACCTGTTTCTGTTGCTCGGCCGCAGTAAGGACCTTAGACCTTAGTTTGTTCTCCCGATTTGATAATTCTCATGGGTAACTGTTTTTAAATGCTTGTTTACCCTCTTAGTTGTAGGTTATGATTAATTGTCCAAATGTGAGACCTCTGCTCTGTCCCACTCCCTCACCAGGATTTTATACCTCTGTTTCTGGCACTGTCACAGAACAGCAATGATCTCCCATTCACCCTTGGACATATTTATAAAGAACCATTAGGTGCAATAGTCCTGCCATGAATAAGCTGTGTAAGCGCTAGTAGTCCTCCTCTCCTCGTCTTTCAAGATTGCTGAACTCTGTTGGCTGAGAACATGCTTGCAAGAAATAGTCTTCAAATATGGAAGACAAAGACTTGACTCCGTCACATCATCCCAGATAAAGATATTCTACTTGGTTTCTTTTGCTTGACCAGAGTGAGAACACTTTTTTGTTGAGTCCCATCTTCATCTTAGTGGTTTGCTTTGATGATAGTCCTGTAATGAACACGTTGTGTCAAAACAACAGGTAGTCCTCCTACCCATAGTTTGTCAGATTCCTGAACTGTGTTTGCTCAGAACATGCTTGAAACCAAAAAACAAAGTCCAGAAGCTCCTTACTTTGGCCAAGCGATAGAAAGAGAGATCTGACTCCACCACAGCACCCCTGACCAAGTTAGACCAGGGTAAGGAGCTCCTGGACCTCGCTTTGAATTCCAAATTTGAAGACTTTTTCTGTGGATTTTCTTCTTCAAGTTAGTGTATTGCATAGATAACATATTATCAAAACTTTAGTCCTCGCTCACTCAACCATGTATAGAGGTGACGATTTAGCACGTTTACTACTTGTCACTTATCAGTGTCCTTCTAGTGCTGGTCCAGAGCCCAGATAAATGGGGAGGGTTGAGTCAGGAAGGGCATCCAGTGGAAAACATATGCCAAATAAATAGGCAAAAGATGAAACTGATTACAAAACTGGATTGGTTGGGGTTCAGGTTGACTACAACCACCACTGGTACTGTAAGCCTACAGGGTATCAGCTATAACAATGAACGAACCAGGTCAGAGGTGGGACAAGAATATCTACTCCTCCAGCATTCACAATTTTTCTACAGAAACATAAGGTGCAATAAAAACATCAACAGTCCAGCCTTTAACATCCCTCCATCCATTTTCTGAAGTCATTTAACCTACTTGGGTGGGCCGCCGCTTTTCCTGATATTTGGCTAGCTCCCTGGACAACATGGAAACACAAGGTCAGCCCACTTGAACAGGCTATGTGAAGGGGTCTCATACGTTATAAAAGCCGACCCTTTGTTGATAACCATCATTCCTGGGCGGCAATGATGGCACTCCTGACCCCACCAACGAAACCAGCGCTCAGATTTCCTTACAGCATGGGAAGTCTGTTTCTCCACTTTATCCAGGTCAGATCAAATCGACTCTCACTAGTGGAGCACTCGTGACCCTTGGTGCCCCCTTCACTGCCATCCAGCCAGTGTCAAAATAACACAAGCATCTCCTTGGAAGGCGGCCGCTGCTGCTGTTTGAAATCATTGTGCCTGTAAGTATCTGCACGCAGATGCATTTCCAAATGAAAACAGAGCGTCTCTATTCCTTCACATTAAGAGCGTTTGCCTCCCAGCGTATGCGCACTGGATGTATGTGGCGCTCAGAAGTAGGTCATTGATTTGTAACTTGGACACTGATTATGTGTTGGCCTAGAAATGGGCTTTAATCGGTGTCTCTCATGTCAAAACAGCTTTTCGTAAGTTGCAGATATTTCAAGGTCAGGACAGCAGTTGTATCTCAGTTGCATATACCAATCAGCCTTAATTAATTAATATTAAAAGCCGCTGGCCTTATGTTGGTTAGGCACATTTCTGTTTGAACCAGCATCTGCTTTTTCAGGTTGTTTCCTGCAGCGTACGCTTTGCTGATAATATTTAGATACTTTCACTTAAGTATGATTTTGAATGCTTCTTTATCCACCACTGTTGCAGAACTGGAACACACATCAAGACCTTAAGTTCTTGAAATGGTCTGTGCCGGTCGTCTGGCCATCTCAAACTTGTGACATTGATAAAATAGCTTAGAGTGTGATGCTTGGCTGTCAGTTTGTGTTACAGAAGCTCTTCTGTGGAATCAGACAGCATGGGTGCTCATCAATAAGCAGTGAGCGCCCATTCTTTCATAGAGAACTTTGATAGGTACTAACCACTTAAGTCTATGAACACCTATGGTACATGCAGTTCTGGAGATGATCTGACTTGGTTACCTTACCATGACATTTTGGTCAGGGTCGCTTAGATCCTTTGGTTTGCATGTGTTCCTTGCTGCACTTGGTACCTAATATATCCCACTCATTGACTGGTAACCATGGTAACCATATAATCAGTGTTACTCTGATTTCCCCTGACGGTGGTTACAATGTTATGGCTGTTTAGCGTGTACACCAGACTCCATTTGTGAGATTTCAGGATGCCTTAGCACCAGAGGGGAAAAAAAAACATCGCTGAATATCATCCTTATCTCTCTTTATAGTGATGGGTATGTGCCAGCTCTGCAGACATGCCCAGTTCTGTCTTTGATAGGGGTTTCATTCGGATGCCATTTGAGCCAATAATGTAAATATTTCAGTCTTTGAACAAGCCAAGACCTGAAACTGCAAAATGCTGTGTCTCTGCAGAACTCTTCTGGAACGTGGGTGCAAAGGGAGGTTACTTCATGACCAAGTCGGAGTAAATCTCTTCTCGAAGCAGGGAATTAACTGTCAGCGAGCATCATGACAACTCCTTCCCTCGGTGTCTCGCTGCAGCTTGAAGCGAGCGCCGTATTAGCAGTGGATTTTCCTGAAATACCCTCGGGATGAAGCCTTAAAATTGTTTTGTAAATATAGTTGGATATGGATTCAGCTCTGCTTCCAGTGTGAGCTGATATTTAGCAGGGAGAACTAGTTCTAGCTCTCTGAATGGTGATTATGGGAGGTCAAAAGGGCATGTTTGTGTACTTCCTGTTCTCCTCCTCAGCCACAGCCAGTGTGGTTCCAGAACAAACATTGGAAGCGTGCTAGCATGAATGGTTTTTTTTTTTAAGTGGCTGCATTCCTCTGGTCTTTTCATAATGACACTATGTGGCGCTCAAAGTGCTCCAGTTTGCATATCATCTTTTGCATGGAGAGGGGAAATCCCGCCTCCTCCTCTCCATGCGTCTCCTGTGCACAATCTGTAGCGTGCATCTGTTTAAATGAACCCTCGCCATGTTTGAATTTGTTTCCAAGCGGGGCACAGACACTACCCTATCATAAAACAAGTGACATCAGCAGCAACAGCTGCAGGCTGTGGCACCGGGAGGAGAGGAGGGAGAAAAAGAGAGACAGAGAGAGGGAGGAGAACAATTGACCAGAAGCGACACGGGAAAGAGAGGTGACCTGATTGCTCAGCTGGCCAAGAGCACAGGAAGGAAGCTGCAGGAAAGGCTGGTTCCCTCAGTGTGGCCTGGCTCTCCGCTGCTTCTGGTGGGTCCCTCTCTGGCCTTCCTCCCCTCCCACGTCTCCCCGTCCTCCTTCCCGCACTGCTGCCTGTCACGGCTCACTACATCGGAACAAAATGATCAGCTCTCACCTCCTCATGAACACGGGTCATCATGGTAGCCATGCAAAGGCTGGGCCCTTTGTATTAGATAGGGATCACTGATGTCTGTGCGGAGGAGGAGGAGCAGCCGCAGCCAGCCGGAGAGGAAGTCAATATTGTTTTGGATTTTTACTACACATGTACGTTAGGGCATTTAATTTTTATTATTTTATTTATTAGCAATGTCTGCGGGGTTACCAATTTTGCAGCGCTATTAATTTCATCTTCCGGAGGAATTATTGGATGTGCGTTTATGATTCCTCCCTCCGCCAGGAGGAAGCACGTCGAGCACCTCTTTCGCAGCTCCTGTAGCTCCTAATGTAATTAATTCAAATCGCAATCATAGTAATAGCTTTTCAGATCAAATACCCAAGAGCCGTCCTAACAAAATAATCCATTCCTCTGAAAAACAAACACCCAAAGTCGCTCATCCCCTCCCTCTTCGGTGTTTGGCTTTGGCTTGGCGAGGGGAAGGGGTGGGGGCATCAGAAAGCAGAAGGACCTGCACATTTGCATACCTTTTTAGCATGTGGCCGAGGGAGCCTTTATTAAATTCAACTCCCCTGTGGGGGTAGGCCAACCCATGGAAGGAAGGGAGGGGGGAGGGGCTGAGAGTATCGAGAGGGAAGGGTGGTCTCGTCTCGGAGACAAGAGGCACCATCTGAGTCTGCAGACAAACAACAATGATTCCAGACACGAGAACAAGGGGGCAGCAACGGCAACGTCGTTGTCCAGCACTGAGGTCTGAGTGAGGAGGGGGACTGCAAGGGGGTGGGTGGGGGATTAGAGGATCTTTTGGGGACAAATTAGTGTTGGTGAAATCATTAGCTAACTAGAAGGGCACTTAGTAAAGCGGAGGCCCACCACTGGAGTTACACAATGTCAAACTCATAAACCTTTTGAATTAGGCGCATTTTTTTGATTTTTATCAGGATTTGGAACAAATGTCATGCATTCACAAACAACCCTGTAAATATCAAATTTGGGTCAATCAATAAATCAGAGTTAATGTCAAAATATGCACTGCCTCAAACATTCCTTGATTCACACATTTACCTGGATTTGTGCCAAAATTTAGTGGGGTCTCCTTGAGCAAGATCCATCCTCCCACCTAGTTTCATGGAATTCAGATCAGTTGTTCGGTTGAACCAACAAATGAACGGACACTGGAGTGGACATGGAGAGGTAATGAGATCAACAGCAATTCCGATAATAATCAGCAGAAGTTTGGTGATGATTGATTAAACTGTATAACTGTATTTTGGTTTTTGGCTTAGTTTTTCTCCGAACAAAAAATTGAAAATGCAAAAATAAGGCATCTTAAATTACCCGCATTAAAAAGAAAAAAAAACAGTTGGGCAACTGTTTAGGTATTAATTAACTAAATGTTAAATGGTAGCATTGTAGCAATCAGTGAAATAAATAATCTTTATTCACAAAATACTCAGATCTTGGTCTCAGAGCAGACCGAGGTTCACCAGCTGAGGCCCTCTTTAGAGTCAAAAAGTCTGTAAAGAGGAACAAAAAGGGAGGATCTCACTGGTTACGCCGACTCATCGTCTGTTATCCTGCCACTTTAATTTACATGGTATTCAGCTGATTCCAGCTGTTCATAGTGACGCACAAAGATATCCTTGATTTCTTCTCAACTACAATAGTTGTTCTTTCTTCCCCAAAAGAGTTTTCTTTTTCCTTGTCACTTTTTAATGTGTCTAGTCAGAAGACCATGACCTCCAGCTGGAGCCCAAATCACCACACAACTTGAACACAGTAGCCCTTTTTATACAGAGATCCTGCAACAACACCACAGTGAAGACCGCTCTCTAAAACCCCTTTGTTTGTTTACATGGAACAAAACAAGGTGGAACAGCCTTGTCCTGGTTTGTCCTTTTAAAATAAGAGCCAGGGGTCCGTGAACTATCGCTCAGTGGCACCTGTCTCTGGTGTGACGTCAAAAAAGGATTCACATGGTGAAAAACAAACAGTAATTTACCTTCACTGCTACATCGCGGTGGTGTTGGACCTCCTAGACAACCCAAATGTGAAAACATATAAGTTGATTTTATTCTGTCTTGAGTTTGCTATTAACCGCTACTACTCGGTCTTCTGTTTGTGAGCTGCACACATTATACGTTACCACAACATCACACCCCAGTCTTGCGTTCTGCTCCACATTTAAACAAATGTCAAATTCACATCCGATACTGCCTCCGTTGTTGTCTCGTTACTTGTCTATTGTGTTTAAACAGAAGGGGTGCATGGACAGATGGTGCACCGGGCCCGTCTTGAAGAAGCTACGAAAAAGGGGCTACGGTAACTGAAGACATAATTATCATTCCGGCTGGACGCATGTACAAGAATGAATTGTTTAAAGGGATCACACACTCTTATGAAAACAACCTATTTTATCAATTACACCCAAATGAAAGCACTTCCATGTGAAGTCAGGGCACTAAGGGCGGCTATAGCTCAGTGGGTAGAGCAGCCGTCTCCCATTCAGAAGGTAACCGGTTCAAGTCCCACCAGGCTCGTTGTGCAAGGCACTGCTCCCCAGGTGTTTCACAGGGGCCGCCCACTGCTCCCTCAGGGATGGGTCAAATGCAGAGAAATAAATTCCTTACATTTTACTGTGTATGGCTGTATGTGATCAATAAAGGATTTCTTCGCCAAACCGGGACTGAAGGTTTCCGCTTTATGCAGGATGTATAAATGGCCCCCAATGATTATTATCCCTACACAGAATCAAAAGCATCTAGTCTCAAAAATTGAATATTATCCTCTGGTTGTCCTGAGAATATCAAGTAGAACCACATAATAGGATTTTGCTGTTTGAGAACTGATGTTATTTGACAGTTTAGTCACACATGTAAGATGATGAACTCATTTTCAGATAAATCAGTAACCCCACTGGTTTTAGCTATAACAGCATTATTATTTCAATATCTTATTTTATTTCTTCATTCATTCTTTCTTCACCCATAACCGTTTATCCTGTTCAGTGCCAAGTCCCCAGTTCAACAACGGGCCTCTTATTAACACTAATAATATTCAGCCTTTTCTTTTTTTGGTATAGTTTGCTCTTCCTCATGCTCTTTGAGCTTCACTCCAAAAATAAAATTCATCTCTAGAAAGTAGAGGGAGCACATCATGGGGGTGGGGTGGGATGGGGTGGGGCGAGCATACACGACACTTGTGCGAACCCCCCGCCCCAAAAAACTACCCTCATTCTTACTGTTTTTTTAAGCCCCACCTTAGCATTTGGCACACCCAAGGCAAAGGGGGATGGGAGAAGGAGTATGAAGAAATATCACAGATGTTAGCCTCCACGAACCCCTTCCCCTTTACAGCCTTCCTGCTCAATCGGATCTCTTTAGCCTATGTGTTTTTTCCCCTCTCTCTCTCCCGCCACAAAAGACAAATGACTTCTTCCAACCTAATTTCAGTTGCAGCATGCAAGGGTCTGCCTCGACGCCTGCCGGTCAATTGACTTTGAATAGATACTGTGCAGATCTGAACCGCCCTGCAGCCCAGTCGGCTGGTTTGTCTTCCCACAGAGTCCTGACTCTTGACTCAAAGAGGATTTTCTGCAGAAACCCCGACCACCACCTTCCGTCTCTTACTTGTTTTTGTGTCGGCCTGCTTGTTCATGCATGAGAAAGTATTTTGCACCACATGCTTCAGGGCCAGTTGTCTGTGGAGTCCAGTGGAAACAGCAGGTTTAAGGTTTCAACCTATGCTACTACTTCTATGCTGTGTGTCTGGTTGTGACCGCGACGGGGGTCACAGTTGTGTGACATGCCAAACCCAGTCTGGTGGTGGTGATGATGGTGCTGTCACTCATCTCACCACACTGCGGGTCAGCTCCTGCCGTCATACGTAGTATGATCCTGCGCTTAATTTGTTTAAAGCGAGGAAAAACCGGGACCTATTGAGATGCTCTTGGTCGATGAAGGGCAGGAAGTGGTGGAGAGTCTTTGATTATTTGGCCTTTTTCTATTTCCCTGGGGAAATGTTGCTGCTTCATGCCTGGTAAAATCTTCGCCATGACCAGGAGGGACCTTCGATTGGTTCCTGATGTGTGAACAGCAGCCGTGTCTCAGGGGTCCACAGCAATTTATCCAGTGGATATAAAAGGACCTAATGACATTGTTATTTGCACAGACCTGTAGGAACCTCGTTGTGTTAGCTAAGATGTCAGACCCACTATTCCACTATTTTTTTTTGCATATTCTGTATTTTAACAGAGAGCTGGGTGCTTTGAAGAAGAGGGTAGAATAACTGGCCAACTCTTGTCTTTGAGGCTTGAGAAAAGCTGTGCTGCATCAACGCTGGCTTCTCTCTCTTCCCCCAGCAGGAACTGGCTAATTTCCTGAACTTGATATACCATTCGGTTGACACAGAGGGAAACTTCTAAGAGAGGTGGATCTCAGAGAATTCTCCACTCTAAAAGGCTTAATGAGTGTTCAAATCTCTGGGTCAATGCTTTTTAATGTTTAACAGGTGACGCAGGAGCTTTTTTCTCGCTGACTTTTGGGGGAAAAGTTAGCAGTCAGGAAATTAAAGCTTTGCAGGGTACTGGAGAGAAAGAGGGCTTTTTAGGGTTCCTTGTGTTTAGTCGTTCCCTCATTTATAGATTCTCACCTGTAAAACCTTCAGTTTGTAGTTTACAATGGTCACTTCAAAGAATCTGATCCTTCACTTGACTCAATCTCTCTCAGTCACAATCTATGGAAAGTTTTCCTTCTCTCAAGCCCTTAGGTAGCTCTTTGTGTCAAAGGTCGCAACCTTAGCTGGAGGTCATCTCTCTTGTCTTTGGATGGTTCACACTACGACCATCTTCCCTTACAGACTGACCGTTTTCCAGTTTGCTTTCTGGTGCTTCCTCTCCTCATGATTCCACAAAGTGGTTAACATTTGTAACTTCCTCCTTTAGTTTAGATGAACCCTTGACCGACTTTAACAACCTTTTGTACATGGAACTTTTCTTTAAAAAGATCTAGGCGCCTTTGCCATCGAGGTTATGTGTCTCTGTTGGTTTGTTGTCTGCTTAGTTGTTCTATTTGACGGTTGGTGGGTTAGTTGTTTGTTTGGTTAGTTGGTAAGTAGGTTGGTTGATCTGTAAGTTGATTGTAAAGCTGCATGATTAATCTAATGGCAATCAACAGTCACAATGTCAGCCTGTGCGATTACATGACGTACAAATGCTGTGATTCAATTAAATAAACATGTGAGAGAAGGTGACTACATATTGTCTATTTGTGTGCAATCGGTTTTTAGCTGATTGGGTTCCTTGTTTAGGTCTTTTGTTTATTTGTTGGTTGGTCAGTCTTCTGGTCGTTCCAATTGTAGTTTGGTTGCTTGGTTGGTTGGTTGTATAGTTTGTTTGCTGGGACTGGAAAAATTATCCAACAGATATTAATTAAACTTGCTAGATGGATAGGACGAACATGTGTTATGGATTAGTGTTAAGCAACAGATCCAGCAATTTTCCTACTTTGTCTTAACATTACGACATCAGGTCTTTCTCAACACCCTCACCAACTCCACAGAAGCTGCAATGATATCAATGAAAGCTTTCAGGTATGGGTGAGGCAAACTTAACATAGGTGTAGTTCGGCCTTGGTGGAGGTATGCGGTTTATCTCGTGCCATTGTGGTTGCTCTTATCTTGCTCTGAAACACTTGTGCAATAAAAAAAAAAAAAGAATAATTTCCAGACAAAGCACTTGTTTGCCTTTGTACGGCTCAAGCATTAAACTTGTGCAGAGTATTACTTGAGCCTATTGATTGGAGTCCTCTGCAGCAGAGAGGCCAGTGTGCAAAATCAATGCTTTATTTTCTCCTAGGCTAGCCGTATTCATGCATGTCAGTGAAAATGAGAGGAAAACCAGGGAGAACTCATTTACCTCCACTCTATTTCATCCGCACCGGTGACTTCAGGGGCTCATAGGGTAAATTTAGTTTTGTTCTTTGTCGTCTCTGTGGCCCTCATATCTTTTTCACTCCTTATCTCCATCGCATTAACCACGATGATTCAGCATGAATCCACCTTTCTGTAGTAATGGCTGGGTGATGTCATGCTTGTTTTTGCAGCGGTTGCACCGGGAGGTTGTGTGCGTGTCACTTTAGTCAATGTAGAATAGAGTGTGTGTTCATTCTATAGCTTGTTTAAAGTTGTGGCAGTGCTCATGATGGTGATAAGGTTTTTTATTACTCTACCATCTGCTCTAATAGGGCTGCAGCTAACAGTCATTATCGATTCATCCGCAGACCATTTTCTCCATTAATTTATTGTCTGGTCTATAAAATGCTGAAAATACCTGCTGCATTTTCCTAATGTGCTTGTAGACATTATCAGATTTTTTATTTCATCCAACATTTGAGGATTTCTTTTTTTCCGATGGTAGAAAACAAGAGAAAACTTACAAATCCAAACTGGCTGGTATTGATTTCTCGTCATTTTTGGTTAAAAAATGAGCTCCAATAATTAAGATATGGACAAGGGAGGTACTAATTAATTTTCTGGTATTTTCATAAACCAGAGCAATAAGGATATTTTCTGAGCTTCATTTCTACAGTGATAACCATGAATTACTCATTTAATTGGAATTGTCTTGTCTTCATTTGCAAGTGTGTGTTTCAGCAAAAGGTTATAAATAAATAAGAGGCTCAGAAACCAAAATACGATTCCAAATTGGATTATTTACGGAAGTTTTTCCACAACGTCTCCTCTTCAATAAATATCAACGGCCTTAAGAAGTCAGACTCACTGGTACTTTTTTGTTAGGCCGAATAAAAGCAACAGTGTAAACATTTGGATATGTTTAGCTTTAATCCAAGCAAGATATGACATATTTCTACAGATCCGACGAAAAATCTTTTTGATTCTTCGCTGCCATCTTGTTGATGCATCCATCAATGTAAAGGAAAGATGGAATTATGTGGGTGTTGACTGTTTGAGAAGGATGCATTTATTTTCCTGAGATTAGATAGCTGTAGTTTAAATGGTCTTTAAAGCTGATTGAGAATCTATCGTGAAAACAGTTTGTACATCCAAAGTCCTCGCTCTTTAATCTCATCGTGTTTACGATGTAGACTGTTCAACGATAACATTCTAACCACGGACAGGTGAAGTCGGTATAACATTGATTATCTGGTTACCATGGTTACCTTTTATATTGGGAAGGAAATGTGCATTTTATCTTGACACTGATGTTTTGGAAGCAGGAAATAGCCAACTGTAGGAATCTGAGCCTCGTTGACAGACTGTTATGGCTGAACGACTGGGTCAGAGCAGTGGTTGGTACCTACCAAAGTCGGCTGAGGAAGGACAGCTGGTGAACCAGAGACAAGGTGGTGGGCCTCCAATGATGACTGAGACACATGGAAAGCAAAGGCTAGCTCTTGCTCTCTACCTTAGGAGCTGCTGTAGCACACATACTGGGTCTTCTGGGTACGCGTGCGTCCTCATCCTTGCAGTGTGTTCAAACACAGTTTTGACGCAAGGCTCATCATGGCCTCTGGTTCTTCTGTGTCTGTTTGGCTTCTTACGTGAGTTTGTACAACGCAAATGAGAATGGGACTCCTTATCCACTTCTCTCAGGTATATTTTCTTCTTAAATACTGTATGTGTGAATCAGCCAAGCTCAATAGCCAGAGGAAGAAAATCAAAATTGAGATATGCAACTAAAGATATTTGGCTTCTGGATATAATACATGGAAATTTGGACGAAAGCAAAGAGTAATTTCTAGAGCAGCACTGAATTAACCTCTTCCATTGTGTGGCTCTGAGTTGCTGCTTTGGTTGGACATGATGTCAGAGAGAGGACACGGAAACACAAAAAGGGGTCAGTGGACAGGAACATGGCTGCTGACAAGCTGCCTGCATGTGGGGTGCTTTCGCTAACGAGAAGCAATTGTGCCCTCGGTGAAGGTTAACTCTCTGATTATGGGAGGCAGGAAGTGTTAGCTGCCTCCCCTGTACTTTTCCCATCCGTGGCCTCTGCCAGGCCTCAGAAGAACAATCCAGCCCCTGTGACTAAAAGGGAGGGAGGGAAAGAGAGAGTCAAAGGGAGGACCAGAGCGGAGGGGGAGGAGAAGGAGGAAGGGGGGGAGAGGGCGGGGGTAAAGAGTGGAGAGTTCCAATTCTGCAGGGTAACATCAGGCTCCTGCGTTATGCAAGTGTTCCCTCTCTGTTTGCCTCGGTTTTGATACAGATTGCATGCAGCACAGTGGTAATACAGAACATTCGGTCCTTCCCTTCTCCACCAAAACAGCCTCCATTTAAGGTAACCTGGACATATTTCCCGCCGCAGTCAGACCCGCAAAGAGGACGGCCGCTGCCAGATTCCAACACATCTCATTTAAGCACCCAGAGAATACTCACAATATGCACAGACACACACTCATAAGTCACCATACTGAATCAACGATCGCATCTTTGTTAAATTGTCCAGGAAATTGTTTGCGGTGCTTCGATAACACAGGTGTTTATATGGTAATTCTCTCTGGAGGCTGGATAAGAATGAAACAATAAAGTCATTAGAGTGTTACAAGAAGAAAATGAAAGAACGCCCCTGCACACACTGCAACGCATCGTACACACTGGCGGAACTGTTACACATGAATTCATTAAAAAAAGCCTTTGTCAGCTGCCTTAATGACCCTTGATGTGTGTGAACCTTCGCCAAGTTGTCCACGGTAGGGCAATTTATCTCCACTAGCCCTAAGAAAAAAAGAGAGAAGGCTGGAGTTCGTCTCCAGATATAATAAATGATCCTGCCTCATCTAAGCCATTAAAATAGCTCCTCTTAAGCACTTAAACCCAAGTAATACAGAGTTTAGTCATCGTGGGTATGAGGTGACGCCCCAATTCCCTCGGCTCGTATGCTTTGCTTTTTTATTATTGACAGTGGGCTTGTTTTCCAACTGTCAGCATTTCATATCCTCATTCGGCGGTTGAAGTTCTGACCTTGGTTGGAAGCCATCTTTCTGTCTGACGGCGTTTCATTCAAGACACTCCGGCCTGTCAGAATCTCATCAATCTCAAAGCTGGGTCTGTTTTTGTTCGAGGCAAAAACCTTTCAAAATAACACATCATCAGTGGTGGTAGATGTACTCAGATCCATTACTTGAGGAAAAGTTTTAATACCACAACGTGAGAATACTCCACTACAAGTAAAATAACGGAATTAGAAATCTTAAGTAAGAGTACACAAGTATTATTAGCTAAATGTACTTGAAGTATCAAAATAAAGTAGAAATGGGCTTGTAGAGCGGCCCCTCATATTGTTTAACTATTATATAGGATGTTTTTGGATTAACATTAATATTACTTCATTAATGTGTAAGTCTATATTAATGCTTTAAATGTCAGAGATGGAGGTAATCAAAATACTTTAAGTACTGTCCAGTAATTGATACTAAAATATTATCATTGCAGTTTTATAAAATGGTTGTCCTGGTAACAACTTTACTTTTCCAGATAAACATAGACAGCTTTTGAATAATTTAAATGTCTTGAGAAGCAGGAACATTTTCTCAAGTCATTCAGGAACACTTAATCATTTTCACAAATATTCAAAATTAATCCAGTTGTAGATTGTTGGTGTTCTTGGTAACTAGAAACTACAGTTGTCAGAAATCTCTAGTGGATTATAAAGTAAAATATTTCCCTTTAACATTACAACACTTGAGAAATGTACTTAGTTACTTCCAAACAATGTACATATGCAAAACTGGTGCTTTTGGATAGTTCTGATATTTCCCATGAGTCTGAGGTGGTCATCCAGGCTTTGCAAATAACTGCAATACCACGAAACCACGATCATGTCATGGCCCAAACCATACGATGCGTCAAACCTCAAAGAAACACTGATACCAGTGAAGTAGTTCTTCAGTTCTTCTGTATCTGGAAGGTCAGCTCACCAAGGCCTGCCCTGTCCCCGCCTGTGTCCAGTCAACCGCCTTATAGAGAAGATGCCAACATCATGACATCATGGGAGGGTTGTCTTCATTTTTAGTCCTATTATATATTATGTCTTCATCTTTAGTCCCCTTTAGAATACCTGTATGCTGGAGCCTCTGCAACGATTAAACTTCCACATTTGGAGTTTAGTCAAGTTTTTATATTCTATTCAATTCTATCATCTACATTTGGAGATTTTGTCTCGGCCGCCATGTCTAGGTTTGGGGTAACGATTAACGAGAAATATTGCAGAAGCATGGACTGTTGTCGGTACTCACATGCTGTTGGTCAGCTGCCAATAAAACACAAGAAGAAGTTTGTCAATAGAGCTTTATACAGTCTCAGTCACAGCAGGAATTTATGATACCCAGGAGTACAACATATTTCTAGCTGTCTTGAGCCTTTGCAGAGTCTGATCAACCCCTTTAAAAACGGATATTTACAGTTTTGTAATAGAGGGTCCTTGGAAAAATGTAAGTGTGGCGGTTTGTGACTATCTGTGATGCTCTGAAAATATGTCTTTCACTTCTTTCCAGCCATTGTTTATACATAATTGGAGAATTGAGTCACTCGGAGGAGTGATGTGATTAAAATCAAATATTCCAGTTACATTCGTGCAACTAAAGCAAGGAAAAGTTGACTTCCCATTCAAGAAGAAGAAGCTTTGTCTCCACATAAAGATATGTGGAGACAAACACAGAGATTTCTGTGTTTGACCCATCTCTGAGGAGCAATGGGCAGCCCTGTATGGTGCCCGGGGTACATTATTGCACTTCGGTGGCAAACTCAACTAAATGTAGAACTGCAAGGTCCAGGAATCAGACCAAAAGCCTATGATAACAGGACAACCGTTCTACGTCCTGACCCTCGCAATGGACCACATTTGATCCAGTCACCTATTGATGCCCACTGTATATACTAAGTGTCCACAACTAACTGAGGTATAGAAGGAGCTATTTGACATATCATGTTGTGTGAAAACACCATTACACATTGTGCAGGTCGTAAACAGCAGGAGGATGTTGTCGATTTGACCTCAACATAGTCCGACACGCTTCTTGCTCAATGTTTGGCAGGTCAAATCTCCTATTAAGGTCATCTGTTAGGACGTAAAGGTTTTTCTCGTCTCGTCAGTTTAACAACCGACTTTGGTGCAGGACACTGGAGTTTGAATCCCGGATAAATTGGAAGGTTGTGTCAGGAAAGGGCATCCGACGTAAAAAAAATAAAAATAAAAAAACCAGCGCCAAATCAATATGTGGAACGAGACGATCCTCTGTGGCCCCTAAAGAAAGGGGAAGAGCCAAGAGAAGTGGCAGTCTGATCCTTGAGTACTGAATTGGAAATTTTGACTTCACCTTCTGGCTCTAGACACACACACAGAGGACGGTAAGTTGAGGTGCGACAAGGTGAGCACAAAGATACCTGTCCACAAAGATGCCCACTCTCATCTGATCCCGACACATCTGTCCTACAAAGGAAAGGCTGTACACAGCGTGATCACACGCCCAGCCTGCCTCTGTTGGTAAATAATGAATAGGTCACACCTTGTGGTCTCTTCCAGGATGCATCCCTCTCAGGCGGTGGTCTGGGAATAGCTGTTTTTCCGTGTGGTGGAGAGTTAACATTAATCAAAATTCTCCTTCAGTCTTCACTTTAGTGGCATTCTCTTTAACCCTCGGCATTGTGCCTCTTCTTTTGTCACACTCTGAATAGCAAAGCACCTTTTAAGTTTTTGCAAATGTTTTGCACTGGTAGCATTCGCTGAGCGTTGGATGTCACGGGGTCAAGACGAGGTGGCGATCTCTACAAGGAAGCTCAAACAGAGAGTGTCCACGAAGAGGACAGATGATGGGGAGAGAAGCGCTGAGATGACACGTGCAAGCTATTTCAGAATGGTTCTTTGTGATCTCTTCACGAGATAAGCAAGCCCGCCTGGAAGAATATTTGTTTGAGTGATGCATCATCAGTCATGCCAGCATTCTGTCTCTCTTTCATCAAGAAGGCTTGTCTTGTTAAAAAGACATGTGCTGTTTGGAGCTACAGGGTTTCCATAAAGGCTCCTAATGCTGCTTAACAATCAGAAAGTTAGGATTTTTTTTATGTTCTTAGACATTCATACCTAAGCCAAGACCAGAACCATCTTGGCAAAGATAAGAATTATGCCAAAAAACTTCTGTAAGGGATTCCACTGAACTTGGCGAAAGGATTTTTGTGAGAATCTAGACAAAGGGGTAGATCCAGGAATGTTTTATGCTATCACAAAAGGAGGCATGTAGGGTTTCCCCTGTCCATATGTAGGCAGAAACAGGGATATAGAATGTAAATGTAATGACATCTCACAAGTCCTTTGTGGAGCACCCCTAAAATGTGCATCCTATAATTTGTTCCTTCAATTTCCTTTTTCTTTGTATCATTTTTGGCATATTTGAAGTTTTTCTCACATTCAACTATGATAGAGGAGAGGATCTATCCACATAAGCCGTAGCAGGGAGATCCAGCCTGATTCTTGAGTCTCCATTTTCTTTTACTTTGTGAGATTTCTTCGACCTTTTTTCCATAATTGCTTAAGAACAGCTGATCTGATGTCCGTAAACTCCCTACGATGGTGACACATGGGCCAGATTAGCTCAGCTAGTAAGTCAGAAGGCTCTTCATTTTGTTGGAGCACAACTCTAAATGTGTACATTCTAGCTTCACCAAACTTCATTCATAAATCAACCATGATACGTAGTTGTGCCTTTTGATATTTTGAAGGGATGGTGATTTTGTCCTGAACCGATCACGCCAACTAAACATTCTAGCTTGCCTAACCACCTATCTAATATTGTAAAGGTCTGTGATGTCACTGTGTGTTTGGACATCTTTCTGTCAGAACCAACATAAACCTTTCCACCAGTTTGTGCACCAGTAGCTCTTCTAAGGGATTCGACAACAAACACGGGTCAGCCTCAACTCTACACACTGTCAACCAACCTATTTCCGGTTGACCACTTCCTCATCCTTCCTTAGACCACCTTCATGGATAACAACCACTGCAGACCAGGAACTGACTACAAGACCTGCAGTTCTGGAGATGCCCTGACCCATTGTCATGTCATTGTCATGTCATTGTCATTGTCATTCCCATCTTAGTTTCTGCCTTCTCAAAGTCGTTCATATAAGCTAGTCCATTTATCCCCACCCATTGACATGTTACTATGGTGAATGTATGATAAATATTATTCTGACTTGGTCTGACATAGATGGTTACAATGTAATGGCTGACAGACTGACTGAACGACGCTTGCAAAGTTTTATCTTCATTTCGAAATGTCATTGAATTGGTTCAAGAAACGCTCGGAGGGTGCATTAATTTCAACAGGTCAGAATACTTACAGATTACACAATGATGACCAGCCCTACTTCCACTGTGATCCTTCACAATAAGAGCGCTTAAAATACATTACTCCTTCTGAAAACGACCAAAATAGGAATCAGCTGTCAGTTTTTATAAATATCGGTGATCGGCCAAGAAAACTGCAAACGGTGCACATCCAAAGGGTTTCTTAAATACTGATCCGTTTGTGGTCGAACTCCTCAAGGTGATGTCAGGGAGGTTACACCACGTCCAGAAGAATCTGGTTACGCCTGGTTAACTCTAAAACCAAAAATGATGCCACTGCAAAAGCGGAGAAAAGCAGCAATTTCACAAGTCATATTGATACAGTTGCTCTATAACAAATCGGTAAGTTCTCTAATAGTTCCAGGACCGTGTTGAAGACACGATTAAGACACCCTTTGTCTGCTGTGCTGTCAATCTCCTCCTTGAAGCCACGTCTCCTCCCAGCACCTCGCCGCTTTAGATTTCTTCAAAGTAGTTTGTTTATTCAAGAAGAAACTCTCCCACTAGTGTCTGATATGACGACTTCAGTCCTGCTTATCATCGGCGCGTACCGTCTGTGGCTGAGATAGTGTGGGGCGAGTGCGTCACAGACGGCGTGTGATTGGAACCGGATCCAGCAGTCAAACACTGTTTTTATCTCGTGTATATCAATGACGGTGCTCACCAGCGCCATGGCTCACCGCATTGTTTGTTGTAGCAGCACACCTTTTCTGAAGTGGCGCTGCTCTGGCCTTTAATATTCCGCATATTGCTCTGGTGTCAGGGAAGCGGGGAAGCAGCAGGTTTACAGACGGCTGCTCCTCCAGTCGATAGTCTTTACAGGGCTTTGTGTTAACACAGACAGCACACGAGGAACAAGATGGCAAAATAAACTGGTGTCATCCAGGAATTAGAGCTGCCCCCCCCCCCCCACCCCCCCGAATCACAGGAATGTTTACCGTCCTGCAGAAGCGGATAAATGGAAACGGAGAATAACACCATGTTTCCTGTCTAGTGATTCGTAAAACTCTTGAATTAATTGTGGTCTGGAAAGCTGGCTCTGCTTCCAGTGAGCGTTCCCTGTAAACAGTGGAAAGGACTCTCCTGGCCCACCAGCTCTTTCCATTCTTTCCACTCTTACACACTTTAAGAAACATTCACTTTTTGGATTTGATTTGTTTAAAGGATAATTGCATGTGTCTTTCTTCCAACTGGGGTTCAGTTTTTCATTGTTTTTGGCCAGAAAGTTACAATATAAAGCAGCATTATTGGGTTTATGGGCTAAACTCGACTGTTTATCAGCTGTTTGCAATAAACAAATAAAACAAGAACAATTTAAAACTCTGAACAGTTTTTCCCTCAATATAAGACAAACAATACTGTTTTTTCTGTCTATCACAATCTCTTATTGATTCCAAAACCATCCATAGGATTTTTGTGGAGATGTTTAAGCCACTATGGCCTTCTCAAAAAGGATGCATAGCCAGACACCGGCGTCTGGCAACATCCAACCATCCATTTCCTTCCGCTTATCCGGGCCGTGTCACGTTGGCAGCAGGCTTAGAAGGTATTTCCAGATATCCCTCTCCGTAGCAATACAGTAGACCATCCTCGGGGATCCCAAGGCGTTCCGAGGCCAGAAGAGAAATATCGTCCTACGGCAAGTTGTGGACGAGCCTGAAAAAAGTCCAAAGGGAGGTGTCCTGGAGGCATCCTAGTTATAAGCCCGATAAACCGCAACCGGCTCCTTTAGGCTCGAAGGAGCAGCGGCTCTACTCGGAGCTCTTTCCGAATATCCCAGCTCCCTAACTTATGTCTAAGGCTAAGCCCAGCCACCCTACGAAGGAAGCTCATATCAGATACTCGTGTCCTTGACCTCATTCTTTCTGTCACTACGCAGAGCAAATCACCATATGTGAGGGTTGGAACGTAGATGGACCGGTAAATTGAGGGCTTTGTCTTAAGACAGTCGTCGAATGACAACGTTCCTGAGGGATTTTCGCACATTCACACAAGTCTTCCAGTTCTGCGATATTCCTGGATTTCTTGCTGTGACGATATTGGGAGATTTTCAATGGGATTCAAGCGAGGCAACTGTGAGGGCCACTCTATAGAATGTAGAAGGACTTCCTTTGGACTTCCAGACACTGTTTGGGATCCCTGCCTTGTTAAAAATTAAACATTTTCAACAAACCCTTCAGGTTCCAGAGCCCGAGGAAACAAAGTAGGTTCCGCACTTCCTTCATTCTTCATCTTCTAGACAGACCGATGATCCATGAACCCCAAAACCACCAGTTTTGTTTAATCTCTCCAAAGAACTGCAGATTAGTAACTTTTGTGATTTCCTTACAGTTTCTATACGACTTAGACTTAGACTGAATGAATTATTGATCCGAGAATGGGAAATTCACTTGTTGCAGCATCAGCGGTTTGAAATATACATATTACAACACCATACGCATACACAACACCAAGATAAACATTTTAAAACAAGAATATAAATATGACTTTAGAGCTCTATGTAGAGTCTGTGTGCAGGTTGTATGCTGTTAGAGAGAATATGAGCCTTTTCTAAACCTTTTTTTTAAGCATTTGTGCATGTAGCTCTGACATTAATTAAGACCTTAACTGATACAACCTTTGGATTCTACTGCTGAGGTAGTTCTGTGACGGTTGGCTCAATGTTGGAAGGATGATGTTCCGAATGATTTTGAGGCTGCATTCATCAGTAAAAGCAGCATTCTGTCCTGAATGTGGAAAATAATCTGTTCCATTGAGCTGCTTAAACTGATCCTGTTTCATTTGGTTACTACAAAAAGCTCATCAATTGAAGATTTCGACAGTGAACCGAACACACAATGGGGGCGGAATATTTTTCTTTCTTCTAACTGTGATTGCTGAGATGTAAGAGATCCGTTGAGTCGAACAGAGGAAACCAAATCTGCGGTCAAATGATGAAACAGCTTGTAACGTATATTACTGCTTATGTGAGCCCGTCCCTAATGTGTCACCACAGCTACGCTATGTATATTTAGCCCAGCTTAAAGAAACAGTCATTATTCACTTGCCTCCATGCTGATGGAAAGTCGGGTTATTTTTCTAAAGTCTGCCAAACATTACTGGAGCCTCACAGTAACACAGTGTTGCAGCATTCCTTGAAAAAACTAAAGAAGATGGAGAATAGTTTGATAATACAAACAAAATTACTCCTACGGCTCACAAATACACTTTAAAATAAATCTTCTCTGTCGCCCCGTCAGCGCACGGCCTACAAGATTCCTTAGCCAATCACGAACATTGATTGTCTTGTTAGCGTAACACCTGTCAGTGGGTGAACGGTGAAAGTTAGCCACTGTTATCTGATCCCACAGAAGAGCTGCTGTAGCACAAGTTGTTGAAAAGGTTTGACAGTAATTCGCTTGATAGGAAGGTTTCATAACTGACAGTGACATCACAGCGTGCTGTGTTTGAGGCTGCGTAGCTGCAGACCGCTCAGAGTGACCTCTGACCCCTGTCCACTGCTGGAAGCTCCTATATCAGCATGGGACAACTAGACGCCAGAGTGATGGAAGTGATGAATTATGTTTTACGTCACATTATGTTGACAGCCAGGTGGTCTGCGGACTCCGCTGAGTTTATTAACATTCTCTCCAGCAAACTGTAGACATCATCTACACTTCCTGGTTGATCCTGTTACAGCTCCACCTAATGGCCTGGCATAGGAACGACGTGTTTAAAGCAGTTTTTGCAATTCCATGTGTACAAGGAACTTTTTCAAATCATAGTCATCTGAATGCTGAACTTACTTTAAAAACTCAATGTATAAAATTTAACATTTTTGGCTAAAACGGTGTTGTTTAATAGTAATAATAATAGTAGTAATGATGATATAATGTAATGAAATTCGGTAATACACAGTGCAACTTAGTAAAATTATTTCTCTGCATTTAATCCATCCCTGTGGAGCAACTGGCTATGCCTGAAAAGCTCCCGGGGAGCAAACTGGGGTTCATCTTGCTCAATGACCCTTGTAGACTGCTGGAAGTTGGAACTCTATCCAATGAGTTATAGTCAAGAGGGGCCTTGCTGCCAGAAACCACAGAAAACCGTCTGAGGTCTTGTGGAGTACAGGCCTCGACAGTTCGGAGCTGTTTTGGCAGCAGAAGGGAGCTTAAGCGCGATTATGTTGGTGGTTACAATGTTATGGATCATCATTACATCCTGTTTCTTTAAGATGGTTTGCACTGTTGGTAAGACTTCTTAAAGTTGTGATATGAGTCATGTAAATAGGCGCAAAGTGGCTGAAACTAGTCAAAGTCAGACATAAGGGGCAGGCTGTTAATGAGCCCACACGTCTTGTTTTCATTTGCCCGCCTTCCTTCTGCTTTTTGTATTGTGCCGTGTGATCAAGATACTAAATCCTTTGCCTCAGGCTCTCCTCCAGTTTTTGATTTTTCTCTCGACAACACTGAAATCCGCCGAGGCGAGGAAGAAAGACAACTTTTCCCAAGTTTGGTTGTTGAACATACTATCGAGTGTTGAACATTGATATTGACTGGCGTCCCAACAGACCAATTTAATCTTGGCTTCGGCTCCTACACGGCACAAGGAATCACGTTATTAAGCCTCTTTAATGAAACAGTCAGGACGGACCCTTCATATCTCCTCGCACTAAAAACACCTCATCTAAATGGAAAACACATTGTCTTCATTATTTGCGAGTGTTGAATGTAGGCAGTTGCCATGGTTACAGCCATCGGAGGCTGGAGCCTGGTTTGAGGCCACTGGGGCTACGGGAACAAAGTGGCTGCTAATGGTGAGATTGTACAAATGTCTCTCTGAGAGGGTTACTGCTATTTCCATGTTGGCCAACACAGTCGCCGCGCAACAAATGATCATCCTCGCATCATATCTCTGTGTCAGCGCCAAGCCTGCTTAATGAAACAAGATAAATCTCACCGGTTATTTGCTCCTCCATGACACCGGCTTTGTTTTCTGCTTTTAAAGAGCCTCGCTGAAACTTCCTAGTGTACACCAATCAACATGCAGATTGTCTCCGCAGCACGCCGTCCACCCTGGAGAATTAAGATGCATACTAAGCACTCGCTCCAGTTTTGACTGCTGTGTATGCTTTTGAGACAGGAGGAGAGGTGGAGAAATGGCGGTGTATAATTCATTTTCCTTGTCTGGATGCGGCTTGAATTACCTTTAAATCCCATGCAGCCATTGCAGGTAAATGAGTGTTTCGGCAGCTGATAAGTGGTCGGGAATCAGGAACGGAGGTGTCTTTATTTGTGGAGAGAGAGACATTACTAATAATAGAGGAATTGGTCATGCGGGACCTCTCTGCTCCGTGATTCATGTCAGATAATAATTGGTTTACCTGAAACGACGGTCTGTGTTTAGACGCTGATGGGGCAGCGGCGGAACAAATTACTATGGGGTTGCCCTCTGTTAAGGCGGTGTTGACCCCAACCAGGGAGGCTGTCTGATCACCAACACAGCTCCATGCCATAAAGGCCAGCCTAGACTGGGAAGAGGATAGACCAGGATATAGACTCCTATATAATATTTCATATATACATATTTAATACATATATATGTGTGTCATTACAATAATTGTATACTCAATGATGCACAAACTTTTATAATGATTACTTACTTT
The DNA here is from genome assembly GCA_037951165.1 of Lophius americanus. NCBI lineage: Eukaryota > Metazoa > Chordata > Actinopteri > Lophiiformes > Lophiidae > Lophius > Lophius americanus. Next base: position 1,476,461 of record JBBDHG010000031.1, on the reverse strand, counting down.
CACGCATTACTGAATTAGGTAGGTGTTTTCAGAATAATTAAACTCTGAATTAAATCAATTCTTTCTCAAAAAAAGGATCATATTTGTGGGGGGAGGGAGTGTTGTCTGCAGGTCTCCCACTCATTTTTAACGCTGCCTGACAAACAAAACTGACAGACAGGATTAAATGCACAAAAACACACTTCATAAAGGTTGTAATCTAATGTTTCTTACTAGAAGTAATTATTGAATTAAGTAAGTGTTTTCAGAATATTTAATATAACTAACATCTGGTTTGAATTTAATTGTTTCTCAAAAAGTCATATATATATATATATATATATATATATATATATATATATACTGTATTTGGTTTTTTTTGTCCTGAGTGTTGTCTGCAGGCTCATCATGTACTGAGCCTGATAGATGAAGCCCAGGGATTAAATGTAGTTAATTGCATTTTCTGCTACTTGTACATGTTGTTTTTCCATCCAAATCTGTTCATTTGTCATCGTCATTGAGGTTTCCTGACAAGTTATAAATTCAACTTTCATGAAATTTGGTGTTGGAGCTTGAACAAATCCTTTGGAATGTTTGAGATCCAGGAAGTTGCATTGATAGTTCTTCAACTGTTTATCCCCTTAACAATAACAGGTGAGTGAAGTCGTTAGTGTGTCAGTCTATCTGAAAATCATTATATATACACAATTTATTCTTACAAATTATGTACATATATTTTTTTTTTCTTTCCATATAATAAGAATAACCGAAACAAAAACAACAAATATAGAAACTCGTAAAGATAAAAATACACAAAATATTGGTGTTTTTTGAGTGTTGTCTGCTGGACTTCTACTCGTCGTTTATGTAGCCTGGCAGTCTAGACATTATTTGCCATGGAGTGTGATTTACTTCACTGTTCAGTGCAAGACGTAAGAAGATTTGCAGGTTTACTTTTCTGTTGATGAGAGAATACTTACATCGACACAGAAGTCTTAACGTGCATAAATCAAACTGCTTACAACTTGCAGAAGCCCTGGAAACAGATATTGCTATGCTAGCCGTTAGCATCTGTTCTAGAGAGTCTTTGTTGAGTTCTTTTCTGAAACATAATATATGAAAAAGACGTGAAAACGACACCGTACAAACAAACGGAGCTCAATGGAAGAAATGTGTGCGCTGCTTACTCGTCAGTTTCAGCTCAGAGAACTCAGGGAGAATTTATTTGGAGAGGTTGTACGACATTTCCCATTCGCAAAAAACAATCTTATTGAGTCCCAAATTTCAAAATTGCCACACTTTGGAGAACCGGTTACTTTTATTTAGGACAGAGTTTCATTTAGAACACGCTCTTTAGCAGGAGTCCCATCTCCATTGCGGGAAAAACGTAAACAACGCAACGAGTTGACGCATTTCATGCAACTCAAGGTATTCATAAGTCGTTGTAATCGAGGATGTCAACGCGTCGTTGCAGCCCCCATAGTAAACTAGGCCTACGCTATCCCCCCCGACAGGAAGGGTACATTCCCGTAAAGCCCCTTATCTCCTGCGTTATACAATCAATCCGCCTTGTGTAGTTATGTCTGAAAACCCCCACTAGCGAGTAAAATATGGCTTGCACCAAATTTGGACAAAATTGGACCAACGTCGGAAAAATAAGTGTTTTACCTAAAATATTCCCCTAATGAGTTAAATATGAAATATTAGAGTAGAATGAAGTATATTGAAGATAACTTTCAAGATAAAGCTCCCGTTAGTGTTGAAAATAATCCAACGACTTCTTCCAAAATCAATGCAGTTCTTCCTCGCACTAAAGTGTATGTGGGTGTCGTATTGAAAATGATCCAAGAAATAGTTTTTGAGTTATCGGGTTAACACGAAGGATCAGAGGATGCCGCAGCAGCGGCTGTGATGACGGTCCCATAATAGCCGGGGAGATAATGAGTGAATGGCTAGTTGTGGTTAAAGTTGTTGTGATGAAGAGGTAGTCGTGGTAAAACAGCATTAAAGTAGAAACACTGTCAGGTGGTTCATGTGACAGAACACCGTTTTAATGTACAGGCATATTGTTTCCTGGCCTTTCTCTGATATTTCACATCACAACGATCATTTTAACAAACACAAAATGACTTGTTATCAAACTGTAAAGCATTTAAGGCTAAATCAGTTTTTGATAACAGGATACGGCGCCCCGGGTACCCGGTGTAGAAAAATAAAGTCCTTCAGCAGATGTCAGAATATCAACAAACACAATAAAGTTCCTCCGCTGCTTGGAAAGCTCCGTCTTTGTGTCGCGTCTTTGAGGGCTCATCATAATAGCGGTAGCTCGCTGCGTCTTGCCGGCGAGGTTTATTTTACCCGGGAAAACAGGTTTTTCACACGTCTGAAAGCGCTCTGGCGGTCCTTAAAGCCCGTTTCATGTCTTTGTTTACAGAACAGAACTCTCAAGGCTTGTTTGTCCTTCCCGGGCCCAGACTTGCAGATCGACTGGGACTCTTTTTTTTTTATCTCGCCGTCCCCTCTGAAGTGTTGCGATGAAAGAGATCCAGGGCCCGGCGTGATGTCGATGCCGTACGCGTCTCTGTGAATCAGGACTAGGTGTACCCCCACGTTTGTATTTAAATTCCAGGGAGTCCTGTCCAGTCTGCGAGGACTGTCACGATCGGCCGCCGCTCGATTTATAACACAATTTGTATTTTAAAAAGCCGGCCCCTGTTGTTTGGGTGTGTTCCTAAGTGTGTTTGTGTACATATCGACCGGCGCAGGATGTGTCGCTGACAGGGCAGCCTCTGGCCATTGTGTCAGGCGGAGGAGGGGGGAGGCCACTTGCTTTCAATCCATTATTGACTAATCTCATTAGGCGAGGATCCTAACGCTGAATGGGCCGCAGAAACCAAGTTCCCCGGCGTCACGTGCGCGCACACAAACACATTCACACGCCACTCGCAATCACAGACCGCCGTTTTGAAAGAAGGTTTTTTTTTTTTATTGGCCTTAATTAATCATTTTAATTAAGTGACTGCCTATCTTTGCTCTCTGCAGGATTGGCTAATGGTACGTTCAGCACTTTCTGCCCGTGTCCTGACTTTTTGTGCGCGTGCCCTCCTCGCCTTTGTCCCAGATCAACCTCGGCACGGATCACCTGCACGCCTGCGAAAACAACTGCTTTGCTTATCAGCTCGCTCTTGACAGGATAATCTTTGCAGAGATGCAAAGTGTCAATTTGATTTGCACAGTGGGTTTCATAATAGTTGTGTTTTTTTTTTAAGCGTGTGTGTGTTCCTCACCTGGGCCGCACACCTCTGCGGTATCGCCACTGCAGAGCGGGAGAGATTCATGATCCAGCCAGCCGGTAATTGCTGATGGTTCAGCAGTTTTCGGGGCTGAAACAGGAAGAATTTCTGGGCTTTTTCCACCTCTTGCAGCATCCATTTTCTTCCTCCTCCTCCTCCTCCTCCTCCTCCTCCTCCTCCTCTCTGATCCGGTGCATTCTCTCGTTCTCTCCCTGGCTGCCTCTCACTCCGCCATTGTTTATGTTCACCTGTCAGGCTACCTCAGCGTCTCTGATGGATGATGTGGAGCCCCGTTGTTTGCCAACAGCTAGAGATGGGTTGCAGTTAAATTACACCCATGAAAATACAAGATAGGAATATTATACGAGCCATCGATCCACAGGTAGAGGACTCCTCTCTGTTAAGGACCCCAAATTGTTCATTTGGCCACAATAAAATGCCAAATATTTACAGGATTTCATTCCTGAAATCGTGGGATTTTATGATTTTCTCTCACTTTGCAGCAACCATCCTCTTTATTTGGTCCAACATGTGCAATTTCCCGTTGTGCATTTAGCTTCTCAGGGATTCTTCTGATGCCTTCAGGTGCATTTCATAAATCAGGATTCAGCACTGACAGCAGAGGGCCCATGTGCAGCAGTCACATCCGCCTTCTTACTTCTGTTATTTGCACTTAGTTACAATAGATTCTCATTTTCTGTGACTCCTCTAGAAGAAAAGCCAATTTTAATCTGTTACGTTTTTTTATCTTCCACCACGTAGGTCATGCAAATATTTTAACATCATCACCAGACTGCATTTAAATAACACCATTTGTCCATATGCTGGCGCAGGGCTGAACCAACCGTGGGGGAAGTAGGAGGGGTATTTGTACTCATTAGGGATGCACCATTCTTGATACGGGTATCAGTATCAATCATCAAATCACCAGTTGTCCTTCCTTAGACCACTTTGGTAGGTACTAAACACTGCAGACCTGGAACACCCAATAATACATGCAGTTCTGGATATACTTGTCCATTTTTCCTACTTCCAGCGCATCAACTTGAGGATGCTCTCCTGCTGCCCAGTATGTCCCCCCCCCCCCAACTCACAGGTAACCATAGTAATGAAATAATCGTTATTATTCTGACTTTGCAGAATAATAATGCACATGTCTGTGGTTATAATGATATGGTTGATCGGTGTAGTTCATTAGGCCCAGGATTTGGTAATTAGGCACATAACAGTATGGATTTGGGCTTCTGCTAGTGACCTTATGACGAAGCTGACCCTGAAGTGGTTTGGTGCGTGTGATAAAATATTTTAAAATAAATAGAAAAATTATTAAAAATTTTACATTTTAACGCTGACGATTCTCACATTATTGTGTGAACTAAATAATTAATAAATAAAAAAAGATTTAGTTATTTAAAAATCCTCCTTTTTTCATAATGATAAATGCTCTGATGCTCTCATTTTTGCGATTCTAAACTGTATCCTCTTTGCCCGAGCTTCAATGACATCGGCGTTGGCGGGAGGTTTGCTCTCTGGGAGCAGCTATAGAAAAGAGTCCACCTTAGCATGTCTCAGAGGGATGTGTCAGGTTGGGTGCTAGAATAAACTCGTGGCAGTAAAAATAAACAGCTGCTTTCATTGTAAAGCAAGCATGAAAGAGATTTTTTGTGTCTGTGTTTGAAAGGACGGGATGCTCATCGCTTCATTTGACAGCCGTGGATTGCGTAACGTCTCCTCTGTCCCGGCATTCAATATTCATCTGAGGCTATTTTTAGCGGTAAGATTATATAAAATGAGACGTATTGTTCCACAAACATGTGATCGCCTTTTCTTTCTTTTTTTCACTCTGCTGCGACAAACAGTCAGATTAAACACTTCTACTTACATGATGTGCACGCAGAAAAGAAAATATTGAATATCTCCACAGACGACTGACACATTTAAAAAAGGACTTAAAACTTTCCTTTTTAGCAGAACCTATAACTGTAATTGACATTAATGCTTTTGGTCACGTTTTTGTATAGTTATTATTATTATTTATTTATTTATTTATTTTTTATTGATGCTTTTATCTGCTTTTGCCTTGTAGCACTTTGAGATTTGATCCAAATGTAAAGTGCATTATAAATTAAATGTATTATTATTATTATTATTATCTTGGTTGTTTGATTGAGGACTCTGCTCAGGGGGGAAGTTCTCCCATTTTCTCCGCAGATGATGCCTTCCCCGCAGTCGCCTGAGAAATGAGAGGCTTACCCTTTCATTTTCAAATACGAAATGTGACGGTCCCCAGTCTCAAATGGACACCGGCGTGGAAAGTGGAAGAGGTCTGAGTGTTGCATGGGATTCATCACACACACACACCCCTCCCCTCCCCTCTGATCTCCATTAGGAAGATTTGGGACACAGATTTATGATGGCGTGTGTCACCGAACCTCTAAATCAGCAGACCCCCACTCATCCTCTACACGCAGACGCACCCCCTCCTGGTCATCGACGGGGCGAGCTGGGAAGTGGGGGAGAGGCGGACCAAGCGCCCATGCGTCTGGTAATGTGTTGTCATTGACCAATTAGGAATTCAGATCAAACGGGTTCAGGGACTGGCCCCTCGCTGCCCCTCTCAGCGCACTCTGCTCTCTTTAATTGAACACATTTGTGGAATGAGAGGTTTTTCTCTCCCCCTGGAGGGAATAATGGCGGGCAGATACGACCAGGCAGCTAACGCGAGATTGGTCCGCTCAGCGAGGTTATCAAACAATCTACTGCAGTGAAAAATATCTCCATGAGTCAGGAGGACAGGTAGAGGGTCGTAAAGAAGGCCTTTGGGGAGTGTGAGTGGAGGGCAGGAAGGTTCAGACACTAAAAACACGATTAAGTCACTGAAGGGAATCAGACTCTGTACTGCTGCTGTGTTGGTTATTTGCACTAGCTTGAATTTACAGCTATTTGTGTAATAAATCAGTCATTGCCTCCAAACAGGATGTACTTTTACCAGGTTTTCGCTGGGTGGCTGGTTGGTTGGATGACTGGTCTATCAGTTCCTTGGTGGGGTTGTTGTTTGGATGGTTTGCTGGTTGGCTGGTTCACAGATCTTTGGTCAGTCTATGAGATGGCTAGTTGGGTTTGTTGGGCAGCTCTTAGGTTGATGCTAACAGCCGCTTAGTTGATAGGGAAATGCTAACAAGCTAATGCTAGCATGTGGATGCTAATATATTCATGTTTATTGAAGCATATAATGATAAAGTTTAAATTTGTATGTTAATATCTTTATTTTTAACAGTGTATGGCACAAATTTGAGTGCATTTCAGTTAACTGTGTGTATTTCTACTGACTTTGTAGTGTTTATTGATTTGTTATTTCAGACACTTCAGACTGTTAAAGATAAAGAGATATCCCTGGTCCCTTATCACGCTCTCTGATCGGAGCACTAATATGGATGAAGAGATCAGCCTAAAGTCTTTCTAGAAACAGATTTTAAACATCTACCACCTTTGATCTTTAATAAGGGTCAGTTGGTTTGGTTGCTGGTGTAGACTGTAATAAAACTATTCAAATTTTATCACAATATAAGGAATAATCTAAACATGATTAATAAATATTCAATAAAAAGAGAATTCATTACACATCAAATTAAAAAATAACATGTCCACCTTTTCTATAAGTCAGACCAACAAAATCTAGTTTTGAGGTTTTTAAAAGTTTCTGATTAACTAATCCAGGAAGCTCCGGCTCCTTAAATGTAACAACTTTCTGCTTTTCTATAGTGTTTGGAATGAGCGTCTTTGAATTTTGGACCGAGGGTCAAACAAAAGATGTGACTTCTTCAGCTTTTTTATCCTGAAATTACCGTTTGTAGCATAAAAGAGTTAAAACAATCCAAACATTAGCAGATTTCTAGAGGGCTGTTCGTCGCTGCAGCTCATTAAACTTTAAAATAGAGATGTTGTCAGTTTGATGAGTCTTCTCAGGCTCCTTGGGTGAAACAGAGAAAGCTCATGTTGCTGCTGTCCATCAGCGCCTGAGCAGGTTGAGCTCATGCACTATTTAGAATCTCTCACTCTCTCTCCTCTCGCTCACTCAAAGCCACAAAAGGCCAAAGGTCACGGCACAATGGAGACAAGGAGGCCCTCCATCCCCCTGCACACACCGCTTACTTATCACCACCGCCTGCGCACCTCGCACCCTCGCAAGGCAGCGGACGCACCAACATGCACAACCTTGTGTTCGGCTCTCAGCCTTCTTTGAATTCCTTCCCATGTATCTTGCAGCTCGCCTGTCATTCCTCCCCCTGGCGCTATCAGTCTCTCTCCCCCAGACCTCATAATGGCTCCTCCTGGGTAGCGGCTGCGCCTCCTGCTATTTCAAAGTTTTAGCAGGGCGGATTAAGCGTGGTATGTGGAAAATGAACAGCCACTCACAGGAGGGACACATGAGCTGAATGCATAATAAACCAGCAGACTGGCAGGAAAAGAGAGGAGAGGAATAAAAGAAGGGGGGTGGGGCGGTTATGTGGGTGTGTGTGAGGGGAGGAGTTGTCTGAAGTTAACACCTGCACCACAACAATATCCCCCGAATAAAAACGGAAATAAAATGGCTCTGGCTTTTCCTCTTGTGCTCACAGTCAAAGGGTCAAAAGGTGATTTTGAAGACGAAGTGACGGCTTTCTTTGTGAGGCTGCAGATTCACCTCTCGCAACGGTTGTTGCAGGTTTGCATCACCCGACTGAAGAGTTACTCTGGGTCTGTGGAAGGTTTTAAGAGCAATGCAGCGGGGGTATCTACTAGCTCTTGGAGACGACATGCAGTCATGACGCTCATCTGTGCTGCCTCCAGCACCTCAGGGGACTTGACCCTCCAACCACCACACACTCTAGTTCATTCCTCCTCCTGTATTAGCAGCAGGGTGGAAGGAAACTAAAAAAGTAGCTGTTTAAGCGGGGTAGTGGAGGGCAAACGGAAGATGGCGAAACCCTGACGATGGATGAGTTGAGGCTAATTTGTTCACTTCTTCTTTCAGCTGTTTGCTTTTGGGGTCGCCACAGTGGATCATCTGCTTCCATCTTCCACTCTCCTCGGCATGACTCCCACGGTACCCAGCTGGCTAACAGCACCAGCGGTGGTCGTTGTTAACCCAGGGCTCAACTGATCCGGTTTGAAAATCAGTTTCATGCTCCGCATATTGATTTGGCATAGGTTTTACCTCCCTGACAGACTCCCTGGATACGAACAGGACCGACGAAATGGATTAGTATCACTAAAAATCATTTGGATAGGAACAGCCTCGATTCAAACAAGGCTGAATACATTTCTAAAGACAACAAAGAAGGAAAGCGTATCGTGAAAAGGTTGAAAAAGACTGACCAGAATATCATGAGGAAATCCGTTCTCTAAGTCCCCTATCTGCTGCATTACCAGCTCTGTGATGTCACTCTGTGTTACTCAGGGAGAACCGGCGGTAAGAGGTCTAGGTTTAACTGCATAGAGTGTTTACTTGATTCCTAGCACAGTTCTGCCAGCTGTAAACCTTTCTAATTCAAACTTGCTGACTAATTATTATTTATTATCAACACGTCGTGTGGACATTCCGTCGTGTTTCCGTGGCAACTCCGACGTTCAGTAGCCACTTCTCACAAGAACAGTGTGGAAAGAAGGCGCTGACGTCCCGCGATCGAGTCGCACGAATGCTTGAGTTCGCCGGTAGCTAGTCATCTGCCCCCGTGACCCCCGTACACTGCACGACAAACAACACATAACAAACACCAACAGATATCCCGGTGGTCCCGAGGCTCATTAGCAAGTATGAATCGGACATGAAATCGTACATCGTCCGCCCGTCTGCAGACCTGGACACCCAACAAGAGCTGAATTTCTTGAGCTGCTCTAACCCAGTTGTCCCACCATCACAATTTGGTTCTTCTACTCAAAGACCATTTTTCCTATGTTCACTTCGTACTTAATATACCCCGCCTATTGGCAGGTAACCATGTCTCCAAGATAATCATTGTTATTAATGTAACTTCACCTATCAGTGGTTATAATGTTTGGGCTTATCAGTAATCTTCATGACTTCACTGAGCTTCTTTTATTCAAAATTTACACTTTCACAAGAAAGAAGAGATGTGTGGCGTCAGTAGTTTTTTCACTTCACCTTTTCCTTCTTTGTTGTGTCCATAGACTTCTATCATGTCTTGCTTCAATCGTTCCTTAACTGCCTCCAACATTTTCCAGTGATAAGGCTCCATTTCCTCCATAACATCAGCAAAAACGTAATATTGTGAACGCATCTTTCTGTTTCCATCTTTACCGATGAGCATAAATGAGCCCTGTTTATGGTGGGTGGGGGGATGGCTGCCCCCGGACCATCAGACCCACCTTACTTTCTATGAACACATCAACTCCAGGAGCGAGATGTTCGATCGCTGCCCAGTGTATCGCACCATAGTGGCAACATAGTCGGTGCTGCTTTGATTTCACCTGACGGTGGTTGTGATGCTGACGTTGGTTGATGCATATTAATATTATTAAATGAATTATGATGGTGATGATTATGGAAAGAGCAGAGATTAACTCTTTAAAGTCCTGCTCAAGTGTTGGATTGAGCACATTTGTGCCAAAGAGTAAGGGGCCGATGATCGAGCCCTGGGGGACACCGCAGCTCAAACGACCTGAATGGCTACTGTGGAAGTCCTACGTATTAAGTAGGATATTATTTTTGTCATATTGAAGAATATGATGACTAAATAAACTAAAAAATCCTCTTTTTTTACTCTTTACAAACATCCTTGACAAAAACATTTGTGTCTAAGACATGAAATGAATGATCATCATTTAAATGTTTACTATTATCATCCCTATACCCTAGTCCAATTTCCTTTGATCCTAATGACACAGACTGAAACAACCCTGCACACCCAAACAGAAACTTGCTTACCGAATTTTAACCACTGTCGTGAATTTGTTGTTTATTATCGTTTCTTTCCATCTGTTTATGCACATCGAACATTTTTGTTAATTTTGGTTATGATTGGCAATAAAAAAAAAAGGGAAAAGAGTGTCTGGCTGCCATCTGCCTTTTCCAAATCACAGGTGGTGATAGACCTCTGAGACTTGGTGAAACGTTATACTTGGTTAGAGAGGAGATATTGCTTAGCCCCCTTTATGATCCCCAGCCCTCTGTTTTCTTCTGCTGCGGCGGGGGGGGGGGAGTGGTGCTGGTTGTAGTAGCATGAAGCAGCAGCGGTGGTGATGGTGGGGGCCTGAACCATCTCCTGCCCCCACCACCATGGACCCTTTGCTTTTCTAATCACGCTGCAGATGTGCCTGATGGCTGAACAATCTCTGTGTACTGAACGTGGAGCTCTCGCAGGAATCCAGGAGGCTTGCTTATGTGAGCTGTCATGAAAAAAAAAAAAAGTTGGGAGGGAGGGAATGTGGGTCTGCATGGGAGAGGGGAGGAGTGGGGTGAGTTAGTGGAAGAATGGGAGATGGTGGAGGAGCGGGAGATCAGTGAACAGCGACCAGAAGCAGCAGGGTTGGTAGGATTGAGTGTGCGTGTGCGGCGAGTGGCCCACCCTCGCCCACGGTTGCTGCTGGAGCTGAAGACCAAACCACATTAAATAAAAGAAATCCATTCCCAAGCCTGTTAAGGAGCCATGTGGGTAGGTGTATGAGAGGGTGTGTGTGTGTATGTGTGTGTGTGTGTGCGTGTGCGCACTTGAGTGGCTCTGTCCATATGTGTGTGCAGCAGAGGAGGAGGCAATTGAGGGGAGGGGAGGTGGAGCAGGGAGGTGGGACACGCTCATATTATCCTCCGTGCCAGCTCTGGATGGAGCCTGCTGAGGATTATGGCACATTCTGTGGCGCAACAATGGAAGCGGCGCCGATTTGTACACATTTCCATCCGCTCTGCTTTTTCCTCCGTCGAACAAACACAGCTTTGTCCTCCGGCCACTCACCAGGCGGGGAACCAGGCAGACACCTGGACTCCTAGAGCGCTCCAACCCGAACACCCCTCCCTCGGTGGGAGAAGAACGGCGTTTCTACAATGTTAAGATAATTAAAGGGGAGCTTTCACGCCGGCCTCGGCCGACAGTCGGAAGAAAGCAAGACATCTCTGAATCAGAGCTCATTAAAATCATGAGATGCTTCCTCCCCTCATCTTCCTCCTCCTCCTCCTCCCCCCTCATACTTATCGCCTTTCAGCAAGTGCTACAAACAGCCATGCCCTCGTCGGTGATGCCGATTGTCGGTGATGGCGATTGGCCCTTTAAAGCCTCCCATAGAGGACATGCAGGGACGCTGTCACCTTGAGCGGCGCGTCCTGACGTGTTCCATGAGGTGGTGCTGATTCCTGCGCTCAGGACGCCCCGTTCAATTTTAATAGTGTCACCGTTGCTTCCGATTAGTGAGCTTTCACGCAGCTCTGCAGAGGTATCACACCCTGCCTTCAGTGTTTTGGCAGAGCACATTAGGAGCGTCTGAGGGTGTTGTCATGGTGTCATGATGCGGGACCACCACTCAAGGGAAGGTGAGGCGATCAGTGCGTGTAGTCGGGACTGAGGCCAGCGCTTATGAGACCCACTGAATCTGTGTCATTAAAGTTATATATTGTGAATGCGCTGTCGAGGGTTGGGACGTGTCATGTCTGACTGGGGAGCAGCGCCTGTTGAACCCAAACATGGGAATGTAGCACTGTCTATTCTTTAATTTGGTCTATTTCTAGTCATAGAACTTATTCCTAAATTCTAATTTGCTGAAAGTTTGGACTTTCAAGTCTTATTTTAGACAAATCCAACGGTAAACCTTTCATTCTGAGATTCTGGACTGCCGTGGTTTAAGTGCTGGAGCGTTCGCCCCCCCAGTCACCACAGTCCCGTCGTTCTTATTGACCCTTAAGCTCAGTCCTTTAGTCCAGATGTTGAAAGCTCATTCAACTTTAGTTTGTATGCCAGGCCGGTTGTTGGCGGTGTAACTTTTCAACATCAACACCACTCAAGAAGAATGCCCTGGCAGTGAAGATGATCTCCCCTGACCACAGTAGCTGTGCAGCAACACCACAAGACCACAGTCTTACCTCAACAGAGTCTCTGGTACAAAGAAAATAAAATGGTCCACAATGTTTTTGTTGCTCTTCTGCCCATATAAGACTATAAACTATGAGCTTATTGGGGTGGTGACGTCACGCTAGCATTCCAGATTACACTCTGCTTGTGTTTTTTTCATGCACCGGAAATGCCATTTTCGTGTAAACCGAAGGCAAAACGCAAAAAAAAAAAGGTAAACATTTTGTGTAAAAACCGGCGCTTTATAAGTGGCCCCATGAAACGTTAGCCATTTTTTGAGTCTTGGAAGTTGATAATTGATAAACTATGCTTACCTCAGCAGTCACCTAAGAAATAAAAAAATCTCCGTAAAACACGTTTGCTAAAAAGAAGAGAAGAGGGTCAAGTATAAAGGCAGGTTTTTCTCTGAGAGGGTTGAAAGTCTAGAGATATAATAAAACCATTGAAGGTATGGGAGAAAACGCTCCCGCTGACATTTTACTTATACCCTTGAGAAACAAACAGCAAACGCTGTTTGTTTCGTGTTCTGTTTCAACGTGTTTCTGTTGTAAAAGATGCTACAGAGCGAGTCATTCTCTTCAGAAACACCTTGGAAAGCCAGAAGAATGGTTCGCCCCGGGGAAGTTGGAACACTTTTTAAAATAAGTTGTCATTTAAAAACCACCAGAAAATACAACGTAATGTGCAAAACCAGAATGCGACCATAGGTCGTCCAACGGTTTGGCGACCCTTCTCCGGTGCTAAATGCTGCCCGCTCTCTAGATTGCGTGAACCGCTTATGCACTTGCAGCCTACCTGATCTCAGTGGTATCACCAGCTTCATCATAACTGATGACCAAAGTTATGAAAATAAAGCCCTTTAATATCAATTTAACAGCGCAGCGCCCCACCCCTGAGTGGTTTGGCTTCAGGAGCCATTAAATGAATAAATTAGATTTGTTTACCACTTCCCTGTGCCTCGGCGGCTCGGCTGCGTAAGGCGGCGAGGGTTGGTGATCCATTTGTTCTGCTGTGATGGTGGGATAAAGCTAATCGTTGTCTACTCCTCACCGCCTCAGACGGTTTTCATCCCGCGGAGCAGAGGCGCATAACTCCTCTCCTTTACATTAACAGTCTCTTTGAAGACGCTGGGCTGGCTTTCGCTGTCTGAAAGATTCCAAGCTGTGACAGTTCAAAAAGCAATCCCTCCTAGTTGGACTGCTTTGCCGTCTCCATTCAAGGTTGTTTAACATCTTACACTCCTCGCCGTGTCATAGTTTTGTCACAAATCTGAAGCCATCTTTCGAGGTACGCTTATGTAACGTGATCATGTAAGGAGACAAACACGGACCCTGCCTGACAGGAGACAATCACGTCCTCTGTGGGGCGCCACATGGAAACAAAGATTTTAAAGTGGTGGGATGGGGGGGGGGGACGACAACGTTGTTTTACGACAGAGGTGGGCTGTGAAAAGCCCATTTGAAGAGGTAGGCCTCGTCTGTCAGTGGGCAATGTAGGAGGCAGCCATGCAGAAGCCCACTGATTATAAAGAGATAATTTCATCCAATCCTCCGCTGGTGCTCCATCACCTTGCTGCCATCCTCCACTGCTTTTCATATTTGTTCCCCAGCCTGCTTCTCCTCACCCGTTTCGTTTCATTACGGCTCCCACTCGATAGGTATATTTTAGCTCCCTCCTTGAAAAGGGAGGGAGCTCTCTACCCCCCAGTGTGTCTTTTGTTGTTCAGGAATCCGCAGCCCTCAACTTGTTGTGCAAAGCCTGCCTTGTAATTGAGTAAATTAACCTCAAGTAACGCATGCATCTGCACCCATACATCCTCTGGAAGCGTGCTTCGGGATTTCTGCTCCGAGTCCCATAAGGTAATGATGCAGAGAACATCAGAAATGATAAGATCTAAGAGCATGTAAAAGCTGATAATTGCATCTGTTGTCATATCTCACAGCATCTTTGCGGGTTTTAATCTTTAATTTGGCTCTTGTTAGTCATTAAAATATAACAAAGGACCGGTGTTTAATTAGAACAAGCGAATATCTGAAAATTAAATTACCCCCCCAGCGCTGTCATTTCAGAATGATCGCAGGAAGAAGATAAATATGTGGCGAGGTTGCGGAGGTCAGAGGAGCCATTACGATGTGTGTTTAACAGAAAAAAACAGGGGTGGTAAAAAATAAAAGGCTGCCTCGTTTTAACTCGCTGCTGGAGGTAAGAGAGATGACATCGACGAGGAAGCAGGGGCGAGCGGGAGACGAAGAGAGAGCAGGTCGACTCGCTCATCAATAACCACAAGGTCAGACAGGCAGTGGCGGGCTGAGTGGGCCCTGTTAGGAAGCAGCAGCTGAGGATTTGTAGAGCTTGTAAAGGCTTAAAGCAACACCACTCCGCCTTCTTTGTGCCACTGGCCGGGCCTCTGAAGGGGCAGGGAGACACCTGCTGGCGGCGGAGGGGCATGATGGTCTGAGGAGGAGCAGCTGGAAGAGAGAGGGGGGCTGTTAAACACCAGAGGGATGTAGAGACAATCAGTGATTGGACATAGAGCGCTGCTTAGGGTGAGGCTTTTCTATTCAAACAGAGCAGCTTCTATGTCCAGGTCAGTAGTAGAAGGAAACATTCTGAGATTGGTCAAATTTCTTTTTTGTTTCGGGATAACCCTTACTTAGATTTCTCAATAAGCTACAAACAACAAGACAAACACAATATTCATCAACTCAAAGGACAACTGGAGACCGTACATCTCTATCCAGGCAGCAGAAAATCACAAAATGTTTTATATATATATATATATAAAGAATAATTGCACATTCCTCTAAAATGTTTTTATTTATATACAAATGCAAAATTATTATTACATTATTACATATTTATTTTATATGAAACAAAATGCACAGGATAAGCAAATATGTTGATTTTGTTTGTTTGTTTTTTAATAATCTGTACAAGATTGAAAGCACTTCATTTTTATTTATTATTTAAGTTTATTTGTGGGAATCTTGAGAACAAGGCAATTCAAAGTTCTTTATAATTAACATAAAATCCATTAAGTGAAAATGTACAAACATCAATTGATAAAGTCAAACATATTTATTTCACTATTATATATATTATTCTCTAGTATTTTGAATAAAATCTGATAAAAATATTTAGATATGATTGAGTGTGTTTTTACCTTTAATGAATGTTCTCTAAAATGGCCATATTCCTGTTTCTATCTTATTGAAATAGTCTTTGTCGAGTTTTGGCCGTCAATACCTTTAAGTGTCGACATTTATAGAAACAGATATTCAAAAGTGTGAAAAATGGCTATGGCGTTGGACTGGTGAGCCCCGCCTCTCCTCTCCGAGGTCTGAAAAAATAAATATTTTCCATCTGCAGAGAGTGGAAGAAATCGACTGTGATGGCTCTGTCTAATTTATGGCGAGGAATGCTCTTGTGTGCCCTCGTCTCCTCTCAAGTACAGGGAGCATGAGCAGCTCCAGTAGGTAGCATAAAAGCTCTTTACTCATCTAGTGGGGTAGATTACCGGCCTACCGTTAAATCCAGCCACACACCCCTAAGTGAGCATTATCAGTGTGGTGCAGCGTGCTCCCCCTCTCCCTCTCTCCCTCTCTTCTTACCTCACCCATACTTTGTGCAGGGAAATTTCTCGGCGTGTGATGCTAATGGAGAAAGATGGCGTAGGGTGGGGGGATGAGGTGAGCGTTTGAGTGAGGGATGATGCGCCGCAGGAAGTGATGCTTCTGCAGCAGCAAGGAGGGAAGATTGAGACAGGAGGAGATAAAGGCAGGAGAAGAAGGAGAGCTTTCCGTCAGCGGCTGTAAGATTGGTGTAAGAGAAATATCCAAACAGCTCAACATCTCAGTATTTTGTGTATGATACCATATCAATATTTAATAGTTTGTGGCTGTGGTTGACTTTGTGCTGTGTTTTAACCTCCGACCACTAGATGGAAATGTTGAAATTTATACCTTACAATTACACCGTTGCAGTACTGATACATCAAATCCAGTACTAACTCCCAAATCCTAGTGGTCTCATGGCAAGTTTGGTTTTGGGCTCAAATCCACCTGGGTTCTTTAATTATAATTCATTAATAATTAATTGTAATTATAATTGTAATTTACTTTAACTACGTTACAGTATTAGTTCCCAATTCTACCGTATTTTGATAGTTAGTGGTCTCATGGAAACAGGATTGTGGGCTGAAATTCACCTGGATACCCGGGGCCTTTCTGGGACTTTGATGATGAGGACGGGGAGAATCTTCAGGAATCCTGCCTAAAGACGCTACTAGAGACGCTTGTCATTAATGCAGCCTTCAGTATGGCTTGCAAAACGTTTTAACTTGTGATAATGTTATATAGCATGTCAGATCAGATATTATTATTTGTCTTCTTGGGGGGGGAGGGAAGAAGTAGAAGAAGATATTTTAGCCAATTCTTAAATACCAAATAATACTCTGTGAGGTGAACTAGCTGGGTGGAGGAGGGGCTAATGTGAAGCAGGCCTGGGCTCCGGGTACAGATAATTGTTAACCGGAGATTACATAATGGCTGAGTAATGTAAACAGAGAGCACCATGCCAAGTTAATGTTCTCTGAGGCCAGGATGGAAGGGATTCAAGCAGTCCTCTCGGATAATGCTGACGGTGTGTCGTTTTCACCCCGAGGTCCTTTAAACACGCTCAGACATCCCCTCTAAGTCAAGGTGTAGCGATGGAGGCGACCGCCAGGGCTTGTTAAGGGTGTCACGGGAGCTGAGAGGAATGTCATCCTCTGAGCTCGCCGCGGCAGTTGTCACCTGCCAAATCAATATCTCGCCCCACACACACACACTAAACTGTAATATCCTGGTGGTGATGGGATTGTCAGCTTTCCCTAGGAAGAGGCGAGCTTTAACACACGTCTGTGTCTCTGTTTGCAGTTTAATGGCTGGCAGCTAGAGGCCGAAGAGGGACAATCAACATGAACTCAATTCCGTCGATGGACAGACACATCCAGCAGACCAATGACCGTCTGCAGTGTATCAAACAGGTGAGACTCAGCTCGACATGTGAGCCACATGAGCAAAACGGACGCTGCCCGGTTCATGTGGTACAAGCTAAAAGCAGCAATCACATCTCCCTCTGTATCCTAGTTACTGGCACTACTTCAAGAACTACCATACTGTCATTTCTGTCACAGAGAGCTTTCTCCTACTTTACGTCCACACCTGGTAGCTGTGGGTTACTTAACGCCTTTTATATTTCAAACATAAGGAAAGGTGAAAAACCTTTTTGGAACTTCTGCAAAAGTACTAGTTTATAAAGATGAGGTAATGTTTTAGACTTTAAAATGGTTTGAATCTTATGACACTGTAGATCTTAATTCTCTCGAGGCTTCTTCCACGGTTCAGTAAACCTCCCCAACAGCAGCAGCAAACGTATTCCTTGATGCTTAATTGCAACAGTTGTTTGGCACTGCGGTAAAGTGTGTAAAAATGCATTCTGGTGTCGCAACTTCTACTTCATTCGGTCAATAACTCCCTTTTTTACATAACGATTTAGCAGAAACGTTACTACAAAGACCCATTTTGATGTCTGCTGAGGAGAGAAACTGATTCCTTGGACTGTAGTCCTCGACCTGAGTCCAACAAAAACTACATAAGTTTTGAAGAGAAAGTCAGTCTTTGAAGCAACAAAGCGGAGTAAAGAAGACATATAATGACATAGTTATTGACCCTCAAGCTAGTTGGAAAGAAAGGACCAGAACTAGTAGCAGGTTCAGTTTGGTAGAAAAGAGGCATGGGCATCAGTACATGTGGGATCTTTCTCAGGGTTTGGGCTTCTACAATCATGGACTCACAGTCATGGCCATGGGGCATTTGGGTTTTCCTGTTTTGTCAATGTATAGTTACTAATCTGTTAGGTCTTATATCAGTACTTTAGTGTGAGTCAGGTTACTAATTGGGGTCAAAGTGCAGCAGCTCCCCTCCATCCCCCCTCCGCACCCATCTTTCGCCTACCACCTCTGCCGGCCGTGTCCTTTTGTTCTCCTCTCACTACCATTTGCTGCAGATGAATCTCAGAATTAAACACACTTACTGGCGTATCCCCAGGCTACAGGGCTCAGATCCTTTTGATCTTCTCCCTTAACTGATGGCTTGTTTTGTTTCTGGACTCTCTGCCGAGGTCCACCCCCCAGACACAACATCAGAATCCCTGTAGAACTTTCCATTGGAGGTGGGAAATCGTTTTCACCTCAACAGGCGCCTCTTTACACAGAGATTGTGCTACAGAACCACAACAAAAACGTAGTCCATACCAACACCTCACTGTGTGACTTGAATATGCTTTCTGATTTTCCTAAATCAGAAGAAGTGTGACTTATAATCCAAAAGCCCCAGAGTCATTAGGTGGGTTTACATCGGACACTTTTCTCCTATCCGAATTAAACCTTTCCGAATTGCAATGTCAGTCGCCTGTTAACATGACCTGTGACCTTTACCGACCCGGTGTTTAAATGCATCGACTCATCTAATCGGCAACAGCTTTCTTTCATGCGCAGATGATATTTATGACTTATATTATAAAACCACTTACCTTTTTCTGGAATTTTCCTCTTATGATGAGCTACACATTAAAGATTCTACAACCTTTGGGGAAGGTTTCTGCTCCAAGGCAGATCCAGTGTTGGTTCCGGAGCCTAATTTGAACTAACTGTCACACAGCCAAAGTTTGGGTTATTGGAAAACCAGGAAAACTGGTGCCAGAGTGGGAAAGAAAAACATTGTTGGTGCAAACACCATTTCAGTCCATGGCTGGTGGCGGTATTATCATTACCAACAGAAACTATTTTACCGCCATTTATAAACACACAGATACCACAGAGTAGCATAGTGTCACTGAAAACAACGGAACTACAGCAATGGACTTTACGACGGTAGTTTGCTGAGAAGACATATTGAACAAAATACAACACAAACTATAAGCTGGTTAGAGGAGAAAGACGATCTTTGAAGCAGCCTCCTTAGCTATTGCAGCCAATCGATAGCACTACTTCCTAGTGGAATCAGGAATAGATCTGAAGAAGAACTGAAGAGATGCAGCAATATGTTAGAGGCAGAAAGGTGAGCAAACATTTAACGGTGGCCATGGAGTTCTATTGTCCTGAGAAAGAAGAATGTGGAGGAGACAGACCACAAGACCACGGGACTAATTGGCTCGAAAATTTTATAAAAATGAGATGAAGAATTTTTCTTGGACCAAATTGACCCCATTTGAATCACAAGATAACCAACTGGTGAAAACCTCTATAACCTGGGTCCTTTTTCCATCCATCCATCGTCTTTAACTACATCCCACCCTATCGTAACCTGGTCAGGGGTATGGGGGGGCTAGAGCCTGCCCCGGCTGACACTAATTAAGTAACCAGAGGACATCCTGGACGAGTCACCAGTTCATTACAGGTTCATTAGGGCTCACATTGACACCTACGGGCAATTTAGAGTCAAAACTTTGAACCATTAGTTGTAATGTTTTGGGGATGGTCTTGCAAAGTTTGTGGCTAGTCTTTCAAACAATCGTTCACATTGCCAGATATTGGGCGGATGGTCTTGTCCTCGACACAAGAAGCAGGCAGCTCCTGGACTTCTTGGTCTCAAATTGTCTGCCACCTCATGCTATTTTGTATTTATGCCTCCATTGCATTTATGGGCTTTGGCTGTCTTGGAGAACACTGATACTTTCTCCTACTCTTTTTATTTGGTGACCTCCAGAGCTGGTGGGTGGGTAAAGGGCTTGCAGTTGAATGGACCCTGTACCTATGGAAGTACAGGAGCCGAGACATCGTCACATAACTCAGGTCGAACTAAGCATGCCCAACTGGTAGATCATCACATCCACTTACTTGCAGTCTGGAGTTGGATGCCCGGTTCTCCTTCAGGGACAGGCCCTGGTCCCCAAGCAGAGTAAAGCAATAAAAGCACAATAAAGGCAACAGTTCTACCTTGAGAGGGACGTCCAAAAGGGGCTACGGAGTTCCTACTCATTAGGGCGTAGACGAAGTGAGGGTTCAGGGTGAAAACAACGATGTATACAGACAGGCTTTCTTGTCCTAAAGTCAAAAAATAAAGGTAATAAAGTCGAGAAAGGTCTCATTCTTCAGTCTGGATACCTTCCTCACAGCAGGTTATTAAATATTCAGCAGCCCACCTTCTTAAGTATACGGTAGGGTGAGCTGTTGTAATGCGCAGTGCTGCTAAAAGCCCATGAATTATTCGGTAATGGAAGTTTACAAATTAGGAAAAGTGATTTGAAGCTGTCTTTCACAAAAGTGTAAACAACTCAGATGTCACAGGGTTAAGTGTATTAACCTTGCAAGGCAAAAAATTTAAACAAACACGTCCCGATGTTAGCAATACATGGGCAAACATGCCAATTAGAGAGATCCATGGCGTACAAGGAGGCCTCCAGTCCATCTAATAAATGGTTAAGCACTGGGTCATTTCAAACCAACTAGTCAGAGCCAGCACCCTGCTAATAGAGGCAGCTTTGTGCCGCAGACAATCAGGGTTTGGAAGGCCTGCATAATAAATACCATTTAAGTCCTGCCAATTAGACTAGCAGTGAGCCCATTCAGCCCGTCGTCTATTCTCCCTCCATACAAAGATGATCATCAGGGGAGATCTGAACAATTAACTCACTATCTTCTCCCCCCTTTACCCCATTGTCCAATATCCAAGCCATTAAAATAATTAAGGAAATATTGTAAACCAATCCAGCTGTTTGCTTTAATTGAAAGTGTGCACATGCTGAAAGCTGGCATCTCCGATGCGACTCGGACGAGAAGCAAGAATACAAATGAAGGCTGCTCCATTGTGTTGTTGTTTCCCTGAAGATGTGACACGTCGGCCTGAACGCTCCCAGGCAGAGCAGCGGACAGGGAAACAAATTGATTTTGTTGCTCAAATGATGAATTACTGCAGAGCGTGATGATAAAGTAGCGGAAATTGGAATCTGTCAGTATGATTGAATCACGGGTTGAAAGTTAAATCAGAATATTATAATGCTGGTAATTTTTAAATTACCGTCCTGTTGCGAGATCGCATTAAGGTGATTTATAAATAAGAATTTAACAATGGTCTTAATAGACAATGAAATTATGCTTATTTTTCCACACCAGTTGGACAAAAAAAAAGTAGGTTAAACGGAAAAAAGGTAAATATTTTCCACACCAGATTGACATGAAGTCAGCCAACATTGAGCCTATAAATGGGAGTTTTGGGGCACTGCAATCCTTCAGAATTGCAATATCCAATCCTTTAGATATCAAGCTGACTATTCTTCTAAAATCCATATGTCCATCCATTCACACAACCAGGGTCGGGTCACAGGATAGACCAGTGGTGCCTTGTGGAGTCCTCGGACTAGATGAGCTCTAATCTCTCATTCTATAATCCTCTCACCTACCCAGAAAACCTCCAAAGGGGGGCGCCCTAAACTGCTGCCCTACCTCCTCAACTGGCTCCTTCTGTCATGTCAGAAATTTTGTTCGGCCGACTTAGGCTTGACTCTATCTCCTGACGTCAGCGCATTTTTTCTGCGCCTTGCGAGGTGGCTGCTGAGCGTCTGATATGAGCAATGCGATGCGTCATTTGGGTAATAAATGACAAGAAGGAAGAACAGTTTGTGGCTGGTAGCAGTTGAACAGCAAGCAAGAAAAAGAAACAAGGTTAGCCGTCTGAGCAGCGCTAGCTTTAACGTAACACTCTATACAATCAAATGAGCTAGCTTGCCTGCAAATTCCCTCTGCTAAATGGGCCGGCGATACTGTTGTCCTAGTTTTTCACGAGTCCATATACACCAGCACCTTTTTTAAGAGGTTTTAGCACACAGGATGGCGAAAATGATCAAAGCAGCATGTTTCTGTCTTGTTAGCATGTTACTAGCAGACAATTCCCTCCCTTCCTCACTGCTTCGAAGGCCCTGCAGTCATAGCACACCAATCGTGAACTTTCACAGACGATTTATTCCTACAGTGTGAGTTGGACTCAAACAACAATGAATCTAAAAATGGCACGGTGTATGCCCAGCGTCAGCTCTTTGAAAACAAGTACAACAAATCCAGGAAACAGACAAAAAGCTTGTTCTGTAAACGGATTGAACTTTTAGCCTTTAATGGTGAGTTTGACGCGTCTAGCTTTTGAACTGACCCCAGCGTTCAGTCTTCACTAACGGCATATTGCAGTAATGTTTGCTTTAAAAACAGGGCAAAACTAAAACGACTGCAAATGTCTTGTGGACTTGATTGAGGAGTAGTATAACATAATTCAATGAATTACTTATAACTGTAGCTCATCACTAAAACACAGGGAAGCAGCACCCTGTGGCACCGAGCTAATTGGCTAACCTGGGGCTCCAGTTAACTAGCCACATGCTGCTAGCTCTCTCCACCACACCTGAAAATTGATGGTTTTATTCCATGACATTAAACACTATGAAGAAAAACAACAAAGTATCAATGCAGAGGTTGAATCACACTAAATCCTGCATGATTTTAATAAAATGAATTTCATTTAATGCTTAAACAATAAATGGATTGACTAATTGTTTCTTATGAGAACCTTAAAAACCAATGAGGCGCTCCTGCAGCTGTTTCACAATAAAAGCCTCATTGAGAAATAAAAAGGTTCTGCCCAGCATGTTGCAGCCATTTCTCCATGGCAGACTAGAACGGATTCAAATTAGATTTCGTACAAAAGTATTAGTACATATTATATGAGTCATAACTTTAGGTAAGATGTCTGATATATATATATATATATATATATATATATATATATATAGTATATCAGCAATTTGTGCATAACCTAGAACTGTAGTCTATCACCAAAAAACAAAAGTATGCAAAGTATTCAGATCCTTCACTTGCATAAAAGTAATAATACCACACTGTGAACTCCATTACAAGTAAAGTACCTCCATTCAAAACCTTACTTAAGTAAAACTATGCATGTATTATCAGCGAAATGTGCTTTAAGTATCGAAATTAAAATACTCATGCAGTAAAATAGTCCCTCACTTTTGTGTTTGATCAATATTACTGCTGCGTAATTGTGTCAACCTATGTTACTGCCGTAGATGGAAATACGGGAGGTAATCCAACTACTTTATGATGTTGTGAAGTTTAATCTACAAAATCATCAAAACTTTTTTTAAGGCATCACCGAGATCCACACAAAAACTCAACTTTTCACAAGATCAGGCTGTGTTCATTTTTGTGACAATTTCCAAATGACACATAATTATTTCTTAAAAAGTATATTTATATGCCTCATGTTAACGCAATAACTCAAATTCAAATTCATGGGTTATTTTCATTAATTTTTATACCCACAGAGACCTTAGTGTGAGAAAGGACTGGAGTGATTTGGGGAACATTCGGTTTATATGTTTGATACTAGCGGAAGATTTATCTGCAAAAGTCTTAAGTTGTGAACCGTTGATCCTAAGTTGGTTCAAATAGATCGACTCAAGGAGATCTATCCTGTACTGATTATATTCTCTCTCACTCGGGGCAGCTTTTATAGGAAAGACCTTTTTTTTAGGACATAATCTCACATTTAGTGTGGTGGTTAAATCAGTTTGAGGGGGATCACTCGTAGGACACAGGAGATTGGGGGCCTGTCATAGATATTCCCTTGCTGATGGGGAAGACTGGCTCAGTTATCTTTAGAAGCAGCAGAATTTTCTCAACCCATAAGAAACACAACAGCGTCTGACACACATGAAGCTGGCGCTCTTCAGCTGGTTTGCATTAAATTAAACCACAAAAACAGAAATGTGTGGTCATGAAAGTTAAATCAAACCTAATCCTGCATGATATGATGACATTTGTTCTTTTTTATGCATGAAACCTTTACTGGCCCGACACCTTTACAGCCAACAGATGAATTAATAAACTTGACAGTCTTATTGTTTATTAGGTTCTAAAAGGAGGATTTACTGTATTCTGTCATACTAGTCTAGTGTTAAATGGAGTATTTTACTGTTATTATTTGGAGAAAACTCTCACCAATGATGTCCATTTGTGTCTTTGTGATGGGAACTTTTACAAGAAAGAAATAACTACCTTCGCTGGTTTGACTTCCAAACAGTGGAGGGCGTTTAAAAAAATAGCCATTAATTCAGTTAATCTGATTTGACCTCGAAACAAGCAGCTTCTCGTGGCGTTTTCTTTTCCTCCCTCGTCCTGAACTTGCTCCGCTGTAAAGACTTTGGGGAAGATTTGCTGCGTGATACTGTTGGTAACTATTTCAGAGAGTATTTTTGCTCTCGCTGAGTGGAGGGAGGTTTGCTGTCAGACTCCACTCTCAGTGAGACGTGCAGCGTTTCGAGGGGAAAGCGTAAGCCCTCCGCTCGCTGCAGGAGCTCTTCCTCAGACTTAAAGTGTCAGGACTTGAAGACAAACCAGGAAACACGCGTCTCTGAGCGGCGTGGCAGAGCTGCTCGTCTTTCTAAGGGACGTTTGTCTCCATTAATGCGTTTACAGTGATGCAGAACACAAACATAGTGATCTTGAAAGAGAGCGCGCGCTGTCACTTTGGGCTTAGCAGCAGATGTGCGGGTCAAGTCATTTCCAGACGTGACAGCAGAGAAGAACCCCTCAGGACGCGGCGGTGAGTCCTGTCCGTCTTTGTTTCCCTCCAACTGGGCCGAGCCTCTACTGGAGTGTTTGAGGACCACCCGGGGGACGAGGACAGGGGTAGCGAGGGGTCTCTTGGCCACCGGTTAGGGTTTGATTGGTGGGTTTTGGCCGGAGAGGGGGGAACATCTGCGGCGTGGCCGTGCCAAGCTCTCCATGTGACAGCCACACTGGTGGGACCAATTGTTCCGCGTGCAAAGAACAGTAATCACTTTAAGCCAAAGTGTTGTTGGTTTTTTTACTCCCCTCCCCTCCATATCCTCTCCGTCCTCGGTGCGCTGATCGCACATGCTGTCTAGCTTCAAGGCTCATCTAAATTTAGCATCTGTGGATGTGGAGTAGAATTTACGTGCATCTCGTCTCAGTCTACCCCCCCAACAAAGACTCGTCGGGACAGATCATAAAACAAACAAGGCTTGGTTTTATCTTTGTGAAAACGACGTGCCGTATCCAATCCTGACCTCTGCTGCCCCCTAAAAAGCAAACAAGAACACTGTGACGCTGTCGCATCCCCTACTGCGCAATCAAAGCACGCCGTCTCCAAAGCTTCTGTCCGGTCACCTCCGGTGCCATTGAGCACGAGTCCATTTGTTCCCACTCTGCGCCAGTGCACCGCAAAGACTCGCGTACATTAAATGACCAGCAGTCAGCCCGATGTGGCCGCCCATTTTTCAGTTTGCTTTGGCGCCCTACACCGAGACTCGCAATAGTCTTGGAGAGTGGGTGGTGCTGGCTCCGGTCGGGGAATGAATGCCATAAAGAGGTGCCTCTAGGTCAAGGAGGTTGTTGTCAGATAAAGTCACAGCGCAGCTCGGGGCCGGCCGGTGGAATACGGGCTTCCTCTGCCGCTCACGCAGCCGTTCAGCGAGATTTATGGCGCTGAGCGGCGAGGCGGCGCAACAGAAACCTGAGGAGACTGAAGCCTAATGGAGACTTAGCCCTTCTCCAGCCCCGAGCATTAATACTTTAAACCCGCGACATCAGTCATCCGAAGTGTAATGAGATACATTTTGGGGAATGTGGTCGTAAAAGTTTTCTTCTTCAATCACCTTTAACCTTCAATGCCTCACATCCTCTGTGTGTCCAGCTCATTAAACTGCCACCAAGTATTACTTTCCCGCTACTAAATGTTTTATAATTAACTCATTTTGGGATATGTCAATGATTAGAAATAAGGCTGATTTAAAATGGTTTTTCATTGTTACATTTTCTTTAAAGAAGAAAAACCTCTCATCACCTCAGATGACATAAATGTCCCTTCCCTAAAAATATCATATATTAATATTATTTCTTAACTTTTACTGACCTAATGATTTCAAATAACTTCAGTGCTATCTAATATTAGTGTACTTAGACTGTAACTACCGCTTAGCTTAAATATTACTCCTGTTTTTTAAAATGGCCAAAAAAGTTTTTTCCAATATACTGCTTATATTTATTTGCAACTAACACAATATATATGTATAATTTAAGATGTAAAATGGATTTAAATATAAACACATTTAAAAAAAATTGAAGCAAATATTCCAAAAGGAAAAACTGTCAACGAGTTTTTTTTCACTGATTCCAGTCTGATTAAAAATTGCCGTTGCCATGGGGCGTTTTTGTCCTTAACTTCTTTGAGGAACCATTTTGTGTGAATTTTCAACACATTATGGAATGTTTCTGCTTCTTCTTTTTGTGAGGTTGAAAATTAATTCACTAAACTACCCGAAAATACAAAACTTTTCCAAAAATCTATATTTACATTATCAGTAAAAATATATAATCATCCAGAAATCATCCAAAGAATTATCAACAAAAAAAAATCAATAGCGAAAAGCGAAAAAATGTCCCAAATGAGGCTAAGGGGTTAAAAAAACTCATCAGCTCACTGGCATGGCGTCTAGTTCCGGTTGCAGAATTTTCTCTCTCTGCATGTTTTCCTTCTTTTATCCAGATGCAAAACAGCACGCTAACAGTCGGGCTACATCCTCCACATCTGTTTCTTTTTGCTTTTCCTCCTTTTGATGTGAGTTATTCAGATATTTAAAAGCAGGTGCAGATTGAAAACGCTCAGAGGGCCGCTCCCACCGCCGCCAACACCAACACCCCAGTCTCTAGAACACAAGCATCAGGAAAGAGTTTTCCAGACACAACAAAAACATGTAATAAAGGATCATCGTTCACTAAGACCAGAAGAAAAAATAAACATCTATCCAAATAGAAACTAAAAGAAATAAACACAACAATTCTAAACATATTTCAGATTATGAATAAAAGTTATTTGAAAAAGTTTTATATAAATGATCTTAATTATTAGATTAAATGAACTCTGACACCTTATTATACTTCTGCAATAATATCATTTACTTCTACAACTATACTTGTAAAGTACATTTTTGTAATTTAAAGTGTTTTTTACTATATACCTTAGATTTTAACCACGAACATGATTTACTACTTCTGAATATTTGTCTTGAAATAACAAAAAAATGTATATTAGTCAAACAGTTATAGCTCATTATTACACTCTAAAAGTTTTCAATGCAAATTTACAGTAGTTAACTGTCAGCTTATTTTGTTTGTCACATTTTTAATGTTTTATTTTCATTAATGGACAGTTTTATGATAAACTGGCTGCAGCTTAACCAGAAAATAACTGTTAATAATTAAATAAATGTAGCTAATGTAAATAAATACGTAATTCATTACTGTATTCTTATAAATGGACAAAACGTGATACCTCACTTATAGACTTTGAATCGGCAGCAGGTATCCTGTATTCCAATTCAAAATTAAAATATTTTAGTGTAAAGTACTGCTACTGTAATGCTTTGCAGTGTATTCCTGTCAATAATTGCATTGCGTTTTTACGTCAACTTTTGCATGAGAAATGTAGATGAACTTCATTGTGGGAGGAAATGAAAACAATAACGGTGTTAAGAGAACTAAACCAGGAAAGGAAAACAAAAAATGTACATTCGTTTGATTTTTTTCCCTCCTTAGTCTGTATTGTGACGTTTGCACTTTTCAGCTCTCTCACACATCCTCAACCTTTCTCTTGTTCTCGTTCCAGCACTTACAGAATCCAGCCAATTTCCAAACAGCGGCGACTGAGTTGCTGGACTGGTGCGGCGACCCTCGAGCCTTCCAGCGCCCCTTTGAGCAAAGCCTGATGGGCTGCCTCACGGTAAGTCCCGACCCCTCTGCAACCTGTTACTAAGATGAAGGACGATGAAACGGCTACTAAAGATAATGCAGCATGGGCTCCTTCCGTAGTTCCCTCAGGGACACAAGGGAACTAACGTTTAGCTGCCTGGTAGCCACCGAGGTCACTGGCAAATAAAAAAATCATGTCCGTCTGTAGAAACAGCAGCAACAGAACCGCTGACCTTACACTGACTCCAGTCCCGGTCTGTGCTGTGGATCATGGAGTGGGGGCGGTGGAGGAGTGCAGGAACATCCTCAAACCACAAAGCAATCAGTGCTAGTAGGGAACACTTTATAATTCCCTTACTTTAACGCCTAAGGGCTTTTCATTAATGGAATAATTTTCCCATGATGCTTGGAAAGGATGAACTGTTATGAGATTGACGCTGCAAACAAAGAACACATTTGGATTAAATGGAACAATATTGACTGGCTTGCAATTGTTGCTTGTTGGAGTCGATAATATTTCATCTCAAACCAGGAAAAAATATTAAAAAAATATTATTCAGGAGCCTGAAGAAGATTCTGAAGCTCATAGCTTTGCTCCTCAGTGAAGGAATGACGTTTGCATTTACGGCAGTTACAATGCAGTAGCTACATATAACTAAAGGATACATAGGCACTATGTAGGTAAAGGCTACATAGCCACTATATAGTGACATATAGTGGCACATAGTGGCTCCATAGCCACTATGGTATAGGTTTCATAGCCACTATGAAGGTATTGATTATGTTCCAGCTGTGTCAGTAAAGACTACCCTATTGATTGACAGGATTAAAAAACAAGCACATCAGAGGGATAGCCCAGCTTAGACGTCCTGGAGACAAAGTCAGAGAGGTCAGATTGAGATGGACTGGGCCCGTTAAGGGGAAGGATAGCGGGTCTTTTGGTAGAAGGATGCTAGAGATGGAGCTGCCAGGAGGGGGAAAAAGAGGAGGACCAAAGAGGAATGTGGTGAGAGAGGACATGCAGTTGGTTGGTGTGACGGAGGAAGATGCAGAAGGAAAGGGCAAGATGGAAAGAGCCCATAGAAGAAGAAGAAGATCTATTTGCAATAAAGGTTAAGAACTTTCACAGACAGAATGTCAAGTACCCTTTTTGTCAATGGATGTCCAGTTTAAGAGCTGGACCGCCAAATGTGTTATAAACTAGTTTAGCGTCTGAAGAGGTCATGGGAGAAGAAGTTGACAATCAAGTCAGCAGGTTTTTCACGGTAGATTTATTTTACATTTGTTTAATGAAAACAT
Source organism: Lophius americanus (assembly GCA_037951165.1). Lineage (NCBI taxonomy): Eukaryota > Metazoa > Chordata > Actinopteri > Lophiiformes > Lophiidae > Lophius > Lophius americanus. Next base: position 1,447,014 of record JBBDHG010000031.1, on the reverse strand, counting down.
CTTTCTGATTATTCTGTCTGAATGTAAACAGATGAGTCATTTAATGAAGGTATTATCGAGTCCCTCCTGGAAGTCTGGAGCTGAGAATCTGAACAGCCGGTGATGTAGAAGCGCTGTCACTCACCTGTCACCTTGGGCTGAATTGTTCTTGAACATACACATTACCTGACGGCCTCCAGCAGGAGATAACAGACACCTCTAGCTCCTTTTGGGGGTGATTTGTAACCCTGGAGAGAACGCAGTTTGGCTACAGCAAAGAGAGGAACGTGGGCGATTCTTGCACGAATGTAACAGTGGAACTGTTGTGACACATCCTTCATTCAGGTGACTTGCGGTCTTACTGCTTTAACGCGCAGCAGCAGGTGCCTTTTTCTAACATCTCGCCAATTCAATTTATTTCCTGCCGAGACAATCTCGAGGCTCTTCCTTTTGGTTTACGGGATGCACAGACCTGAGCCCGAGAAACTCTTGGAAGGGGAGCACACAGATTCTGATGTGATTCTAAAATGCTGCTGATATTTGGTGACGACAGGCAGGCAGGCGGCTGCACTGCAAAATCCTACCAAAGGCTAAATAGTCTGTTGTTAAGAGAAATTAGCAAGGACGGTCTCTTTTATTTTTTAAAAGATGCTAAAACTAAGGCCTCTAATAAGAAACTTACATCTAAAGAAAAGGCTCCATTAAACTAGTTTAAGTGTGTTTTAAAGGTGCAGTGTGTAAAATTTAGTGGCATCAAGTTGTGAAGTACCCGTTTGCAACCTCAACCGCGCTACATCCAAAGCTAAAGCCGCCATGTGTTTACTTTGGTCATGGTTGATGAGAGTTGATGAGGTTGACGAGAGAGTTAAATAACATAATAATAATAATTATATATATAAACATGTTGTTCCTTCATATTCAGCAGGTTTTCCTTATTTGTTCAAGGGATGCTTATCCGAAGTGTGATTCTCATGAGTAAAGCGGTTTGAGTCAACGCAGCATTGAACTACGACTTTTGGTCCCTGGGTAGACTCGACATTCTCAACCTCCCAAGGGTTTCATGAGACGGGTTTTCATGTTTTCCCTTCTTTGAAAGTAAGGTTTCATGAATCATTGCTTTTTTCAAAATGATAATTAAGATCCTCCATTTGTCAAAATTCACAAACCTCTCACAACAAAAACAAGTCAAGCATCTTCTTCTTTGTTGGTTCATTTTGTTGGTTCTTGTTCCATGTCTAAACACGGCAACGCAACTTGGTGCCCTCCGTGACATAGGACCCGCCCCCTTCTGCAGTTAGAACAGTTAGAAGGTATAAAGGAATTGTAAGCTAACATTAAACAAACAGTTCTTATTATCAGCTGATCAAAGAGAACTACTCAGAGATACCCCTAAATGTTACAGACTTCACCTTTAAAGGGTTAAATCAACTTAAGGTTATCACTTCCATATGAGTTGTTGGACGGCAGGAGCAGGAAAAAGACGTGGCCTCCAGTGCGGCGATACCCACTGAGAGGAAGCATAAGGGGAGCGTCCAAACCCCACAGGAAGTCATGTAAATCAGCCCTATGTCGCGCACGTTGCTTTGATTTAGCATCGCCATTTCCCGCTCAAAGAACGAACCTCTAGACTTGCAGACCTTTAGGACATAACTAAGACTTGCATGGACCAGCTAGAGACAAATTCCTCTCCTTGACTGGATTTTCTTAGCCTGCTGTCACACTCTGCGGTTCCAGACAAGCCCTGATTAGCACAGCTGAACGCGGCTGACTGCACCATATCATTATCTCCTGTAAGTATAGTCTTGAAGCGACACCAAAACAGAGTATGTATATCTGCTCTTATTTATAGGAATCCCCCATTAAGAGGAAAATCTACGACCGTACGCTGCCTAATTAGACTCTAAACTTGAGAGGGACATTTTGCCAAAATGGTCATTTCAGTGTAAGATGCAAGAAGCTGAGAGAAGCCGTTATAATTTCAGGTCTATAATAGCAGAGAGTCGGTGGAGTGGTGGCAGTGGACTGTCCACCAAACAGCGGTCACTCGCTGCTTTGTGCCACTTTGCTGTCGCGAGGCGACTGGTGACTTGTGGCAAGATTTGGTTGGGCTATTCCGTTTTTTTCCCCAAAAAACAGGCGTTCTTTTTTTTTTTTTAAATATATGTGATTTTGCACGGGGAAAAGAATTGCTATAACTGCATGTCAAAACAGCATTTTATGGCAAATACTGGGGCGGCCTAAGTGGTAGTGGCAAAGGAAAATGAGAGACAGCTAAAATAACTTGTGCCTTTGCTCTCGACAAGTTACTTATTTCGCAAATCCAATAATCAGAGTGTGCAAAGCAATGCTTTACCGCTGACATATATTTTTTGCTCAGTTTAAAGTTAAGCTACTAATTATTTAGGTAGTTTTCATCTTTTGCTGTTACAAGAAAATCCAATTTCCTCGTGTAGAGAAATTACCTATGCAATAAATTATGATGAAAGACACATATTAATGTAATAAAAATGACCTCTTGGACAGAAATAAGGTTACCACAAACAGCTTAAGCTAACAGTAAGACTACAACCATGCTAGCAGCTCTGCGAGGCTGTACTGATCTCAATGCTAATGTTAGCATGCTGAGGTTTAGAAAGTTCAAGCTCACCGTAGGTTCTTGGATAGACAGGAGCGAGCTGAATTTATAAAACAGGTAATAATTCCAGTGTACATACATGCATCCCATGATACTCTTTAAAGCTGCAGTGCGTAAAATGTTGGGGTATATCTGTGAATAAGTGGAATATAATATTCATAAATCAGGTTGTGTTTGCACCGGTCATGTTTAGTCCGGATGAACCCAGCCCTGGAGTGTTTGCCCCGATGGTGCGGTTTGTTTGGGTTGGTGTGAACGCAATCCGAGACCTGCGCCAATCATAAGAGGGAGCATATAGTTTTCACGCATCATATCATTCATTCATTCATTCGTTCAATCAAGGAGATGTATGGATTCTTTAAACATGAGCTGTGTGCTGTTGTGAACGACCACCTCACTGATCCCCTTTGCATGGCGAACAACTCCTCTTCTGTGCTGACTTCGTCTGATTGCCAAACCGCTTCCATGGAACACACGTATTATTAAATGATTTAAGACACTCTGTCCGATCAGACGTTCATATGTCAACTGAAGTCTGCTGGTATTTAATGCAGATCGAGACAAGCATGAAAAGAAACTGCCGATGCTCCAGGTAGAAATTACGAGGGTTCTTGCCTTTTGATCAGCCTAAAGTCTGACCAATGATTGAACAGCATTTCTGTGCACATGACTTTTGTCTACAGTTTATAACCTGTTTGAGTTTAACCTTTGTGAAGGCTGGCCCAGGAAGCGGGCTGTTGGGTGTGAACACGGCCTAATTGTATAATTACCTGGATTTTAGAGGTGACTCTTTTTAGCGTGAGCCCAGAATGAGTGTGTTATATCAGCAGAGGGAGCGGGACATCTTCCATGGAGGCCGACATGTTGCACAGTCAGGTTTGTACGGACAAATGGAACTTTGGCTCTAAACAGGGATGTTCATGTTTATTGGTGGATGTGGTAGGAAAACAATTTGCCTCAAAAAATTTACGGGAGGAAGGAGAAGATGAAGATGTTGTTGCAGAAGTCCTGTATTATGTTTTGACGAATGGACCATCGTACTTTTTATTAAGCACGTGACAAAGCAACTGAGCGTAAAACCTCGTCATCAAAGAAGGAAAACATGAAGATCTAATTCCTGAAACTTTTGAGATGTAAACAGGTGGGGTCCGTCTGGGGAATGAGCTCAGATGGGGAGACCCCACCAGTTTATCTCAACTTCACCTGTTGAGTCTTCATTTTTCCCTTCCTTGATGTTGAAGGTTTCACACTCCGTTGCTTTATCTTGAGCTAAATAGTAAGTATGACCCTAACATTTGTTTGGGTTCTCGACCTACGGAGGAGGAAGGTGGTCAACGCTGCCATATAGGGAACAAATATTAGCTTTAGTTATCTTACATCTAAGCCTGATCTGTAGTTTCACAGAGTAAATAACTCAATACAATTCCTAAACACATTTTTTCTTAAGGAGCCTCATCACATGACTGGATACTCGATTACATCAGGGATGAGCTGAGGTGTAATACGGGTTGCAATCTGGAACATCACTGCTTGGTGCCACAAGTTTTACAGACTGCCCCTTTAATCTAAATATTTCAATGCAGATCAGAATAAACTCTTCTGAGTGTAAAACAACACATTGAAAGGATTTTGCAGCCTTGAAAAGATTCTGAACCGGCTGCATTTTTGTGACCTTCTTTCTAGGAATAAAGATAGATTTAAACTTCACCATCTGTCTGGAACCCCTGTTTTTTTTTGTTTTTGTTAATGAAATGAACTCTTATAAATCTATAAAGCGCAATTTCCTGCAGAAATGTGATTTAAAAAATGTAAAACCCAAATTACCTTGGAGTATCAGAATGTTTAAATAAATAACGCCAGACGGGTTCTACAGTTTTCCGAGGAAGAGAATATGTCTTTAAAATGGAGGAGTGAAGCAGGAAGTGGATCTTTTCCTGACTGCATGCTGTCGTTGTGTTCAGGTGGTGAGCCGCGTAGCTGCCCAGCAGGGCTACGACCTGGACCTGGGCTACCGGCTCCTGGCTGTGTGCGCTGCCAACAGGGACAAGTTCACTCCAAAATCAGCAGGTAAGACCAGAGTTTTCTGAACCGGCGTCTCCGGCCATCTGGCCACGCCAGCCGCAGAGTTCCTGCATTCTTGGCAGCGGTTCTGGCTAGGAACCCGCTGACGTACAAGACCCAGATACCCCAGAATAGTACTGTAGAGTGTTGGAGAGCAGAGTAATGTGTCCGGCAAATTTGAAGTGTAGTGATGGATTCCTGCAAAGATTACGTAGGACGGATGATGATCTTGGGTCATAATCAGGCACCCGCTAAAAGAGGAGGGGATGAAGAAATGGGTCCTGTCCCGTCGTTCCGGAGCAAAACTAAAAACTCGGTTTCCACCAATGGTGTATTATAGTGTATTGGTGTCCTTAAGAGCCTAATTCTGATATTTAAGACCTTTTTTCATTTGTGTTTTTTTTTCTGTTTTAATTATGGAATCATTCTGTTTTTGTTCATGAGTGGAAAAATTTCCATATTTTCATATCACTTACCACAACACTTTCTACATGTGTCCACCATGTATTTCTCTCTCCAGGAACTCTTATCCTTTCTATTATTATTTCCATTTCTACGGTTACAAGTTTAAGGTTACAATTTAGGGGCTCATTCTTTGAGTAGCTCAGACTTTTTGGCCAGTTTTTGGCGCATATTTAAAAAAGTTCTTATGTAAAGTCAGCAGTTCATCTACGTTACATGTTTTTGGATTGCGGTAGAAACCCGGACAGAACCCACAGGAAGAACGGGCCGACTCCTGACGGAAAGGCTCCAGGTCTTCAGGTGGATTTGATCCTGGAGGTAGCTGCTGTGACGCACCACTGGTGCTGGCCCGCACAGAATCAGCCATACTGAGACTTCTAGGCCAGACACAGGTCTTCACACAATAAGCCCTCAGTCACCGATCCACCTGAAATGACCCCCAACTCTTTCGTCAGTGAAACGCACCCGTGGCTGCAGATCCTGTGTCTCACAGGCTAGTTTTCAAGACTCTTTGCTTTGCAAACAGTCAAGCGTTTTTGCTAAAACTTCAGCAGCTCATTTTGTTTTTTCCCCTGGAGTGTGAAGCCCAGTACTCCATTTGTCACACGCACCAGAAGTCTGTCAGAGATGATGAGTTCATGTGTTTGCTGTCAGAAGCTACAGTGATGGATTATTTAGGCGGATTTATTCTGCTAAATGTTATCACGCTGGTGAGCAAAGCATGCTGAAGCCCCATGCGAACCAAGACGTATTGGCTGTCAGCAGCTCGGGAGATAACAGGAATATTCGCTGCTCCTTAACAGTTTTTTGATTTGCAGTTTCCACTTGTCTTGGGTTACGAGTTGTGCTTCTGTGTATTCGGGCCTCGACTGGGACACGAAAGTCGGAGCCACATGTTGTTTGAGTTTTTAACTTGTGATTAACGGGGCGCGTGTTCGCCTAATGCCAGGCTCTAAATCCTGCGATGTGGCTCTCATGTCAGCCACCGGACAGGAATCCTTCTCTGCCTGCTGTATGCTCCCACTGCCGTATGTTCTAGTTCTACTTTATGCTAAATCAAATCTCAGGCCCTGCTTTATGGACTCAGATAGGATTGCCAATTGATCCTCTGTCTGAATAATTCCCTGCAACAGAAATCATTTGGAAAGCGGTCCGGTCCAGGCGGCATCCCAAACAGCATTTCACGAACAATTATCTACCGTTTGTATATGCATGAAGGTTTGGAGAGAGGGAGACGCTCCTCAGAGCCGAGATTATAAAGGAAGGAGGATGCCCTCTGTGGCAGCAGAGGTCTGATGGATCTTAAATGAGCACAAACGGGTCATGGCTGAAAAACATAGTTTTCTTGCTGACCCCGACTTTTACCCCTGAAATGTCGGGGATATCCGTGTCCTCCTTTTCTGCATCCGCCGCAGATCGGTCTTATTCAAGTGAAAACTCAGCAGCTTTTTTTCGTGGATCATTTGAAAAGTTTATATTCACAGAGACCTTTTTTGTCAAAAGTCTGTTGTATATTTAGTTTCTCAAACGTTGGTCCGACTTAGTCAAAGTTTGGTGCACATGAATCGACTCGAGCAGATTTATCTTAATACATTGTGATTTACTCTTACAGTTTGTATTTTACTCGCTAGGTGGAGCTTCTTTTATTGTTTTTAAAAACACTGTTTTTAAGACATAACTTGACACTTAATTTTTGGAATTCAGTGTACAACGCAGGGGATGAAGGGGGTCTGGTCTGATGAGTCATGTCTTCTACGCCAGGTAGCCGAATTCGTCTGAGTTATTTACTTGATCATTTGGAAAGGAGGCAAGCCAGGGCTTTAGGCGTTTTTTTTGGGGAAACTTTGCAGTTCAAAGCTGTTTTTGCAAAAGCGGGGACACAAAATAAGGCAAGTGGATTCAGATTTAAACTTAGTTGAAGGTATGAAAATAAAATCTTTCTTTTAGTACGAAGGAGTTGTCCATCCTCATCCCTGGACAGAGTTCCATGAAATTTCACTCACTCTTTTGCACATTCACATTTGAACTTTGAGCTATTTTCATGACGGCCTGCTCACATTCTCCTATGACAGAGGTTCTGGTCTATTTGCATCAGCACAGAGTTTTTCTAGTGACAGGGCGCTACTGCGTCCTTTGACACTAATGTTCCGGTTCTCCTCCAAACTGTTTTTATCTTTTCTCGTTTGTAGCCCAAACTCTGGGCTTTTCATCAAAGAGAGAAAAAAAGCAACCAGCGAGTATCTGACGCCAAATCTTCCTCCTCTCATAACCGTTGGCCTGCTCAGCCGAGTCAAGCATCTTGTAATCTGCTCCGAAATCTATGTTAAAAATGTGTGTGTGGGGGAGGCAATCAGGCGCCGTCCACCGCAGAGGACATCAGGTCAGTGGATGAGCGCTAATAAGTAAATGAGATTTAGTGTCCCCTTTTAACCAGGCCTCACTCGTCTTGGCTCTGACACACGGCGAGTGCGGGTTATGACATTCCTCTGCCGGACATGAGAGGATGTTGTTCGGAGGGGAGGAGAGAGCAGGAAATCAACCCAGAGCTGAAACAGGTTCCAGCTTTTACACACCAGATGTATGAGGAAATTACTTCCACAGTTTAGGACATCAGTTCTTTATTATTTCATTGTAAGAAAAAAATGTCAAGAGGATAAAAGTCAAATAACCCGTCCATCCATGGTTACTAATGAGTGTCAAGTGTCTCCTAGTGATTCCCTGCTTAATGCTGACACACCGGTACGTCCCTGGGAGTAAAAGACTCCAAAATGAAGAAAATGGAGAAACGCTGCATTAAAACTTCCGTGGAAAAAGCAACTAGATCAAATGTGTCAAAGTCAAGGCCACATCCGGCCCCCACAACAATTATATAGTGATTATATATATATATATTATAATAACTAGCTCGCTGGTATGCAGCACAAATCCCAGAATGCACTGCGATAACCAGTGTGTCAATCAAGAGTTGCTTCTCCCCGCTCCTCTGGTGTGATATACCAGCGTTCATTCAGTCACTCTGAAAAACTTTGGGCTAATCCTTAAAGGAGACGCTACGGCGCGGGGAGAGGATTTGGATGAGTCGCACGCACGTATTAGTAAATAGAACACAGGTTTTTATTCATTGGAGAGGTGCGTTTAAGTCCTCCAGCCATTCAACATGTGTCAACGCCGTTGCCTTTAAAAACAAGAAAACGCATGAAGTTACTTGCATTTAATGTGAAAGGGACATGGAGTATGTTCATGATCCTTCCTGTGTCCTGAGGAGCAGCTGCTCCTGACTGCAGGAACAGATAGGAGGAGCAACAGTCTACTTTCACTGTTTTATTGTGGCGGAAGAAAGAAATTCTTAAATCAGCCCAGCCATTTACCAAGGGTCATTTATAGTTCCTTTTGTTGATATTGTTCATTAAAAACCGATTGATTTTTAGACGTAATTTGTAACTTAAAATAATAGTTTTCTTGCTGTTGTTGATGCCTGTGAATAAAAACTATTCATGCGAAACGATGCTGTAAAACTAAGCTGATAGAGTGGGGGACACAAACAATAGTTATGCTGATTGATTTTGAATTTAATCTGTAATTTGAGTATTTTCTATCCCCTTGGTTTGTCCAGAATTCTATAAAACGAGTTTATAGAATACGAATAAAATTGTCATAAAACCTCAGATTAAACATGGCCGCTTTGAATGATGTTCGGCCCACGACCCGGTCTCCATCTTTAATTTTGGCCCCTCTGTGATTGAGTTTAACACCCCTGGACTAGATGGGTCCTGCAGTCTTTCCCCTCATTCCCAGAACTGAACACGGACCAAACATCAGGACCACAGCAGGCTTCCACCTGAGGGCTTTTTTTGGGTCGCATAGCATGTGCTCACGTTCCAAAACTTCTCTTTGGTGATATCCCCACCTCAGCCGGCACAGGAGAGGAAACCATACGACTAGAAGTGAATCAAGTTGTCATCTTTGTCTGGGAAAAAATGGATGTTGGTCTTAGTTTTCATAGGCTCATTCCCAGGTGTCGTCCATGGTGTTCAGAGCCACAGAACCACAGAACCACGTCTTGATCCTGATGTTGGGACGAGGTTTTCATTTGAAAACCTCGTCATGACCTCCTTGATTTTGTCGGTTAAGATGTTCTGCAACATTCAGAGGTTCAGATACGGCGGTTGTTTTGTTCTTCAGGGGTATTCACCGTAGTCCTAGTGCCTTTTCACCAGCGGCTCACACTGGGGGGGGGTCAGAGCTGGGGGAGGGGAGTCCGTCTACTAGTAGTGACCTCTTTGTGAATGAGATTAGCCTGCTCTATTAATCTGTGATTACTTGGACTGTCTTACGGCGGGCAAACCCACGCAAGAGGAGCCGGGGCAATGTCAAATCCTTGAGATCAAGCGCTCTGTGTTAAAAGACTCATGAGGGCCTCCCTCCTCTCTCCCTCTCCCACCTCCATCACTGGGTCCATTAGAAGACCTGCTGGGCCTATTTCCCCTGCAGGCCCGGTTCTGGACGGCCACTGCAAAAGGTTTAATCACAGTTTTTCCTCCTCCGAATGGGTCAGAGTGGCACATTCCCAATAGTTTGCGCCTCACCAAGCTCTTGGAATTCTTCAGCTTGAAAGAGTGAAAGGAGGCACCGGTTTATAAGGGGAGGGGGGACGTTTTTTCAGCTCCTCGGGCCGCTCATTCTCTGGTGTAACAAACGGCTGGTGAAACGGCCATTCAGCAGATAATTAGTTGGGCTTCGGCTCTCTCTCTCCCTGCCTGGTTTGTCTGCACACTAGACATGCAGGGCTGTTCTCAGGTCTGATCAGCAGACAATGTGGGCCGTATTTAACATTTAACAACGTCAGCGGGATAAATACGAAGGTCTGAACGTTTGTTCCATCCCCTTTATGTTGGATTGAATGTAGGAGTATTTATGGTGGGTCTCTTCCAAACAGCTCAAGCATGAAGGAGGAGCCTATTTGGGGGGGGGGGGGTTGGTCACAATGTAGCTACATGCTATCGCTATGCATGGGCTTAAAGTCTTTGAAAATCTACTGATTATATGAATTCACTTCTTTAAAACTGTCATGAAAGATTATATATCAAAATTCTTTTACACTTTCATTGAAAGTTTCATAGCTTTAATCAGCCTGGGTTATAATTATCTATTTATTTTTAATAGATAACACTTTATATGACAATAAAAGATAAAAAAAATATCTTATTCAACATACACTAAATGCTAAGAGTAAGTTTTTTTAATTAACATATTATGAGATGCATTAGCAAAATGAATGATTAGCATATAACACTGATTTGGATGCATTTTCACATTTTGTTCATTATCAGATTTTCTTAGAAAATACCTTTCATCACTTTAGAGGAAGTAAATGTTCCTTCTTCGATATATGGTAAAATAATATTGTCTTACACTTTTACTGACTTCATGATGGTAACTAACAGTCCTGATCACATCTGTCAAAATGTGGTTCTTTTTTTAATATGATAACCCTTCAAATAACACTTTGTTTTAAAGTCCCAGTTAAAGTTATTTTAAATATACAAAATATTTATTTTGTTGGATATACAATGTGGGACATGTCAATGATTAGCAGTATCGCTCATTTAGATGCTTTTTTACATTTTGTGAAGTGTAATATTTATTTATTAAATTCTTAGACACCTCTCACCACCTCCGAGGACAAAAATGTCCCCTTTTTCAAAGTGCGAGAAAATATAATTTATTCAAATTATTTTTTTGCTTTCACTTTTTATTACAAAATGAGAAATACTTCCCCTTTTCTAATTGAAACTTTTTTAAAACCCAGATTTAGATGAATTTTTACACTTTGTTTAGTATTTAGATTTAGTATTTATTTTCAGGACTTTATAACGTCCCTGTTTATTGAAATGACAAAAACCAACCCAAAAAGAAAAATATATTCCAATTTATATCACTGCGTTATCGCTAATCCTATGTCAAAGATTAGTGATAATTAGTATTTATCATTATCATCAAATATTACTTTTTTTTCAGGATTTGATTTAAGAATGAAGGACAGCATTTATTTTAAATATTCAAAACGAAAATTTGATTTGAACAAAAAAATATAATACATATTTCTAGTTTTAATTTGGATTTCTTTGTCCTTTTACATGCTAGGAGGAATCATTTTAGCTACGCAGTGAATAATTTTCATATTTTAGGGTCTGAAATGACAAAAGAGCTCAAGAAATAGAATTCCCTTATTAGATTGACGCCAATGAGGCAGAGCAGATAGATGGGCGTTTCCCCGGCCCTCCAGTGAAGTGTTTGTGAAGCCGTAGAATTCAGGCGTGTTGTCGCTGATTCTGCACACAATAAAGAGCTCACAAAAACACACACACACACACACACACATAGGCCTGCAGGACTATAATTTGTCTTCCCGCTCTCTCTGTGCCCCTGCTCACAGTGAGCTTCAACATGTAGTTTTAATGTGGCTTTTGCCCAATTAGAGAATAACTCAGACGTCTGAAAAACACTGCTGGTGGTCAAGACCTTCTTTTAGTTCGTCAAAATGTGAACTTAAAATTATTTTCTTTCACATGGAAGAAAGAAAAAGAAAACAAGAGATAGAATCCTTCATCCTTCCCTTTGCATAAACGTGTCATTCTGTGTAAGTCAGAAGTACAAGGTGTCTAAAACATGAACTATGAATGTGGTTATATTAAGGGACGAGATCTTTGTTGAACCGCTGGAAGTATGAGAGTTTACTTCTATTACAAAGAAGTAAAGTACAAGGAGGTGATACAGGTTAATTGGTTTATATTTGATTAACTGATTGAGTGATTGGTTTGTTGGTTTGTTGGTTGATTGGTCGGTTGGCTGGGGTAATGGTAAGATGGTTGGTCCATTTGATTGGCTGATTGGTTTGTCCATTGGTTTATTTGCCAGCTGCTCTGTTTGTTGTTGCTTGGTTGGGCAGTCAGGTTGTCGGTTGGCTTGTTGTTTGTTGATTGATTGTTAATTGGTCAGAACGTGGGTGGTTTTGTGGGTTGGTTGGTTGATGATTGGTTGATTTGTTGTTAGTTGGTCAGTACATTGGTTGGTGGATGGTTGGTTGGTTGGATGGTTGTTGGTTGGTCAGTATGTGCGTTGGTGGATGCTTGGTTGTTCGATATATTGGTTGGCTGATGGCTTGTTGATTGGTCAATACTTTGGTTGGTTGATGGTTGGTTGTTTGGTTGTTGGTTGGTCCATAATGTGGTTGGTTTATGGTGGCTGATTGGTTGTTGGTTGATTGGTTGATTGGTTGTTGGTTGATTGGTTGATTGGTTGGTAAGCAGGAAAATGTAAAAACAAAACTTGGTAGAAGGATGGACGAAATAAGATGCATTCAGATTTTTTGGTATACCTTTGGAAGAGAATTATCCAAGAGAGTTTTACACTCTCTTTCAAATTGCTAGATAGTTCATTTTTTGATATTATCCTCAATTAAGCTAAGACTACAGAACCATTGCTCAGAAACTCTGTCCGAACGCTCATGTCCATTCTAGTTTTGGTTCTTTAATTCAGCATCTTGTTGTCGGAGCGTCTTACAGGCACTGTTCTCCACTACAGCTCTACAAACAGCTCCATGGCTTCCTCTGAGGTTAGAGCTCATCACAGCAGCTATAAATCCACTCCGTGGACCATGAGTGTGTTTTACACTGTATGACGAGTGCGTGTGAAGTCTCCCAGCAATTCCTGATTGATGGGCTGACTTGTGGGGGGCGGGGGTTGCGGGGCTGGAAGTCATGCCGTGCCCTGGGCTGATAGTAAACACTAGCAGAGCAAATACAAACAGGAAAGACCCAAGCGATAAGAGCTGTCTGTCCTTAACTTCCCCTCTCTCCCATGGTTATTATGTCTGCGGCGGCAGCTTCGGCAGTTTTACTCAGTATCAGCTGTTGAAACATTTCCTGTTATTTTTAAATTCCGGTTAAATTCCTATTAGCATTAATTTGACACCTGAATGGACTCACTGCTGGTGAGTATTTTATTAGTGGATCGCTTCAGGTGCTGCACACACTTTACATGTCTTTTATAGGTGTAATTATTTATCCAAAGCTTGCAAACGTAGCCCCTCCCTCGCCTTAAGGATTAATTCTGATGGAGGTTTGGCAGCTTTTTCACCTGAACTGACTCCATCAGTGTTGCCTCAACTCATTGAGTCTTCTTCTGCTCTGGACTAGGGCCAAAGCAGTCTGGCACATTAGGCACCACCCCCCTTTTGCAGGTTTGAAATGTGAGCTGCCTGCATTTTTTTCCTCCTCCCCTTCCCCTCCCCTCTCTCCCTTCTGGCGAAGTGGCTCTGGCTGCTTCTGTGTGATGTGTGTATTGGGAGAGCAAGCAATGGATCACTAGACAGAAAAAGGAGTTACATCAATAACTGCTGCATACATCCGAGGTGAGGAGATAAGCATTTCTCTCTGCCCGTCCCTCCCCTCTCTCTCCCCCTCTCCTCCCCTCTCTCTTGCTCTTACTGCTGCAGAAGCACCTAATTCTGAAATATTTGTACCTTCTCTTCTTCTCTGACCACAAACGTGCGTCCTCCTCTTCTCCTCTTAGTGCCGTATGAATTTCCCTCCCTCCTCTCCTGTTGCCACCCCCGCTCTCCCTCTTATCGTCTCTGGGGTATTTGTTGCTTGAGTGCAAAGAAGCCGGTGGCAAGTACAGCAGGAGCCCATTAGCGATGACTCCGTCTGTGATTGGTTTTGCCTGCGAAACGGAGAGAGCAGCCATGAATAATTGATGTGTATTGTGCAGTCAGTCACTGGACACGCAGGGAGAGAGGAGCTGCTGCCCTGAGACACAGGGAGGGGGGGGACACAGAAGGGGGGGTTTACAGAAAGCTCTAAAATAGCTTCTGCCTTTAGTAGTGCACAGATTAAGTCTGCCCTGTATTGCCTTTGTTCTGCGATTGCAGCTCAGGAGTGTTTCTAGACTCTCTTTCCGGATTGTTGCAGAAACTTCACTTCATTTGGCCCCCCAGAGAGGGTTGATGGGTGCAGACGGGCGCCCCGCCATGTCTCAAAGTATCGGAATGGGGTTTGACAGTATGACGAGTGCCTCGCGGCGCCCCGCGTGATAGAGTTGCAACAGCTGACTGCTGCATTTGACCCACTTGCAACTCACACAGACGAGGTCAAAATGGCCTTGATTATCTCTCCGAGTCGTGCTGACCTACTTGAGGCGCCGTTTTCCGGGAGACTCTTGGCAGTTAATCACACCCATTCCCCTCCCTCAGCGCCACATCGCTGATTCTCCTCCTATGTATGGTTTCAGAACATATACTCGTTGTTCGATCACAAGATAGGATTAACAGGTTCAGACTGAGCTGAGATGCTCATGCACCTGTTTCCTCATGTTCAGCTTAAAGGAACAGTTCCCTAAAAACTGCCCACATGGTGCTGGGAAGTTTCTCACTCCCAGATTCCCTCCTCCTGACAATCGGAGGGGAAAACTGATCTTGAACTTGTGGTTAGTCCTAATTATTTGGTCGTGTTATATGTGTTGCAAGCCGCTTCAAGGCGGGTCCGGTGTGTATTTATCCCACCACTCCATGTAACGTAGGTTAAATGTGGAGTGTGAGTTGTTTCATCTCTAAGATGGCGGCGGACATACTCACAACGCAGTCGTGGCAGAATGGGTAAAACGTTTGATGGCCAATTATGTGTGTGTTTGTGCACAGCTAAAAGTCTTAAAAGCAACTAGTAGCAGCTAGCAGTTAGTAGCATTTAGCACTAGCTCATATCAGCTATAATGATTTTTCAGCTAGCAGGAGTTAGCAGTTGGTAGTGGTCAGCAGCTCATAGCAGTTTGCAGCTAGTAGTGGTAAGCTGCTAGTAGACATTAGCAGCTAGTATTGTTTATCAGCTAGGCGTAGTTAGTAGCTATTCACAGTTAGTAGCAATTAGCAGCCAGCGGATGTTAGCAGCCAGTAGTGGCTATCAGCTAGTGGCAGTTAGCAGCTAGTAAGAGTTAGCAGTGAGAAGCTATCAGCAGCTAGTAGTGGTTATCAGCTATTACCAGTTAGCAGCTATACACAGTAGCAGCCGTGCTTGTAATGGTTGAAAGCTAGTAGCAGTAAGCAGCTAGTAGTGGGTTTGCAGTTAGTAGTAGTTATCATCTAGAAGCGGCTTTTGCAGCAGTTAGCAGGTTTTAGTGGTTAGCAGGTAGTAGAGGATTTCTGCCAGTAGTAGATACCAACTAGTTGCAATTAGTAGATAGAAAAAGTTAGTAACTTGAAGCCGCTAGCAGCTAGTAGTGGGTTTTGATGCTTAAAAAAAATCAACTGAAAATGTTTGCCAATTGCGGGGACAGGGGCTCCTTTCCGTCCATGTTAATATACGGTATTTTTTTTGGTAAGCGTTGCTCGAAACATTCTGCCTCTTTTGCTCGAAACGCTGGTTCTTTATACTGTCCTGACCCTCAAAAGGCGATCCAAGAGAAGTGTCTTCAATGCGGCTCTGTTTATACAGAGTTACTGTTGCCGAGCAGCAAGAAGATTCTGGTTTCTGGAGCCATTCTGTGTGGAGTTTGGATGTTCTTCCTGTGCTTGTCTGGGTTCCTTCCCGATACTCCAGCATTCTCCCACAAACCAAAAACATGTGATATATGTGAAATGGTGACACAAAAGTATTAAATGGGATAGGCTTGGATTTGATGGATGATTTGAACCTTTGACAACCTTTCAGACCCCATATATTATGCTTCTATTACCTCTAGACTGAACAGAGGGGCAGAATTAAGGTGCACCGGGTCCACCTGGTTCTGATAGAACTTACATCGCAGATCTGGTTTGGTGGTAAAAATAGTGACAAGCACAATATGAGGGCAGGTGGTTTTAATGTTATACCTGATTGGTGTTCATTCGCCTGCTTCCAGGTTGAAGGGATTTGTGAAGAGGTACATTAACGTCCTGTCTGTGGAACGGCTCCCATCATGCTAAGACAAGAGACGTTTTGCAACAGGCGGTGTGGCTAGAGAGGCGTCTGGTTCGCTGTACAGAAGTCCAACTCTTCATCAGTGCTGTTTTGTCTGCTTGAATTAATCCCCTTGTTTTCAGTAGGCTATTGTTTTTCTTTTCCTTTTTTTTTTCATTTTGCATCAAGATGTGAAATTGCCATGGCCATGGTATTACTTTGAAGCTGTTTCTAAGAGGATCCAAGCAGGGGCAGTGAAGTAGCAAGAGTTGATGTGTGTTTACAGAAGATCAAGCATCCTTAATGAAGGAACAAGTATGCACACAGGAGCGTTTGTTGTGGTGTGATCATGTGATCAATCCGAAGTAGGACTTTAACCACTTTTGATATGGAGTCGTCTAAACATCAGATGAGATTTGATTCCTAAGTATTGTTTGGATGTCAGAGCTTGTGATGATACTTTAGGGCTATTTAAGATGGATCTTTATGAGACTGTGAAATTGATTTCAATAAATCGTTCTCAGCTGGGTCTCAGTGTGATGTCACAATTACAATAATGATAATATCATATTATAAATAATGATAAGACTATTTGCAAATTGCTGAATAGCATCTTATAATGTGATGAATTGTTAAAGATAGTAGCAAAGCAAACAATGTTAGGGATAATAAATAATGAGGTTTTTAAGTGAATTGATTCAAAATAATAAATAGTATTTGATAAGATTTAGAATAAATATAATGTACACATTTGGTGTCTTTTGCCAGCTTTAGATCAGAGTGTGAAACCACTTCCAATCCAATTTGGTGCAAATCACCATCTGACCAACATTTTCATTAACCAACCAGTCATCCAACGAACCAATCATCCACTCAACTAACCAATCAATAAATCGACCAACCATCCAACTACCCAACGAGCCTACCCGCCAACTGACAAACAAACCAATCAATCAACTGACCAGCCCCCCAACAAACCAACAAATCAAACAACCTGTTAACCAGCGAATTGTCCAACCAACAAATCAACCAACCAGTTTATCAGCAAATTGTCTAACCAATAAACCAACAAATCCACCAACCAACCAGCTGAACAAATGAGTGATCAACCAACCATCCATCTAACCAACCAACAAATCACCCAACCCTCCAACCAAACAAAAAGGCTACCAACTGACCAACCAAAAAACTGACCGACCAATCAACTATCAACTAATGAATTGACCAACCAACCGATCAGCCGTCCAGCTGACGAATGAATCATCAAACCAATCACCTATCAACAAATCGACCTGCGGACTGACCAGCTGACTGAGCGAATAACCAATTGACCAACCAACAATTTGACCAGCCAAAAGACCAACCACCAATCAACCAACTAACCAACCAACCAGTCGACCAACTAACCAACAAATGAGCCTACAGACCAACCGACTAACCAACCAACAAGTCGACCAACTAACCAACAAATGAGCCTACTGACCAACTAATCGACCAAACAATTGACCAATCAACCAACTAACCAACCAACCAGTCAACCAACTAACCAACAAATGAGCCTACCGACCAACCAATCGACCAACCATCCAACCAATTGACAAGCCAACCAACTGACCAACCATCCAAAGAACCAGATAACCAATAAAACCAACTAACCAATCTATAAACCAATCAATCAATCAATAAACTGTCCAACCAACAAACCAGCATCAATCTTTTCTGAAATGATTGAAAGCAACAAGCCAAGAAAGTGAGGGTCAACTATTGGACCTACACATCCATGTGAGGTTGAAGAGATTTTCTTGTTATGCATCTACTATTACCTTCTGAAGAAAGGGAGTAGAAAAACTCACTTGTATTCTACATGTGTCACTCAAACGGACTGAAAGCAGTGAGAAGTTATCAGTCGCGTTTAGTTATCAGTCAAGGCTGATGCGAGTCCTTAAAGAATAAAAACTGGAAATAAGGCTGACACATTGATCAGAGTTTATGAATGACGGCATTGAATCAGTGGAAAAGAGCAACTTAAAGAGGCATTAAGGAATCAATAACCAGAGACTCAGAGTATGTCAATTTCATTCCTCTTCCACATGTCTGTGGTATAAAATCATAAACAGAGTCAACAGCTCTGGATTCATTCACATTCTGAGGTACGATGGTAAAGAATTGCAATGCTATTTGGATTAAATGATTAAATGTTAACGTACTCTTGAGTCGGCACAATTACCTAAGGGGATGCGGATGGTCCGCAACTTCTCAAACACAGCTGGAAAGAATTGAAATACATTTCCGGAAATGCATTGTTGGGACCCTATAGTTGTCCACCTCATCATTGGTTTATTCTTGTTTTACATTTTTAGGTATACATTCATCACAGATTTCTCATATTCACATCTAATATCTGTTAGCGTCTACCCATATCCGCACACAACTGCCACTATAAGGAGACAAATCACCCTCCCCATTACGCCTCCTGTGTTTTTACAGGACAGACGGGTGGAATAAAGGTGCAACATGCCCGCCCTGTGTAAAACGTACAAGGGACAAAATGTGTTGGTGGTTGGGTCGTTAGAACTGCATGTACCGTTAGGTGGTACAAGTGCATCCAACCAATCCGCCAACCAACCAACCAACCAAAAAGCCTACTGATCAACTAACTCATAGAGCAAAAGTCAACAAACCAACCATTTGTCCAGCCATCTATTCATTCGATGGACAAACCAATATGGCTACTGACCAACCAACTGAAAGACCAAGCAACAAGCCAACCGACCGACCTCCTATCCAGTAGACGGATAAATCAATAGCCGTCTAACCAACCGACAGGTAGACCAATGAATCAATTTTCAATTAAAACTACCAACAAACAAGCCTATCGGCAGACCTCCTTCCAACAGATGGACAAACCAATAGCCTACCAACCAACCGACAGATTTACTGGCCAAGCAATGTTCCAATGAAACAACAAACCAACCAATGTACCAATTAAACAAACAACTCATCAATAAGCCTACACAACAACCTCCCATCCAACAGATGGATAAACCAATGAGCGTACCAACCAACCAATGACCAATTAATCTACCAAATGATCTACGAAACAACTAAGCGACCATTGAGCCTACCAACTGACGGACCAATCAAGCAACCAACCAATGATTTTTCTCACATTCATCTATGATAGAGGCCATGAATGATCCACAACAGCATTCATTGAGTTCTTCATTGTTCATCTCTGTCCATGGACACCATTTCATTTAGTCTATTTAGTGTTCTCTGCAGGAATGTCAACATTGTTAGTTTGTACCATTTCACATGAAAAGTATGAGAATTTTAACATGAGTCAAAACCCCATAATTTTGCTTATTTCATGAGTTTATTCATCCCTTTCTTGGCTTTTACTGATCATCTCAGGAATGTTTGTTAAGACCAAAGAAATATAAAAATTTAAACACTGCTGAAACCGTCTGCAGGTGTCGGTCTCACTAGTGGCTCACTGTGGTGCTGATGATGCTGCATGGGATCACATGTCCGCCTTTGGTTGGTTGTTTAGAACACCTACATGTTGCACCTCATGTTACCTGTCTCATCGTTCATACTGCTGCTCTCGGCAATCCATCAAATTTTATGCCTCGTTCCTCCTGATGATTTAATTATAGCCCCCGGCCCACTTTATGAAAATGCATATAGTTAAAGTTGTTAATGGAGCTTAACTTCACAATCGTGTTACATAACTTTTATGATCGCGGGAAGGAAACTTGAGCAGGTAACAAGAACAAGAGGGATGCAAATTGGATATTTTCTAGTGTTTCAGTCGTGTTTTTACATAAGAAAAAATTAAGACGGTGAAATATTATGTACATATTATTGTGTGTATACAATGTTATCATAATGGTAACCGAGGCAGTAAGAATATGTAAAGCGAAAATTAAAAAAGAAATTAAACAGCACTCTGTAGAATGCAAATTAGCTAGCTAACTCTTAAAATAGAAAAATTTAATAAACGGGGAGGTGGCCTGAAGATAGCAATATATTGGGAATACGTGTCCACTCCATGTCATCCACTACTTTGGACTGCAGTTCCCACAAGGAGACAAGGGACAATCTCCACTGTGGCGAAGTCATTGTTTGATGATTTAAATCAATTGACTGGAGTGAGGACATTTACTGCTCTGATGAAGAACTGGAAGACATATTTGTGTTAATTGAAAAGTTTAAAAACGAACTGGAAATTCACAGATATCCCCACAAAGAAGTAAAAGCCTACAACTGCCAAGACCAAAGACAGTTTTAGGCTTTGCCTAAAACAATTTGTGGACATTTCACAAATATGCCCTCACCAGAGGATCAAAACCATGGTTCCTTCAAATCAAACCTCAAAGCCATCCAGGCTAGAACTATTTTATGACCTCAGAAGGTACCACCCTACAAACTGTCTGATCTCGTCTCCCTTTGTGCTCTGATGAAGGCCCACTAGGCCCAAACGTTAGCAAACATGTTGGTATGACAAGGCCAGAATAAATTGATGTAACTGAGTTTAGTAAACTTGCACTGGAGAAACATCCCTATAGAATGTAGAAATACAATTATAATAATAATAAACATAGTACTAGAGAAAATTAAAATAATATAATAAAAATATTAAACGAGACAATGGTAATAATAATAAATGTCATATATAATGGCTTGCCATATTTGGCAATCTGCATGGAAGGCGAGGAGCTCCGAGACTTCACCTTGTCTCCACAATTTAAAGATACGATCTTCTTCTTTGGGTTAGTTCATAACTGCTTTCGAATCTTCCTGTCATGGGCCACTATCATAATACATCATCAAAACATCACAGAAACACTGTTCTACCTTTCTTTTCTTGGGTTTCAAACAGAGTCCCAATTCACCTCTGTTGCTACCTCCACTCTTAAGGTGCGGTTCACCGGGCTGTGGGCCTAATGTTTGTATCAGAGGAGGGAGCCATTGAGAGAGTGGGATAAATATTTGGTGGTGTGTTTGACTAACAATCAAGATTTTTAAAAGCAGCAGCTAGTAGCAGTTAGCAGTCTAATCAAAGAAGAAAAACTCCACTATGAAGTTCTTAAAGCTGGGCAGACTCTTTCCCTTTTTACAGTGTTCATCACAGTGTCCATCACAGCATTGACGACCCGTCTCTGAGTCACTTTTTTGACACTGAACACAACAGCTGCCCAAAATACTGCACCAGTATTTGACATTGGACAATCATTTAGAGTTGATTTCGTACTCAGCTCTGAAAGTAAGGAACTGTTTTTGGTTGATTTTCTTCCCCTTTGTTTTGTCTACTAAATGCAAACATAATACGTTGTCGAAACATCACAGCTCCATCTTGCCTTCCCTTCTTTACATTTACAAAGATGTTCGCTTCATCTCTGTTATTACCTCCTCTGCCCGACAGAGGTGCGACATCTTGAATTCCCATTACGACCCCACTGCATTTTTACGTAACAGAGGTTCAGAATTAAGGTTTGCTAGACCCGCCTTGAAAAGGCAATGTAAAGAGGACCGATGTGAGGCGTGTGCGCTCCTTACAATCTGAGCAGAAGACGAGGTTTGATCAAAGTTATTTGGTTGTTTACAAAACAACGTTACAAATGTTAAAATTTCATAATGATGTCTAAAAACACACTCTGGGATGGCATCATCCCACTTCTCGTCTTTATTGTGGCGCTGTTGTTCTGCCTAAAAGTAGAACGAAAGTTCCCGAAAATATTCTTTTATTCAGATGTGCATCAAATTTTTCTTCTTAAGACTTAAATGAAACTTACTGTGAGAAATGTAGTATAAATAAGAGTATTAAGTTCTGGAAACGAGCAGGAATGCGATTAGTAAAACGATGAGGCAAATGTTGAGGTATATGAACCATCTCTGTTTGTTTGAACTGCTTTGGGTGTCTTCATGTTTATCGGGAAGAAGAAGCCCTCTATTCCAATCCTGTTGCACATATGGATGAGTCTAATGAGCCTAGAGGGGTGCCAGAACCCGACCCTCTGTGAAAAGGTTGCAGGTGAATCCACCACCAGCGTGCGCCTCCACGACACCACAAGTCCTGCCCAGAACCCTGAGGTGGGCGCCAGTCTCGGCACATCTGCTCCACGCCTAATTAATATCATTGCAGACAAGAGCTTAAGGGTGTGCCTTCGTTAATAGCAGCCTGTTGCTCGGGGAAACTGTCTGGCTCCTGTAAGCCGCTTCTTTGCAGCTCTGCTCATCTGATAATCTGGTTGCAATAGTGCGTGGTTATAAAAGAGCCAGGCAACCACGCTCACAGGGCAGATTGCAGAGTTTTTAGGAATCACGGTGTGGTCAGATCAGAGGTTTTAGTGAAAATGTGTCCCATCCGAGAGAAATTAGGCTTAGCACAATTTTGTTTTATTATTCAATAAAGATGCTGCTTTTTCTTTTTACCAATTAGACATCCATTCTGATCTCTTGGTTGAATTACAAGCATGTCAGATTTTCAAATGTACACTGGTCAGCCATAACATTATAACCACTGATAGATGAAGTAAGAATTGCACTGATTATCTTGCTACCATGGTTAACTGTCAGTGAGTCGGATATATGAAACAGAAAGTTCATATTTTTTCCTGAAGCTGATGTGCTGGAAGCAGAAAGAAGTGGACAAGCATAAGGACCCGAGCGAATTGGTCAAGGGTCTGGGTGTGGGCATCTTAAGAACTACAGGTCTTGTTTGGTTTTACCAGTCTGCCAGTCTGCAGTGGTTAGTACCTCTAAATTGGTCCAAGCAAAGACAACAGGTGAACCTGGGAATGGGAATGGGAATGTCAAAGTGTCTTTGAGCCGCTGGCTGTTCCGTTGGTTTGTGAAGGATTCCGTGAATGGTTATCGCTCCATATAAGCAGGTGGCACTTTGCATGGTACCTTCTACCGCTGCTGTATACATGTATGTGAATGGGTGAATGCTGGCTCGTGTAGTAAAGTGCTTTAATTGGTCCAACAGACGAAGAACGCGCTATACTGAAGTGGAGTCAATTTGGTTCTGATAGATTCCAGATGGAAGTGTGTCAGAACACAATACATCACAGAGCTGTTTTGAGGGCACAAGAAAGAGCTACACAATATCAGGCAGGTAGTTGTAATTCACATGCATAAATCACACACAGTTCATTTAGAAAAAGCAAAAACAAGAAAATTACGAACAGTTCTGAGATGTTAATTCAGTGCGTAAATTGCGATAATGTGCTGTAAATGGACTCTTGAAGAAGTTCAAACAAGCTCATAAAGTCAGCTTGTCATTTTTATACTGCCAGTAAAGCGGTGTAAAATGACAGATTGCCTGGTTTATAACATTCATGATATATACTGAAGCGCCAACAAGCTGACACGCTTCCAGCAGATTTTTGCTGCTGAATTGAGACATAAAGATGTCGGTTTAGAAGTAGTTTTGCTCAAAATCAGCTTACTGTGTGAATACAGTAACAGATTGAAGATTGTAGGAGATGTTTGGCTTTAATGCACAAGGACTTAATTCTCAGCAGGGGGTTGGAATGCTATAGATTTCCACCTTCTTGCTTTACAGGGACCCTGAATGGCGTGGCCTGTTTTTAATGAAGAGATTTGTTGCATCTGCCAGGAGGGATTATCTCTGAGAACACTGGGCGAAGGTTTGGAGATGACAGCCAGAGTGATGAGATGTGCATAAACCATATTTTTTATTTTGTTCCAATTTCAGTTGGTGCCAAGTGGGTTTCTTTAAAGTTATAGAGTGCATTCTTTATCTTCATTCAGTCTGGCGAAGCAGATTTTCTGTGAGGATAAGTTTGTCGTTTCTGAGTCTTATTTTTTTCACTGCTCTTCCTCTGTAGGTAGATATTTGTATCAGAAAGTGGTCAGCTGGATGTTTCATACTGACAGCAGCCTTTGGAAAGCCTTCCTATCTGTCAGTAATGCAGCCGCTTGTGGTTTCCGAAGGCAGGATTTCAAAACAGCAACCCGAAAACAGCCAGCATTTTCTTTCCCCCCACATGGCCACATATGCTTGTGGCCTCAGTAAAACCTTTTTGGCTCATATCCAAGCATGCAACCCCCCCCCCCCCCTCATTCTCCTCACCGGATGGACATGGCACGACATTGTGGCCATGTGGCCAGCAGGAGGCTGTATTTAAGCCAGGGCGGCCATAAAACCTAGCCAGCAAGTCTGCCTCCCCATGAGGCAGCGGGCCTAAGTACTCATTGACAAGACTCCAACATCTCTGAGTTTCCAGAGAGGAAATAATGCGGCAGACAAAGATGAGGTGCAGACAGGAGGCAGCTTCCCTATACTTTTACACTACTAAAGAAGTGGATGCATAGAAGGAGCAATTAACCCAAAAAATAAACATTCTGTCATTATCTAGTCGCTGCTGTAGAACTTTTTTAAGTCCACTTAACATTTGTGGACCATTGGTTGCAGCTGAAGAAGATGGGGACTTGTTTGACAATGACAACAACAACAAATCCTGTAAAATGACTCCGAGCATCTAGCTAACAGTCATTTTTCTGATCCATCGCATGTTCTGAAGGTATATTACCAACGTCCTCACAGCGGTGATTTAGTGCTCCTTAATCTAAATGCAACAGGCTGAAGAACTGCTGTGAACATCGGTCTGTCCTGAGGCTAAACCAAAATCAATCGTCTGTTAACTGAGATCAGAATCCAATCGTTCATGAATGTCTATCCAAGTTGTCCGTATGAGTTTGAGTAACTGTCTGTTTAGTCCGGTATTAGGCACAAGCTCATACCTGAGCCAACGTAGGAGATAAAAAAGAACTTTCGGTCTACAGCTCATTGTTTACCTGCAGTCAGGTTGTTGCATCTTCTTCCGCCTCAAGGCCAAAAGCGAAGGCAGCTTAGGTGAAGTTTACTTTTCTAGTCTCCTGCTCAACTCTCCAGCTTTTCTGGACGGACAATAAACTGGGTGTTGAACAGAGCGCGTTGTTAAGTTGTCTGAATCTTTCCCAGAATATTATGCTCCTTTTATTCAGAGCAATACATTTAGATTCGATTTGTTTGGTGCTGTTCTTTGAATGCATACCTTTAGGGTACTTTTGAGAAAATACATGTTTCCCTTTCATCAGTTTTCAAACATTGAAACACGTCACAAAATGACCCAATCACCTTTAAAACCAAGCTTGACCTTGAGTACCGAGCTTGCCATCGTTTCTGCGCAGAGGAGTCGAACAGTTGAGGGGGCGATGGGAGAATGAGCTCTGCTGCTCTTTTAAGAAAAAGAGACGATCTATTATCAAATTGGCATTGAAGAGCAGTTTCTTGCATTCCCGGAGAGAGAGGTTTGATTGCTGCCAGAGCATCTCTGGCGCTGTGTCGGAGGAACAGAGCGGGGCACGATTTTATGATCCAGACGGTAGTTTACACAGGATAGTTTTCCCTGCATTAGGAGGTAAATCACAGAATTTTGTAGATCCGGGCAACTGACATAAGGCTAATAAGTGAGGCATTCTTTGGTTTGAACTAAACATGTTTTTCTTGCTTGGCCTCTTCGTAGTCAGCGATACCACGGCTCCCTAGACCCTCTTATTTTAATTGACTTTAGCCTGCAGGAGGCTTGTGTCCGTTCAAACCTTTCTGTGCTCTGAGTGAGTTGGCGGGAGGGAGGATGTAGGGAGGAAAAGAATGTGGACAGAGCTCCCTCATAAACTAAAGAGTGCGGCCTACTAGAGCCGTTCTTGTTAGTTTGCTCATGGTCTTTGTTCTCCTCTCAGCCCTGCTGGCTAAACGTCCTCAAACAGGCCGTTTGGGGGCTGTGAATCTCTCCGACAGGTTCATAGGAAAAATGGACTTCATTCTTACAGTTAGTGTGGGAATAAGAGAGGATTTGGATGCAATGTGATATGGCTGGTTCTGTGTGGATGTGTGGACAAGTCCGGGTTTGACAACGCAGCGGGTGTCTATTAGATACGGAGCAGAGAGGGGAGGTGGGGGGATCATAAGAGCTCTTGGCATCTGTCTTACCTGCTGCCTCCTCTCAGTCCTCCTGCCTTTGAACGAAGGGAAAGAAGGGAGGGCGGGAGTGACAAGTGAGCAGGCAGCAAGTGAATGAGTGACCTTTTTAACGGTATCTATTCATGTCATGTTTGGGTGTTGGGGGGCAAACCCTGGCCCCTCCATCACGGTTTCAATTGCTGTTTAAAAGGTTCAACATGTAAGAGCAAACTATTTATTTCCCACCTGATTATAATGAATCAAAGTAAATCATAACAAAACTAAAAGGACAGCCAGTAGAGCAGAAACATGCACCTATGAAAATCGATTTCTCAGTTATTTTTTAGCAGAGACATCAAAGTCTAATGTTTCGAGGTCATCATTAATCAAGATTACATTTGTCTATATAGCATTATCCTGGAAAGGTGGAACCTTTTTTTCCAATGTCTAAGAAAGTCAGTAAAAGAGTAAGTAGTAAGTAAGTAAAAGTAAAAGTCAAAAATGGTGGAAAAAAAGGGCCCCTTGCAATATTAAAGAAAGTGAAACCAAAGTCCTGGCTCCGCCCCCTTATCCCTATTTACTGCAAAATTGAATGGGCTCTTTTTTGAAACATGTTCGACCCCTCTACCTGTGAAGCAGTTTCTGCGTAAAAGACAGAAATGATTAAAAATCCCCATGCAGTAAGAAAACCGAAGTTCTGACTCCGCCCCTTTACCCCTATCCACTCCTCCATTTATTGGGTCTTTTGAGACTTTTTCTTTCTTCTGCTTGATCACGTTTTATAAAAATCTACAAAGTAGTTTCTGCATAATAGAGAAAATGTTTTTTAAAAAGCCTTAATTGCAACAGGCCATAAAGTTAAACCAAACTTTTCCCAGCTGTTTTACAACTTTCATGAAAATCTGTTTGGTAGTTTATGTGTTATTCATGCAAGTATTGGAAAAACAAACTCCACCTTTTTCTCCAATACTTTGTATAATTTAAAGGGATCCTTCTTGATGCATGCCCAACTGTCTAACCAGGTTCCTCAAAACTTAAAGGTTATTCTTGTGTAATTCTGCTAAAGGTCAAAAAAGCACAAGCAAAAACTACTTAACATGGCAGCAAAACATGGGCGCCACCACTTAACAGGACCATGTGTGGATATAAAGGAGTTTTTTGAAGCTAACGCTGAAAAAATATAACATTTACAGACTGAACCTTTCAGCGACTTCCCCAGAGTTTTGATCAGCACATTCAATAATTCCCTGCAAAGTTATATTTCTTGATGCGTGCCAAACCATCTTACCAAGTCTCACAGAAATTCATGAAGTAGTTTTTGTGTAATCCTACTAAAAGTCCAACAAACAGACTAACACAGTGGTAAATATAACCTCCTGGGCTGAGGTAATAAAGACGTCCATCTTGAAATCCTTCCTTTGGATAGGCCGAACATGCTGTCAACACTTTTTATAGGGACTGTATAAACGCACAAGGCGATAACAGCAGTCTTGCTTTAGATATCTAGTGTTTTGATTTACAGCTCGCTGTCCACTGACAGATGTGTTGGTAATGAGCCTGGTATACAAACGCCTCGCCTTGACGGATTGCAGCGGAGATGACTTGGAGACTTGGACACAGCTCAAACTGACCAGCCGTGTGTTGCTCGACTGAAAGCTGTAAGCATACGACCGTACAGCTGTAATACCTCTATAACGAGGGTCATCGTTTGTTCCCCTCTGAACCAACAGTGAAGGAAGTAACAGCGCCAAATTGACGTCTTCTTAAAAAGAACCAGCGAGGCGTTAAGATGGGACAGAGTCCTCTCATGTTTCATGTGTGCAGCCCACTATATGGAGATTTTAAAACGGCTAGAAGTAGTTAGCAGTTAGCTCAAAGAAGAGAAACCGTATCAAAATATCTTCAAACTGTGGAAGTCCTGGAGCGCAGGGGAGGAGATCACTGCTATCTAACAGGGACTGAAAATCAGTTGGAATGCACATAGACACCACTAGGATCACTCACTGGACCAGCCTTACCTCGCCATTACTCTGTGCAGGATATACAGAAAAAGGTCGCGTAGAGGAGGGTCTTTGTTTGGGCACAATTGCTATTGCAAGATTTCTATTTCAAAAGGGTTGATGTTAAAACATGCAGAGAAATCCAGGAGACAGATCTCTCAAACCAAAATGGCTAGAAAACACCACAGGACATTTTCAATCTAAAGGTCGTTTTCTCCTAGTGTGGCAGAACAGCCAAATCAATTGCGTCTCCTGGCCTCCTTTCTGCATGTGTGGTGAAAGGTGGGATGGGGGAGCATTATCATTGGATAGAACATTGAACAACTGTCAGGGATACCCTCCTCGCCATTTGTCATGCCTCCCCCGGGGCTTTATGACAGAGTGAAGCTGGAAACTGTTGGCCCAGCTACCGAACCACCCATCCAGTCCCTGAAGATGAGTTTACAGCCCTTTGCCGCGGCCGACCATCAGAGCTGCACAGCTGAGCACCAGAATATCAATATGGCTCAGACTCAGCCGGGCCCCTGGGACGATCTACAAGGCAAACAGGATAGGCCCTTGTCCTTATGGATGGGAGGCAGACGTGTGTAAACACAGCAAAGAGATGCTCTGTAGCACCAAATGGCAGTTTGATTCACTCCAGAGAATTGATTTTGAAGGACTAAACCTGAGAGGGTCATCTCCAGTTTTGGCTCTTCTCAGGGAAGCAAACATATGAGCCCACTGTGGGAGCAGAGGAGAAGAGAAATCTTTAGCGTTCGCTATCCATACCATCCTTAGAGATACTCGTATGAAGGAAAGACTAACGACTCCGCTTTAGACCTAATCAGATAGTCAGATGTTGTTTTTGTTGTCGGTTTGTCCACGCATGGCTATTATCTTACTAGGATGAAGCCGTAACAGCCAGGAGTGAAGGGAGGCTTGACATCACGGTGTTGCGTTTTTCCAGCTCACACAGGTACATAAATGGGGTGTTTTCAAAAGATTCAAATCATAAACCCATCTCCATAAAAAGTTTGCCTTTTCCAGCCCTGAAAACATTGTTGTCATCTAACTTAAGGCAAAAATATAACAACAGTCAACTTTTATATGTGAAAACCGATGTCGTGTGAACAGAGGTTGGTGCTGGAAAGTAGTTGGAACTGCTTGGTGCTTAGTGAACGACGTACAGAGAGGAGATTTTACACCTACATCGTTAGGTTTGGTTTGGATTTGGTCCGAACACTCAAACTTTTCAGTTTGATGTGGAGAAAAATTGCAAATGTGAAACTCCCCATGGATGAAGATCAAGCTCCAAATATCACAAAATGAGGATGTCTTAGTCTGGATCAAGCTGAATTATGGTTTGGATCGTTTACAGTCTTAGAGGTCTTGTTTGGATGGCAACCAATTACAAGAAGTTGCTGCAGGCTACAGTTGCTAGTAAACAAGATAAGAAGAAGAAGAACGAGGAGGAAGTAGAGAGGTATTTGGTACTGATATGACGGTGAGCCAATCAGAGGTCCAGTAGAGGGTCCTGCAGCATGACCACAGGAAGTCGGTCTGTCAAGAGAAGTTATTAGTGCGCTGGAACAAAAACTACACCAATCAAAAGTTTACAACGGGACCAAAACCTGAACTTTGGATCGAACCTTGGCTTTTTGACTTCCAGGTGTTAAAGCAGTGTTAGTTTCATGATATATCCTACCAATGTCGGGGTAGGGTAGCCCCTTCTTTCCACACTCGTTATTTGCGACCTGCGGCCGTGGAGGAAGACCCCGTGAGCCGAACCTGGTCACTGGGCCACAGTCAGGGGATAAATTGTACGGACATGTTTATCAACATAGAAGAGGTGCGAGTTAGCTCTTGTTGGAAGAGAATAATGGGACCTAATTGAGCTGTAACATGCTGGCTGGTCGCCAGGCCCTTGAATTGAAAACTCTCCATCTGAAGGGGCTCTGGAGAGAGGGAGGGCCAAGAACGCTCTAGTGTAGATGTGAAACTCCTAAACCTATTACCCGGTCGCATTTAATTAAAAGTAACTACAAATCTGACTGCAAGTGTGATGTTTTCAGGGGAAGAGCACCTTTTCTGTCAAGCTAAGCACAGCCGGTGTAAAGTCGGATCAATCCTCTGGAGGAACCGCCTGTCTCCCGGCACCTGCCTTGCCAAAAACAGGAGGAGGAAGGAGGGGAGGGGGTGCAGAAAAAAGGAGGAGGAAAAACCCAGCTGCCTCTACGCCCGAGCCCCGTGCTGCTTTTAAAAGAGGGGGAGGGAGAGGGAGAGGGACTGCTGGCACCATCTGTACATGTCTTTTGTATTCCAGTCCTCATCTTTACACAGAGCGAGGCTGGTGTGCTCAAATGAGAGGCGAGGAGGTGCCTTTTGGAGTGCACTGAGAGGAGAAGGTGTGTTTTTGTCCTCGCAAATTCAGTGCCCTCGTAGTACGTCTCCTGTCCTTTTTCATTCTACCTCTCATGTCGAAAAAACGCCACTGTGGTGTCCCTCTTCTTGTGTCAGCAGCCATTCACTCTGTTTGAAAGCACTCATGTGTGGTCGAATCTCTGGGTTGCCATGATTGTGATGGGAGTCAGAAGCTTTTGTTTGTTCCTGCCTCCTATCAGCCCCATTAGCTTGATGTCTCACAGACTCACTCAACCTTCTTTCCTCCCATCTCTCCCTCGCTGTGGCGGCCCGTGCTCGGATGGATCGGTCTTGCACTGTCTGCTGTCACATTGAGCTGGCTTCTTTTTTTTTAAGCCAAAATCACCGTTTTCCATCCCTCCGTCAGTTACCCTAGAAGTGCCGTGGATCATGAGAGGATGCAGCTGCCCCGCTCCTTGATTGAACCCACATTCCTGTCCTCTTTTGACACCACAAGAGAAAGGCGAGAGGGAGGCAAGGGAGACGGAAAGGAAAGTCTTTTGTAGTCGGTGCAGTACAAAAAAACGCTCTGCGGATGAAAAGCATATGATGTGATCAAATGCGCTCTGAGGTAGCAGCCTAAGCTGGGGGTAGATGGGAAGGTGGGGAGACAGATAGAGTTGAAGCTCATCCGCAGGCACAGAGTGAACCCTAGTGGCCAAGAGCTGCAATGACACTGTCGAATTATGCGGATCTTAAGATTTTCGTTGCAAAGTCACTGAATCAGTGGGCTGCTGCCTGCAATAAGATGGTCCAATGACCAGTTGATGGAAGTGTGTTCCTTACGTCCAGTCTATTCCATGATTAAGTATCTGTTGCAGAAAACTCTGCATTCTGATGTTTGCTGTGTTGATCTCGGGATATTAGATTTCAGTTAGAATTCAGTCTGTATGCAGGGCCAGACTTATGCATGGGCTACACTGGGCTTGAGCCCAGGGGCCTCGGGCTACAAAGGGCCCCCGAAATTAATCCAATAAGAATAAATTTCATGAATTTCATTCTCATTCTCTCCCCTTATCAACCTCTCACTCTGTCTCACCCTTTCTCTCTCTCCCACACTGTCTCCCTCTCTTGTACTGTAGTGGCTATTCAAGTATAGCGTACTCCTAAGTTTTTCTGTGGTCCTCACATAACGGCCTTGCTTTTTCTTCATGTGTTATCTGCCAATAGCATACTCCATTGGGATACATGTGTTTCTGGTCATAGGTCCTGGTTGGAGTAGTTGTAGCTTATCATTTTTTGGTGTAGATAGGGCCCAAACAATGACTCAAGCCCAGGGGCCCCCACCCCCCTAAGTCCGGCCCTGTCTGTATGCAATGTTGATGTTGTTTGGTTGCTCCACCAAACATTTCTGGAGCTTCACTGACGGCGTTGCAATCATTTTCCTAAACCTCTTTTTGTAAAGTAATCAACCAATTTTTCTATATTTTTTCAGCCAAGTCCTCCCCAATCAGTTCGCTGAACAGGGAGAGATTCTTGAGCCTCTGGTCCGTCCATTCATAATTAGTATTTGTATTAATAAACTGTGTCAGAACTATAATGGTGGGATGAAATGATCAGATGAAGATTAAGTCATCAGTGGAAAGTATTTCCCTGACAATTAAACATCCGTTAAAACCTCATGACTGTGCCTGTCCTACTTATGGGAAGTTCTTCCATCTGCAACCCTATTCTATTATGAAGATGGTTGCTTAGACAAGATGGAAAAGACTGAGCACAATTTTGTCTGGCCGGTCATTTCTCACCGACCTCCTCTTCCTCTTCTCCCTTTCTAGCTCTCCTGTCCTCGTGGTGTGAGGAACTCGGACGTCTCCTCCTCTTGCGTCACCAGAAGAGCCGGCAGAACGAGCCCCCAGGAAAAGTTCCCATGCAGCCTCCCATGAGCTCCATGAAGCCCAGCCTCTCACACGGGTCAGTGTACACGCTGTGGCGCTGTTTGGCTCGTGTGTGAGGTGTGAACAGACAGACCCGGCAATCGGCGAAGTCGTCTCCTCTCAACATGCTTCCTGGTCTTCCTCATGGATCAGTGCCCAAATAATCGTCTCGTCAATAGAGACAAACCTGAGTAGACGTAGTTTATCATTACAGCTCAATGCGTGAGCATTTCGACAGGAAATGCATGCTATTATTTTGGAATCATGTTCATAAAAACTTGTTCTTCCTCATCCTTCATCAGATGCAAATACAATTGTACTAATACTTTTCTTTTACTTATTCAAATTATATTAATATATAATAATATTTGTGCAGTCATGCTTGACATGTTTATTTTCCCGTACAGAGATGGGTCTTTTCCCTACGACTCTGTTCCCTGGCAACAGAACACCAATCAGCCTCCAGGTTCCTTGTCTGTGGTAACGACCGTGTGGGGCGTGACCAACACGTCGCAAAGCCAGGTGAGTTCCAGTGTCTGCCCAGGACCGAAGCCCCTTATACACAGTATTTTCATATTCCGCCCCTACATCCTTTATCAACATAGGACAGGCACAAAGACAGGACAGCGCTGTGAGTGTGCTCAGTACCCTTTAAATCTTTAAAGCGGCTAGATGCTAACTGAAAGATAATATAAGGTAACGTTAACCGGAATCGTCTTCAAATTGAGGACAGCCAGGAGTTATTAAGCAGCTTGGAGGAAGCTGGTTATCTTTGGTGCTGGATTTCTGTGAAAGCATCCAAAACTCTAAAGTTCTTCTCTCCATGTGTCCACAGGGGCTGGGGAATCCCATGGCCAACAACAACAACCCCATGAACCCCGGGGGAAACCCCATGGGCTCAGGTATGTCTGCTAACAACCAAGGGATGAACTCACCTCAGTTCCCCGGACCTCAGCAGCAGTTCCCCAACAAAGGCAACCCCAACCAGGGCTACATGCAGCAGGGCATGTACGGACGACCCAACTACCCCGGCGGAGGAGGCTTTGGTGGAAAGTGAGTGTACACTGGATCACAAGGTTCATATCCTTCAGCAGGAAGCTCATATCTTCTGTATATCCTTGTTATAGTTACCCTGGTGGCCCCAATGCTGGACCTGGAGGAATGGGCATTCCTCCACACTCCCGTCCTCAATCAGATTTCGCCCAACCGGCCGCTGCTGCCGCCGCCGCTGCAGTTGCCGCAGCGGCCGCCACGGCGACCGCAACTGCCACAGCAACTGTAGCTGCCCTTCAAGAAACCCAGAACAAGGACATGAACCAATACGGACCGGTAGGATATGACTTCATCAAACAAAACAATCATTATAATTGTAATTGAATGAGACTGGATCTCAATAAACATGGTTAATGGGGATCTATCCAGTGGCCCCTTTCACCTGTGGTGTCTCCCAGGGCTCCATCTTTGGCCCCTTACTCTTTAGCATATACATGCTGCCCCTGGGTAATGTAATAAACAGGTTCAGTGACATTTTCAATAAGGAACAGTGACTCAAAATGAGCTCAACCAAACAGTTCACCAGGACGTTCCAGGGATAAATGTCAATTTTGTATGTTTATAGTTTATAGGGATGGAGGCTGCAGGGTCCTGGCTGGATCATGATATATATGTATATATATATTGCAATACTTGTATAGAAATGTGAAGTCAGAGACGATTGATCAAACCATTTTTGTCTTCCAGATGAGTTCGTCTTTCCAGATGGCACCCAACCAGCAATACAATAACCAGTTCATGAACCAGCCAGGACCCCGCGGCCCTCCATCCCTCCCTGGGAACATGGGCAGTGGCATGAATGCATCCAACATGAGCGGGCCACCCATGGGAATGAACCACCCCAGAGGTCAAGGCATGGGGCCTTTCGCTGCCCACGGCCAGAGGATGCCCCAACAAGGCTACGCAGGACCCCGACCTCAGGGCATGGGTATGCAGGGCATGAAGAGACCGTACCCCGGAGAGGTGAGCGGATGTCAGCGCTTTTCTCCGCCATGTTTTAGATGTTTGCTGAGTTAACCGCAGGTTTGTCATCACAGCCAAACTATGTTGGGCAGCAGTATGGACCAAACAACCAGTTCCCTAACCAGCAAGGGCAGTACCCCACACCAAACGCCTCCAGACCGCTGCCGTCCCCCAACTACCCTCCCCAGAGGATGCCTGGACAGCAGGTGCAGGGTCAATACCCTCCACCCAGTGGCGCTATGGGCCAGTACTATAAGGTACAGCAGGACTACTAGTCAACGAAAATCAAGGATGAATTCAAACTAATAAAAGTAATGATCTGTTTTTATCAATTTACAGCAAGAGCCACCCTTTAACGGCCAAACGAACAACTTCTCTGGGAGCGGGTATCAGTACAGCCAGGGCAACATGAATGGGGTAAGTCCAGGTTTGTGCCAGATTTTGGTTGTGCCGTTTGAATATTTGATTAAATAATCACCTGTTTTCTCTACAGCCGCCCAGACCGGTGGGGAACTACCCCCACTCCCCGGTGCCAGGTAACCCAACCCCTCCCATGACCCCAGGAAGTAACATCCCTCCATACCTGTCGCCAAACCAGGACGTGAAGCCCCCCTTCCCTCCTGACATCAAACCAAATATCACCGCTCTCCCGCCCCCTCCAGGTCAGAAACAAAACTGAACAACCTTCACCGAAGAGGCTACGTCTTGGTCTGGGATTGTCAACAGCCCTAACACTGCCTAATGCATTCACTTGAAACAGGGTGGAAGGGTTGGGAATACATCATGGAGGTTATCACCATACTCTAGTGTAACATAATGGAAACATGCTGGACCAAACTGTCATGGTGTTGTTGCTTTTAGGTGCAATAAAATAGCATAGAAACTGAGCTGCCTTGAGGTTTGCCTTCTCTTGAGGAGTCCTGTCTATGTTATTTGATCGTTCATGATCAACTCACTGTCCTTCATCCCTGCAGCCAACCACAACGAAGAGCTGCGCCTGACGTTCCCGGTGCGGGATGGGGTGGTCCTTGAGCCCTTCAGGCTAGAACACAACCTGGCTGTCAGTAATCACGTCTTCCATCTACGGCCATCTGTACACCAGACGCTCATGTGGAGGTAAGACATCTCCAGTGCTTTGAAATATTTAATCTCCTGATAGTAGTTATCCCTTCCCTCTAGTCCAGTGTCCTCCTTCACACAATTCTAGGCTCCCTGTAAAACATTCTATATTCAGTCCCGCGACACAGTAACGGATTGGTTCATTTGTTCAAGACTATTCATCCGTTGTGGTGTCTCAGCTCCGCTCTGGTTCCTTTTCACACTCACTCTTGCAAATGACACACACGTCTTTGCGCATATTTCTCCCCCAAGTTGAACATTTTCAACACAAATGACGGGAATGAAGCAAATTCTACTCGATTCAGTCCCATCACATTATTTTTATCACCCGGCAGGCGTGCAGGTTTCAGACTTTGTATGAAATTGCGCTGTGCACAAAATTCACTTTATGTTCGGCGTGAACAGAGCGCCACCAAAGTTCTCCGTAGAGATTGGTGGACTGGTAAATTGTGAGCTTTACTCGGCTCTTTTTTCACCATGACGGACCGATACAGCAGCATCATAACTGCTGAGGCTGAACCGAACTGCTTGTTCATGTCATGGTTCATTGTCCCATCACTTGAGATCAAGACGCTAAGATAGTTAAACTCCCTGGCTTGAGGTACCAACTCAGCCCCAGACGGGGACAGTACAGTTTTCCAGCAGAGAACCATGGCCTCATCTTTGGAGGTGCTAACACCGTCTGGCCTATGAGATGGATTCCTCCTCTCTTCCACTCCTGTAGGGCTCTAATTTTTCTGCTACTACGAGCCGTTTTGGGTGGATTATTTGAAGGGGTATCGTACAACCATTTTCCTCCACATAAAACATCCATAACACGCATCAATTATTATATAATGAACCAGCTATTCTTGGACCCAAAAGTGCAGGACTCTAACACAAGGAAGCAGGGTAAAAATGATCAAGAACTGTTTTATAGAAAAAATATACAAAAATTATCTAGTGCTGGAGGGAGACAGACAGCTGGACACAGCGTGGCAGCGTTAGAGCAGGATTCTCAAAAACAACCTCAGAAACAGTTGTGTCACTAGAGCGCAGCAGATTGAACAGAAGAGTTGGAATCGTGAACCTGGACGAGAGAGACTGAGTGAGCATGGATCCAAAAAAGGTTTCCAAAATTCCTAAATGCTTGAGGAAGACGTTATTAACTTGAGTACCACTAGGATCTGATGAAGAATGGTGTGAAGAGGCGGGGTTTATATGCAGCAGTCTTCAGGTTTGTTAAAGAGCCGGGGTTGTACGCAGGTGCACGGACAAACACAGACTAGTAACAGACACAGACTGTAACAGACACAGACCGGAAACAGGCATAGACTGGTAACAGACAGGCTAGTAACAAATGCAGACTGTAACAGAACGCGACTGGAAACAGGCATAGACCTTTAACAGACACAGACTATTTACACACACAGACTAGTAACAGACACAGATTGATTACAGGCACAGACTAGTAACAGCACAGACTAGATACAGGCATAGACTGGTAACAGACACAGACTGTAACAGACACAGACCGGAAACAGGCATAGACTGGTAACAGACACAGACTAGTAACAGAAAGACTGGTAAATAAACAAACACTAATAACAAACACAGGACGGGTGTGACACGACACAGACGCCAACTGGAAACAGACATAGACCTGTAAGAGACAGACTAGTAACAGACACAGACTGTAACAGACACAGACCGGTAACAGACACAGACTAATGGTCAAATGATGAGAAACATCATTTGGATACTGTGTATGTGGTTGAATGACATTAAAAGTTAAGTTGAGTTGAGGAGGAGCCTAATAGACATAAGAGGGAGAGGGAGGCGTACCACCAGATCCAAACACCAATTTTCGGTTTTCTTTGCTCTGCTGTGCAGATCGGACCTGGAACTGCAGTTCAAGTGCTACCACCACGAAGACCGTCAGATGAACACCAACTGGCCCGCTTCGGTCCAAGTCAGCGTGAACGCCACGCCGCTCACCATCGAGCGGGGAGACAACAAGACCTCCCACAAACCCCTGCACTTGAAACACGTATGCCAGCCAGGAAGGAACACGATCCAGATCACAGTCACTGCCTGCTGCTGCGTGAGTGCTCAAACCTCTAATCCAGACATCAGTGCCAGACGGACATGCAGGGAAAACAAAAGTGATGAATTGAAGTTTTGTTTTCTCCTGCAGTCGCACTTGTTCGTGTTGCAGCTGGTCCACAGACCTTCGGTTCGCTCCGTCCTCCAGGGTTTACTGAAGAAAAGGCTCTTGCCTGCAGAACATTGCATCACCAAAGGTACAACAACGGCATCAATTTCATCACGTTCTGCCGCCTAAAGTACCGATCACGCTCCATGCTGATATTCTCTCCTCTTGCCTCACAGTTAAGAGGAACTTCAGCAGCGTAGCGGCATCATCGGGTAACGCAGCGCTCAACGGAGAGGACGGCGTGGAGCAGACGGCTATTAAGGTGTCCCTCAAATGTCCCATCACTTTCAGGCGAATACAGCTTCCAGCCAGAGGCCACGACTGCAAGCACGTCCAGGTAACCGCCACAGGAAGATAAACAAACTCCACGGGTGAAACATCTGAAGCTTTACAGGAAGAAGAAATTTATAACCACGTGTCTGTTGATGAATTCTGCTCTTTTTCTTGCAGTGTTTTGATTTGGAGTCTTACTTACAGCTGAACTGTGAGCGGGGGACGTGGCGTTGTCCTGTATGCAAGTAAGTTCATCCAGCCTTAATGGAACTCTTCACCCAAAACTGAAAAGCATCTACAGACTTTCATGTAGATGGAAAGTTTATTGAGGTTACCTTAAACACTGCAAGTTTAAGGTTGATGTTTTCACCAAACATCAACCTTAAACTGTTCTACCTTAAATAAGCTAGACCCAAAATTAAAAGGTTAAAATAGCTCCACAACTATCCGGCATATTTGCATCGCCTTGTTGTGTATCGACAGGTAAAAGCTAAAATAATATATTTTCAGTGTCAGTAACATCGTACCTGTTACGGTTTATGTGGGAGTAATCTGTGACTAAACAAATATTCCAATATTTCTGTCCTCATCTGATTATTTTTCTTGGATTTAAAAGCTCCAACATGATTATTTTACAGTAACACCATGAAACAAAGCAAACAATCAATGCATGAAAGTTGATAGAAATACCTCAAAGCTCATGTAATTTTATACAGTTTTTTGTACAATAGGACCAGGAGGAATCTCCATTTGGCCCAATTGGATAGACAATGGACCGAAAATATGTCAAATGTGGGATTTCGACTGCAAGTTACCACCTATGTCCACTAGGCTGAGCTATATGCTCACAGAACATCCTTTGGTTGGGACATAAATCAGTGTTCATGGTCAAATTTAGCAGTGTGCGCAATAAGTAATTTGCATTGATGATGAATTGCCTGTGAAGAAGAACAAGTTAAGGCACAACAAAGTTTTCAAGATATCAACCTAAAATAAGCTTAAAATGTCTCCAAACAGTTTGTAATCCAAAACTACTTCAAAAAGATTGTAAAGGGAGTCAAGAAAACGCTGTTTTTGTCTGTTCTCCCGTTCTGCTCCTGATATTCATGAACTGGATCTCAGGAAGACACAGTTGATGTTCTTTTTTCATACTAAACTATCCAACACGGTGATAAGAAATCAGTCAACTGATCAACTGAACTCGTTCACTGGAATTATGTTTGGGTTTTTTCAAATTGGTGAATATTTTTACTGCATGACCAGAGATATTGTCCTGACCTCCTGATCCCTCCTGATCCCTCCTGATCCCAGATTTGTTTGTAGTTTTCTTCATCTTAAGCCCTGTCTCTCATCTCTCCTCAGTAAAACGGCGCTGTTAGAGGGGCTGGAGGTGGACCAGTACATGTGGGGAATTTTGAACGCCATTCAAAAGTAAGCTGAGGAACCATGGTCAAAATATGCTGCTAGTATGTCTGTTTGCCCTCTGATGTCCTTTTCTAAACATTTTCATGTTTTGTAAATGTTTTATACAATTATTATGTCAAAGTCTTGTTCTTTCTGTTATATCTTACACAAACAGAAATCATGGGAATGTGAGAAACAAGGATATCATATTTTTTTTTTGAATTATGTAAACTGGATCATACCAGTTTTATTTGTAGGAAACACAAAGAGAAACTTCTGACAAATTCATTTCAAAAGGAGAACAAATGATCAAATGAGCTTTTTCCACCATATTCAAATCTGTAATGTTTTATAAGCAAAACGATGTCTTTACACGCATTATTTAAAAATGACTCTATTTACATCATGAAAACATCACACGGCGGCTTAATTCCTTATCTTGGAGGAGGCAGTGCTTTTCCTTTAGCAGACGTCCCCATCACAGTGAACGAACCTCAAGTAATTGCTTATTAAATGTTTTTTCTTTATTTGCTCCAACTGAAAAAAGGATTTTCTAAAAGTACAGGCATGAACAGCATGACAGCATGTATATTTATCTTAACCCCCGTGGATCTTAACTGCTTGATCTCTCACCAGCTCGGAGTTTGAGGAGGTGACCATTGACCCCACATGTAGTTGGCGGCCGGTGGCCATTAAATCCGACGTCCACATCAAAGAGGACCCGGATGGACCATTGGCCAAGAGGTTTAAAACGATGAGTCCCAGCCAGATGATCATGCCCAATGTGATGGAGATGATAGCCCAGCTCGGGCCCGGACCGTCGCCGTACCCGTTACTATCCTCTCAGCAGGGGGGCAACAACAGCGAGTACAGCAGCCAAGGTAGAGACAAACATCACGGTTGATCTGCAGGCAATGTAGGACACCTATTAACTGTTTGTGTCTGTGGGTGTGTGTGTGTGATGTGTATTTGTGTGTGTGTGTGTGTTTGTGTGTGTGTGTGCCAGGCAACAATTACCAGGGACACGGGAACTTTGACTTCCCTCACGTCGCCCCTGGTGGTACGTCAATGAATGACTTCATGCACGGCCCCCAACTGTCCCACCCGCCGGACGTTCCCAACAACCTGATGACCCAAGACAAGCCGCTCTCCCACAACATGCCCGACTCAGTCAGTTCTCAAGCCATTTTGTTCTGTCATTTTGCCAAACGTAGATGGTGAAAAAATGACCATTGATTCGATCTCTTCTCCGTCTCATCACAGATGCCTCACTCTGCAGCAGAGCTGTCCCACGGCCCACTGCAGCACAGCTTACACGCATCTTCGCACCCTGGGAGCCAAGCAGGGCAGCAGCTCCACCACAGCGGACCTCCTCAGTCGTCGCGACAACCGCCACCTCCTCAGCAGCAGCAGCAGCAGCAGCAGGGCCCAAACAACCATCCGCACGCAGACCTGGCCTTCAACCCCTCCAGCAGTTTGGACAGCCAAGCCGGGTCGGACATGCCCGAGCCCTCTTTAGACGTGAGTCCCGACACAAGCAGCAGAAACAGCCACACCTAAACCATCCACCCTCACTGACTGACCGACGGTCTCTTACAGCTTCTTCCAGAACTAGCCAACCCGGATGAACTGCTGTCCTACCTGGACCCTCCAGACCTGCCCAGCAATAGCAACGATGACCTCCTGTCACTCTTCGAAAACAACTGAGGCAAATCAGACACTCGTAGACTCCTCTGACTGCCTGCGGCGTCCCCCAGGAAGCCCGCTCAGTACTTGACAAACACAAAGATGCACTCCCTTTCTCTTATCCCTCTTGTACAGTTTTCACGGGCCGGCGCTGAGGTTAGAACTCAAAGACACGGCGGCATCTCACCGCGTGGCAATACTTCTGAACTGCGCAGCTATTGGTTGTTTTTTTTTATGTCCCGCCCACACGGGCGTCAGTGTGCACATTTAGGAACCTGTTGTAGCATTTTTTATCGGTCAGTTTTAACCTTTTTGAGGAGAAAAAGGAAAATGAACTGAAACAAGATGGCGCTCTCTGGCCGTTGTGTTTTGAACCCATACTGTTAATCCAGACTGAGAGGATGCAGATCCATTCCCTAATGGGCTTGGTGAGTCGCTCTGGTTCTGTCCGTCACATAAAAGCACAAAGAGTTTTT
This sequence comes from Lophius americanus, assembly GCA_037951165.1. Classification (NCBI taxonomy): domain Eukaryota; kingdom Metazoa; phylum Chordata; class Actinopteri; order Lophiiformes; family Lophiidae; genus Lophius; species Lophius americanus. Next base: position 1,405,525 of record JBBDHG010000031.1, on the reverse strand, counting down.
CAGATCAGTGAAATGTTTTAAAATTTGCTTTCTCGGAATGATTGGCTTCCACTTCCTCCACAATTTGATGTTTTTTTGTCCCGTCTCTCATCCCTCTGAGGGTTTACAGCTGGAGCGGAGACTTTGGTCCCGCCTCACCTGGTCAAGGTGTCGACAGGAAAGGAAAGGTACCAGACGAAAGATTTGGGTTCCTGTAACGATCCTGCTGCATTTATTGCTTGCTGCTATGACTCCTTCCATACCGTCTGTTCCGCATGAATGTTTTCTGGCTCATTCTGTGCCGTTTTATGTCGTGTACCACGTGCATGTGTGCCAAGCCTTCGTCTCGTGCTCTCCCAAGTTGTGAAAACCGAGACAGCGTGGATCTTTCTTTTGTTTTGCAGGTTTCGTAGGATTTATTTAACGCTAACATTGAAGGGATAAAGTTGATTCATTCATCATGTGTTCGCTGGATGTTCTTGTTTCTGTTCCAAATTAAATCTTTTGGGGGGAAACGGCACCAAAGTTCTTGGATGAAAAGGATGATCGGGGTTTTTTCCCGGTCCTGCGTCAGGCTGCCAGTGTGAGTGTTTTCATGAGAGTGATGAGAGAAAAATGCGGAAATATCGGTGACGACCAACAGTTTATCCATTACCGCTGTTGATTAAATGGTTTTTAAAGGGATAGTTCACCCTTAAAAGTAATCAGTCACCCACATGCTGATGGAATATACCGCGAATGTTTTAATCCATTAGACATTTCTGGAGCTTCACAGCAAAACGGCGCTGCAGCGACTCCCTGAAAGAAGGTTAATCCCGAGACTCACAATGATTCATTTACAACAATATTTCTCTTTATTGTCCCACACACACCCTACACAGATGAATGAAATGTCCTTTCCTCACAGACCAGACAACTTAGCGACATACAACTGACAAAGTGGTAACAATAATTAGAACACAGTGACACAACAGAAGCGTTGTGACGTACCAATAAAACAACAAAAGAAGTGAATTGGTTGAAGCATAATGACAGTAATCGTCCACAGATGATGTCACCGCCTCTGCAGTCAGCAGAACTTATATGTAGTAGAAATAAGGAGGCACGTTGGTTGAGCATATCTTAAGGCAAAGCTCTTGACTACTGCAGGTATGTCACTTAATATTTATGTGAAAAACTTTGCATATCCTGCATAATTTCTAACAGCCTTTTGATAATTCCACCATAGTTTAATAAGAGAGATCTGTTCCTGGGGCAGCTGTAGTTTTGGAGGTAGAGCAATGGTCGTTTTATTGGAGGCCCTGGTTTCTGCAATCTACATGTTTTAAAAGTCCTTGAGCAAGATACTGAACCCACTGCCTCCTCCAAATCCTCCAAAATTATGAAGTTGGAAACAAACCCTAAGAGCCATAATTAAAGTGTTATATAAAGGTGTTCGAACGCGTGTTTCCACATCCACTAACACGATCCTAGAATAAACTTTTTTAATCATTTTACAGTTCGGGGGACCGCTGTGTTTTTCTGTGAGAAATCTACAGATTATTTGTCTGGACGAGGGAGAAGAGTGAAGATGTTTGAAGTTGAATGTGAGATGAAAATAAACAGATGAATTTTCTTGAAATGCAGCTGGAAACAATTAAGAAAAATTAAGAAGAGAAAACAGCGACAAAACAAAATGAAATTTCACATCGCTGTTTGATTCTTATTGAAATATGGCAGAAAGAATGATTTGCTACGATCACAGGACAAGAGATAGAGATCTTTATTCCTCCCAGCAGAGGAAATTACAGGTTTTATTATCATGTTGTGGAGCAGTGGGTCAACCCTGTGAAGTAGCAGGGGAAAAGATTAAGGTTGGGGGGATTTGCTCAAGGACCCTACGATTTGGAGAATACAGAGGTGGTCCGGGGACAGACCCTTGACGATTGATGGACGCCTGCTCTACCTCCTAAACTACCAGCAGGGGGCGAGCGTGTAACCCTCTTAAGCAACTGAAGAAGATGGAGTCTTGTTTTAAATGACACTAAATGAATCTTCACAATTTGTGCAGCATAATTCTAAACTGCAGAAGCCTCACGTCTCAAACTGGTTTGAAAATACGTTATTTGTGTCGGTTTTTAGGATGGAATTTCCACTGCAGCAGAACATCAGCGTGCATGACTGTCTGTTCGTGCACATCTGGACACACGCTTTAACTTCATGCTTTAAGTGAACATGTTAGCTTTCCAAAGGGTGTCAGTAACATTGTTACAAGTTACTTTGGGCCTTATTGGATGATTCAGTTTTTTTATGTGTCGCTACAGAAATGTTTGGCAAACTATGAAAAACTTCTTGCGACTTTCCACCATCATTGCATGAGAAGATAATGATGGATATTTGGGTGAACTGCTCCTTTAAAGCAGTTTTGTGCAGACCTTTGGCCTCTTTTGTTTTCCCTTTTGGTGGAGAGTGCTGTTCAGTATGCAAATGTATTAATTTTTAAGAAATGCTATTGTACTGTAAATATCTCTGTGAATATTTTTGTATCATCTTCATCATGTTTGTCCTTTTGATGATTAGTCATCCATCCTAACCGCGTACGCTCACGTCTAACCACTGACTTTCTTTGTAACCAGCAAATGCCAGACGCTGGTCACTTTCTTCTTTTGGTGCACTTGTCTTCCACCTGCAGACAGGTGCCCCCCCTCCTCCCTCTCTCATGGGTGAATGTGCATCATCCTCGTTCGTTTTCTGTCACATTTCATCTAAAAGGTTGTCTACTCATGACTTTATTTTAACATTTTGTCCGTCATGCTGAAGAGTAGTGGTTTTAAAAAGGTTGCTTTATGTGTAATCAGTGAGCTCTGTGAATATCATAATTGTTGTTTAAAGATATATCACAACCATATTTTAAAGAAATCCATGATATTGTTTATATTTTGTTATAGAAAATGTGTCTTTTTTTTAAAAAAAAGAAGAAAAAAAAGCACGAGACCATATACATTATTATCCCCCCTTTTTTTGTGTCTGGTAAATTATTTTATACTGGTTTTTCTTATTGATCTGTAAGGCTAGAAATCCAATTTCTTTCTAATCGTGCGCATCGTTTCATTTCATTGCGCGGTGCTCTGATATGTTGATTCATATGTATGTCACAAAGAGACGTCCAACTCATCAACACAACGCCACATTTTAATTTTTTTGGTCACACCTGGGAAAATCGTTGCTATTGTTCTTGTTTTTAATTTGGTTGATTTGGCAGCACCTCAAATCTACAGTTGCACAATCACAACAAAGGGCCATCTCTTTATTGGAAGTTGTTTAGGAAATAAAGTGAAATCAAATAAAACACAGATAGGAGTGGGGGCACGCTCATTAATCTGGCATGGAAAGATTTTTGGGACAAGGCTAGATGAAATGTCCCAACATGCCTGTATATATGTAAATGAATATAGAGACATGTGAACAGAATTGTATTCATGTTCTCTGGGAATGTGCATTGTTTCTTCAGATTAATAAAAAGCCTGCAAACCCTCTACTAGAAGTGGCTGTAAATGGAAAATGAATTAGTGTCTGTGGGTCTCTCAGCATTTTCTTCCCCCTGCTGTGATATACTTTCACCTCTTTAGTTAGGGAGACTGGGACAACTATGTTTTATTTGTAATATTAAGCCCAAGTGTTCTATACTGTAACCTGCGTGTCTTCTCAGGCGCTAAAGCTAAAATACAAAAAAAAAAATTGGGTTACAAGGAAAATTGCTTGGAATAAAAAGTGGCAGGAGGAAGGGGTCCAGAAGATTGTAATCAAGTCCATAGTTTGTACAATTTTTGATATCATGAGCAGTTGAAAAATTATACAATCCAAGGTGATTCATGCAATGTGGCCATTGTCTCTATTGTGTACATTGTATGTACAATCATTTCATACTCTAAAACTGGTCAGAAAATAAAGGAACTGATTGTGATTTTTAGTCTTGCAGAACTGTATGTAGTTAGATGATGTGACATCCTAATATTTATCTAATAAATATGTATTCAGATGATACCTGTATGTTGCTGTTTTTTCTGCACCTGCAGCACAGTCTGATGATGACGTCTATCCAAGCAGAAAGTGTGGAGTAGTATGATAATAATTATTTCAGGGTTTGACTGATGGAAAAATTACTAATATACACTAATATGGCTGGAATTGTTCTTTAAAAGTGGATTGTAAATCTATGGTTCGTAATAATGCTAGTAATAATAATAAATTAATATATGGTTAGTAGAAAATAATAAATATTCGTCAAAAAGGTATCAAACATTTAAAAGCTTATTATAATTCTAAAATAATTTCTCATTACTAATATTATTTTTATATGGTTCCGATATAAACAGTATTTATAGTGTTTACCTGTGATTGACCTAGTGGTCTTAATTAGATGTTCTGGGGTCCGTTGCTTTTGTCTCCGCCCACATACCAAAGGGAAGTGTTTGTAGTTTCCCCTTCATTATTAGACTTATAAACCCGTCGGTACTTATACTAGAACAGGGTTTGATCCTAATTCCAAAATTGGTTCTGCAGGAAATCAAAAGCAAACATATTCGTTCCTCAAAAGGTAAAACAAAACTACAACAACCAAAATCCAATCCGCCATCAGGCCAATCTTCGCTATAGCTGGTGAATGACGTCATACGAGGAAGGCACTTTTGGTGAAGGGCTGAGGACTGATGTATTAAATTATAAATAATATATTATTCATATGAATATTTTTGAATCAAATTTATTAACACTCACTTATATATGAAGTTCCATCAAAAAAAATTGTTAACAAAAAATTGTTAACGATCCAATCTCACAACTACAATATCCCGAATGCGTTGAGCCGCTAATGCATTAATTTTTCGGTGAAGCAGTCTTCTTTTTTATGTCTTATATGTTTAAATTTCTTTAAAAATTCTCAAATCACAATAGAATTTTGTATTTATTTGAATTGATATGTTTTGTACAGGATATTGTATATTTATGGTAGCTGGTCATGTCAGATAATTTCTATAAATGACTTTCGTGTTGTATCGAAAAAAGAAAATCTATTATATTTCAATTGCAAGAATAATTATAATATTTGTGTACGTATGATTTTCAAAGTTAAAAAAACATAATTTTCCGTTTAGTGCTGAAGTTGATTTTTCTAATGGGGTTCTCCGATTACTCCGATTCCACTTCAACCCAACTTTATATGTAAATGTTGTTGATCCCATTTAAGACCGAACTTACTTCCTGTTTCATAAGAGAAACTTCGTATTCGTTCACACCTAAGTGCGACATCTGTCGACTGTCTGAGCTGAAGGACTCGGTGGAGCTGAGGAGAAATGTGGCTTTTATCAAATAGAATAAAGTTATGTTCACTTGTATTTATCTCTGCGTGCATGTTCAGCAGTGGAACTTTGGCGGCCACTAAAAACCCGAGGGTTTACTTTGACATCGCTGCAGACAACCGGCCTCTGGGGAGAGTAATCTTCGAGGTGAGACAAAACATTTTATAATCCCAAGCCCATAGGTCCGTGTATGTTTTAGTACTTATTTAGATATTTAAACGAGTGGTTATTTGATTTTTGGTTTTGATATACAGGAACTTTTTCATTTTCCAGATCAGACAGACGTTTACAGTCGCACCAGTGAGGGCGGGGCTCCTGCTCATCGCCCTCAGATCGAGGCAATTAAGACAAAACATTAGCAGCTCTAAAATCAGATTAATCGTGTTTATACCCGCTAATACAGTCACCGATCAGCCACAAAATTACAACCAGTCACTTACTCATTTAAATGTACAATGAAGACTAAGGTGATTGTTGTTCAATTGTTCAATCGATGTTGGGATTGATGTTGGGATTTGTTCAAAATGCTGGACAAATCCCAACATCCCATTTTTCGATGGTCCAAGAGAATGTAGACAAGACAGGAACGCAGAGCTTAGAATCCACCCCTAACTTCTTCATATAACTTTGAATTAAAAAACTGCTGTTGAGGAATTAAGTGATGACTGACTCATAAACCACAACATTCGGTCTCAGAAAACTAAGAAACGAACAATTTCTGTCTCCTCGTGATTTTATTTCTTCATAATGAAATTAGAAATGAAAATCAAACCAATTTACTAATTTTGTTCAGCCCTATTTGATCTTAAAAAGGAAACATGTCTTGTTTTTCAAATTTGATTCTAGTATCTCAAAAAAAAATTAGAATTACCAATTGATTTTTGTTTTTCAATATTTGTTCTGAAACAAACTACAAAATACCAAAACATACACGGACCCCCATACACAAAAATATTGCCACTCTTCACATGTTGTCCTAGTTGACATTTGACACTGAGTCTATTTGTTTTGCAGCTAAGAGCAGACGTGGTTCCAATAACTGCAGGTAACCTAAGCTGTAGTTTTACTTTTTCAGTAGTTTTTGCTTCTCTTTATTCTCTGTTGACTCTTTTTTTGTTTAGCTCATATGTAGCTTCCATCTCTCTGCCGTTTCAGTTCTTCTATAGATTTACTTTCTCAGTAGTTTTTGTTTATATGTGGTTTCACTTTCTCTGTAGTATTACTTTCTTAGTTGTTTTTGTTTTCCCTGTTGTTTTGTTTTCCTTGTAGTATTTTTGTTTCTTTCTTAGTGTCAGTTTCTCTGTAGTTTGGTTCTCTAGTTTTTGCTTCTCAAATGTGTTCAGTTTCTCTGCAGACTTTTTTTCCCTGTGTTTTCTGTTTCTCTGAAGTTTCTTTTTTTTCCCATTTCACTTTATAGATCACTTCAAATTGTCTACACTTTATCTGCAATTTTATTAATATATGGTTTCAATTCTCAGTGGTTTTACTTTCTCTGTAATTTTAGTGTTTCTGTTATTTCACTTTCTCTGTAGTAACAATCGAAAAAGGGTTTCTGTGGGTTTCTTTCCTCAGACTCTGTGCGTCTCATCCATGGCTAACGGCTAATAACGGGCTAGTCTACACTTGCATGATGATAAATTATTCGGTCACCCAACTGATGAAATTCAACAACTACAACACTTCGTTGTGCATATCGGTTATTCAACATCTTGGACTCCTTCACCGGCCCCGTCACGTTCACTGAAGTTGCCGTTCAACGTTTGTTTACTCCCGCTCCGATAACTCCATTCCATCCTTTTGGTCTGTGGCGCGCACCGCCGCGTCTCAGACGCGTCATCAGAATGCTTTCGCTCTTCCCACTAGTGGCACTGGACTTTCCTCCATAAAGTTACTCACTCTGCGGGTTAGAAAACGTGGAGTGGATTTCAGTCTTCTTCGGCTAATACAGAGACTAGCTGTTCCATCTAGTATTAAAATCGAACTCTTTAATACACAATCTCTCTCAAACAAATCAGGCCTCATACATGACCACATCCTGGAGAAATTTCTGGACGTTATGTGCCTTACAGAAACCTGGCAACAACCAGATGAGTTTTCTGTCCTGAATGAGACCTGTCCCGTCGGTTACTGTTACCTCCAGAAAGCCCGCAGCACTGGTCGTGGTGGTGGTATGTCTGTCATCTACCGCAGTGATTTGGACTTGTCTCCCCTGCCGTTGCCAGAGATCTCTTTTTTTGAAGGCCTGGCATTTAATTGTAAACACCCTTTCTCCATGACCATACCTCTAATCTTCATCTCTGAGCCCCACCCACACCATGGGGCACACTCTGGATCTTGTCATCACTGACTCTGTTCCTCTCAGCAATCTTCTTGTGTACGATATGGGTGTGTCCGACCACAAGGCCGTCTCCATGGAAGTGTCACTTGTGTCCCCCCTCACTAAGCCCAAACCTAAAATGTACATCAGGAATTTGAAAAACATCACACCAGAAACCATGACAGTCGACCTCCAACATCTTCTTTCTGCAAACTTTGTATAAGCCAATGACTCAATAGATTTCTACAATAACTCCCTGAGTAGCATCCTGGATCGTCACGCCCCTGTAAAAACTAGAACAGTCACCTTCTCCCGCTAAGCCCCCTGGTTCACCACCGAGCTACGGAAAATGAAGCCTGCTGGGCGTGTCTTTCAGCGGCGTTACAAGGCTTCAGGTCTCACTGTCCACAAGCTAGCCTTTCGGGAACACCAAAAGGTCTGCTCAAAGTCGCTTAGAGAGGCTCGTCACTGTTCTACTCCAACATCATCAAAACCAGTCCTGGAAATTCTAAGCAGCTGTTTTCCACTATCAACCATCTTCTTAAACCACAAACACCCCCACTTACAGAAATTACAGAAGAGCACTGTAATAATTTCATGGAAAATTGACTCAATCCTTTCTGTCCTTTCTGGTTCCTCCACTCTACCTATCCAGTCTGCTTACTCACAGTTTGAGATCTTGCACCCTCTAAAGTGCTTTCCAGAAATCTCAGAGCAAGAGGTTGAGTTTATCATCAGGACGATGAAGCCCTCCAACTGTGCCCTCCACCCCTTTCCTACAGCCCTAGTGAAAACTAACATCTCTTCCATCAGTCCCCTGATCACCGCTGTAATAAATCAATCCCTCCAGGCCGGCTTTGTTCCATCTGCCCTAAAAGCCGCCATAATCAGACCACTCCTCAAAAAACCTACTCTCGATCCAGAACGTTTTACTAATTACAGGCCCATTTCCAAACTCCCATTCCTCTCCAAAGTTCTGGAAAAACTAGTTGCTGCCCACCTCCAGGACCACCTCAAATAAAACAACCTCTTTGAAACGTTTCAGTCTGGTTTCCGTTCCGCCCACAGCACAGAAACATCTCTGCTTACAGTCACAAATGACCTACGGATGGCAGCAGATGCTGGTTCACCTTCCCTCCTGATTCTCCTTGATTTGTCTGCTGCCTTCGACACTGTTGACAATGGAATACTCCTACACCGCCTACATCTCACCACTGGACTCACTGCCACCGCCCTAGACTGGTTTCAATCGTACTTCACTGACAGAAAAGAATACATTTCCCTTGGAAGTTCAATTCTCTTCATACTGTACATGCTCCCCATTGGCCATGTCATCAGTCGATATGGACTCTCATTCCATTGCTACGCTGATGACAAGCAAATCTACATGAAAACGGACATGTTCCTCCGCAGCCTCTCCATCCTCATCGTCATCATCATCTCCCCTGTCAACTCTCCGCACTTGTCTGGAAGAGATTATAATGTGGATAAAAAACAACTTTCTCCAGTTGAACGGCTCCAAACACGAAGCAATTTTAATTGACACCCCAGATCAGACCCAGTCTTCCTCCATAACCAGTATTACCTTCTCTGGTCTTGACATTCCCATCTCTTCCTAAGTCACCAACCTCGGCATAAGATTCGACCCTCAACTCACTTTTGAATTCCACATCAAACACATCTGCAAGATCTCCTTTCATCATCTCAGAAATATTTCCAAACCCCGTTCGTCACTCACTGGTCCACGCGTTCGTCTCCTCCAGACTGGATTACTGTAACGCACTTCTCATCGGGATCCCTGATAAAAGTCTTCAAAGACTACAGTAGGTTCAAAACCTCTGAAGGATCCTGATGAGAGTTCCTAAACACGAACACATCACCCCCGTTCTTCATTCCCTTCGTTGACTTCCCATCTCCACCAGGATTGATTAGAAGATCTCCCTCCTCACTCACCAGTGTATCCATGGCAACGCACTTTAAAGAACTACTCACCCCACTGACCTCGACACGATCCCTCCGCTTTACCCACTCATACCGCCTCCTCCTTCCCCGTACTAAGCTCAGCACCATGGGTGGTCGGGCCTTCTGTCCAGCTGCCCCTCCTCTGTGGAATGCTCTCCCTGACCATCTGAGGGGCTCCACAGACGACTGACACATTTAAAAAAGGACTTAAAACTTTCTTTTGTAGCAGAGCCTATAATTTAATTAACATCGCTGCTTTTTGGTCAGGTTTTTATATAGTTATTATTTCATTTTTTATTGATGATTTTATCTACTTTTACTTTGTAGCACTTTTAGATTTGATCCAAATGTAAGGTGCATTGTAAATTAAATGTATTATTCTTATTATTATTAATATTCTGTCTTTGCTCGGTTCTGCTAGTTTCTGCTGCTCTGTATGGATTATCAGAGAGTCTGACCTTTGATCTTTCTCGTAGAGAACTTCCGGGCGCTGTGCACAGGTGAACGTGGCTTCGGTTACAAGGGCTCAACGTTCCACAGGGTCATTCCTGACTTTATGTGTCAGGTAGGCTTTGTTCTCCTTCTTTTGTGGTTCATCATGTTGTGACAGTGCGGCAGCAGCGATGCGTCTGTGTTTCAGGGTGGAGATGTCACCAACAACGATGGAACTGGAGGGAAGTCCATCTATGGATCGACGTTTCCTGATGAAAACTTCAAGCTGATGCACACCGTACCTGGTAATCATTCTGTTCTGTCTCTACATCATTTCTGATGTTTGGGAAGTGACAGAAATTAGTACTATTTTCCTTGAATATCAAGGAAGATGAAAAGTTTTTACAAGAAATTTATGCCCCAGGAATATTGTATTATAAAGTTTATCTGTTATATCATTCAATCAAGACAACTCGGTGTGCTATTGTCAGGGGTTTCAGAATATTGTCAATACTTGTCAAAAATAGTTTAATATAAGATAACACAATGAAAGGAAATTATAAAAAGAAGAGCCTTAAACTGGAGCTCCAACCTCAACACAACATAACTCAACGAGAGCTTCAAAATAAAACTATTACAGAATACACATAATATTATACATGTAGACATGGTAGAATGTAGACCGGTGGATTTGAACCCCAGTTTCCTGGACCAAAGTCAGTGGTGTAACCCACTGAACTATCCAGCTGCTGCTTCATTCAGTAAACCATCCATAAAATATGACTGATTCCACGACAGAGTCATAGAAGGTCCTCAAGAGTAACCCCGTGCCCCGCATACTTAAGGACCTGAGTCCAGTCCAGTTTATTGTTGAGGAGAAAACCCACGTCAAGGATTGTGAAGGCCCAACAAGACCTGCAGTTCTGGAGACGCTCTGTCTCAGTTGTCTTACCATCACAATTTGGTCCCAGTCCTTGAGTAAAAAGAGTAAAAGTCCAAACACATCAGCGGTTGATTAAATATGTTAGAGCTGAAAACCACAGTCAGCAGTCGTATTAAACCATAGCAGGCACAACAGAAATGAAGATTCCAAATCAACCCCATCATACAAAATATAGACAGAAGAGGATTCATTCATTTTTTTTATTTGTGTAGCACTTTATATGACTTTCAGGAGTACATTGTAAGAAAAAAGCATTTTTAGAGACTTTATCTGAGAATTTGCTGCAGATCAACAATCGGCTGGATCCTCATTATTATGAAATTATTATTATTTGGAAATATATCGCTCAGATGAGATACTGGGTTGTAAAGACTCCTACAGTTTGGGAAATATATCCAGATGATTTATCAGGTGATTCTTGTTTTGGGATCCAGATGTTGTGTTTGTAAGATGTGCAATTCTTGTAAATAGATAATCTTAAGTCACATGTAATCACAGATATCTAGCTGTAACTCTTTACTCTCTTAAAACCTTTAAAGGGAAGTATTTAATTAAATGTAAGTAGAAAACAGTCTTTTGTAACACTGATCTTATTCTAAAATGTACTGGGTCTATAAAAGGGATGCTGTTCTGTGTTTAACCAGCAGGTGGCAGCATCCTGCTCACAGGCTGTGAATGAGCAGAGTCAGCTTTTTCACTGAACGTCTTATGATCTGTTGCAGCAGAAGAAGCTCTTAATCAAACCGTTAATAGTCTTTTAATCGCTGCTTGCAGGTATCCTGTCTATGGTCAATACTGGACCAAACACCAACGGATCCCAATTCTTCATCTGCATCGCCAAAGCACAATGGTACGTAGTCACAGACTGACTGTAATAAGGGTTGATGCTGCTGTGGTTCCTCCATCATCCACTGGCCTTAATTTAAAATCCAAGAAAAAAGGTGAAAGACTAATCCTTGAGGTTGTTTTAATGTTTTTAATGTTAATGTCAAACATATTAAATACGACACAACCACAAACACCACCTTTTTTTCAGTCTCAGTAAATCACATTTGCGTGTGCTAAATGAACCTATTTACATCGACTCCTCCCAGTATTTGTGCTCCGGTAGAAACGCCCGATATGAGTTATTTAATGAAGGTGAACAGCCTTCATTAATTGGACAGCATTAGCTTTCTCGTGTGTTTACGGGTGATAACAAGTTTGCTCCCCTATTTTACACACGCAAACCTTTAGTTACTAAAGTTTAGTAGATCAGGCCCTCAGTGTGACGAATAAGTGTCCCCTTCATTTCTCTGAGCAGTGTAGATTTATCGGTGCTCCATGTAAAAACTATATCCCTAATGTGATCAAAACCAGAATAAGTATCATAACCAGGATACTGGTCTTCATTTGAACATTGTCCATCGACGCACAGAGGCATCAGAAAAACCCAAACGTCAATTTCCTTCCATGGTTTCTGGTCGTTTTAGACTTTCCTGAAGTTAAATTTCGCTTGACATCCTTCATGTTTTAAAGTCTGGTACTACTTGAGAATTCAACATTTGAAATGTAACAACTAGCCTCTGCTGTGCTGCGTTCAGGGACTCATGGTGCGAGCTGTGACATGAAAAAACTTGGTGAATTGCGATAAATACGACAGGCCAAAGCAGAGACTCAGGAAGTACATCAGTTATTTCAGTTAGGGCGGCATCACCCGACACGAAGCCCGAGTCAAACGGTGCTGGGCGGATTGTCTCTGCGTCGGAGCGCAGCAGTAACAAATCTCCTCTTTTCTCCAGGCTGGATGGCAAACATGTCGTCTTTGGAAGGGTAGTGGATGGAATGGAAGTGGTCAATAAAGTGGAGCGTTTCGGTTCCCAGTCCGGGAAAACCTCCAGGAGGATCACTATCAGCGACTGCGGTGAACTCTCGTAGCTCCATGTGAGCGGAGGACGCGTCTCATCTCCTGCTGTAACTTCAGCGTGAGACGGAAAGAGGTTCTTTCTTCTGCCTGATGAGCCGCTCAGTTCTCATCAGGTAGCACTCACCACTGTCAGGCTATAACATGTCAACATGTATGTTAGACTAGATTAAAACAAAGCCATTAATAAACATAATATGCATCGATGCTTGTTTGAATTGAGATGGGAATTTATTTGCTAGAAATAAAGTCTATTTCTTGTTTCTTGTCTTCTGGTTTATCGGCTGCATGAACTGTGAATCTCGCAGGAACTGGTGGCGTGACGGAACCACGCTCAAGTTGCAAGTATTTTATGCGGTGACTGTGCTGCATTGGTTGGGAATGTGAGAGTTTAAATTACCTGTAGGACAAAAAAGACACTTTTTCATAATTCTTTCGAAGTAAAATTTTCTGTCAAACAAATCAACCAAATCAGAAAGAATTTCAGTTGAATAAATTGAATTGACATGTCGAGGAATAGGTTATTAATAAAGGTGTTAAGAACCCAATGAAGGTAGGTTAAATTTACAGAAAATTTGAAGTAATTACTGATAAATGTAACGAAATAGTGTTCAGTCAAGTTTTTTAGAAGGTTCTTAAAAGATTTCTCAAGAAGATGATTATCGCCAGGATAGTTTAGAGTCAGGTCTTCATCATAATGGTCATAAACTGCAGCACAGAAACCAACAACATTTTAACTAGTAATTACAGTTACTTGATAGATCAGCCATAACCTTATAACCACTAAAGTAAGAGTAACATTGATTATGTCATGGCACCTGTCCGTGGGTAGGATATGTTGAGGCAGCATTAGGTCCTGAAGTTGATGTTTTGGAAGCAGGTAAAAAGGGCAGGTGTAATGATCCTTTGTTGAACTTGTTTGAGGACCAAATCGTGATGGCTGTACATCTGCGTGAGAGCGTCTCCGGGCTGCAGGTCCGGTCGGGTACCTGCCTACCAAAGATGTCTAAGAAAGGGCAACAAAGGCTGATTGATGCATGTGGGGATTGAAGACTAGCCTGTGCTGTGTGATCCCACAGAAGAGCATCTGTAGCACCAACACCAGAAAAGTTAATGTTGCTTCTGATAGAGGTGTCAGATCACACACACAGTGACATCCCAGCACGTTATGCGTAGGTTTGCGTAGCCACAGGCCGGTCAGGTGACATCACAAACCTGTTTTGACAGCAAAAGGTGGATCTACACAATATTAGGCAAGTGGTTTTAATTTTATGGCTTATCAGTGCACAATCAGCATGAACAACCGTTACTTTAAAGAATAAACCACTGACATGACACGTTTTCTTCATCATTTAATCCATGAATTCTTCAACAGATCATCTCTGCGCGTTACTGTCCCTCCATTTAGAATGAACCAGTATTACAGATTTCTCAAGAAAAGGTAGGCGAGCCACCTATAGCATGAGTGGACTAAACCCCTGCTGTAATCCCCAACAGCAAGGGTAAATCCCCGAAAAATCCCCAATCCGCTGCGTTTTACAAGTAATCCCCCTGATTGAACTCCTCAAAGTAAGAGTGAAGTTATTTCCACAGTATTTTAGTTAAAGAAAAAAAATCCCTAAATTGAGTAATTTAAGATCTATTAGATCAAAATATAAAGAATGGGTAAAACATATAAACGTGATAAATCTCCCCAAGTTAATTAATATGCACCAAATGTGGACTACATCAGAACAACTGTGGAGAAATTATTTCCAGATAAATTTTGGAGATAAAGTTCCTCTAATGTCAGAAATATAAAATTGTTCCTTCCCAATTTCGATGGAGTTCTTCCTTGTAGGTATAAAATTTGAAAATGATCAATGAAATATCTTCTTGGTTTCACGGGGGCCTCACGGCGCTGAGGTTAGAAGTCAAAGACATGGCGGCGTCCCACCGCGTGACAACACTTTCTGAACTCCGCAGCTATTGGTTGTTGTTTTTATGTCCCGCCCCACACGGGCGTCAGTGTGCACGTTTAGGAACCTGTTGTAGCATTTTATATCGGTCAGTTTTAACCTTTTTGAGGAGAAATAGGAAAATTAACTGAAACAACATGGTGCGGGATGTTCTTGTTTTTGCTGCAAATTAAATATTTGGGGGGGGGGGGGCACCAAAGTTCTAGGATGAGAAGGACAATATTGTTTCTTTCCTGGTCCAGTCCAGTGTGACTGTTTTCATGAGAGTGATGACAGGAAATGTTGAGATATGAGTGAGGACAAACAGTTTATCCATTGCCATTGTTGATTAAATTGTGTTTAAAGGGATATTTCACCCTTAAAATGAATCAGTCACCCACATGCTGATGGAATATACCGTGAAAGTTTTAGTCCAGTGGTACTCAAACGTTTTACACCGTGTACCGTCTCAGAATATATCCGGCTCTCCAAGTACCCCCATTATGAGCATTGTAAAAATTCATTAGGAGAAGTAGGTAACCCTATTCATATAAAAGTAGTTCAAACAGGAGGCAAATTTATTCCCAAAAAGAATATTATTTATTGTTTACTACTCAGCCACAACCACAAAAAGTGCGAAGGAGTAGCACTAAAACTGGCACATAAACTCTTTCACATGATTATAATACAAAGGGCAACCCCTCACACACATAGAAGACGCACACAGAGCAGGTGAGAACATTAACAATAACAACCTTAAGTCCCTGTAAATGCACATTTCAAATGTGATGTAACAAAAGTCACACCTCTTTACTGTTTTTAGCATTTTGCTGCTGTTGTTTCATTGACGCTGCTGCGTTCACTGTCTTCTACTGCTGTTTCTACAACGCTGCTAACAATATTCTCCTCCTGACCCACACTTCTCTTCCATAAAGCCCCCGTTTGAGCCACAATTGCGTTTTATTTAAACCATTCGTATTTTTATCTTCCTCTGCTTACCGTCTTCTTGTCCTCAACTTGTAACGGCTTGGCGCACGCGCCACAACCCGACTACGCAGCAGGCTGATGGACGTCTGAACAAAAAAACTACAAGAAGGGCTAAACTTATTTTAAAGTACATTTGATTTATCTCACGGTTACAAGATTTTCTTTCATTCATCATACTATTTTGATAGCATTGTACGTTTTTAAATTAATATTACTTAATTTAGTAAAAGTAGGCAATTACAGAGATTCTTCCGCGTACCACTAGAGGGAGCTCGCGTACCACTGGTGGTACGTACCGTAGTTTGAGAATCACAGTTTTGGTCCATTAGACATTTCTGGAGCTTCACAGCAAAACGGCGCTGCAGCGACTCCCTGAAAGAAGGTTAATCCCGAGACTCACAATGATTCATTTACAACATTTCTCTTTATTGTCCCACACACACCCTACACAGATGAATGAAATGTCCTTTCCTCACAGACCAGACAACTTAGCGACATACAACTGACAAAGTGGTATTAATAATTAGAACACAGTGACACAACAGAAGCGTTGTGACGTACCAATAAAACAACAAAAGAAGTGAATTGGTTGAAGCATAATGACAGTAATCGTCCACAGATGATGTCACCGCCTCTGCAGTCAGCAGAACTTATATGTAGTAGAAATAAGGAGGCACGTTGGTGGAGCATATTTTAAGGCAAAGCTCTTGACTACTGCAGGTATGTGATTTTATATTTATGTGAAAAATGTTGCATATCCTGAATAATTTCTACCAGCCTTTTGATAATTCCACCATAATATAATAAGAGAGATCTGTTTTGCCACAGTATGAATGTGTGTGAGAGGGTGGATGTCTGTCGTAAAGATCTTTCAGTAATGGAGCAGGGTTGAAAGTCGGAACCACGTTAGGATAAATTGTCAGCGTAAAACCTGTGACAGTGATCCCTAATCGGGAGCAGAAACAAGAAAATAATATTCTAATGGAAATAAGTTAAATAAACTATCTAACATACATTTTATATTTTTGAATGCAATTCTTAACTGCCATAAAATCTTATCAACAATTGCAATATCATCCCTGCAGACGGGATGATTCCTGCAGGGAAACTTTTATCGAAAATCCGCCAAAATTGTGAAGTTGGAAACAAACCCTAAGAGCCATAATTAAACTGTTATATAAAGGTGTTCGAACGCGTGTTTCCACATCCACTAACACGATCGTAGAATAAACGTTTTTAATCATTTTACAGTTCGGGGGACCGCCGTGTTTTTTTTTTGTCTGTGAGAAATCTACAGATTATTTGTCTGGACGAGGGAGAAGAGTGAAGATGTTTGAAGTTGAATTTGAGATGAAAATCAACAGATGAATTTTCTTGAAATGCAGCTGGAAACAATAAAGAAAACTTAAGAAGAGAAAACAGCGACAAAAAAAAATGAAGTTACTCATCGCTGTTTGATTCTTATTAAAAAATGGCAGAAAGAATGATTTGTTATGATCACAGGACAAGAGATAGAGATCTTTATTCCTCCCAGCAGAGGAAATTACAGGTTTTATTATCATGTGGTGGAGCAGTGGGTCAACCCTGTGAAGTAGCAGGGGAAAAGATTAAGGTTGGGGGGATTTGCTCAAGGACCCTACGATTTGGAGAATACAGAGGTGGTCCGGGGACAGACCCTTGACGATTGATGGACGGCTGCTCTACCTCCTAAACTACCAGCAGGGGGCGAGCGTGTAACCCTCTTAAGCAACTGAAGAAGATGGAGTCTTGTTTTAAATGACACTAAATTAATCTTCACAATTTGTACAGCATAATTCTAAACTGCAGAAGCCTCACATCTCAAACTGGTTTGAAAATACGTTATTTGTGTCGGTTTTTGAGATGGAATTTCCACTGCAGCAGAACATCAGCCTGCATGACTGTCTGTTCGTGCACATCTGGACACACGCTTTAACTTCATGCTTTAAGTGAACATGTTAGCTTTCCAAAGCGTGTCTGTACCATTGTTACAAGTTACTTTGGGCCTTATTTAATGATTCGATTGTTTTGTAAAAGGCTACATAAATGTTTGGCAAACTATGAAAAACTTCTTGCGACTTTTCACCATCATTGCATGAGAAGATAATGATGGATAAACTCATCTGGAGCAGTTTAACAGCTCTCTCTCTCTCTCATGGATGAATGTGCATCATCGTCTTCTTGACGTTTTCTTTCACATTTCATCTAAAATGTTGTCAATTCATGACTTTATATTAATATTTTGTCCGTCATGCTGAAGAGTAGTGGTTTTAAAAAGGTTACTTTCAATGTAATCAGCGAGCTCTGTCAATATCATAATTGTTGTTTAAAGATATATCACAACCATATTTTAAAGAAATCCATGATATTGTTTTTTTTTTTTTTATAGAAAATGTGTCTATTTTGAAAAAAAAGAAAAAAACATGAGACCATATACATTTTTGTTCCTTTTTTATGTCTGGTAAAATTATTTTATACTGGTTTTTCTTATTTATCTGTAAGGCTAGAAACCCAATTTCTTTCAAATTGTGCGCATCGTTTCATTTCATTGTGCTGTGTGCTGATATGTTGTTTCATATGTATGTCACAAATTAGACGTGCCACTTTTAGCACTTTGAGATTTGATCCAAATGTAAACTGTATTATAAATTGAATGTATTATTATTTATTATTATTTTCATTTTTTTGGTCAAACCTGCGAAAATCGTTGATATTATTCTTGTTTGTAATTTGGTTGATTTGGCAGCACCTCACATCTACAGTTGCACAATCAAAACAAAGGGCCATCTCTTTATGGGAAGTTGTTTAGAAATTAAAATGAAATCAAATAAAACACAGATAGTAGTGGGGGCACGCTCATTAATCTGGCCTGGAAAGATTTTTGGGACAAGGCTAGATGAAATGTCCCAACATGCCTGTATAAATGAAAATGAATATAGAGACATGTGAACAGAATTGTATTCATGTTCTCTGGGAATGTGCATTGTTTCTTCAGATTAATAAAAAAGCCTGCAACCCCTCTACTAGAAGTGGCTAAATATAGAAATTGAGTTAGTGTGTGTGGGTCTCTCAGCATTTTCTTCCCCCTGCTTTAATATACTTTCACCTCTTTCGTTAGGGAGACTGGGACAACTGTGTTTTACTTGTAATATTTGGCCTAAGTGTTCCAGAGTGTCAACTGCGCGTCTTCCGGGGCGCTAAAGCTAAATAAAACAAAAACTAGGTTAGCACTTCTTTGCGGCCCGACCTCCCTGGTCAGTGTGTTTCTGGCCTGCTTGTACAAGACTCTGTCACCACTCCTGTAAGCTTCCTCCCTGGTCTGACGAAGCTGCCTGAGTTTGGCAATAAACCAGGGTTTATTGTTATTGTATGTGCAGAAGGTTTTTGTTGGGACGCACATGTCCTCGCAATGTACAATTTTTGATATCATGAGCAGTTGAAAAATCATACAATCCAAGGTGATTCATGCAATGTGGCCATTGTCTCTATTGTGTACATTGTATGTACAATCATTTCATACTCTAAAACTGGTCAGAAAATAAAGGAACTGATTGTGATTTTTAGTCTTGCAGAACTGTATGTAGTTAGATGATGTGACATCCTAATATTTATCTAATAAATATGTATTCAGATGATACCTGTATGCTGCTGTTTTTTCTGCACCTGCAGGACAGTCTGATGATTACGTCTATCCAAGCAGAAAGTGTGGAGTAGTATGATAATAATTATTTCAGGGTTTGACTGATGGAAAAATTACTAATATACACTAACATGGCTGGAATTGTTCTTTAAAAGTGGATTGTAAATCTATGGTTCATAATAGTACTAGTACTAATAATAAATTAATATATGTTAAATATATAATAAATATTCGTCAAAAAGGTATCAAACATTTAAAAGCTTATTATAATTCTAAAAGAATTTCTCATTACTAATATTATTTTTATATGGTTCCGATATAAACAGTATTTATAGTGTTTACCTGTGATTGACCTAGTGGTCTTAATTAGATGTTCTGGGGTCCGTTGCTTTTGTCTCCGCCCACATACCGAAGGGAAGTTTTTGTAGTTTCCCCTTCATTATTAGACTTATAAACCCGTCGGTACTTATGCTAGAAAAGGGTTTGATCCTAATTCCAAAATTGGTTCTGCAGGAAATCAAAAGCAAACATATTCGTCCTCAAAAGGTAAACAAAACTACAACAACCAAAATCCAATGCGCCATCAGGCCAATCTTCGCTATAGCTGGTGAATGACGTCATACGAGGAAGGCACTTTTGGTGAAGGGCTGAGGACTGATGTATTAAATTATAAATAATATATTATTCATATGAATATTTTTGAATCAAATTTATTAACACTCACTTATATATGAAGTTCCATCAAAAAAAAATTGTTAACGATCCAATCTCACAACTACAATATCCCGAATGCGTTGAGCCGCTAATGCATTAATTTGTCGGTGAAGCAGTCTTCTTTTTTTATGTCTTATATGTTTAAATTTCTTTAAAAATTCTCAAATCACACTAGAATTTTGTATTTATTTTAATTGATATGTTTTGTACAGGATATTGTATATTTATGGAGCTGGTCATGTCAGATAATTTCTATAAATGACTTTCGTCTTGTATCGAAAAAAGAAAATCTATTATATTTCAATTGCAAGAATAATTATAATATTTGTGTACGTATGATTTTCAAAGTTAAAAAAACATAATTTTCCGTTTAGTGCTGAAGTTGATTGTTCTAATGGGGTTCTCCGATTACTCCGATTCCACTTTAACCCAACTTTATATGTAAGTGATGTTGATCCCATTTAAGACCGAACTTACTTCCTGTTTCATAAGAGAAACTTCGAATTCGTTCACACCTAAGTGCGACATCTGTCGACTGTCTGAGCTGAAGGACTCGGCGGAGCTGAGGAGAAATGTCGCTTTTATCAAATAGAATAAAGTTATGTTCACTTGTATTTATCTCTGCGTGCATGTTCAGCAGTGGAACTGTGGCGGCCACTAAAAACCCGAGGGTTTACTTTGACATCGCTGCAGACAACCAGCCTCTGGGGAGAGTAATCTTCGAGGTGAGACAAAACATTTTATAATCCCAAGCCCATAGGTCCGTGTATGTTTTAGTACTTATTTAGATATTTAAACGAGTGGTTATTTGATTTTTGGTTTTGATATACAGGAACTTTTTCATTTTCCAGATCAGACAGACGTTTACAGTCGCACCAGTGAGGGCGGGGCTCCTGCTCATCGCCCTCAGATCGAGGCAAATAAGACAAAACATTAGCAGCTCTAAAATCAGATTAATCGTGTTTATACCCGCTAATACAGTCACCGATCAGCCACAAAATTACAACCAGTCACTTACTCATTTAAATGTACAATGAAGCCTAAGGTGATTGTTGTTCAATTGTTCAATCGATGTTGGGATTGATGTTGGGATTTGTTCAAAATGCTGGACAAATCCCAACATCCCATTTTTCGATGGTCCAAGAGAATGTAGACAAGACCAGAACGCAGAGCTTCGAATCCACCCCTAACTTCTTCATATAACTTTGAATTAAAAAACTGCTGTTGAGGAATTAAGTGATGACTGACTCATAAACCACAACATTCGGTCTCAGAAAACTAAGAAACGAACAATTTCTGTCTCCTCGTGATTTTATTTCTTCATAATGAAATTAGAAATGAAAATCAAACCAATTTTCTAATTTTGTTCAGCCCTATTTGATCTTAAAAAGGAAACATGTCTTGTTTTTCAAATTTGATTCTAGTATCTCAAAAAAAAATTAGAATTACCAATTGATTTTTGTTTTTCAATATTTGTTCTGAAACAAACTACAAAATACCAAAACATACACGGACCCCCATACACAAAAATATTGCCACTCTTCACATGTTGTCCTAGTTGACATTTGACACTGAGTCTATTTGTTTTGCAGCTAAGAGCAGACGTGGTTCCAATAACTGCAGGTAACCTAAGCTGTAGTTTTACTTTTTCAGTAGTTTTTGCTTCTCTTTATTCTCTGTTGACTCTTTTTTTGTTTAGCTCATATGTAGCTTCCATCTCTCTGCCGTTTCAGTTCTTCTATAGATTTACTTTCTCAGTAGTTTTTGTTTATATGTGGTTTCACTTTCTCTGTAGTATTACTTTCTTAGTTGTTTTTGTTTTCCCTGTTGTTTTGTTTTCCTTGTAGTATTTTTGTTTCTTTCTTAGTGTCAGTTTCTCTGTAGTTTGGTTCTCTAGTTTTTGCTTCTCAAATGTGTTCAGTTTCTCTGCAGACTTTTTTTCCCTGTGTTTTCTGTTTCTCTGAAGTTTCTTTTTTTTCCCATTTCACTTTATAGATCACTTCAAATTGTCTACACTTTATCTGCAATTTTATTAATATATGGTTTCAATTCTCAGTGGTTTTACTTTCTCTGTAATTTTAGTGTTTCTGTTATTTCACTTTCTCTGTAGTAACAATCGAAAAAGGGTTTCTGTGGGTTTCTTTCCTCAGACTCTGTGCGTCTCATCCATGGCTAACGGCTAATAACGGGCTAGTCTACACTTGCATGATGATAAATTATTCGGTCACCCAACTGATGAAATTCAACAACTACAACACTTCGTTGTGCATATCGGTTATTCAACATCTTGGACTCCTTCACCGGCCCCGTCACGTTCACTGAAGTTGCCGTTCAACGTTTGTTTACTCCCGCTCCGATAACTCCATTCCATCCTTTTGGTCTGTGGCGCGCACCGCCGCGTCTCAGACGCGTCATCAGAATGCTTTCGCTCTTCCCACTAGTGGCACTGGACTTTCCTCCATAAAGTTACTCACTCTGCGGGTTAGAAAACGTGGAGTGGATTTCAGTCTTCTTCGGCTAATACAGAGACTAGCTGTTCCATCTAGTATTAAAATCGAACTCTTTAATACACAATCTCTCTCAAACAAATCAGGCCTCATACATGACCACATCCTGGAGAAATTTCTGGACGTTATGTGCCTTACAGAAACCTGGCAACAACCAGATGAGTTTTCTGTCCTGAATGAGACCTGTCCCGTCGGTTACTGTTACCTCCAGAAAGCCCGCAGCACTGGTCGTGGTGGTGGTATGTCTGTCATCTACCGCAGTGATTTGGACTTGTCTCCCCTGCCGTTGCCAGAGATCTCTTTTTTTGAAGGCCTGGCATTTAATTGTAAACACCCTTTCTCCATGACCATACCTCTAATCTTCATCTCTGAGCCCCACCCACACCATGGGGCACACTCTGGATCTTGTCATCACTGACTCTGTTCCTCTCAGCAATCTTCTTGTGTACGATATGGGTGTGTCCGACCACAAGGCCGTCTCCATGGAAGTGTCACTTGTGTCCCCCCTCACTAAGCCCAAACCTAAAATGTACATCAGGAATTTGAAAAACATCACACCAGAAACCATGACAGTCGACCTCCAACATCTTCTTTCTGCAAACTTTGTATAAGCCAATGACTCAATAGATTTCTACAATAACTCCCTGAGTAGCATCCTGGATCGTCACGCCCCTGTAAAAACTAGAACAGTCACCTTCTCCCGCTAAGCCCCCTGGTTCACCACCGAGCTACGGAAAATGAAGCCTGCTGGGCGTGTCTTTCAGCGGCGTTACAAGGCTTCAGGTCTCACTGTCCACAAGCTAGCCTTTCGGGAACACCAAAAGGTCTGCTCAAAGTCGCTTAGAGAGGCTCGTCACTGTTCTACTCCAACATCATCAAAACCAGTCCTGGAAATTCTAAGCAGCTGTTTTCCACTATCAACCATCTTCTTAAACCACAAACACCCCCACTTACAGAAATTACAGAAGAGCACTGTAATAATTTCATGGAAAATTGACTCAATCCTTTCTGTCCTTTCTGGTTCCTCCACTCTACCTATCCAGTCTGCTTACTCACAGTTTGAGATCTTGCACCCTCTAAAGTGCTTTCCAGAAATCTCAGAGCAAGAGGTTGAGTTTATCATCAGGACGATGAAGCCCTCCAACTGTGCCCTCCACCCCTTTCCTACAGCCCTAGTGAAAACTAACATCTCTTCCATCAGTCCCCTGATCACCGCTGTAATAAATCAATCCCTCCAGGCCGGCTTTTTTCCATCTGCCCTAAAAGCCGCCATAATCAGACCACTCCTCAAAAAACCTACTCTCGATCCAGAACGTTTTACTAATTACAGGCCCATTTCCAAACTCCCATTCCTCTCCAAAGTTCTGGAAAAACTAGTTGCTGCCCACCTCCAGGACCACCTCAAATAAAACAACCTCTTTGAAACGTTTCAGTCTGGTTTCCGTTCCGCCCACAGCACAGAAACATCTCTGCTTACAGTCACAAATGACCTACGGATGGCAGCAGATGCTGGTTCACCTTCCCTCCTGATTCTCCTTGATTTGTCTGCTGCCTTCGACACTGTTGACAATGGAATACTCCTACACCGCCTACATCTCACCACTGGACTCACTGCCACCGCCCTAGACTGGTTTCAATCGTACTTCACTGACAGAAAAGAATACATTTCCCTTGGAAGTTCAATTCTCTTCATACTGTACATGCTCCCCATTGGCCATGTCATCAGTCGATATGGACTCTCATTCCATTGCTACGCTGATGACAAGCAAATCTACATGAAAACGGACATGTTCCTCCGCAGCCTCTCCATCCTCATCGTCATCATCATCTCCCCTGTCAACTCTCCGCACTTGTCTGGAAGAGATTATGATGTGGATAAAAAACAACTTTCTCCAGTTGAACGGCTCCAAACACGAAGCAATTTTAATTGACACCCCAGATCAGACCCAGTCTTCCTCCATAACCAGTATTACCTTCTCTGGTCTTGACATTCCCATCTCTTCCTAAGTCACCAACCTCGGCATAAGATTCGACCCTCAACTCACTTTTGAATTCCACATCAAACACATATGCAAGATCTCCTTTCATCATCTCAGAAATATTTCCAAACCCCGTTCGTCACTCACTGGTCCACGCGTTCGTCTCCTCCAGACTGGATTACTGTAACGCACTTCTCATCGGGATCCCTGATAAAAGTCTTCAAAGACTACAGTAGGTTCAAAACCTCTGAAGGATCCTGATGAGAGTTCCTAAACACGAACACATCACCCCCGTTCTTCATTCCCTTCGTTGACTTCCCATCTCCACCAGGATTGATTAGAAGATCTCCCTCCTCACTCACCAGTGTATCCATGGCAACGCACTTTAAAGAACTACTCACCCCACTGACCTCGACACGATCCCTCCGTTTTACCCACTCATACCGCCTCCTCCTTCCCCGTACTAAGCTCAGCACCATGGGTGGTCGGGCCTTCTGTCCAGCTGCCCCTCCTCTGTGGAATGCTCTCCCTGACCATCTGAGGGGCTCCACAGACGACTGACACATTTAAAAAAGGACTTAAAACTTTCTTTTGTAGCAGAGCCTATAATTTAATTAACATCGCTGCTTTTTGGTCAGGTTTTTATATAGTTATTATTTCATTTTTTATTGATGATTTTATCTACTTTTACTTTGTAGCACTTTTAGATTTGATCCAAATGTAAGGTGCATTGTAAATTAAATGTATTATTCTTCTTATTATTAATATTCTGTCTTTGCTCGGTTCTGCTAGTTTCTGCTGCTCTGTATGGATTATCAGAGAGTCTGACCTTTTGTTCTTTCTCGTAGAGAACTTCCGGGCGCTGTGCACAGGTGAACGTGGCTTCGGTTACAAGGGCTCAACGTTCCACAGGGTCATTCCTGACTTTATGTGTCAGGTAGGCTTTGTTCTCCTTCTTTTGTGGTTCATCATGTTGTGACAGTGCGGCAGCAGCGATGCGTCTGTGTTTCAGGGTGGAGATGTCACCAACAACGATGGAACTGGAGGGAAGTCCATCTATGGATCGACGTTTCCTGATGAAAACTTCAAGCTGAAGCACACCGTACCTGGTAATCATTCTGTTCTGTCTCTACATCATTTCTGATGTTTGGGAAGTGACAGAAATTAGTACTATTTTCCTTGAATATCAAGGAAGATGAAAAGTTTTTACAAGAAATTTATGCCCCAGGAATATTGTATTATAAAGTTTATCTGTTATATCATTCAATCAAGACAACTCGGTGTGCTATTGTCAGGGATTTCAGAATATTGTCAATACTTGTCAAAAATAGTTTAATATAAGATAACACAATGAAAGGAAATTATAAAAAGAAGAGCCTTAAACTGGAGCTCCAACCTCAACACAACATAACTCAACGAGAGCTTCAAAATAAAACTATTACAGAATACACATAATATTATACATGTAGACATGGTAGAATGTAGACCGGTGGATTTGAACCCCAGTTTCCTGGACCAAAGTCAGTGGTGTAACCCACTGAACTATCCAGCTGCTGCTTCATTCAGTAAACCATCCATAAAATATGACTGATTCCACGACAGAGTCATAGAAGGTCCTCAAGAGTAACCCCGTGCCCCGCATACTTAAGGACCTGAGTCCAGTCCAGTTTATTGTTGAGGAGAAAACCCACGTCAAGGATTGTGAAGGCCCAACAAGACCTGCAGTTCTGGAGACGCTCTGTCTCAGTTGTCTTACCATCACAATTTGGTCCCAGTCCTTGAGTAAAAAGAGTAAAAGTCCAAACACATCAGCGGTTGATTAAATATGTTAGAGCTGAAAACCACAGTCAGCAGTCGTATTAAACCATAGCAGGCACAACAGAAATGAAGATTCCAAATCAACCCCATCATACAAAATATAGACAGAAGAGGATTCATTCATTTTTTTTTATTTGTGTAGCACTTTATATGACTTTCACGAGTACATTGTAAGAAAAAAGCATTTTTAGAGACTTTATCTGAGAATTTGCTGCAGATCAACAATTGGCTGGATCCTCATTATTATGAAATTATTATTATTTGGAAATATATCGCTCAGATGAGATACTGGGTTGTAAAGACTCCTACAGTTTGGGAAATATATCCAGATGATTTATCAGGTGATTCTTGTTTTGGGATCCAGATGTTGTGTTTGTAAGATGTGCAATTCTTGTAAATAGATAATCTTAAGTCACATGTAATCACAGATATCTAGCTGTAACTCTTTACTCTCTTAAAACCTTTAAAGGGAAGTATTTCATTATATGTAAGTAGAAAACAGTCTTTTGTAACACTGAGCTTATTCTAAAATGTACTGGGTCTATAAAAGGGATGCTGTTCTGTGTTTAACCAGCAGGTGGCAGCATCCTGCTCACAGGCTGTGAATGAGCAGAGTCAGCTTTTTCACTGAACGTCTTATGATCTGTTGCAGCAGAAGAAGCTCTTAATCAAACCGTTAATAGTCTTTTAATCGCTGCTTGCAGGTATCCTGTCTATGGTCAATACTGGACCAAACACCAACGGATCCCAATTCTTCATCTGCATCGCCAAAGTAAATTGGTACGTAGTCAAAGACTGACTGTAATAAGGGTTGATGCTGCTGTGGTTCCTCCATCATCCACTGGCCTTAATTTAAAATCCAAGAAAAAAGGTGAAAGACTAATCCTTGAGGTTGTTTTAATGTTTTTAATGTTAATGTCAAACATATTAAATACGACACAACCACAAACACCACCTTTTTTTCAGTCTCAGTAAATCACATTTGCGTGTGCTAAATGAACCTATTTACATCGACTCCTCCCAGTATTTGTGCTCCGGTAGAAACGCCCGATATGAGTTATTTAATGAAGGTGAACAGCCTTCATTAATTGGACAGCATTAGCTTTCTCGTGTGTTTACGGGTGATAACAAGTTTGCTCCCCTATTTTACACACGCAAACCTTTAGTTACTAAAGTTTAGTAGATCAGGCCCTCAGTGTGACGAATAAGTGTCCCCTTCATTTCTCTGAGCAGTGTAGATTTATCGGTGCTCCATGTAAAAACTATATCCCTAATGTGATCAAAACCAGAATAAGTATCATAACCAGGATACTGGTCTTCATTTGAACATTGTCCATCGACGCACAGAGGCATCAGAAAAACCCAAACGTCAATTTCCTTCCATGGTTTCTGGTCGTTTTAGACTTTCCTGAAGTTAAATTTCGCTTGACATCCTTCATGTTTTAAAGTCTGGTACTACTTGAGAATTCAACATTTGAAATGTAACAACTAGCCTCTGCTGTGCTGCGTTCAGGGACTCATGGTGCGAGCTGTGACATGAAAAAACTTGGTGAATTGCGATAAATACGACAGGCCAAAGCAGAGACTCAGGAAGTACATCAGTTATTTCAGTTAGGGCGGCATCACCCGACACGAAGCCCGAGTCAAACGGTGCTGGGCGGATTGTCTCTGCGTCGGAGCGCAGCAGTAACAAATCTCCTCTTTTCTCCAGGCTGGATGGCAAACATGTCGTCTTTGGAAGGGTAGTGGATGGAATGGAAGTGGTCAATAAAGTGGAGCGTTTCGGTTCCCAGTCCGGGAAAACCTCCAGGAGGATCACTATCAGCGACTGCGGTGAACTCTCGTAGCTCCATGTGAGCGGAGGACGCGTCTCATCTCCTGCTGTAACTTCAGCGTGAGACGGAAAGAGGTTCTTTCTTCTGCCTGATGAGCCGCTCAGTTCTCATCAGGTAGCACTCACCACCGTCAGGCTATAACATGTCAACATGTATGTTAGACTAGATTAAAACAAAGCCATTAATAAACATAATATGCATCGATGCTTGTTTGAATTGAGATGGGAATTTATTTGCTAGAAATAAAGTCTATTTCTTGTTTCTTGTCTTCTGGTTTATCGGCTGCATGAACTGTGAATCTCGCAGGAACTGGTGGCGTGACGGAACCACGCTCAAGTTGCAAGTATTTTATGCGGTGACCGTGCTGCATTGGTTGGGAATGTGAGAGTTTAAATTACCTGTAGGACAAAAAAGACACTTTTTCATAATTCTTTTGAAGTAAAATTTTCTGTCAAACAAATCAACCAAATCAGAAAGAATTTCAGTTGAATAAATTGAATTGACATGTCGAGGAAATGACTATTAATAAAGGTGTTAAGAACCCAATGAAGGTAGGTTAAATTTACAGAAAATTTGAAGTAATTACTGATAAATGTAACGAAATAGTGTTCAGTCAAGTTTTTTAGAAGGTTCTTAAAAGATTTCTCAAGAAGATGATTATCGCCAGGATAGTTTAGAGTCAGGTCTTCATCATAATGGTCATAAACTGCAGCACAGAAACCAACAACATTTTAACTAGTAATTACAGTTACTTGATAGATCAGCCATAACCTTATAACCACTAAAGTAAGAGTAACATTGATTATGTCATGGCACCTGTCCGTGGGTAGGATATGTTGAGGCAGCATTAGGTCCTGAAGTTGATGTTTTGGAAGCAGGTAAAAAGGGCAGGTGTAATGATCCTTTGTTGAACTTGTTTGAGGACCAAATCGTGATGGCTGTACATCTGCGTGAGAGCGTCTCCGGGCTGCAGATCCGGTCGGGTACCTGGCTACCAAAGATGTCTAAGAAAGGGCAACAAAGGCTGATTGATTCATTCCAGCACATTATGCGTGGGTTTGTGTAGCCCCAGGCCGGTCAGATGACATCACAAAACTGTTTTGACAGCAAAAGGTGGACCTACACAATATTAGGTAAGTGGTATTTTATGGCTTATCAGTGCACACTCAGTATGAACAACTGTTTTTATAAAGAATAAATCACTGACGTGACACGTTTTCTTCATCATGGACCCAATGGATTATTCATGGGATCATCTCTACGCGTTACTGTCCCTCCGATTAGAATTAACCAGTATTAACATCTACAGAGAAAACAAAGATACAAATAATCTACTGAAGTAATAAGTCTGTTCTGAAAATGGAAGGATTACAAAGATATTTCCACTACATACTAAAGCACCCACACCTGAAAAGCCTACTTGAGTACTTCCCAGCTATGGGTCCGGAGCATGAAAGGCCTACATCGAATCTCTTACCTGCTCTTGATTGAGTGAAGAAGTTCTAATCCCGCAGTTCTCCATCGAGCAGAAGTTCCTCTAATGGCAGAAATATAAAATTGTACCTTCCTAAATTCAATGGAGTTCTTCCTCGTACTAAAGTCTATTTAGGTATAAAATTTGAAAATGATGAACGAAATATCTTTTTGGTTTCACGGGGGCCTCACGGCGCTGAGGTTAGAACTCAAAGACATTGAAATGAATCAGTCGCCCACATGCTGATGGAATATACTATACTGATGGAATAAATATAATACAAAGGGCAACCCCTCACACACATAGAAGACGCACACAGAGCAGGTGAGAACATTAACAATAACAACTTTAAGTCCCTGTAAATGCACATTTCAAATGTGATGTAACAAAAGTCACACCTCTTTACTGTTTTTAGCATTTTGCTGCTGTTGTTTCATTGATGCTGCTGCGTTCACTGTCTTCTACTGCTGTTTCTACAACGCTGCTAACAATATTCTCCTCCTGACCCACACTTCTCTTCCTTAAAGTCCCCGTTTGAGCCACAATTGCATTTTATTTAAACCATTCGTAATTTAAACTTCTTCTGCTTACCGTCTTCTTGTCCTCACAGTTTAGTTTGTAACGGCTTGGCGCACGCGCCACAACCCGACTACGCAGCAGGCTGATGGACGTCTGAACAAAAAAACTACAAGAAGGGCTAAACTTATTTTAAAGTACATTTAATTTATCTCACGGTTACAAGATTTTCTTTCATTCATCATACTATTTTGATAGCATTGTAGGTTTTTAAATTAATCTTACTTAATTTAGTAAAAGTAGGCAATTACAGAGATTCTTCCGCGTACCACTAGAGGGAGCTCGCGTACCACTGGTGGTACGTACCGTAGTTTGAGAATCGCAGTTTTGGTCCATTAGACATTTCTGGAGCTTCACAGCAAAACGGCGCTGCAGCGACTCCCTGAAAGAAGGTTAATCCCGAGACTCACAATGATTCATTTACAACAACATTTCTCTTTATTGTCCCACACACACCCTACACAGATGAATGAAATGTCCTTTCCTCACAGACCAGACAACTTAGCGACATACAACTGACAAAGTGGTAACAATAATTAGAACACAGTGACACAACAGAAGCGTTGTGACGTACCAATAAAACAACAAAAGAAGTGAATTGGTTGAAGCATAATGACAGTAATCGTCCACAGATGATGTCACCGCCTCTGCAGTCAGCAGAACTTATATGTAGTAGAAATAAGGAGGCACGTTGGTGGAGCATATCTTAAGGCAAAGCTCTTGACTACTGCAGGTATGTGATTTTATATTTATGTGAAAAATGTTGCATATCCTGAATAATTTCTACCAGCCTTTTGATAATTCCACCATAATATAATAAGAGAGATCTGTTTTGCCACAGTATGAATGTGTGTGAGAGGGTGGATGTCTGTCGTAAAGATCTTTCAGTAATGGAGCAGGGTTGAAAGTCGGAACCACGTTAGGATAAATTGTCAGCGTAAAACCTGTGACAGTGATCCCTAATCGGGAGCAGAAACAAGAAAATATTATTCTAATGGAAATAAGTTAAATAAACTATCTAACCTACATTTTATATTTTTGAATGCAATTCTTAACTGCCATAAACTCTTATCAACAATTGCAATATCATCCCTGCAGACGGGATGATTCCTGCAGGGAAACTTTTATCGAAAATCCTCCAAAATTGTGAAGTTGGAAACAAACCCTAAGAGCCATAATTAAAGTGTTATATAAAGGTGTTCGAACGCGTGTTTCCACATCCACTAACACGATCCTAGATTAAACTTTTTTAATCATTTTACAGTTCGGGGGACCGCTGTGTTTTTCTGTGAGAAATCTACAGATTATTTGTCTGGACGAGGGAGAAGAGTGAAGATGTTTGAAGTTGAATGTGAGATGAAAATCAACAGATGAGTTTTCTTGAAATGCAGCTGGAAACAATAAAGAAAAATTAAGAAGAGAAAACAGCGACAAAACAAAATGAAGTTACTTTTCGCTGTTTGATTCTTATTAAAAAATGGCAGAAAGAATGATTTGTTATGATCACAGGACAAGAGATAGAGATCTTTATTCCTCCCAGCAGAGGAAATTACAGGTTTTATTATCATGTGGTGGAGCAGTGGGTCAACCCTGTGAAGTAGCAGGGGAGAAGATTAAGGTTGGGGGGACTTGCTCAAGGACCCTACGATTTGGAGAATACAGAGGTGGTCCGGGGACAGACCCTTGACGATTGATGGACGGCTGCTCTACCTCCTAAACTACCAGCAGGGGGCGAGCGTGTAACCCTCTTAAGCAACTGAAGAAGATGGAGTCTTGTTTTAAATAATAATAATAATAATGCATTTAATTTATAATGCACGAAATGACACTAAATTAATCTTCACAATTTGTACAGCATAATTCTAAACTGCAGAAGCCTCACATCTCAAACTGGTTTGAAAATACGTTATTTGTGTCGGTTTTTGAGATGGAATTTCCACTGCAGCAGAACATCAGCCTGCATGACTGTCTGTTCGTGCACATCTGGACACACGCTTTAACTTCATGCTTTAAGTCAGGGGTCCCCAAACTTTTTCCTGTGAGGTCCACGTAACTTTTCCCTTCTCTGATGGGGGGCCGGGCTCAGTATGTAACAGAAAAAGTGTGACGATCGCAGGGGTGCCTAAACGTAAAAATGTATTGTTTTCCAGAAAGCCACACATAACCAAATAACCCTTTCCGGGTCCTTCACAGAAAGAAAAAAAGTCAGGAAATAAATAATAACACTATTAATGAAATAAATAATCACCAAATAACACTCTCTGGGTTATTTAAGTCCCCAGAGTCCATGGAACATTAACATTGAATGTCAGGTTCCATTCTAGTCACAGCCAGTCTCAAACACTGATGCAGATGTTCATCTGTCAATATTGATCTCATCGCAGTTTTCAGCAGCTTCATGCGTGAAAAGGTTTGCTCGCAGATATACGTGCTGCCAAAAAGTGTGGACATCTTCATTGCGTGTTTTTTGATGTTAGGCTACGTGTCGTTTGGGAGGGCAGCATAGAAGTCAATGAGACTGTTGGGCTTGAATGTGTCCTTTCAGAACATCACAGTTCTGTAAGTCGACCAACTCAAACCGATAAGAAGGCTGGGCTTCATCAATGTCGGCAACAAAGGGGTTCTGGAAAAGACGGGTTTCTTTTGCATTAACATGTAGTTCACGGAATCGCACACCGAACTCCGTCTTCAGGCATTTCCAGTGCTTCCACACACTTTTCAGCTGGAAACGGGACCGCTGGGTTCTCTGCAGAGAGGTTTTGGGTAGCAGGGAGATGGATGAAGTTGTGCTTTTTCACTTGTTCCAAAAGCAGCACTAGTTTCACCTCCAATGCTTTTATGTGAGAATACATGTCGCAAATGAGTTTCCCCTGGCCTTGAAGCTGCAAGTTAAAGCTATTCAGCATTTCTGTCACGTCTGTTAAAAATGCGAGGTGCCATTTCCATGCTGGGTCCATCAACTCTGGGACCGTTTTGTGTTTTGAATGAAGAAATGCGTTAATTTCGGGTAGCAGCTGGTAAAAAGGCCTCAACCATCGGACCTCTGTGTAGTACAGCACATCTCCGTGCGCAGACCCCAGTTCAGACAGGAATTCTTGGAAATGTCTGTGTTTAAGTCCCTTTGCTCTAATGAAGTTTATGCTTGACACCACAACGTTCATGACAGAATCCCACGTCAATACTTTGCAGCACAGTGCTTGCTGGTGAATTAGGCAGTGGACTTGCAGCGGGGCGGTGAGAACCCGTTCTTCCATCTCCCAGTTCATGCGTCCTATTAGACCCCGCGACACGCCCACCATACCAGGAGCCCCGTCAGTCGTGATGCTGGCCAGCTTTGACCGGTCTAGGTCCAACTCTTCCATGTTTTGGCACACGTGGCAGAAAATATCCTCCCCCGTCGTAGTCCCTTTTAGACTTTTGAGGGCCGCCAGCTCCTCGCACATCTCAAAGTTTGCGCTAACTCCACAAATAAAAATGAGCAGATGTGCTGTGTCCTGCACGTCCGTGCTCTCATCTAGTGCTAATGAAAAAAAGTCAAATTCTTTGGTCTTCTGCTGCAGCTGGGCGTATACATCACCCCCGAGTTCTTCAATGCGTCTGGTGATTGTACTCGCCGAAAGACTCACGGCATTAAAGACGTCTTTCTTTTGGGCACACACCTCCTCCGCGACAGCATTCAGACATTTCTTGACAAACTCCATCAGTGAAAGGTTTACCGCTGCTTGCTATCAGTTGAGCAACCCGATAGCTGGCCCGAACGGATGACTGGTTCAGCTGACGCTTGGCGTACAAATGTAGTCTGCTGCAAGCTATTACACTTGTGTTTGTGACGGGATTCATAGTGTCGGCGAAGATTGTATTCTTTGAATACCGCCACCGTCTGTTGACAGATGAGACAAACAGCCTTTTCTTTGCATTGAACAAAAAAATAATCGTTTGTCCACTGCTGGTTAAATACCCTGCATTCTGAATCAATTGTTCTCTTACCTAACATTTTCGCCATTATTCCGTTATCTCTTTGACAGGGGAGGGTCTAGGATTTTTTTTCTGGGGGTTGCCAGATAGGGGCACAGACTGCAGAAGGGTGGAATAGAATGTCACGTAACTGACAATATTGCTTTTGGTCAATTCTCTTTTTTTCCCGCTCCTGTGTCACACACCAATGGCAACTTACCACTCTAGCCGGGAGACCTTTTCAGCCCCCGTTCTCAGTACAAGTGCCCTCAGATCAATGCGCACAAAACAGTCCCTGGATACCACACTCATATGACATCACGTTATATGCGTGTACGAAATAGTTACTAACTAATAGTTAATAACGAAAATAGTTCATAGCTAAGGAACATGTTATTGCAAAAGCCCAACTTTATCATTAAATACAAATACACATATAATAAAAAATAAATAAATAAATAAATAAACGTCTCTGGTATTGTTCAGGGGGCCGGGCCAAATGTGGGGGCGGGCCGTATCCGGCCCGCGGGCCTTAGTTTGGGGACGACTGCTTTAAGTGAACATGTTAGCTTTCCAAAGGGTGTCTATACCATTGTTACAAGTTACTTTGGGCCTTATTTAATGATTCGATTGTTTTGTAAAAGGCTACATAAATGTTTGGAAAACTATGAAAAACTTCCTGCGACTTTTCACCATCATTGCATGAGAAGATAATGATGGATAAACTCATCTGGAGCAGTTTAACAGCTCTCTCTCTCTCTCATGGATGAATGTGCATCATCGTCTTCTTGACGTTTTCTTTCACATTTCATCTAAAATGTTGTCAATTCATGACTTTATATTAATATTTTGTCCGTCATGCTGAAGAGTAGTGGTTTTAAAAAGGTTACTTTCAATGTAATCAGCGAGCTCTGTCAATATCATAATTGTTGTTTAAAGATATATCACAACCATATTTTAAAGAAATCCATGATATTGTTATTTTTTTTGGTATAGAAAATTTGTCTATTTTGAAAAAAAAGAAAAAACATGAGACCATATACATTTTTGTTCCTTTTTTGTGTCTGGTAAAATTATTTTATACTGGTTTTTCTTATTTATCTGTAAGGCTAGAAACCCAATTTCTTTCAAATTGTGCGCATCGTTTCATTTCATTGTTCTGTGTGCTGATATGTTGTTTCATATGTATGTCACAAATTAGACGTGCCACTTTTAGCACTTTGAGATTTGATCCAAATGTAAACTGCATTATAAATTGAATGTATTATTATTTATTATTATTATTTTCATTTTTTTGGTCAAACCTGGGAAAATCGTTGATATTATTCTTGTTTTTAATTTGGTTGATTTGGCAGCACCTCAAATCTACAGTTGCACAATCACAACAAAGGGCCATCTCTTTATGGGAAGTTGTTTAGGAAATAAAGTGAAATCAAATAAAACACAGATAGGAGTGGGGGCACGCTCATTAATCTGGCATGGAAAGATTTTTGGGACAAGGCTAGATGAAATGTCCCAACATGCCTGTATATATGTAAATGAATATAGAGACATGTGAACAGAATTGTATTCATGTTCTCTGGGAATGTGCATTGTTTCTTCAGATTAATAAAAAGCCTGCAAACCCTCTACTAGAAGTGGCTGTAAATGGAAAATGAATTAGTGTCTGTGGGTCTCTCAGCATTTTCTTCCCCCTGCTGTGATATACTTTCACCTCTTTAGTTAGGGAGACTGGGACAACTATGTTTTATTTGTAATATTAAGCCCAAGTGTTCTATACTGTAACCTGCGTGTCTTCTCAGGCGCTAAAGCTAAAATACAAAAAAAAAAATTGGGTTACAAGGAAAATTGCTTGGAATAAAAAGTGGCAGGAGGAAGGGGTCCAGAAGATTGTAATCAAGTCCATAGTTTGTACAATTTTTGATATCATGAGCAGTTGAAAAATTATACAATCCAAGGTGATTCATGCAATGTGGCCATTGTCTCTATTGTGTACATTGTATGTACAATCATTTCATACTCTAAAACTGGTCAGAAAATAAAGGAACTGATTGTGATTTTTAGTCTTGCAGAACTGTATGTAGTTAGATGATGTGACATCCTAATATTTATCTAATAAATATGTATTCAGATGATACCTGTATGTTGCTGTTTTTTCTGCACCTGCAGGACAGTCTGATGATGACGTCTATCCAAGCAGAAAGTGTGGAGTAATATGATAATTATTATTTCAGGGTTTGACTGATGGAAAAATTACTAATATACACTAACATGGCTGGAATTGTTCTTTAAAAGTGGATTGTAAATCTATGGTTCATAATAGTACTAGTACTAATAATAAATTAATATATGTTAAATATATAATAAATATTCGTCAAAAAGGTATCAAACATTTAAAAGCTTATTATAATTCTAAAAGAATTTCTCATTACTAATATTATTTTTATATGGTTCCGATATAAACAGTATTTATAGTGTTTACCTGTGATTGACCTAGTGGTCTTAATTAGATGTTCTGTGGTCCGTTGCTTTTGTCTCCGCCCACATACCAAAGGGAAGTGTTTGTAGTTTCCCCTTCATTACTAGACTTATAAACCCGTCGGTACTTATACTAGAACAGGGTTTGATCCTAATTCCAAAATTGGTTCTGCAGGAAATCAAAAGCAAACATATTCGTTCCTCAAAAGGTAAAACAAAACTACAACAACCAAAATCCAATGCGCCATCAGGCCAATCTTCGCTATAGCTGGTGAATGACGTCATACGAGGAAGGCACTTTTGGTGAAGGGCTGAGGACTGATGTATTAAATTATAAATAATATATTATTCATATGAATATTTTTGAATCAAATTTATTAACACTCACTTATATATGAAGTTCCATCAAAAAAAATTGTTAACAAAAAATTGTTAACGATCCAATCTCACAACTACAATATCCCGAATGCGTTGAGCCGCTAATGCATTAATTTGTCGGTGAGGCAGTCTTCTTTTTTATGTCTTATATGTTTAAATTTCTTTAAAAATTCTCAAATCACACTAGAATTTTGTATTTATTTTAATTGATATGTTTTGTACAGGATATTGTATATTTATGGAGCTGGTCATGTCAGATAATTTCTATAAATGACTTTCGTCTTGTATCGAAAAAAGAAAATCTATTATATTTCAATTGCAAGA
This sequence comes from Lophius americanus, assembly GCA_037951165.1. NCBI lineage: Eukaryota > Metazoa > Chordata > Actinopteri > Lophiiformes > Lophiidae > Lophius > Lophius americanus. The sequence goes on along the minus strand of JBBDHG010000031.1, from coordinate 1,368,034 downwards.
ATAATTATAATATTTGTGTACATATGATTTTCAAAGTTAAAAAAACACAATTTTCCGTTTAGTGCTGAAGTTGATTTTTCTAATGGGGTTCTCCGATTACTCCGATTCCACTTCAACCCAACTTTATATGTAAATGTTGTTGATCCCATTTAAGACCGAACTTACTTCCTGTTTCATAAGAGAAACTTCGAATTCGTTCACACCTAAGTGCGACATCTGTCGACTGTCTGAGCTGAAGGACTCGGCGGAGCTGAGGAGAAATGTGGCTTTTATCAAATAGAATAAAGTTATGTTCACTTGTATTTATCTCTGCGTGCATGTTCAGCAGTGGAACTGTGGCGGCCACTAAAAACCCGAGGGTTTACTTTGACATCGCTGCAGACAACCAGCCTCTGGGGAGAGTAATCTTCGAGGTGAGACAAAACATTTTATAATCCCAAGCCCATAGGTCCGTGTATGTTTTAGTACTTATTTAGATATTTAAACGAGTGGTTATTTGATTTTTGGTTTTGATATACAGGAACTTTTTCATTTTCCAGATCAGACAGACGTTTACAGTCGCACCAGTGAGGGCGGGGCTCCTGCTCATCGCCCTCAGATCGAGGCAATTAAGACAAAACATTAGCAGCTCTAAAATCAGATTAATCGTGTTTATACCCGCTAATACAGTCACCGATCAGCCACAAAATTACAACCAGTCACTTACTCATTTAAATGTACAATGAAGCCTAAGGTGATTGTTGTTCAATTGTTCAATCGATGTTGGGATTGATGTTGGGATTTGTTCAAAATGCTGGACAAATCCCAACATCCCATTTTTCGATGGTCCAAGAGAATGTAGACAAGACCAGAACGCAGAGTTTAGAATCCACCCCTAACTTCTTCATATAACTTTGAATTAAAAAACTGCTGTTGAGGAATTAAGTGATGACTGACTCATAAACCACAACATTCGGTCTCAGAAAACTAAGAAACGAACAATTTCTGTCTCCTCGTGATTTTATTTCTTCATAATGAAATTAGAAATGAAAATCAAACCAATTTACTAATTTTGTTCAGCCCTATTTGGTCTTAAAAAGGAAACATGTCTTGTTTTTCAAATTTGATTCTAGTATCTCAAAAAAAAATTAGAATTACCAATTGATTTTTGTTTTTCAATATTTGTTCTGAAACAAACTACAAAATACCAAAACATACACGGACCCCCATACACAAAAATATTGCCACTCTTCACATGTTGTCCTAGTTGACATTTGACACTGAGTCTATTTGTTTTGCAGCTAAGAGCAGACGTGGTTCCAATAACTGCAGGTAACCTAAGCTGTAGTTTTACTTTTTCAGTAGTTTTTGCTTCTCTTTATTCTCTGTTGACTCTTTTTTTGTTTAGCTCATATGTAGCTTCCATCTCTCTGCCGTTTCAGTTCTTCTATAGATTTACTTTCTCAGTAGTTTTTGTTTATATGTGGTTTCACTTTCTCTGTAGTATTACTTTCTTAGTTGTTTTTGTTTTCCCTGTTGTTTTGTTTTCCTTGTAGTATTTTGTTTCTTTCTTAGTGTCAGTTTCTCTGTAGTTTGTTTCTCTAGTTTTTGCTTCTCAAATGTGTTCAGTTTCTCACATTTCTTTTTTCTGTGTTTTCTGTTTCTCTGAAGTTTCTTTTTTTTCCCATTTCACTTTATAGATCTCTTCAATTTGTCTACACTTTCTCTGCAATTTTATTAATATATGGTTTCAATTCTCAGGGGTTTTAGTTTCTCTGTAGTTTTAGTGGGGCAAAAGTCCAAAGTTGGACAGACGTTCAGATCTGCACAGATAAATGATGTCCGCCAAGATGTTGGACGTGTTTCCTCCATTATTTAATATTTGGCTTCCACGTTTGTCACAATCAATCAATCAATCAATCTTTATTTATATAGCGACCATTCACAACAACAGTTGTCTCAAGGTGCTTTCCAGAAAGAGCAGGTCTAGACCAAACCCTTTATATCATTATCTACAGAGACCAGACCAATTCCTCCGTACACAAGCACTTGGCGACATTGGCGAGAAAAAACAGCCTTTTAATGCTCAGAAACCTCGAGCATATCCAAGACTCAGGGTGATCGGCCTACTGCCATGACCGGTTGGGCTTGAAAAGAGAGAGAGAGAGAGAGAGAGAGAGAGAGAGAGAGAGAGAGAGAGAGAGAGAGAAACAACGATATCAGCTTATCCACTTTCCTCCGCTTCTCTAGGGTCAGACCGCGGCAGCATCAGGGATCTCAGGTTGATAATAACATTAATGGAAATGTAACTTTTAGCAATAGTTTATGGGCAAATTCTATACAATAATAATAATTATAATAGTAATCATCATCATGAGCATCTTAAAATCAGTGGACATGGAGCAGGTCCACAGCAGCAGATGCAGTCACCAACCATGTGACCTTGCAGGGTGAGAAAGCAAAAGACTCCAGGGAAGAAGTCAAGTTAGTAACATGCAATAATCCAGTAACATGCAATAATCGAGTAACATGCATTAATCCAGTAACATGCATTAAAGTGAGAGGGATGTATAAAGAGGGACAGTGAGGGAGGAAGAGAGAAAAGCTAAGTGCATCATGGGAGATCCCCTAGCAGTCTAAACCTATAGCAGCATAGTTAAGGGCTAGTTTATGCCAGCCTTAATTATGAGCTTTATTATAAAGGAAAGTTTTAAGCCTACTTTTAAATGTAGAGAGGGTCTCTGCCCCCTGAACCCAGATTGGGAGATGGTTCCACAGGAGAGGATTCTGATGGCTGAAGCTCTGGCCCCCATTCTACTTCTGGAGACCCTGGGGACTAAGAGTAACCCTGCATGCTGGGAGCGCAGAGTTCTGATTAGGCAGTATGGAACTATGAACTCCTTCAGATACATTGTTGTCTGACCGTTAAGGGCTTTGTACGTGAGCAGAAAGATTTTGAATTTGATTCTAGATTTACCTTTATTCTTGCTCACCGGCAAACCTTTTGGATTTATATCCGTCTTTGTATATGTTATTCTTTTTTTGTATTTGTACGCATTCTACCGAGTCTGGTGACAGTCTGCCTACCTGTTGCTGCACCTGTTGCTGCTCATCGTCATCATCATCTCCCCTGTCAACTCTCCGCACTTGTCTGTAGGAGATAATGATGTGGATGAAAAAACAACTTTCTCCAGTTGAACAGCTCAAAAACCGAAGCTATTTTAATTGGAACCCCACGTCAGACCCAGTTTTCCTCCATAACCAGCATTCCCTTCTCTTCATCAGTCACCAACCTCGGCGTAAGATTCGACCCTCGACTCACTTTTGAATCCCACATCAAACACATCTGCAAGATCTCCTTTCATCATCTCAGAAATATTTCCCCAGCTCCGTTCGTCACTCACTGGTTCACGCGTTTGTCTCCTCCAGACTGGATTACTGTAACGTGTCTGCTTTTACTTTGTAGCACTTTTAGATTTGATCCAAATGTAAGGTGCATTGTAAATTAAATGTATTATTCTTATTATTATTACTATTCTGTCTTTGCTCGGTTCTGCTAGTTTCTGCTGCTCTGTATGGATTATCAGAGAGTCTGACCTTTGATCTTTCTCGTAGAGAACTTCCGGGCGCTGTGCACAGGTGAACGTGGCTTCGGTTACAAGGGCTCAACGTTCCACAGGGTCATTCCTGGCTTTATGTGTCAGGTAGGCTTTGTTCTCCTTTTTTTGTGGTTCATCATGTTGTGACAGTGCGGCAGCAGCGATGCGTCTGTGTTTCAGGGTGGAGATTTCACCAACAACGATGGAACTGGAGGGAAGTCCATCTATGGATCGACGTTTCCTGATGAAAACTTCAAGCTGAAGCACACCGTACCTGGTAATCATTCTGTTCTGTCTCTACATCATTTCTGATGTTTGGGAAGTGACAGAAATTAGTACTATTTTCCTTGAATAACAAGGAAAATGAAAAGTTTTTAGAAGAAATTTATGCCCCAGGAATATTGTGTTATAAAGTTTATCTGTTATATCATTCAATCAAGACAACTCGGTGTGTTATTGTCAGGGATTTCAGAATATTGTCAATACTTGTCAAAAATAGTTTAATATAAGATAACACAATGAAAGGAAATTATAAAAAGAAGAGCCCTAAACTGGAGCTCCAACCTCAACACAACATAACTCAACGAGAGCTTCAAAATAAAACTATTACAGAATACACATAATATTATACATGTAGACATGGTAGAATGTAGACCGGTGGATTTGAACCCCAGTTTCCTGGACCAAAGTCAGTGGTGTAACCCACTGAACTATCCAGCTGCTGCTTCATTCAGTAAACCATCCATAAAATATGACTGATTCCACGACAGAGTCATAGAAGGTCCTCAAGAGTAACCCCGTGCCCCGCATACTTAAGGACCTGAGTCCAGTCCAGTTTATTGTTGAGGAGAAAACCCACGTCAAGGATTGTGAAGGCCCAACAAGACCTGCAGTTCTGGAGACGCTCTGTCTCAGTTGTCTTACCATCACAATTTGGTCCCAGTCCTTGTCTCTCAGGTCCTTGTTCTTGACCATTTTTCCTTCTTCAAACATCATTTTCAGAACAAAGGTTCATATCCTGTCTAATAAATCCTATAACTAGCGGTTCCTCGTTAACAAGATAATGTATGTTATTCCAACTTCACCTGTCATTGGTTATAATGTTATGGATTTTTAGTACACATCAGTACAGAGTGTAATTGGGTACAGTAGACCGATGAGACCGGTCTCCTCTTTCTCCACAGCAAAAGCTGGGTGAGTTACTTTAAGGCAAAGTCAACATCCAAACCCTCAGCACTTGTTCCTGATTCGTTCAGAAGAAGCAGATCAATCAACACAGATCAAAAGAGGAAAAGTCCAAACACATCAGCGGTTGATTAAATATGTTAGAGCTGAAAACCACAGTCAGCAGTCGTATTAAACCATAGCAGGCACAACAGAAATGAAGATTCCAAATCAACCCCATCATACAAAATATAGACAGATGAGGATTCATTCATATTTTTTATTTGTGTAGCACTTTATATGACTTTCAGGAGTACATTGTTAGAAAAAAGCATTTTTAGAGACTTTAGCTGAGAATTTGCTGAAGATCAACAATCGGCTGGATCCTCATTATTATGAAATTATTATTTGGAAATATATCGCTCAGATGAGATACTGGGTTGTAAAGACTCTTACAGTTTTGGAAATATATCCAGATGATTTATCAGTTGATTCTTGTTTTGGGATACAGATGTTGTGTTTGTAAGATGTGCAATACTTGTAAATAGATAATCTTAAGTCACAGGTAATTGCAGATATCTAGCTGTAACTCTTTACTCTCTTAAAACCTTTAAAGGGAAGTGTTTAATTAAATTGAAGTAGAAAACAGTCTTTGGTAACACTGATCTTATTCTAAAACGTACTAGGTCTATAAAAGGGATGCTGTTCTGTGTTTAACCAGCAGGTGGCAGCATCTTGCTCACAGGCTGTGAATGAGCAGAGTCAGCTTTTTCACTGAATGTCTTATGATCTGTTGCAGCAGAAGAAGCTCTTAATCAAACCTTTAATAGTCTTTTAATCGCTGCTTGCAGGTATCCTGTCTATGGTCAATACTGGACCAAACACCAACGGATCCCAGTTCTTCATCTGCACCGCCACCACACAATGGTACATAATCACAGACTGACTGTAATAAGGGTTGATGCTGCTGTGGTTCCTCCATCATCCACTTACCTTGATTTAAAATCCAAGCAAAAAGGTGAAAGACTAATCCTTGAGGTTGTTTTAATTTTTTTAACGTTAATGTCAAACATATTAAATACGACACAACCACAAACACCACCTTTTTTTCAGTCTCAGTAAATCACATTTGCGTGTTCTAAATGAACCTATTTACATCGACTCTTCCCAGTATTTGTGCTCCGGTAGAAACGCCCGATATTAGATATTTAATGAAGGTGAACAGCCTTCATTAATTGGACAGCATTAGCTTTCTCGTGTGTTTACGGGTGATAACAAGTTTGCTCCCCTATTTCACACGCAAACCTTTAGTTACTAAAGTTTAGTAGATCAGGCCCTCAGTGTGACGAATAAGTGTCCCCTTCATTTCTCTGAGCAGTGTAGATTTATCGGTGCTCCATGTAAACACTACATCCCTAATGTGATCAAATCCAGAATAAGTATCATAACCAGGATACTGGTCTTCATTTGAACATTGTCCATCGACGCACAGAGGCATCAGAAAAACCCAAACGTCAATTTCCTTCCATGGTTTCTGGTCGTTTTAGACTTTCCTGAAGTCAAATTTCGCTTGACATCCTTCATGTTTTAAAGTCTGGTACTACTTGAGAATTCAACATTTGAAATGTAACAACTAGCCTCTGCTGTGCTGCGTTCAGGGACTCATGGTGCGAGCTGTGACATGAAAAAACTCGGTGAATTGCGATAAATACGACAGGCCGAAGCAAAGACTCAGGAAGTACATCAGTTATTTCAGTTAGGGCGGCATCACCCAACACAAAGCCCGAGTCAAACGGTGCTGGGCGGATTGTCTCTGCGTCGGAGCGCAGCAGTAACAAATCTCCTCTTTCTCCAGGCTGGATGGCAGACACGTCGTCTTTGGCAATGTGGTGGATGGAATGGAAGTGGTCAAGAAAGTGGAGCGTTTCGGTTCCAAATCCGGGCGAATGCGCAGGAGGATCACTATCAGCGACTGCGGTGAGCTCTCGTAGCTCCATGTGAGCGGAGGACGCGTCTCATCTCCTGCTGTAACTTCAGCGTGAGACGGAAAGAGGTTCTTTCTTCTGCCTGATGAGCCGCTCAGTTCTCATCAGGTAGCACTCACCACTGTCAGGCTATAACATGTCAACATGTATGTTAGAGTAGATTAAAACAAAGCCATTAATAAACATAATATGCATCGATGCTTGTTTGAATTGAGACGGGAATTTATTTGCTAGAAATAAAGTCTATTTCTTGTTTCTTGTCTTCTGGTTTATCGGCTGCATGAACTGTGAATCTAGCAGGAACTGGTGGCGTGACGGAACCACGCTCAAGTTGCAAGTATTTTATGCGGTGACCGTGCTGCATTGGTTTGGAATGTGAGAGTTTAAATTACCTGTATGGCAAAAAAAACAGATTTTCATAATTTTTTGGAAGTAAAATTTTCTGTCAAACAAATCAACCAAATCAGAAAGAATTTCAGTTGAATAAATTGAATTGACATCTCGAGGAAATGGTTATTAATAAAGGTGTTAAGACAATGAAGGGAGGTTAAATGTACAGAAAATTTGAAGTAATTACTGATAAATGTAACGAAATAATTTCAGTCAAGTTTTTAGAAGCTTCTCAAAAGATTTCTCAAGAAGATGATTATCGCCAGGATAGTTTAGAGTCAGGTCTTCATCATAATGGTCATAAACTGCAGCACAGAAACCAACAACATTTTAACTAGTAATTACAGTTACTTGATAGATCAGCCATAACCTTATAACCACTAAAGTAAGAGTAACATTGATTATGTCATGGCACCTGTCCGTGGGTAGGATATGTTGAGGCAGCATCCGGTCCTGAAGTTGATGTTTTGGAAGCAGGTAAAATGGGCAGGTGTAATGATCCTTTGTTGAACTTGTTTGAGGACCAAATCGTGATGGCTGTACATTTGCGTGGGAGTGTCTCCGGGCTGCAGGTCCGGTCGGGTACCTGGCTACCAAAAATGTCTAAGAAAGGGCAACAAAGGCTGATTGATTCATTCCAGCACATTATGCGTGGGTTTGTGTAGCCCCAGGCCGGTCAGATGACATCACAAAACTGTTTTGACAGCAAAAGGTGGACCTACACAATATTAGGTAAGTGGTATTTTATGGCTTATCAGTGCACACTCAGTATGAACAACTGTTTTTAAAAAGAATAAACCACTGACGTGACACATTTTCTTCATCATGGACCCAATGGATTCTTCATGGGATCATCTCTACGCGTTACTGTCCCTCCGATTAGAATTAACAGGTATTAACATCTAGAGAGAAAACAAAGATACAAATAATCTACTGAAGTAATAAGTCTGTTCTGAAAATGGAAGGATTACAAAGATATTTCCACTACATACTAAAGCACCCACACCTGAAAAGCCTACTTGAGTACTTCCCAGCTATGGGTCCGGAGCATGAAAGGCCTACATCGAATCTCTTACCTGCTCTTGATTGAGTGAAGAAGTTCTAATCCCGCAGTTCTCCATCGAGCAGAAGTTCCTCTAATGGCAGAAATATAAAATTACACCTTCCTAAATTCAATGGAGTTCCTCCTCGTAATAAAGTCTATTTAGGTATAAAATTTGAAAATGATGAACGAAATATCTTTTTGGTTTCACGGGGGCCTCACGGCGCTGAGGTTAGAACTCAAAGACATTGAAATGAATCAGTCGCCCACATGCTGATGGAATATACTATACTGATGGAATAAATATAATACAAAGGGCAACCCCTCACACACATAGAAGACGCACACAGAGCAGGTGAGAACATTAACAATAACAACTTTAAGTCCCTGTAAATGCACATTTCAAATGTGATGTAACAAAAGTCACACCTCTTTACTGTTTTTAGCATTTTGCTGCTGTTGTTTCATTGATGCTGCTGCGTTCACTGTCTTCTACTGCTGTTTCTACAACGCTGCTAACAATATTCTCCTCCTGACCCACACTTCTCTTCCATAAAGTCCCCGTTTGAGCCACAATTGCATTTTATTTAAACCATTCGTAATTTAAACTTCTTCTGCTTACCGTCTTCTTGTCCTCACATTTCAATTTGTAACGGCTTGGCGCACGCGCCACAACCCGACTACGCAGCAGGCTGATGGACGTCTGAACAAAAAAACTACAAGAAGGGCTAAACTTATTTTAAAGTACATTTAATTTATCTCACGGTTACAAGATTTTCTTTCATTCATCATACTATTTTGATAGCATTGTAGGTTTTTAAATTAATCTTACTTAATTTAGTAATAGTAGGCAATTACAGAGATTCTTCCGCGTACCACTAGAGGGAGCTCGCGTACCACTGGTGGTACGTACCGTAGTTTGAGAATCGCAGTTTTGGTCCATTAGACATTTCTGGAGATTCACAGCAAAACGGCGCTGCAGCGACTCCCTGAAAGAAGGTTAATCCCGAGACTCACAATGATTCATTTACAACAACATTTCTCTTTATTGTCCCACACACACCCTATTCAGATGAATGAAATGTCCTTTCCTCACAGACCAGACAACTTAGCGACATACAACTGACAAAGTGGTATTAATAATTAGAACACAGTGACACAACAGAAGCGTTGTGACGTACCAATAAAACAACAAAAGAAGTGAATTTGTTGAAGCATAATGACAGTAATCGTCCACAGATGATGTCACCGCCTCTGCAGTCAGCAGAACTTATAGGTAGTAGAAAATAATATTCTAATGGAAATAAGTTAAATAAACTATCTAACATACATTTTATATTTTTGAATGCAATTCTTATATGCCATAAACTCTTATCAACAATTGCAATATCATCCCTGCAGACGGGATGATTCCTGCAGGGAAACTTTTATCGAAAATCCTCCAAAATTGTAAAGTTGGAAACAAACCCTAAGAGCCATAATTAAACTGTTATATAAAGGTGTTCGAACGCGTGTTTCCACATCCACTAACACGATCCTAAAATAAGCTATTTAAATCATTTTACAGTTCGTGGGACCGCTGTGTTTTTCTGTGAGAAATCTACAGATTATTTGTCTGGACGAGGGAGAAGAGTGAAAATGTTTGAAGTTGAATGTGAGATGAAAATAAACAGATGAATTTTCTTGAAATGCAGCTGGAAACAATAAAGAAAACTTAAGAAGAGAAAACAGCGACAAAACAAAATGAAGTTACTCATCGCTGTTTGATTCTTATTGAGAAATGGCAGAAAGAATGATTTGTTATGATCACAGGACAAGAGATAGAGATCTTTATTCCTCCCAGCAGAGGAAATTACAGGTTTTATTATCATGTGGTGGAGCAGTGGGTCAACAATGTGAAGTAGCAGGGGAGAAAATTAAGATTGGGGGGATTTGCTCAAGGACCCTACGATTTGGAGAATACAGAGGTGGTCCGGGGACAGACCCTTGACGATTGATGGACGGCTGCTCTACCTCCTAAACTACCAGCAGGGGGCGAGCGTGTAACCCTCTTAAGCAACTGAAGAAGATGGAGTCTTGTTTTAAATAATAATAATAATAATACATTTAATTTATAATGCACGAAATGACACTAAATTAATCTTCACAATTTGTACAGCATAATTCTAAACTGCAGAAGCCTCACATCTCAAACTGGTTTGAAAATACGTTATTTGTGTCGGTTTTTAAGATGGAATTTCCACTGCAGCAGAACATCAGCCTGCATGACTGTCTGTTCGTGCACATCTGGACACACGCTTTAACTTCATGCTTTAAGTGAACATGTTAGCTTTCCAAAGGGTGTCAGTAACATTGTTACAAGTTACTTTGGGCCTTATTTGATGATTCAGTTTTTTTTATAGAATGCTGCACCGCTGTGTCGCTACAGAAATGTTTGGCAAACTATGAAAAACTTCCCACCATCATTGCATGAGAAGATAATGATGGATAAAATCGTCTGGAGCAGTTTAACAGCTCTCTCTCTCTCATGGGTGAATATGCATCATCGTATTCTGGACGTTTCATATCGTCCATGATATTGTTTATATTTTTGTTATAGAAAATGTGTCCCTTTTTTTTTTAAAGAGAAAAGAACAAGACCATATACATTTTTATCCCCCTTTTTGTTTGCCGGTAAATTACTTTGTACTGGTTTTTCTTATTGATCTGTAAGGCAAGAAACCAGATTTCTTTCAAATTGTGCGCATCGTTTCATTTCATTGTGCGGTGCTCTGATATGTTGATTCATATGTATGTCACAAAGAGACGTCCAACTCATCAACACAACGCCACATTTTAATTTTTTTGGTCAAACCTGGGGAAATCGTTGCTATTGTTCTTGTTTTTAATTTGGTTGATTTGGCAGCACCTCACATCTACAGTTGCACAATCACAACAAAGGGCCATCTCTTTATGGGAAGTTGTTTAGAAAATAAAATGAAATCAAATAAAACACAGATAGGAGTGGGGGCACTATCATTAATCTGGCCTGGAAAGATTTTTGGGACAAGGCTAGATGAAATGTCCCAACATGCCTGTATATATGTAAACGAATATAGAGACATGTGAACAGAATTGTATTCATGTTCTCTGGGAATGTGCATTGTTTCTTCAAAATAATAAAATGCTTGCAACCCTTCTACTAGAAGTGACTGTAAATGGAAAATAAGTTAGTGTCTGTGGGTCTCTCAGCATTTTCTTCCCCCTGCTGTGATATACTTTCACCTCTTTGGTTGGGGAGACTGGGACAACTATGTTTTACTTGTAATATTTAGCCTCAGTGTTCTATACTGTAACCTGAGTGTCTTCTGAGGCGCTTAAGCTAAAAAACAATGTGGCCATTGTCTCTATCGTGTACATTGTATGTACAATCATTTCATACTCTAAAACTGGTCAGACAATAAAGGAACTAATTGTGATTTTTAGTCTTGCAGAACTGTATGTAGTTAGATGATGTGACATCCTAATATTTATCTAATAAATATGTGTCCACCTGTATGTTGCTGTTTTTTCTGCACCTTATGTCTGATGATGACGTCTATCCAAGCAGAAACGGTGGAGTAGTATGATAATAATTCATTCAGTGTTTGACTGATGGAAATATGACTACTATAGAATAATATGCTCGGATCTTTCTTAAAAAAATGGATTTTAAATCTATGGTTTGTAATACTACTACTACTAATAATAATAATAATAAATATATGCTTATCAGAAAATAATAAATAAATAAATATTCTTCAAAAGTTATCCAACATTAAAAAGCTTGTTATAATTCTAAAAGTATTTCTCATGACTTATTTTGTTCTTATTTAGCCTCAGATATAAACCGTATGTATAGTGTTTACCTGTGATTGACCTAGTTGTCTTAATTAGATGTTCTGGGGTCGGTTGCTTTTGTCTCCGCCCACATATCAAGGGGAAGTGTTTGTAGTTTCCCCTTCATTATTAGACTTATAGACCGGCCGGTTTTCTACTTACTTACTACATGAAACAAATAAACAAACATATTTTTCTTCAATAGGTAAAACAAAACTACATCAACCAGAATCCACTGCGCCACATCAGTCAATCAACGCTAAGTCTGTTGAGTGACGTCATATGAGGAAGGTACTTTTGGCGAGTGGCTGAGGACTGATGTATTAGAATGATATATTTTTTATATCAATATTTTTGAATTTAATACATTAAGACCCACTTTTAAGAGAATTTGGTCTCGAAACGAAGTCCAATCTAAAAAGAAATTTTACATTTCAATATCACAACTACAATATACCTAATCCATAAATTTGTCTTGTCCATTTTGACACGGTGAGTGAGTTTTCTTATGTATGAATGATATGCTCTAACTTTTTCATTTAGTATTATTAATTATTAAACAATTCACAACTAACAAATGGATTTTTATATATTTTAATGTATATTATTTATATAGGATATAGTAAATTTGTCCTAGCTGATCGTGTCGGATATTTCCTATGAATCCATTTCGTCTTGTATCGAAGTATGAATTCGGTTGTATTTCAAATGCAACAAAAATGATTCTATGTCTTTATATAATCTTCAACGTGTAATAACAACATTGTCCCGCGTCTTGCGACCACGTTAACTTTTCCAATGGTGTTTCTTCGATTACTCCGATGGCACCTGAATGCACCATTTAATGTCATCGCTGTTCATCGCGTTCGTTCTCGCGAGATCTCACAGAGACCGGACGTACTTACTTTTTCATAATTCAAACTTCCTGTTCTTACACACTTTAGTGTGACATTTGCCGACTTTCTGAACTGAAGGATTCAGTGGAGCCACATAGAATTCGAAAATGTTACTTTTGTCAAATAGAATAAAGTTATGTTCACTTGCATTTACCGCTGCGCGAATGTATAGCAGTGGACCTGTGGCGGCCAATAAAAACCCGACGGTTTACTTTGACATCGCTGCAGACAACCAGCCTCTGGGGAGGATAACCTTCGAGGTGAGACGTAACACTTTTTAATACCAAAGGGAAATTATGGAAAATGAGACATTAAAAATCACCCTTTTAAACCTTGAAAATCAGTTTAATCATGTTTGTTAATGAATAAATTATGCAGAGGTGCCATACGCCTAGATATTACCACGTTTCTTTGCACATGTCCTAATTGAGATTTGATACTGAGTCTATTTTTTCTGCAGCTAAAATCAGACGTGGTTCCAAAAACTGCAGGTAACCACTCATCATTTCATCCCTCACACTAGATTGTATTGATGTGCATTGCAGAGATTTTGAGACATCAGCTGTAGCACACGTTTATATTTGTAATGTTCGTAATATTTATTCTCCAAAATACATTTGAAAATGTATGAGGGAGCAGCTAGGTGTGTGATTGATAGTTAGCCATCAATATCTTTTCACATGTGTTCTAGCAGATGACCCAGAATGGAGATGGCCTTCCCGACCCGCTTGTTTAGTCTTTTCCTGTCGGCTGCTGAGATATGATAGTTGATATGCAGCTTCCATTTAGCTGCTGTTTCTTCTCCTCTGTACTTTTACTTTCTCAGTTTTTGTTTCTGTGCGGTTTCAGTTGCTCTGTGGTTTCGATCGAAAAGGGTTTTGTGGTCTGAAATATCCTCAGATTACTTCTTCCTCATTAACCAGTGTCGTTTATTGCTCATATGGGACATGAATGGATCTGGAATTTAACTTTTTTGAAACCTGAAGAAAGTTTATTGAAAATTAACTAACTGATAATGATGGTTATAATCCCTCTAGACAACTCTATTTGATTTTTCTTTTTTTAAAATTATTATTATAATTTATTCATTTATTTGATGAACATTCACAGCTTTACTTTTTCCGGGCAAAAGTCCTAAATGGGACAGACGCTCTGATCTGCACTGAGGAATGATGTTCGCTAAGATGTTCGACGTATTTCCTCCATTTGTTAATATTTGGCTCCCACGTTTATCATAAACTTTGAAACCAGAATTGCTAAAACCCTGTTTGGTTGATCATTTTTTGAGTAATTCTATCAAACAAACGAACTAGCTGACAGTAAGAAAAAAGAAAATACTCCTACTTGGCTGAGGTAATAACAAGAACCCAATAGGATATGTTTTAGACAAAAGGTTGAATGTTTTGATATCCTGCCTTTGCTTGGATCTGCTAGTTTCTGCTGCTCTGTATGGATTATCAGAGAGTCTGACCTTTTGATCTTTCTCATAGAGAACTTCCGGGCGCTGTGCACAGGTGAACATGGTTTCGGTTACAAGGGCTCAACGTTCCACAGGGTCATTCCTGGCTTTATGTGTCAGGTAAGCTTTGTTCTCCTTCTTTTGTGGTTCATCATGTTGTGACAGTGCGGCAGCAGCGATGCGTCTGTGTTTCAGGGTGGAGATTTCACCAACAACAATGGAACTGGAGGGAAGTCCATCTATGGATCGAAGTTTCGTGATGAAAACTTCAAGCTGAAGCACACCGGACCTGGTAATCATTCTGTTCTGTCTCTACATCATTTCTGATGTTTGGGAAGTAAAGGAAATTTATCTTGAATATCAAGGAAGTTGAATAGTTTTTAGAAGAAATTTATGCCCCATCTGTTCTATCATTCATTCAAGACAACTCGGTGTGTTATTGTCAGGGATCAAGCAGAAGGCCGATTCTGTAAAAACTGGAAATTTATTTTTATTTCAGAATTTAATTAACACTTGTCAAAAATAGTTTATCATACAGTAAGATAACACAAGGAAATAAAATTACAAAAAGAAGAGCCCTAAACTGGAGCTCCAACCTCAACACAACATAACTAAACGAGAGCTTCAAAATAAAACGATTACAGAATAAACATAATATTATACATGTAGACATGGACTACTCCAAAGATGTACACAGGGGAAACGTATCATTAAACACCTAATCAACTCAGAAATATTTACAGTATCCACAATAACTAATCAGGTTCAAACTGGATATTTAGAAGCAAATCAGTTAATTTGTGAATGGCTCACACTTTACCAAGGTTTTATGACAGTTTAAATAGGTGTATTCATAAGAGGAAGCCCCGTCTCTTCACTCTACTTGATGACACTTTCCACTTCGTGTGGGCGTGGCTTAAATTGTCATTTTTCCTTTTTAGCAGGAGTTTTCCAAAGAATTTTAGTAAGATAAACAGGTGTATAATGCACTTTATTACTTTAAACCCAACATAAGACCATTTGCACCAATTAGGCATTGCAGTAAAACCAATGTACTAATGTTGCACAAGATGGGATAATCTTTTATTTTTCCCATGATGCGAAAATTCCAGTGTTACAGCAGCAAAAAGCACTGTCGAAAAATAAATAACAGGACATCAAATAATCATTAACGTTTGCACAGTGCTTAGTTCTAAGAGAATGCATTGCACAGATGAAGAGCATATTGTACACAGGAGTGTATTGTAAAATAATTGCAGCAGGGGAGAAGTATGTCAGCTTTCTCTAGTAAACCACCCCATAAAATATGACTGATTCCCCGACAGAGTCATATAAGGTCCACAAGAGTAACACTGTGCCCCATACTCTGAACGACCTGAGTCCAGTCCAGTTTATTGTTGAGGAGAAAACCCACGTCCAAGATTGATAATGCCCAACAAGACCTGCAGTTCTGGAGACTGTCTCAGTTGTCTATCCATCAAAATTTGGTCCCAGTCCTTGTCTCTCAGATCCTAGTTCTTGACCATTTTTCCTTCTTCAAACATCACGTTCAGAACAAAGGTTCATATCCTGTCTAATAAATCCTATAACTAGCAGTTCCTCGTTAACAAGATAATGTATGTTATTCCAACTTCACCTGTCATTGGTTATAATGTTATGGATTTTTAGTTTCCTCAAGTGTTTAATTAAATGTAAGTAGAAAACAGTCTTTTGTAACACTGATCTTATTCTAAAATGTACTGGGTCTATAAAAGGGATGCTGTTCTGTGTTTAACCAGCAGGTGGCAGCATCCTGCTCACAGGCTGTGAATGAGCAGAGTCAGCTTTTTCACTGAACGTCTTCTGATCTGTTGCAGCAGAAGAAGCTCTTAATCAAACCTTTAATAGTCTTTTAATCGCTGCAGGTATCTTGTCTATGGCCAATGCTGGACCCAACACCAACGGATCCCAGTTCTTCATCTGCACCTCCAAAACAGAATGGTACGTAGTCACAGACTGACTGTAATAAGGGTTGATGCTGCTCTGGTTCCTCCATCATCCACCGACTTCATTTAAAGTCCATGCAAAAAAGTGAAAGACTAATCCTTGAGTTGGTTTTAATGTTGTGGCTGATGGTGTATATCAGCACTTTGAGAACCACTGTCCATATTACACAACAAAACACAGGGAGGTGTAATCGCTCGCCTTCATGGTGCGTCACTCTGTATAAATGTTTAAATGTGGGGAACACTGCTGATCCGCCTTTCTTGGTGCTGGAGGTAGAAACTGAGCTGAATTGACTTTAATTAAAGGAGCGAGCTGGAAGGGCAAGAAAACGGGTGCAATGTTTAGAAGACGGGACTCACAGACACTATAGCTATTAGAAGCGACAACAAGGGCTTTCGCGATCATTACATTTGCTGCTGACGATTAATTGTCAGACAAATAATTGCGATTAACAATTTTATTGTCTTTTATTTGGTTCCACTACAAAAACATCAATTTCTAATTACCCTAATACAAATATAACTAACGGGTATCAGCACATTTTTAAAGTACCAATTTAATGACTTTCAAAACCTTTTAATACCTTAAATGAAAACTTAATATCATTACCTCGGCAAAAGAAATCGAACTAGACTACAATCTACTGTTATTGAGTTTTATTGAATTCAAACAATATAAATTTAGTGCTGCACACTCGAGCAAACACACCTCTCATTTAATCAACTAGAATAGAATATTGTAGCAGTACTCCGAGTCCGATGGAAGACAACGTTCTGTGTTTTAACCATTACAGCCCTCTTCGTCCCATTTGTTGAGGAATAATCTTTTCTTCTATATAAAATGTGTATCACCGCAACACCTCTACTAGTCAAAGCCTGCTTTATTTCACGTACAACCAAACAGGAAGTTGCCGTAATGGTTATTTTATGGGATATAGGCCAAAGCACCATGAAAATAAAACGTGCAAACTTAAAAACAAATATTCTCTAGCATTCATTTCGGCCTGGATGAAAAAACGTAACACTTCCGCTGCTCCCGACACTTTAGTCCATGAAACTCAAATAATGAGCTTCAGGCTCTTCAAGGGTCCGCAGTTACTCTTCCTAATGAAGAAAAAAATGCAATTCTCTGCTGGGCTGTATAATAGTACTCCACCAGTGAGGTTCAAACCACGGAACTCACTTTTCAGTATGCTAACTGTGTCTGATTGGCACCTTCCTTTCAAACATATTAAATACGACACAATCACAAGCACCACTATTTTTTCAGGCTCAGTAAATCACATTGCTTGTGCTAAATGAACCTATTTGCATCGACTCCTCCCAGTATTTTAGCGCTCGGTTAAAAACTGCTGATATAATGCATATTCATCAAGGTGAACCCTTTCTCGTGTGTTTACGGGTGATAACAAGTTTGCTCCCCTGTTTTACACACGCAAACCTTTAGTTACTAAAGTTTAGTAGATCAGGCCCTCAGTGTGACGAATACGTTTTCCCTTCATTTCTCTGTGCAGTGTAGATTTATCGGTAAAAATCATACCCTTCATGTGATCAGTACCAGAACAAGTATCATAATCAGGATACTGGTGTTCATGTGAACACAAATTACGACAATCGCTTTGCATTGGTGGTTGACGCACAGTGGCATCAGAAAAAGCTGAAATTTCGCTGCATGGTTTTCGCTGCAACATCAGATATATATATCTGAAGCCGTAGGACGGTCACGACAGGGCATAAGGCTATTGGTGTGACAGGGCACACATACTGATAATGTTAATGTTGGCATGTCTGACTATTGATAAACCAGTTTTTTTAGATGTTTTTTGAACAAATTGTATGAGGCCAGTTCTCTGATGTTCCCTGGGACAGAGTTCCACTCCTGTGCCGCTGTAACTGAAAATTTAAGCTGACTGAATGTTTCATTTCAGAAAGGAACAATGCTCTCCTTTCTTGCTGCACCTCTTGTCAGTCGATATGAGGTAGATCTAGTGTTTACAAACTGGCTGAGTGGAGGAGATGACAGACCTCGAACAATTTTTATATGGGACACAATTTTGAATGTTTTATGACGTTTTCCCAGCTTAAGAGGTTATGCCTTTGCAAAACTGTGCAGTGGTGATATCGTAATGGTTTCTTGTCCAAGATTTTGATCATTTGTTTACACAGAACTTCCAAAGGTTTTAGTGCTGTTGCATTTGTCTATGACCAAATTTTTAAAAGGTAGTTGATATGTGACATGACCATAATTTGCATGTACACTTTGGCTGCCTGCATTGATAAGTCCAACCTTATGAAACGGAAATTTGAGATATGGAATTTGACTCGACTGCAGACCCTTTTCACCTAGTTAGTTTAGAGTCTATTAAGACCCCAAGGTATTTATATTCTGGTAAAACTTGTATTCTTTCTCCTGACACATAAACATCTGGTTCTACACTGGGACTGTTTGATCGGGAGAAGAACATAGCCACTGTTATGGATACATTGAGTTTTAAGCAGCATGGATTTAGCCATGCGTGTATATAACCATATCATCTGCATGCATTTGTATGTAGTTATTATGAAATACTGATGGAAGATCATTTATGTAGAGGGAAAAGAGTAATGGTCCCAGAATGTATCCTTGCGGGACATCTGTGGACAGATGAAGGGGAGGTGAGTGGCAAGTATTGATTCTGACTCAACGATTGATTTGATAGATAAGATTCAATCCATTTTTTGGCACCTGATGAAAGGTTGAATCCACTTAGCTTGGTCAATAATATTTTGTGGTTTACAGAGGCAAACGCCTTCTTAAGATCAAGAAAAACACCGCACCAACAACACAACCATTATCCAGTAAATATTTTGAAATGCAACAACTAGCCTCTGCTCCACTGCATTCAGGGGCTCATTGCTGTGTGCTGCATTCAGGGGCTCATTGCTGTGGGCTGCATTCAGGGGCTCATTGCTGTGTGCTGCATTCAGGGGCTCATTGCTGTGTGCTGCATTCAGGGGCTCATTGCTGTGGGCTGCATTCAGGGGCTCATTGCTGTGTGCTGCATTCAGGGGCTCATTGCTGTGGGCTGCATTCAGGGGCTCATTGCTGTGTGCTGCATTCAGGGGCTCATGCTGTGTGCTGCATTCAGGGGCTCATTGCTGTGGGCTGTCACATGAAAAAACAACCTTGAATTGTGATAAATAAGACGGGCCAAAGCAGAGACTCAGGAAGTAGATCAGTTAATTCTTCTTTAGCGATCACTGATTTGAACCTGAATAATGTCTAAATATTTGTCCATACGAGATGAGACCCATCGGGGGCTTTGGTCTGGTATCCACTCTGTGACACTGTCACATGGTGTTTTAACGCAGCAGAAGGAGATTTTTAGATTTTGTCCAAAGGTTTGTCTGGTCCCGTACCGTTGTTGATTTTCCAACCTGATAGGAATGTTAACTCCTGACTGTTAATTTCTTGTAATATTTTAGTGAATTTGAACGATGGCCTTGAGTAGCAGAATGGCGGCATCACCCGACACAAAGCTCAGAGTCAAACGGCGGTGGGCGGATTGTCTCTGCGTCGGAGCGCAGCAGTAACAAATCTCTTCTTTCTCCAGGCTGGATGGCAAACATGTTGTTTTTGGCACTTTGGAGGATGGAATGGACGTGGTCAAGAAAGTGGAGTCCTTCGGTTCCCAGTCCGGGAAAACCTCCAGGAGGATCACTATCAGCGACTGCGGTGAACTCTCGTAGCTCCATGTGAGCGGAGGACGCGTCTCATCTCCTGCTGTAACTTCAGCGTGAGACGGAAAGAGGTTCTTTCTTCTGCCTGATGAGCCTCTCAGTTCTCATCAGGTAGCACTCACCACTGTCAGGCTATAACATGTCAACATGTATGTTAGACTAGATTAAAACAAAGCCATTAATAAACATAATATGCATCGATGCTTGTTTGAATTGAGATGGGAATTAATATGCAAGAAATAAAATTAATTTTTTTTGAAAGAGCTTGTTTCTTGTCTAGCGCGAGTGGATTAGGCTTAAACTATCGTCCCCAAGGGTTTATCCCCAAAAGTCCCCAATCTCCTGCATTGTACAAGTAATCCGCCTGATTGAACCCCTCAAATTAAATGTCAAGTTATTTAATCAGTATTTTAGATTTAAAACAAAAATAAAAGTAAATTCAAAACCATAGAGATTAAAATCTCTGTATCATGTTATATATAAACACGATAATTACCTCAAGTTGTTTCATAACCACCAATTTTGAAAATGATCTATGTAATATCTTTCGAGTTATCTCCGGAAAACAGTTTTATTGTATTTTTAAAAAAGCTCCCCCTATTGAGTAAAATGGGAACTACTAGAGTAAAACACAACGTATACAAGATAGATCTCCTTGAGGCGATTCAGTAGCACCGAATGTGGACTAAATAGAACTAACAGTTGGGAAATAAGGGCCTGACACTTCTTGAGATTATACTCCCCCTACTGTCAGATATATACAACAAAACTTTCACAATGACTTTGCACTAAGGTCTATGTGACTCTAAAATTTGAAAAGGATCCACTATACAATTTTTGAGTTATCGCATTAACGCGAATGATCTACAGCGGCGGACGCGCCATCATATCCCTGACTTTTGAGTGATATAAATATCTGGTAAATCTGCTCCACTGTGTGAGGGATAAAGAAAAAAATAGTTTTTACAGTGGAGGTTGTGTTAGTTTATAGTGGATTTTATCAGCAGTGGAGGAATTGAATTGGTCTTGCGTCATTCTTCCCGCCTCCTCCTGTTTTCCTCATCATCTTCAGTTGACTAATGATCTTATTCCCCTTCTGCTGAGGTCTGTCCGGGGGAAATATTTCATTTCAGGGGTCATCTGGGGTGTTATTTTGCAGTTTTCTGTCCTTCTGTCACTATATGAACCAGAGAGCAGAATCTGTTTTTTGCTGCTAAATTTTAACAGATGCTTTTAAGAGAGATTGTGAAATTGTGTGTGGATGAAAATGTGCACCATCTGGATCAGCTAATGTTTGTGTAGTATTTCCTCTATACATCCATACTTGTGGGGACGTTCCCAGATCCATAATGCCTCATGGATGAAGTCCAAATCGTGATCGCCATGTAACTCAAAACACACTTAATAACATGTTTTTATACAGAAAAAAGAGGTCATGGGTCCAACAAGGGCACATTAAAGGAACAGTCCGTCAAAAATGGAAACTTGAGTTTTTTATGTTCTTACCCCCACAAAACATTTCCAGAGCTTGTTGCAGCGTTCCTCTAAATGACTGAAGAAGAAGAAGGTGTAAAAACACTGGATGTCCGTTAGTACATTGTCCGTTAGTACAATGTCCGTTAGTTTGGCATTTTTTACGAAAATGTAAAAAAAGTAAAACAAGCAACAAAAATCTATGTTAAAGAAATTTCCTTAATCCAACCACTTATCCATTGCATTATCTTGACAGGAAACTTTGTGAAAATGCATCCAAGAATTGAATGATCCTCCTAACAAAAAAAAAAAAAAACCCAACATATACCAATCAGCCCTAACATTAAACTCTCACTAGCCACTGCAGAGCAGGAACACCAAACAAGACCTGCAGCTCTGGTCGTTAAGCCAATCATAACCTGGTTCTTGTCTTTCAAAGTTTGTCAGAAATTTTCTACTTCATACATCAACTTCAGGACAGAATCTTCAGCTGCTGCCTAATATATCCCACCCGCTGTCAGGTAGCCAGACAATCAATGTTTTTCTAACTTCACCTGTAAGTGGTTATTATGTTTTGGCTGAGTACAGAGTATTTTTAGGTTCATTCACCTAGCTTTGATTGCAGAGCAAATGGGTTTTTAGTGAAAATACAGACGGTGCTCTGACTGGAACTCATCCCAAAACCTCTGCTTCTTCTGATTTGTCCCGACGAAGCACATTAATCGACACAGACCACAAGAGTTAAAGTCCAAACACATCAGCAGCAGAGTGAATATGTTGAGCACAGTAGTATTAAACCGCAGCAGACACATCAAAAATAACGGTTTACAAACTATTGAACGGGAAAGAAATGAATCAAATTAACGTGTTCCAGAGGGTTTTGAACTTTAAACAAAGCAGACGGGCCGTTGTGTTTTTTCCCCTCTTCATTGTCCAACCATTTTTACTCTGGAAATTTTGTTTTCCAAAATCTTAATTTCAACTTTGATAAAAGTGTCAAAATCTTGTCAGTTTGTACATTTTAAATTTTTCATACGTGTAAAAAAAAAAAATTCCTGGATGTGAACTCTGCTGTTAATTTGTTTTCCCATTGGTAAAAGTGTCAAACAATTAATTTTTATGGTGTTTTTTTTGTTGTTTTCCAAAACCTTTGATTTTTCCTTTGCTTTGAGTGTTTCATATGCACATTTGTAATTTTCTTTTCCAAAACGTTAATTTGTATTTCCTCTAGTAACATTTTTTTTTAAAAATATTGTAGATATATATTTAATTTTGTCATTTTTCTTTTCCAAATTGTAAATGTTCCCCTATTGGTAGATCTATTCTGATACGTTTATAATGTTTATATTCCTTCCTTGTAAATTTGTGCTCAATTTTGTAATTGGTCTAACAAAGTCCAACCTTTAATTTTGAAAGGCACCTCTGGGCCTTCATTGATAATGGATGAATTTTTTGGTTGTGTCTTTTGTGGACTGGTCGTTTTAAATGTCTGTTTATCACACACCTTGACATTTCTGATTTAAGTGACTTACAAGAAGCTTCTTAAGCGACCTGCATTTCATGACCTCTGGTCTGCTCACGTTTTTTCCCACCTTTGCCTCGCGTAAAAAAAGAATTTCTCAAAAGATGAGTCTCTCTTAAATATAATCTTCCTGTACTTTATTCTGTGGTCAGGAAATAAACAATACAACCATGTTACATTGCTCTGTATAAAGTAGAACCATGGGAAAGATATCGGCAGAAATACAGCCGGATAAATCAATAAATGTTAATTGGCTAATAAATCCCGTAGCAAAGTGTAACAAGAGCTCAAAATATATTCCAAATGTCTTTACCCTCCAGTGCTGGTAATAACGCAGATACGCATGAATACTGCATAAAAAAACTTATTAGTAAAGTCTTGTTGCATATTTTATACAGAAAACATCATTTTAAGTTACTTCTGGAAAATATACAACCATGAGAGAAAATCTTCACAGTTTACTTCTGAATATTCACACGTAGAAACCAGCAAATGTAAAAAAAAAAAGAAATCCCCACTGAGTGAGAGGGTGGAGAACAAACTGCACTTAAGTCAAATAAAATATGTATTTTTCTTAGTAAATGAGAGATAAGCGTCCCTGTCGGTGGAAGGCGAGGGGGGTGTTTTATTGCACACGGCGGCAGTAGTAGCCGAGGACTTTGCATTTTTCACAAAGGTGTTGGGGATGCTCCTTGCTCTGGTCCGACACATCCAACCCGTCAGGTTTCTCCAGAGGTCGCTGGAACCAAAATAAAGAAGTGGAATTACACACAAATTATACGTTTTATTACCTCCGTCAACTCTTGACTGGCGCTGTTTGTTTGCTTGTTTGTTGGTTAGGCGTATTTATGCCAAACTTAACAGACAAATACAGATTCACACTTTAAAATTTTACGGGCAGCGGCATCTGGTAAGTGTCAAGATCTTTTAGTTGAGAACGTTTGTTTGTTGTACATATTTTAATATACAAGTGTGCGTATGAAAATGGGAGAAATGCAAATATGACCAAAATAATTTCAAATAAAAGGAGGACGGAGGTAATTTTTTTAAATAAGTCAATTATTTGTGATAATCATGAACAAATAAATGTTTTTACAACAATTGTTAAAGGTTCTTTTAACCTGACAAACAAATGGAATCCATTTTTATAGTTTGTTTCTCAGCGAATGGACCAAGTTATTTTAAGTTTGTGTTACCCAGAAGTTTTACGGTCAAGTGCTCTTATTCTGAAGGATATTGGAAGTTTAGTTGGCCAATGGGTTGTGAGCGATGTGAACGTCATCCCATGGAGAATCATTTCCCAATAGCAGATAGAAAATGCATTGAATGAAATGCATTAAATTGATCTATTAGAGTCCACCTCCAGAGGAGGATAAGCTAAGTCTGTTCTCTTCTGCTCTCCACTTCACACAGACTGCCTTTCACCTTGCCTGTCGCTGTTAAAGCTTAGTCTGAGTTTCAATGGATCTTTTCCAAATATATGAAAATTAGTCATATTATATTAAATAGGTGGATTTCATATTTAAATTTGGATTAAGTGTGTAGGTTCAAAATTTAGATTTAATATTCATATTTACTTCTAAAATTGGGATTTGATCTAATCTCCTGTGACATCTTACATGTATGTTGTGCAGCACTTTCTTCATAATGAATTAACATTAACATGACAAAAACAGAACAACAAAAAGTGAAAAACTATTTGGGGATTATATCTTGTTCCGATCCACATCGTAAGTTATTTATCATCATTTATTTTATTTCCTCAGAATCCATCCTCCCAAGTTTCATAGAAATCCATTCAGTAGTTTTTGTGTAATCCTGATCAAAAACCAAAAACCAGAGAGGGATGATCACACAACCTCCTCGGTAGTAATTCCTGCATCTTGGTGAAAGAAGATGAGGTAGGTTTAGTGAGTTGGTTTCTGTGAGTGTGTGCACACACACCAGATGTGTCCATTACTGGTTACCTGCTTGTGAGGGTAAACGTTGATGTGGCATTTGATACATTCTTGTCCCATGTTGGCCCAGGAGTTCCCGCTCATCCACTTCCTCTTGCATTTAGGACATTTGTACTCTCCGAAGCACCTCTTTTTTCCCTGATACGGGGTCAGGCCTTCACCTTTGGGTCGAGCCTGAACAGAAATGTACATCAGACGATATTTACTAACCTTGTTTGCAACTCATTTTTTTTAAAAAAAGGAAGTATGGCTGTTCTCTTGAGAATGAAGAGGCAACAGCATTGGAATTATGTTGCTGGTTAGCATGCTACTCAAGTTAGCATGTTAACCAGCTAACTGTGGTCTTTTAATACCACTTTGTCTCTCTAGAGGTGGAAGATGGGTACTACAACAGCGTCTTCGGGCCAAATACAAAAAGTCAAATCTACATATAGGCAAAAATTAACGAAAAAGTAGTCAGACAACTTGAGAATATAGTTATTTTACAGTAATTTTACTGTCCCATTTCACAAGTACAATTTCAAATTCAAAAATTCTAAATATGTTTTAATTTTAAAAAAAGTTAAAATGTTGCATGAGTCAAGTGCAATTTTACAATAAAAAGTCAAAATATTCAACAAATTTAGTTAAAATTTGACAAAAAATATAAATAAATGACTTCCAAAAAGAAAAAAAAAACTATAAAAAACATTAAAACATTTATAACAGATGCAGTAACTGCAAGCTCTATCAAAATACCAAGAACGTAAAGTTCATTTGAGACCCGCAGAAGGGGAAAATTTTTCTAATAAAAACAGTTTTTAACATGTAACATAACATCAGTGATATAAATGCTCACATGCCCCTCTGGAAAGGCATTCATTGAAAAATCAAGAGATCACTCAAACAACGCATCTCGGAACAAAAAACAGCCATCCGCTCAGGGAATATGGACAATGCCATGGACAAACATTACCAAGAAGCCAAACATGGCTAACCAGCCACTCTACATTTCATTGGACTGGAACATGTAACTGTCCCAACCAGGAGGGGCAACCTACACAAACTCTTCACTCAGAGAGAGATGGACCGGGTCTCATCGCTCAACACCACGACACCTGCAGGTCCGAATGATGAATAAAGTAATATGTTTTACAAAAATATCATAATTATACTAAAATTTATTTGAAACTGCATAAGAAAAAAGTAAAAATAATACTCTAAGAGACAAAGTGGTGATTTTCCACCCAAATCTACAAATTGCGTAAATAATGGTATTATTTTACAATTTAAAAAATCCCAATACAATGAACAAGATAAAAGGCATATTATTACACAATATGAATCATCTTGGACTTAATTCCAGCTATTTAATCCAGACCTCTTTCTAGGGACGTTACACAAGCGCAGATTTGGGCTGGATGACACTGAATAGTTTAAAATTCCGGACAAAATGTTGCAAAAGCACCAATAGTCCCTTTTTAGTCACGGAAACAGAAAAAAAAAAGAAGAAGAAATCAATTTGCTAAATAGCAAAATGCAACACTTAACTATTAAAATAAATTATGAAACTTTTTTTCGGGGGGGGTTCTCTTCATTTCTTCAAGGCGGGCCCCAAAAAATTAGACATTTCCCAACGTGTCGATCTCAAAAGCTTTGCAAACCTTTTGGCTTCTGCCCATCAGCACCTTCAACTGGAGGAGACCTATTTGGTTTCTTTGGAAGGCAGCCAACTCAAAGCTCTGCGTGATTAGAACAGGACGTGATAGCAGCCCCGTTGGTGGTCAGGAGGCTTGTGGGGTAGTTGTGTCTCAGGAATGAGATGATTATTTATGGTGTCCGTCAATAAACATTAAGAGGCCTGTTTGCTTTGATGCCGGACGCTATATCTTATTTCAGTAGAAGTATGAAGGGACCGTGTAGCATTCTCCTCTTACAGAGGAAAGAAACGCTCTATTTGAAGGACTTTTGGATATATATCGTAATGATTAAGTCTAATTTATTTTTTGGACAGGAGAGAGGGAGTTTCAGCTTTCCAATTAGAAATGAGCCTCCTCCCTCCAGCTGTGCTCCCAAGGGACCGTAAAGGAGGCCCCGGCCTGTGGGGCCTCCCTGCTATAGGACAAATACCTCAGGCTCTTAGTCATTCCTCCCAGCTGGCCCCAACGCACCAATCAGGGCACAAAAACCGTAGCGGGGAGGAAATAGAACCCAGATGAACTCTACACTTGTATAACATGACAAAATCCTAAACACATCACAAAGAAATCATCTCAACAATACTGGTTTAAATTACTCAGTACCTCGGCTGGAAAGTAGGGCAAGTCAAAATGAAGAGCGATTCCGCGCCATCAGAGGAGTGCATGCCAAGACGTGTTTGGATTTCTCAGCAGAAGTATTTGTTAGGTTCGAAATTTCTCCCAAAACACGTTCAAGGTCCCGACAGCCAAATGCGAAACAGCTAAAAACCCGTGAGGCGACTGTGGAGCGCTGTGTTTGCATCACTGAGCCACCACGAGGCACTGTGGGAGGTCACTTCGTGGCGGCCTTCTATCTCAGGCGCCTACAGGGAGAGCCGACCGAGCATCACCTTCCTGAGGGAGGAAGCAGCTTTCGCTGTGCAGAACAAGCAAAACAAACTGTGTCGAAAGTCTGGAGCCCGCAGGGCAGCAAAGGGCATGGCACACTCCTGAGTTTCCACCGGTCCCATCAAAAGATGTGCCGCTGACAACCGACAAATATGACACCGACAGCGAATGGAAGCTCTCACGGATGGCAGGAAAGATTGGGTGACCACAGAAAAATACACAAATCCATCGTCGAACCTCCTGCATGCATGACAGCTTTTTTGGACACATTTTTGTTCTCCCTTAAGAATGATAGTTTGCATCACTGCAAAACAGAAACACCGATTAGTTCAGATTCATATTCAATAAAGGGGTCTTGTATTTGCAAATAAGCAGTCGTAGGCTAACATCTTGAATCCTAATGGTAGATTCCTGGCATTAGCGTTAGGCTCTGGAACTATTCTGACTCTTCCATCGGATCCGGATCTATAGGTCAGACTGTCAGAGATATCCGAGATGTCAAACCCTTCATGTCATTACTTATCTCTATTGTTGGAGGCCCGGTTTATCATTCAGTATCTACATATGCGATTACTCCCATGAAAACATATCAGCCAATAAATCTGAGTTGTTGGGTCTTTTTTTTATTTCAAACAGAACACTCCCATATATTCCTACTCAATCAGTCCCTGCAAGAAGTTCCAGACTCAATACAGGTTACTGTGACTTAACAACTTTGCAGATATGCGGTGGGGATACGACCAAAACAACAAGGTTGTGTAAAATGTATGTTTATTGGTTGAGTTTATTTCAGTTGTTATTGAAATCGCCACATTCTAGAAGGACTGCTTCATGTGTCTGATTTGTTTCAACAAGATCAAACCTGCAACCAGAGTTGGAGGTGCATATCAACTCCTTGCATTAGCATTAGCACTGGCATTATGGGCTGTTCCATTCCAATTTTATACTGGAAAGTCGTTCAGATTCAAACTTTTAAAACAGATCTGCAAGCATATTTCTATTTTTATTGGTAAAGGCTGTCGGTTTCTGACCGTATAATTTCAGAAAAAATATCATTTAGCAGCTAAAAAACAGTTCTATCCCATGATGACATATTAAATCCAATAGATGCAGATTCTTGATTCGGATCTACACCATGGTTTACAAACTTTTAGCACCACCAGGGAATTTCAGAATCAACATTTAATGCTATTTTTGGCAAAACGAACGTCAATCGCAACGTTGCAACTTCGTGGAGGGATGGCTTTATATTGTTGAATGTCACATTTGCAGATGCATGCTTCCTGTCACATACTGACTCCTAGCAT
Organism: Lophius americanus; assembly: GCA_037951165.1. Classification (NCBI taxonomy): domain Eukaryota; kingdom Metazoa; phylum Chordata; class Actinopteri; order Lophiiformes; family Lophiidae; genus Lophius; species Lophius americanus. Next base: position 1,339,130 of record JBBDHG010000031.1, on the reverse strand, counting down.
TAGCATGCGTCCTTTTAGCTTCAGGTTTTTGGCCCTATTGGTTATTATTTAGCAGTTGTAGACTACCCCCATGAAACATTTAAATCCATAGACCCATAGATACTAACTCCTTGCAGGAGGTCTGTAGGCTCAACATGAAAGGGCGGCATTTTCGGTTAAAATTAGGAAAAACTATGATAATGTTTGCAGAAAAGTTCCAATGCAGGGCAAACATTGCAACTTCCAAAAGCGACTGATTTATATGTCTGATTTCTTCGACAACATCAAGATTCAATCCTGCAGTTTCAGATGCTTGATTTCCCTCATATATTGACTCCTGTCGTTTTCGATTCCAGTTTTACACTGGAAGGACTAAAGAATGTGACTCTGCATCCAACGCAGCTGTCAAACCGATCATGCTTTACAAATCTCTCATAATTTCAGTTACACATTGATGGCAGCTGCAGGTTTCTGTCCTTACTGGCTACCATTTTGTGGCTGGAAACAAGACTACTCCCATGGAAGCATATTTATATCCAAAAGTTCAGGATTTCTATTCTGATCCACATTCTGATTTAATATAGATACCAACCTCAATCAGTACTTTTCAGGAAGTTGTAGGCTGAACATGGGGCGCTGTTATTTTTAGGTTAACTTTCAGGAAACAACAATAATTGGGTCAAATATGTCGTGCAGAACGTCTGGTTATTTGTTGAACTTACGCTAATTGTTGCAATGGTGACATTGATTTGAAATAATTTTTTCATGAAGATGAACGGAATATTTTACAGAGGACATAGCAAAAACTTGACAGTGTGTTTCATCAAAGGATGCAATGACAGGAGGGTAGGTTTTCACTCGTGTCTGTCGTCTGTAGTTTGTAGGCTGGTTATAAACTACAGAACCGATTTGCATAAAACTTGATAAGACGATGCATCTAGAGACAGAGTAGAACTGGATAGACAAGCATCACAAGTATCTGTTGGGACAATCGGTGGTGGATTGGCTCTCCTGACTGCCGTTCTACTTTGCTGTTTTATAAGATTTGTACATAAATTTATTTCATTTTAAATTCCCCCAAAAATAAATTATATATATATATATATATATATATATATATATATATACACACACACACGTATAATTTTTTCAAATGCACTTATAATTGCACATAATTAAGGAAAGTGCAAAATAATTTGAAAAAAATCAATTTCACAATGTCAAAGAAGGTGGAAAACAATCCTTGATCTGCCTCACTATCCAGAACTGCTCCAAAGTGTGAGGAGTTCCTTCCTGGCCCGTACCCCATCCTTCCTCCTGGAAATTTGTTCACTAGTTGCTACGTAATCATACAAATTATAACGACTCTCGGTAGAGCACAAATCTCCGCCAAGGTCGAACAATTATACTGAGTTCTTGCCTCACCCCCACCCCTCCCCACCGCTTCACCGAGGTTCTTGAAAATCAGTCCAGTAGTTTTTGCATAATGTGGGGAAATGTTAAAAAAAAAACATCCGATAATTAAATCCTGGATCTTCCCCTTTATCTGGCTCAAAATCCACATGTCCCACAATGCCCCATCCTTCAACCAAGTTTTGCAGCAATCTGTTTAGTTATTTTGCATAATCCTGCTCACAAGCAAAACAGAATCATGTCTCCACCAAGGCTGCAAAGAATATCCTGGATCCCTCTCAAAATCCAATCACCCCTTCCCACCATTCCAAAGCCAACGCCTGAAAACAAGCAAACTTAACACCAAGCAGACAAATCCTTCAAGTACCTCTGGAGACATGATCCACAAACATGAACAAAGAAAAGTCACCAGAGTCCCGTGGGGCACATCCTCTGTGGACCATGCATATCATTCCCACACCAAGCCATCACCAAATTCTTCAAATAGTTGCGTCCAGCCCGAGTGATGGTCTTACATTGTCCTCCCAGAATCTTTCGAGGCTTGCTCAAAAAGAACAAAACCGCATTTTCCAGAAAAACAGATTTGTCTCATTTGATAGGAGTTTGCAGCCGGTAACCACATGAGAAAGTGTTTTGTTTTAGAATAAAAACAGATATTAAATGAAGCTGCTTTGTGCAATACAACTCGTCCCATCCAAAGACTATAACTCCAGTTGCGTAACTTGAATCGGGCCCAGAGCATGGAGGGTGCCAAATTCTAAGGCTGCAGCAGATAAGCTTGGCCCAGATCCTTGAAGCCTGGTGAGAGAGGAGGCCCAGGAGGTTGGCTGCCTCCCTCTGCCATCATCTGGAAACCATCAGGATAAACAATGGGCTTCTCCAACTCCTCATCCCCCTCCTTCTCCATTCTCCAGCCCGAAGTCTCCCCCACTTCTTTGCTCCCGTGATGCATTCACACTGTAGAGCACAGCTACACCAAGCCCGCTGGACAACATATGGTCACTCAACACGCTAGCTTTCGTTTGCATCGGAGAGGAGCTCAGCTGTTACTAAAACATCAGATCACAGCCTGGCCTGGAGCAACAAGTCTCCTCGCTGTGATGGCTCCTGTGATACGTTTCATTATCCTGGGAAGTCAATTATCCTAGGAGGGTTTAGAACCACTCCCTAATTTAACAAGTAAGAACAAAAAGACAGAGCCAATGATCTGCTGAGTCGTAATGATCAATTGTTCAGGTGCCAAACTTGATCTAGTTGCTGCTTTTGCAACGTCAGAATCTCAGTTTTTACCTCATTAGAAATTAAAAAATCTCTTTCTTTTCAGTTTAGGGGAATATCTGGAGACGCCACCTCCAAATCCCAAAGTAATGGTTGTTTGGGAAAACAAATGTGTTTCTAATTGTACATCAATCAGCCATAACGTTATAACCACTGTGAAGTAAATAGCATTGATTATCTTGTTACCCTGGCGCCTGCCTGTGGGTGGGATGTATTAGGCAGAAAGTGAACATTTTGTCCTGATGCTGATGTTGAAAGCAGGAAAAATGGTCAAGCGTGGGAATCTGAGAGATTTTGACAAGGACCAGATTGTGATGTCTAGACTGTGTTTGAGCATCTCCAGAACTGCATGTCTTGTTGGGTGTTCCTGGTTGTCAGTGGTGAGAAACTACCAAAGTGGTGTCAGTAAGTCGACCATTGAAAAGGTGACGTGACAGCCAAAGGCTCAAAGGCCCAAAAGTGAATGCTCCTGCTGATAGAAAGCTGTCCAGTCACACAGTGACATCAATGACATCAATGTTTGCTGCATATGAGACTACGTAGCCACAGGACAGCCAGAATGACCATGGAGACAGCTGTCCACTACTGAAAGCATTAACAATGGAGACACTTTAGAACTGGACCACAGAGCAATTACAGAATGTTGCCTGGTCTGAGGTGTGTGCATCTTTACCTGGGGAAAGGACAGCACCAGGTTGCATTATGGGAAGAAGGCAAATTTGGGGGGGCAGTGTGGTGCTTTAGCATGATTTGCTGGGAAACCTTGGGTTCCTACGGTTTATCTGGACGTTACTTCGACACGTAGCACCTACCTAAACAGTGTTGATGCTAAAGTCTCTGTGCCAGATACCACAGCACTTCAGAGGTCGTGGACTCTTTGCCTCGACGGGTCAGAGTGGTTTTGTTGGCAAATGGGAGACATACACAATAATAGGCAGGTGGTTATATTTATGTGGTTGAATGGTGTTGATGTAGGGCAGGTTTCGTCAACAATTCTCCATGTTGGAGGTTTGATCATACAGAGTTCTGTCAGCTGATTTGAGTCCGAAAACACATTTTTTTCAGAAGTAGCAACAAATCTCAAACGACCACAGCTATCGAAAGCCTGAGATACACAGTATCTCCCGCCGCAGCTGCTTTACATTGATGAAAGACAGATAGACATTTTTTAAGGGCGCCTCCACATCAGTCGACCTATAATGGGCTCAATGCACTGGAGAAAAAGCACGCCAAGCAAGGAAAAAGTCTTAAGGCTAAAATCTGCAGAACAGGTTGGTTAGTCAGTTAGTTGATCAGTTGGTGAGGCGGTTGGTTGGATGTTTGGTTGGTTGATTGGTTGGCTGTTTGACAGTTGGTTGGTCGGACAGTTGGTTTGTTGGTCAGTCAGTTGGTTGGTTGGATGGTTGACTGTTGGTTGGTTGGTTGGTTGGTTGGTCTGTTGGTGGGTTGGTTGGTTGTTTAGTTGGTCGGTTGGTTGGTTGGTTGGTTAGTTGGTTGTTTGGTCAGTTGGTTGGTTGATTGTTTCGTTTGTCAGTCAGCAAGATTACTGTAACTACCGAATGGGTTATTATGAGACTTAGTTGGAGGATGGGCACTGTGGGGCTTTTTTATAATGTTACAAATGCCTTGATCATATTTTGAATATTATGTAGAATCTAATTTCTACACATCAGTAAATATTTATCACGTCTTAGAGGAAGAAGCTGTTCTGATTATTATTCCAATCCATAAATATTTGAGTCTTTACCTTTGCAGTCAGGCCCCCTGTTGGTGTATTATGATGACAGCTGAATCACACATCTGCAAAACTGAAAACAAATACGATCCGATAAAACAGCTGGAGCCTGGGATTTTCCTTCGCAGCCCTCAGAGCCCATTGTTCCGCTTCTACTCTAGAAGACTGTTATCTGCAAATACACACTGCACTCCATCCAGAGTCAAGTTTGACTACATATACAGCTGTAAAGTGGTATTCTGCTTAATAAAGCTGAGCGACATGGCCAGTCGGACTGGAGGAAAAACAAGAAGTGCATAATATTCGTCAACTTCGATCCTAAACCCAGCAGAGTCACAGTTTAGAGGATTGCTTTTCGGGGAGCAAAGATTGATTTCATAGTAATGTTGACCGCTTCAGGGGAAACAATAAGGAGAACACGACTTTTCGAGCAAATCATTTATACTCTGTCAAAATACTTTAACAGCAGAACTTTGGGGGCCATAAGTAGAATCCCAGAAAAATAAGTATCCATGCTGAAAACAGACTGTAAATCAATAAGGGCATGAAATAGAGCGTGTAACTCCACCGAGACCCAACATTCCACTTTTAATTCAATTAACCTCAAATCCAGATTCCAACAAAAGGGGCCTCAACAATTTAAGTGTGTTTGCACATAAAAGTAAGTTAAAATAGAGTATGGCCCCCTTGAAATCCCTTAAAGAGCGTAAGTGACCGCTGCCATCACTGTGGCTAAGCAGTTGAGTAAAAAACCTGAGGACCCAGGAAATTATCTTCCAAGGGAGGACGTGCTCACAAACCAATCAACACTCAGAAGTCAAATATTGACATTGCGTTGATTCAATGAGAAATTTTTACTTGCCCTCTTAGATTCTACTTAGATTGATAGCTTGGCAGATAGCAAGAACCCCTGAAAAGCTTATCAACAGGGATGGATTTGGAATGGTGTTTTATTTTTATTTATTTGTGTGCACGTAGCCGAGCTTTTATGAAATATGATTATACTTTGAAACCAGAAAATAATAAAATATGCATTAATATATTTTTTTTTATCAAAACAGAATGTACCTATCCCACTGTCCAACTCGACTTAAATTGTTCCTTAAAAATAAGAGCACTTAACATAAATTGCAATAAAATTACTCTGTCCATTTTGGCCCAAACCATAAAAGTTAATTACATGTGTTTGTTAGGTTACAGGTGACAAGGAGTTTCATCATTTGTTGTAAAAACTTGTATTTGATCATAAATATCATTATTAAAGGCATCCAGTAGTTAAAGAAAGCTTTCATATCTGAGTTATTAAAAAAAAAAATCCTTCCGCCCCTTTTGTTCAATCCACCACTCACTCACCGGCACCGGCTGTGATCAGTTGGACAAACCAATCTAGTGAAGACAGGCAGTCTTATCTTAACATATCTGTGTCTAATTATAATATACTCTTCACTTGAATAAAGAACATTGGACAGATTTGAGACAATTTAAGTAAATTACAATCTCTAAAACTGAGCCTTATTTTGCCTGCGATTTCATGTATTTATTATTGAGCTGGTCAAAAATCCATTTCTTATTATCTAATTTTTTTCTTATCTCATCTTATTGCACACACACACACACACAATCATGTATATGAGTCTACTAATTTATTCTTGTTCAAAATGTTATCCCCCTCCCGTTAATTTTTTTTAATTAATCATATTTAAATCTTCTCTTATAGCTGAGGTGCAAACAGCTCAACAGGTTAGAGTAACACTTCTTATTTACACTAAATATGTTTTCATTCATAGAGCGCAATAATAAAGCTATAGTTTAACTTATCAGTACTTTAATATTCTTAACTTAAGCTGGCTTTATTGTTGATTATGTATAGGAGCTGTTAATGAAACAAATAAATGAATGATAAAATAGCTGATTGTGCCTAGTTCCTTACTTGCATTGGTAGTTGTTGATACTAGTAGGTCAGATGAGGAGATGAAGGCAGAGGCTGGAATCAGAGGGAAACACCGTTTGGCGCTGAGTCTCTGCAGTGTTTACCTTTCACTCCATTGAGGCACGAATGTGACCAAATGATGGACCAGCGTACCGTTCCCTCTGGTCAAGATCTATTTGGTGGCTCACTGTTATAAATTATGTCCTTCTGTCTTTCTGAAGGTACTGACCAAAACTGGCTGGACTGGTCAAAGTCCTGTGACTGGATACGGTGTGTTCAGGGACAGTTCAAGAGCGCACACGTTGTGGAAAATCTTAATAGCATGAATCCACGTTGCATCAGTTACAGGTTCTAAATTATGTATATTTGTTTTATTATTTTACATAATTCCCCCCTCTTCCATTATGTTATCATCCATGCCTGTTGGTAGGTTGGTAAGTTTGTCATTCATTTGGTAGAATGACAAACTTACCAGTAGGTTGGTTGGTTAGTTGTTGGATGGTAGGTTGGTTGGTAGTTTGGCCAGTAAATCTGTTAATTAAAAGATAGGTAGGTTGGTTGGTTGGTTGGTTAGTAAGTTGGCTGGTAGTTTGTTAAGCTGGTAGGTTGGTTGTTAGTTTGGCCAGTAAATGAGTTGATTGAAAGGTAGGTAGGTAGGATGGTTGGCTGGTTGATTAGAAGGTTGGTAAGTTGGTTGGTTACTTGTTTGGCTGATAGTTTGCTCAGTCAATTGGTTGATTGAATGGTAGGGAAGTAGGTTGGTTGGTTGGTAAGTTGGTTCTTCTCTGGGTCGGTTGGTGAGTCGGTCGGTTAGTAGGTTGGTTGGTTGAAAATTTGGTCATTCACTTTGTAGCTTGGTTGGTCAGATGGTTAGTTGGTTGGTTGGTTGATTGGTAGGTTAGCTGGTTAATTGATTGATAAATCAGTTGGTAGGCTAGCTAGATTCGTGGGTTCTCCTCAGAGGACCTTATTAACCATCGGTAATTAGAAAACTCTGTATAGTATGGCTAAAAATGATCGTACACACTGTGGTTGTACAGGGCACAGTTATTGATAATATATTCAATTATGTGTGTCTGAGCTAAAAGCTACAGAGCAGCTGAGAGTCAAGGAATGACTGGCGAGATGTATAAACATCTGACAGAATGAGATCCCCTTATGGCTCCAGTGCAAATACTGTATGAGTTAAGGAAAAGTGTGTTTAGAGCCCCAACAGAGAAACTTATCATTTCACACTCACTCCTCTTTCCTTCCCTTCATATGTCATTGAAACTGGAAAATCGATCATCTACTATGTCCAAATCCTCCAGGATAACAACAGTGATTTAATCTTTAAAACAGGCACACATAAGAATTAGCTCAGCAGCATCGTTTCACTACATATTCCTTAGATGACAGTCGCTGTTTATCAGCAGCAGACTATCTGCCCCACATTCCAGTGTTTCAGCTATCTTCCTCATCCTCCTTAGCAAATGATCCGGCCAAAAACAACAGACAGCACACATAAGACAGCACTGATAAGACTAATCAGCAGGGAAGACAAAAGGACCAAAGCTCCAGCCGTCATCAGACGTGTCGAGATTCACCAGTTACATGTTTGGCTCCATTTGAAATACAAACGCCTCAGTTTTGGCACAGACAGAGAAAAAGACAGAAGAAGATTTGAAAAAAGCAGCAAGTGTTCAAATTGAAGTTCTAAATCTTTTAAATGTGTATTTCACCAAGATTTGCTATGGAAATAAAATCCTTTTACACAGTATTTTTTACACAGTGACTCACAACCAAAAATCTCAAAGGTAGCTAGTGGCGGCTAACCCAAAAAAGAGGATATTCTCCTGAAAATGCCTTACTGTTAAACATGCCGTCTAATTTTATTTACTGTTTGTCCGTCTAAACAGTCAAGGTCAAAACAATGTCATTGACATTGAATCTTGCAAGCACACTTTTTCTTTGTTTTTCGGCTGTTCCCTTCCTGTTTCCATCCATAGTTACCGCGGGTGGCCTGCTGGCTAACAGTACCTGCGATGGTAATTGTTTACTCTGGCTCAAGCGGTTCCCCTGTAGAAATCCGTTGACTCTTGCTAGCATAAAGTAAGCATTCATATCCAACCAGACGAGTTGGATCAATCTCGTCGTTTAACAATCAATATTCCTGCCAAAGCCCTTAACAGAATTACTAAAACTACAGCAGTGTAATTTTCATTTTTGAATATAAACACATTCTGTGGTGTTTGATGTCGTTCTACACGTTGCCTCAGTGGTTCTCCCTGTCTCATAAAGATTAAATGAATCTGTGAAAGATTCATTTAATCTTTTCTTTGAGACTAGGCAACAAAGACAGTTAAGGATATTGGAAAATGCCGATAAAAACTTTGAACTGAAAATATCAGCCTTCAATGACAGTCAGCTATCAAAAGTTCCCCTCACCTCAGCAATTATCAAAACAGATTCTTTCCCCTCCACTAGAATATAATGAAACGGTAACTAAAGACGTGCGCTTACTTCCTGTGCTTCCCGCTATTATCAGAAACACACTGTGGACGCAGACCTACGCTCAATGGCCATTTAAACAATTCCTGTGCACAGACAGAGACAGAGTGAGAGGACTGCAGTCAAGTACAGCTGATCGAACAATACAGCCTGACTTCCTGACCTTCGGTTTGGCGGCTCTTCTGGAGTTACAATTTCCTCCTTATTTAGGCAAGGCTCTTCCCATCAGTAAACCTATTTACCGTCTGCACAATACCACTGGTGCCTGATCTGAACAGTAACCGGCTCTGGCTTCTTGATTGGGGAGGGGACATAAAGATGATATGACCCCCGGTAAAGTGTGAGAGCTGTTAAACTTGGGAGAATTTGGTCATTTGGCTGAAAATTGATGGATAAAATATATTGTAATACATTGGAAGTGCATCACCCAGCAGCTATTTTATGAAGGTAGATTTTTTAAATCCTTAGTTTAGACTGCCTCACGGTCTACCTGATCTTTTTATATTACACAGTGACCATTTTCCTCTGTCGTTAAGAGTCTGCTTTGAAAGCTCTGTTTGAACAGGGTAGTATTCCACGTTAACAAGATTTTGGCAGGAGTTCCTTGGCAAGACAACTGCCATTAGTGAGCACTATTTCCATGAAGGGGGGTACTTGGTCTGTAGCAATGTTAAGGGAGGTGCTACGTGTCAAAGTAACATCCACATAAATGCTAGGAGCCAAGGTTTCCCAGGAGAACATTGTCCAAAGAATCACAACACCTTCTCCGGCCTGCCTTCTTCCCATCGTGTATCCAGCTGCCGTCTCTTTCCCATATCAGCCATGCCAACACATATCACCTGGTTCTTTCCCACAACGAAAGAACCAAATCAACCGAACAAATCAACCACTAACAGACTAACCCATAGACCAACCGACTAACTGACCGATAGATCAACCAACCAAACCACTGTCCCACCAACCACTCGCAAACTAATCAACCATGCCATTGCGACTGACTCTATGTACGCTTGGAAACTTTTGGTGGCAAAGTTGGGGCCACAGGCTTTATGGCACCCCGTCAACTTCATCATGTTTTTCGCTTCTTTGATGGCGAGAATTCACACTTTGTTGCTTTTTCTTGTGCTAAATAATAAATACGATTGTTCTTTTATGATAATTAGGTGGCCTGCCGGGTAACTAATTACATCACTTTCTGTAACTGTTTAACGGAAGTATATGGAGATCATCACTTTGGGATTAATGATAACGGGGTAATATAACAGTGGGCTCTGAATTGCTGTTGCTCTGAATTTCATAAACTGTACTTTTATCTATTTAATATAGTACGGTGTGGTACAAAAGCCATCAGAATACAAAAAAACCCCATCTCTACTTCAGTTAGGCTGTTCCACCCATGTTTTCAAAACTCTTACATATTTCGTTCATCTAAAGCTAGAAAAATCCCCAGATTCCAGTTGAAAGAACAAAAAGCAGTTTGTTCATCAGTAACAGCCTCAGAAGAATGTCCAGTTTAGCCTCAACTGAAGAGGTCTTGTCATGAAAATGGCTTCATAATTGCTTTGGATCGGAAATATCAGCAACACATGCTAAAATGTGACATCATCTTTTTGAAGCGGAGGGAGCGTGGCAGAGAGCCAGCCAGCTGAAATGCTTTCCAGATTTTTCACATTTTAGGGGGGGCGTGGCTGCAAAAGAGGAATCGTAAATATCTCTAAGTAATCCTTTGACGTCTTAACCTTCTAGTGGAGCAAGTAAGCCAGCTCTCGACTCGGCTGTCAGCACAGGAAGTTTATCTCTCACAGGCAGGGCACTGCCTGGATAGCATGTCTAATGAATTTCAGTGTGGCTGCAGATGCCTGAGCTCAACACCAACTGGTGCCTTTTCTTTATTTTTCATGACCTATGGCTTCAAAAAGGGTTTTTGTTTTTTTTTATCAAGGAGGGAGACTCTGAGAGTTGATATGTGCCCCCCGAATCCCGTGAAAAGACCCCTGCAAACCACTTTGTGTGTTTTCTCTCTCATCTTTATCGAGCCTTGTCATTCTTTGATTCCCGTCCACGGCGCCCCACCAGTGCAAAGCAGTTGGCTATGGAAACTCAGTGCTGCTAAGAGAAAACTTTTAATCAAGACATTTGCAAAACTTTTTCCGTGTTCTTCATTTGCAAGAAGCATACCAGTGCCCCAAAACTGATACGCATCCAAAAATAAGTACCAATGCTTTTGTTCTCTAGTCCGAAAGAGCTTGATTTGAATGTTATAGATTGAAGGACACACCCACTTCCTGCTCAGGTGTGAACAGATGTGACCGTATTAAGAGCTGCAACCGGCAACTGTGTTTTTGGGGCTTGAAACCACAAACTTTTGAATAACGGGAACTAGAGTATAGTCTTTTGAACATGCCACCATTTCTGTTTCAGTGTAGACTGGAAAAACGCAACTCTATGAAAACAGTGACATCACAGACTCACTTCGCTTATGGATGTTGTAACAAACACAATGTAAGTCCATAGCTTTTTTTTGTGCAAATCTGCTGAGTTTATTAACACTCTTTGGGCAAACTGCAGAGTTTGCGCACCGCTTCTGTAATAAGCTGAGATTCTCTAAACTTCCTGGTTAGCCTTGTTCAGTGGTGTTGATTTTGAGCTAACTTGATGTAAACAGGACCTTAAATCTGGAGTTGACTCCACTTTCAGCCCATGTCCATATGTTGATAGATGGATAAATATTTATTGCTGCTGTCACTATTGATGAATCTAATTGGTTTCTATAAGTAAGACTTAGTTGTATACATTCTACATTTTCTCAATCTGAGAAAGTTGGACTGGTGTGAGCTGGGTTTTAGTTTTCGTTTAGGTGACATAAATAGCTCTATTTTTGATGGCTGCCAGTCTCGTCAGCGACTGCATGAAGTAAAAGTACAATGGCTCACACTGGAGTAATTTAACTTCAAGTGTATTATATTATATCAGATTTCTCTTGTAGATTAGTCATGGAAAATGGCAACCAGGCGTATTTTCCTTTTTTTGGTTAAGCAGAAAAAAAAAAGTTTTAGCTTGATGTGTTCCGTGAAACCCATTACGATATCATTGCTACACGATAAATTCTTTATCCATAATAAACACGTACATAATTTCTAAAAATGAAAGTGTGAAACCAGCCACTTATGGTTTTTGGCAAGTTTATTATGGATAAAGGAAAACTGAACAAGACAGGCTAACTAGCTAACACAACTAGCTAACATCACTAACAAACATCACTAGTTAACATAACTAGATAACATTCAATGTATTTACGCATAACATTAAAAAGTGGTACACATTAATTTAACTTTAGGAAAGACAACAAATTCTTTTTAAAAAAAAGTTTAAATTTGGTTTTAAACGAACAGTTTACTCTAAAGCGATTGTGATATTGTATTATCACTCTGATTCCCACGGAATGTCAGGTGAAGTATATTAGTCCAGAACACATTTCTGGAGATTCACAGTAAATGTACTTTTCAGCAATCTCCCTAATAGCTGAAGAAAATGGGAATTTAAAATGTGAGAAAACACAAAATGACTGCATACAGCTCACGGGGTGTAACCCAAGAAGCTCTGAGATGTTAAATTGTTCAGAAAAGACTTTATTTAAACCATTTTTCACTTGAAATCGTTAATATAGCAAACCACTGGGGAAACCCCCTCGGAAGAAGGCGCATGAATGATTTTGTCTACGCAACTCTGATTGGCTACTACCTGGGCGGCAGGGTGGTGCAGTGGGTAGCACCATTACCTCATAGGGCGAAGGTTATAGGTTTAACTCCACCTCAAGCCCTCTAACAAAAATGAACAGTTACTGTTGTATCAGAAAACTGATAAACCTGTTCAGGATGTTTGAGCCTATTGTGGGTGTCTGGACAACTTACCATTTTTAACACATTGAGTCAAACAACCATTTAGCCCTTTAATGTCCTCACCAAGACAAAAACAACTACGGAAATATAATTTCTGTGCATTTTTCTATTTCTATGGAGCACTTATTGATTTAATATATAAATTTAGCATTAAATGTTGAATATTTTGGTGAAGTACGTTTTGAAACAGTGAAACAAATCAGACCTATGAAATAACTTTATGATGTATTTGTATTTTATGGAAAATATTCAATTTCATTTTATTGGCCCACCCGTTTTATTAAATATGATTTTCTTTTGGTTGCATCAAGTTAGATGATTCTGTTTAGTAAGTCTTCACATGTTTCAATATGCTAAAAACAAAAACAAAAATCGTAGTTATCGAAATGGACTTCCTCAATAGCCATGTTGAATGCCTCCTCCTTTGTGGCCCCTTTGACCTGTGGTGTCCCCCATGGCTCCGTCCGTGGCCCCTTAACCATTTCCATACACATACTGCCACTGGGTCCTATTATAAACAGGTTCAGTCATGTTGCACATTTTATTCAAAAAGAAATAGTGACCAAAACAAACTGTTGAGCAGGACATTAAAGGGTTAAACTATTCTTTTTTTTATAAATCTTTTTTGAAATTAGCAATTTAGATTCAGCAAATCAACTGTGTTGCAGGCAGGAGGAAGCCGATGTACTCGAAGAGAGGTCGCACGAACACAGGGAGAACCAGCAAACTCAACATTTTTTCCTTTCAGGCAACAGTGCACCTACCACCGTGCCGAAACAAAAATTGTACATAATATAGCAATAGTACATAATAGCAACAAGTACTATAATTGACTTGTGCTGCCTGTGTGTGGGAGCCTTAACCACTAAAATATTTTGTGTAGCTTTGTTATTGGCCATGGTTGTTCTTTAAAAAACGCGGGGGCCTCCCATGTTTATGGATGAAAAAATCAACTGAATTTTCTTTCTGGACTTTCAATCACTAAGACTTACAGGTGCTCTGAAGAGTGGACATGTTTGCATCTAAGGCCACAATTACATGACGGCGCCTCATGGTCCCATTTTCTGGGCTGGCAAAATGTCCTCGTCATTTGAAGGAGAGGCAAAAACCACAACAAAAGTTTGGGGTTCTATGTCAAATATGTTGTCGTGCTGTGGCTTCTGTTATTGTTGGTTATATAGTCATAGCAGCTCCATTAATAGGATAAAATCTGAAATAATATTGTTCATAACAATAGATAGAGCAATATATTCATTTTCTGTGTCTGTGTCTCCTCCCCCCTCTTCCTCTCTCCCTCACTCTCTCCCTCACTCTCTCCCTCACTCTCTCCCTCACTCTCTCCGCCCATCGCAAGACAACATATTTGGCAATAAACCCCAGACTCTTTCTTGTGGTTTTGTGTCTTATTCAAATGACGAGGATGTTTTGCCAGCCTGAAAAACCTAATCTTTTGAAAAAAAAAACACCACTTCCGTTTTTATATAAATTGGTACATTTCTTGTAATCCGTGTAAAAACTTTGACCACATGGCTCCCCTTTGGACACCGTTGTATGTTTTCAGCAAAACGACCACAAAACCACAGGAAAAAAACGATAGTGGACAATCAAGCTTCTGCACGTGCTTATGGCATTACTCTATATTCAATTTTTTTTGGAAAGTTAAGCAATCCACTACAGCCCTGGTCCGCACGCATACAGTGTAGGTTCCGTTTGCATGTTCTCCCGTAGGTGAATATATTACTCTAAACTAGATATACGCTGTCATCCCATGCAGCAAGGGTATATCCTCCAAAAGCCCCCAATCCCCTGCCCTCTACAAGCATTCCCTCTGACTAAACTCCTCACACTACATATGTGAAGTTATGGCCAAGAAAGTTTTTTGTAAAATAAACATTGTTTTTCATGTAAAAGCTCCCCCTTTTGAGTGAAACATGAGCTAAAAGGGGGAAAATATGATATTTAAAAGATAGATCTCCTTGAGTCAATTCATATGCACAGAATTTGGACTAATCCAAACCAATAACTAGGAAGTCGTGTTCTAAAAACTGTGTTTTTCTGTAAAAAGCTCCATCTAGTGAGTAAAATATGAACTATTAGAGTAAGACATGATATATATACAGTAATGATTTCCTCTAGTCGATCACTAAGCACCAAATTTTTATTTTATCCCTAATAAAGGTTTAAAATTTGAAAATGATCCATGAATTTTTTTTTTTTTGGAGGATCTTCGGCGGACGTCGTGGCGATTACGATTCTATATCCCAAGCTTTTCGGGGATAGAATTACCTGTAGTTATGAGCATGAATCTCAGAAAAAGAAATGCAGCTTTTTAAATGAAATCGTTGAAATGTTGAAGCCAGTTAACTGATCACACTAACTTTACAATTTGCCCATTAATTCTCTAAAATGAGACAGACTAACTGGGATTTTATGACGTCTTCGCAATTTTATACCTTAAGTCAGGCGTGTTAAACCCAAGGCCCGTGGGCCACATCGGGCCCGCACAACAATTATATCCGGCCCGCTAGACAATCTTTGATTTTTATAATGACTCGTCTGCCGGTATACAGTACAAAAACCACAGATACTATAAACCCCAGAATGCACTGTGATAGCCGTCAATCAATAGCGTCAGGATTCTCCCTGCTCCTCTGTAATCAGATAGCAGCGTTCTTCCTGTCACTCTGATAAACATAAGGATAATCCTTAGAGGACATGCTGCGGAGAACAGGAGGAGGTATAGTTATCTCTCGCCGTTTTCCAACTATTGTGTGAGTAATTCGCACGCACGTATTGGTAAATAAAACGCACGTTTTCATTCCTTGGCGAGGTGCGTCACGTCCTCCGGCGCTTCGACATGTTTCAGTGCTGTTACGTTAAAAATAAGAAAACACATGACGTTGCTCACATTTAATGTCAAATACACAGATAGATTGTTCATGACTGTTTTCTACTTTTACTGTTTTATTGTGAGAGAAGACGGAAATGTCTGAATTAGTCCAGCCATTTACCAAGAGACATTTAAAGTAAAATTTTCTTGATTGATTTTAGATGCAAGTTTCAACTTGAAAAATATACATTTCTGGATGCCGTTGAATAAAAATCGTATTCAAAAACTCATAATTGGAACTAATTCTGTGAAACTATGCTGATAGAGATGGAGACACAAAAATGAGTTACGCTGATCTATTTTGAATTTAATCTTTAATTTGAGTATTATTTTCCATTGGTTTGCTCAGAATTCTATAAAATGAGTGAATAAATTAAGGATAAAATTTACATGACACCTCAGATTAAAAATGGACCGTTTGAGTCCTGTTCTGCCCTCCATGCTGACTCCATCTTAATTTTGGCCCCGTTTGCGGTTGAGTTTGACACCCCTGCCTTAAATGATCAAAATGTCGCAGCTTTCACACTTACCTTCGGTTTGCCTCCCAAAAGGAAGCAATTACACCTCAGTCTCCTTTATATAACCGAGCGGGGAGAGATCACAACTATTTGAACTTTTTTTGTTACCTTTCTCTTGGACACATCCTGCCTATCAGTCATTTGATTATTTCCACTTTACCTAACAAATGTCAGGCATTTCCCTCTGAGCATGATCAATGGGGAATCGCAGCTGCGCATAAAGCAGTGGTAATATTTCTTTCGTGTTTGGAGCAGAGGTCGTGCCTCGTTCCACGGAGAAACCTATCATCTTTCATTAAGGCCTGCTCAGAGATCCAATCTGGCATCTGCTGCTCATTACCAACCTGCGGTGGTACATTTAACTCAAATATGTGCTGAGGAGTCCATTTCACACTGAAAAAATAGAATTCATAATATATTAACTTGGATTTATTCTTTCGATACCCTTAAATCAAATAAAGATGAATAGTCCACCTACGACTAAGAAGAAGCATGTGTGAAATGGAACATGGCAAGAAAGGAGCTTCGTGAACGGCAGCACATTTATTTCATTAGCCTAACCATCATCACATGTTCAACTTTCAACGACTGATATATATGTATGTGTCAATACATTTATGATACTGTACATTTCACCTTGTTCATATTACAAATGTAAAACATTAAAAAAAATGTTATATTTCAAAAATACAGGCTATGAGGAAGTTCATCTTTACCTGACTCGCAAACACGCCACACCGCTCACACGATGGTCACTTGTTGCCTCAGAGGTCAAGTTTTCACCCAAATCACAACTTTTTGTGTTTTTGTTTTGTAAGAAAGTTTACGGAAAAATTGGTGTCTGATTTTCAATGAAGCTGAATCGAATTTTTGGGAGATGGTCGTACATCTGCCACCCCTGAACCCCAGTGCAGCTGGGAGAAGGCGGAACGAATTAGAGGCCAAAGAATCGTCTCCCTGAAGAAAAACTCAAAGACTCTCGTGAAATGTGGCCCTGGTTCTCCTCACCAACCCTAAACGCTTACGCAATGAGTTGAAGGCATTAAGAGTGAGACGCTGAGGAAGGGGGGATTTCTCAGAAACTCACAGGGAGGTGGAAAGCGTTAGAGGTTGAGGAACAGCGTCTTTTCCTGCTGATGTAGCCTTGGTACTCCAATCCATCATTAAACCCTAGACAGTAGAATCATGAAAGAATCATAGGCAGAGGAAAGGTGCCTTCTCCCATTCAGAAACAAAAAACAACTGACGTGATTCTGGTTCTACGGACCCTCCTTACACCCTAATGTGCCAAGGAGGAGGTGGAAAGAGTCCGAGGACAAGCTAGAGCGCTGTTGGCTGCTGATGTAGCCCTGGTATTTCCGTCCATCACTAAAAGAGAGTGGGAGTCAGGCTCTCATGAACCTGTTAGTTGGGCTAGAGGAACCGAGACTGGCCTCCAGTGAGCCTCTAGGTCTGAGGCTAACCCAAACCCTTAGGCCTACCCTCTCTATGAAAAACTCGGACAGATAACCAGACTCATGTGGCCCTGTTTCTCCTGCACCAACCATGTTGGGCTTTATCGGTGGTGTAGATTGGAAAAGAGGCCTGGGAAAGATTAATTCTCCCCCGCTAAACAAGTATTGGACAATAAACTTAAAAATATTGGCGATAAACTTTGACAGGGAATTGGACCGATTCTGCGGTGGCCTTGATAGTCCAGCCCAAGGACCCGTACTGGAACTCCGACCTTCACCCAGCCTCCAGATGGGAGGGTGAAAATAACTCTAACACTCCCCGCTTAAAACCTAAAACAGAAAGCGAGTCAGATGTGGCCCTTATAAGAATGAGTCAGAGGCCAAAGACGGCTGCACTCTCCCCAACGAAAAACCCAGAGAGAAAATCCCCACGATTAAGGAAAAAAACAGAACCTTTTGGCACAGATTTGTATTGAAAGATTCATCGTAACTCCTTTTTAACACACCCTTGTTCTTTAATGATGCTTTACCGTCTTGTTCTTTTGACAACTCCACTGCGGGACCAGAGGTGGAACATTATGGCTTTATAAAAATGCACACAATAAAGGCTCAATTCTCACATGGAGCGCCAGAGTGAAACGAATGCAAGCCCCACTGTAAAAGACTGGCAACGATTTTCTCCCTCACAGCACGTTCTATGTTCTTCACATATGCTCTGCATAATAAAATGTATGCATCTGACAGACAGTTCTGTCCGAACGCGGCCCAGCTGCTTTAGGTTAGGCTGCTGTACGCCTGCATCTGCATATGACTGAGGTGCATTCTCTCTGACGGACTCACCTGAGGGCAGTCTTTGATGTAGTGTCCTTTGTTGAAGCAAAGGTGGCACAGGTAGTTGGGCGGCGGCCTTTTACTGGGTTTGCGTGACTCAGGGGACAGGGAGAGGTCCGAGAAGTGGTCCGCCAGGGAGCTCAGGCCATCCACGATATTGTTGAGGGAACCGAAGGGCGAGGAGCTCTTGTAGAAGTTGTTGTTGAAGGCCTGTTGAGAGACGAGACCAGGATAGAGTGGTTCCAGAGGAAATTCCCGAAAATAGCTCCAAAGATATTAAGTTTTAAATGAAACCTCCCACACAGGTGGTCGTTTTTCAGTCTCTCCCACACCACGAAAACACATAAATTACAGTTATTATTTGAGGCACTACACTGAGAGAGTCTTTTGAGACACATGCAGATACACATTATTACATTTCTGCACATGTTCCGTCTTCAACATGCTCACACAGAAGAAAAAATATTTTGTCTTGCATTATTCTACAGGCTGAGGAGGTTTTGTGGAGGTTGTTGTTGAAGACCTGTGAGAGGAGAGGTCAGGATAGAATGGTTCCAAAGAAAATTTCCCAAAATGTTCAATTTAAAATGATATACCGCAGAGGAAAGTCTCTCTCCGTTGGTCTTTTGAGGCTCAGATTTACACAGAAGCGTCTCCCACGCCACAAAAACACATCAATTATTGGTGTGACTCTACGCTGAAAGAGCATTTTGAGACGGCTCGTCAGTCCATCACTCTGATTGATTTTTGTTTTTCTCTGGGACAGAAGCTGACATTATTTCAGTTCTGCACATGTTCTGTGTCCGCCGCGTCCACACTGTGGCACCAATAGTGTCCACTTCCTCATCAGAACAAAACGTCTTTGTCGTGCATTCTTCTATCTTGTTCTATTGACATGGCACAATGGGCATCTTTGTGCCTGTGGAGGAGACGGGTGCTGTGGCACCGCAGGGCAAACACCGAGAGGAGCAGCCTGGCTGTTTACTCTGAAGGCATCACAGAAAGAAAACTTATCTACGGTGGCCAACAAGGAAACACATACAAATAGATAAAGCATAAGCACATAGTGAAAAAATCTTCATCAAGTTGACAAAACATCATGAAATGTTTGTGCATTATATCTATTTTATTCACCGAATGAAGCATTAAAAAAGTGCGTCCGGGGTGCATCACTTTTAAATGTCCCTCGTACACGCTTCGGTCGTCTTGTGGCTTTTGCAGATCATTTTTTCTAGTGTTATGTGGCCGCGAGCGTGTGTTGTCATATTGCTGAACTTGTTTTCTTTTTTTGCTTGTGCTTTATCTATTAGCATATGTTTCTTTTTTAAGTTGCAGTGCGTTTGCCCCAGTCGGCTAGCGTACTAATCAGACACATGAAAACTACGCCAATCCATGTTTGAGCCGTGAGCCATGACTGGACAAAACTTTTTATATTTTAATGCAATTGTTTCAACAAAAACACGATTTTTAAACCATGCTTCGATTGTCATGGGAAGTGATTTAGGAATGGCTTCCATCCCTCTTTCTGTCACGTTTCTTTTTACGGAGCATATCTCAAAAACTGGCCGATATTTTTTCTCTTAACTTTGTACAGAAAACAAAGAAAAAACCTTTTGCTACTTACGATTTTTGTTTTTTTTAGTTTCCATGGAATCAAGTTGAGTGAACATGTCAGTTTGAATACTTAAGGTTTCAAACTGGGTTACCATCAACGTCGGCACAGTTCCATTGGTGCTTTACGGCAACATTTACACTTCCACCAGATGGTAGTAACGAGTCAAATGTTTATAAAAAAATCAAAACAGCGGAGGAAGAGGAGGATTTGGCTTCTAAATAAAAAGAGGGGTAAACCGAGGCAGCGACTCACTCAGGAGTCTGTGGGGTAATTAAATAAATTGTGAAATGTGAACAAAGGTTATTTTTTTATTACTGTTTATTTTTATTTTTCGTAGAAAAGAAAACATTTTTTTTAGCTTTGATTTATCATCTTTGTCAAATCCTCAGACATTCGTTTAGTTTTGTTTGGATCGTAGCGACACTACCCCGACCAAAATCATGTGGTCCGACTCTATTTTGTCCAAATCTGTAAGCTTTCAAAATTGTGTGCGTTCAAAATGATTGTAGAGTAAGGAGAGAATGCTCTGGACACAACAAAGAAGGAAAAATAACTTGCGTATCCTGTTGTATTTAATGGCCTCACGAATGGACAGAGTATTTTTTATACTGCGAGCACCAACCGGATGCGTCCGTTTCAGACATATCTGTCAAATACTTCAATAATAATAATAATAATAATAATAATACATTTAATTTATAAGTCCCCTACAAAGGTATCAAAAACAACACCAACAACAATGGCGACTGTAGAGGACGTTACAATAATGTACACAGTCAATAAAAAGAGTTAGATAAGGAGGCATGGATGTTGGTGACATCTTTCCAACAACTCATTGGTTGAAAAAAAAAGATTGTTCACCGGTAAGACACAATTAAATTATTATTATCAACTCTATAATTTAAGTCGAAAATACTAAATTTAACTTTCACCAAGGGAAGTCCAATCCTCTTTTTACAGTCTGTATATTTTCTTACAGTGTACAGCTCCGTGTCATCCTTAACAATAAGCTATCTGAAAACTTGCAGAGTATGCACAAATTGAAAGCTAAGCATGATGCATTCCTACGAGTCTTTTCCTTTTTGCACATTTTTGCAGCACTTATGGATACAGGTGAAAGGGAGCAGTACCGCTGGAAACCATTGGGGGCAGTGTGGTCATAATTAAACTAAACCTGACAAACATCTAGACAAGACAAAGTAAGAACATTTTAACAAACTTGGTCCTCATATCGCAATGTATTTATTCAACTTCACAGAAAACCAGCAAGTATCTAAACTTTTGACTCTTCACTGCCCCTTTGTGGACAAATCCAAACGTAAAGGACATAAATGTAAAGTGCGTTATAAATGAAATGTATTATTATTATTATTATTATTATTATTATTATGGGAGTCGGTGGGAGTTGATGGACGCACCATTGAAACGGAAATGATCGTTGCTTTATACTCAAGGCGGATAGGGATGGAATCTTTCTTCCGTACTTTGCATTCAGTTTGTACGTACTTGTCCGTATTTTCGGAGAGCTAATGACTACGGATGAAATGAAGCGCTAGCATGGGAAATCATTGGATGCAATGTGATCATGATTGGACAAGACATGGCTGATGTCATCAAACATCAAAAAGAAGTAAAAAAGTGAAGTGAAAAAGCTCTTATAATCCGCATGTTTTTGAAGTATATGAAGGCCACTGTTCATCGGGGATTGATTAAATGCAGCGAGCCAATTTCGCTACGTTGTAAAACCTGTATGATGGTTTGTGACAATAAAGACAGCTTCATCTTCTTCTTCTTCAATGTCTACTGCTGAGCATGGAAACATTTGACTCTTCACTGCCCCCTTGTGGATGAAGGAAAATGATAAATCAAAGGAAGCATGGAAGAACGTGGGAGGTGAGGGATACAATTGAAACCTTGGACAACTTAGTCATTCTTAATCACCATATCTTCACACTTGAAGTTATTTTTTTTTAAGCCGAGATATGATTATTTTATGCTTTATCTTGACCCACAATGAAGTGGGCTTTTATGTTCTCATGATTATACTTGACTTTTAGTTCATTCTTCACTTCAGATACTACATGTAATGGGCCCAGTTGCACGGGAGCATCAGTTCGGTGATAGGCTCTTGTCCTTTCCTCCATGAAATCCCCCCCCCCTCCCTCCCGCGCCCCCCCGGGTGGGGACATCCTGAGGATCTCATGCTTGTTCCTCATTCTCCTGAATGTGCTAAATGTCTGAAACGAAGCCCCTCTAACTGAGCAGAGGCCAGCCGGGGTGACCTCAAATATTTTTTAAAACTTTGTGAGAGTTCTTTCTCAACGTGCAGCTGCACACTGACAGCAGAAACATTCTGAACACACTATGGCACTATATCAGGGTACAAAACCCATATTCATATGCTGCCCACTCTCCCGGCGAAGGCACGCCGGTGAGGTTTACTGCATGGGCAACAGAAATAGCCTGCAGTGAAAAGTGTGTCATGGGGTCTACCTCGCTCCTCAGATGGAAGAAGTTGTTGAGATAGTTGGAGCTCAGATCAGCTGCGCTGCGTTTGGAGGTGTCCTGAGGTGGAGAAGTGTCCGAGTCTGCTTTGAAGGCGTCGAACGCACCGCCCTGAGCGTCCTGCAGAGACATGTAGACCCAGTTCAGCAGCTGTGCAGGTTGGTACATGGGGGTACCAGCTTCTATGGCAGACATCATGTTGGTGGAGGACTGCGGCTCTTGGAGCAGCACTGCGTCAGATTTTCGGGATCTCCAAACCTCTCTCAGTCATCCCCCCTGCTCCAGATGGAATGGTGGCAGCCCGTTCACCCTGGGGAGTCCTGCAGGACCCCAGAACCAGACTACAGTCACAGGGGGAGAGCGCAGTGGAAGCATGAAGCGCAGAAGGCTGAATGCTGGAGGAGGCTCGGCGCTGCGCTCCGGACAGGACCCTGTTTGCGTCACAGCGAATAGGAGGTCCGACACGCGCCTTCTTCCCGAAAACAGAAATACTAGATACTATATAGATTCATCCAACGCTGCACCGCAACATTTATTCATTTATTTATTATGGATGGATACAGTTTGGACACAAATAGAAAGTAATATATAGTTCTTATTTTTATAGTTTATCTACATACTGTATCTATCTTTGTATCTGTCTGTCAGATATTGATTTTATTTTGCGTTTATTGATTATATTTGACAAATATACACATAAACAAAAGAAAATAGGAGGATAATGGTACGCCCATTGGTATAGGTTTAAGATCTTGTTTATAATTGTATTTGATTTATTCTTTGAATCACAATTAAGATATTTTTAATTATTATTTTGTTAGTATTCATTTGATCAAAACTCTCTCAAAAAATCAATACATTTTATGTACTACATGTATGAGCGTTTTGATATATAGTTTACACTCGTGAGGAATAACCAGTGAATCGTACTTCAAAAAAGTATATAACAGGGGAAAAGAAATTAAATTAAATTATAAAGATGCAAAAAATGGAACTAGATTAGGAGCCTAATCTAGTCCTGTATTATTCCACTTTGAAGGGTTCACCATAAAGTTTGATGCTTTCAGAGATCAAACTTTAGAGAAGTTTGATGCTTTCAGAGATATGGTTTTGGATGTGGTTGTTTTTAGAAGGTTAATACTTTAAGCTTGCGCAAACAAATACATATTTTTGAATAATATTATTATAATTTAATTTCATTTAGTATTTTCAGTGTTAAGTATTCATCAAAACGTTACACAACACTCACTGACACTAACAAATAAATAAAATAAACTGTATGTATATGTAAAATCATGTTATTTCACTTTTTTCAACATTTACTGTCAATCATTATTCTGCTTTATTTTATCAAACATCATAACCTGAAATTGGTCACATTCAAATTCAACATTCAAAACATTTCTGTTCTCCTACAAACAAACATATGGGACATACCGTGGCGCCTCCCAGTCAGACCTCAAACCCAACTCTATTTTCCAGAATGTCAATCTTCATGCCCGTTACTAATTCTAGTCCTATCATGGCCACCTTTGAGAAATAAGTGGAACAAGACGTCGAAGGATTGATCAACAAAGAAAAGAGACCAACATACTAAAACCTACTAAAACGGAACTCCAATCCTTAAAATAACTGGGTAGCAATCCGGATATCACAATCAGAACTGTTGACAAGGGAGGACGTTTTGAACTCATGGACTCAAATGAATATAGAGCCAAGGTGCTCACTCTCATGGAAGATAAACAGTCCTACAAGGAGTTGATGAAAAAACTGGTAAATACCATCATGAATGCAATTGACGACCTCCTGTTGCACCTGCTCGAATGTAAATGGATCCCACTTAAAGAGTTTGAAATCCTATGGGAATCATACCCAAGAATACCAATAATGTGGTATTACTGAAAGAAACAAAAACCATCACAGAACCATTATCCAGATTTGTGGACACTCACCTGAAAGACCTGGTGACTTCAGTACCACCCTTTCTGAAGGATACCAATGACATACTCAACTTCCTGGGAAGCTGCACAGCAGACGAGAAAACTATCCTGGTATTTGTGGATGTGGAAAGCCTGTACACGTTAATTCCTAAAGATATTGGCTTGGCATCTATCTTCAAATACATTACTCTGAGGGACCCCCATCGTTTGACCCCCTGTCTGCTGCTACTAGAAATGCCCCAACTAGTCCTACGTAACAACTACTTTAGATTTGAGGACCGTTATTTCCTTCAGACCAGAGGAACAGCTATGGGAACAGCAGCCGCACCAGTTTATGCATCTTTGTTGGTGGCACAATGGGAGGAACAAGTTATCTACGACACTACTGCCAATCCATTTACACGAAAGATCAAATTGTGGAAAAAGATACTTGGATGATGTCTTGTGGTTTTGGAATGGAATGGCAGAGGAACCAGAAATGTTTCAGACACACATAAATTCCAGCAGCTCCTTCTATAAATTGACCAAATAATCTAACCACGACACCATCCACTGGACCAAGCATGTAGATGGAAGTATCCTTACCTCCATCTACAGGAAACCCATGGAACACAACACTCTCCTCCACTGCAACAGCAACCACCCAAGACATTTAAAAACAAAAGCTATCCAAAGGACAGTTTTAATGTTTGAGGAAGAATCGATATTGGATCAATTCAAACTTAAAGCAGAAGAGATGAAATCCAGATTCAACGCGAAAAACTACTCCCTGGCTGTAATCAACAGAGCATACGATTATGCTTTATCATCCCCCAGAGCTGATCTACTCAAGACCAAAACAAAATCTCCATCACCAGAAAGAATAACATTCACTACTGAGTTCAACCACATGCATTTGCATATCCTGTAAGCGGAACCGTCACTAAGTGAGATCACAAAGGAACCCCCACTCTTTTCATTCACGCCCTCACCGACCATCGAAGAAAAACTGGTTCACACCTTCCAACCTAGTAAACCTAACGGCACATAGCTTAACGACCAAGGAAACTACAGATGCGGAAACTGACTGCAACCATTGCCAGAAGACCACAAATGTAAAGTTCTTCACCCAACCACACACGGGCAGAATATTTCCAATTTAAGAATTTATAGCATGTAACATAAACATCAGTGGTCTACACGCTCACATGTCCCTGTGGACAGGCATTCATTGGACAAACCAAGAGATCAACGCATCTCAGAACACAGAACAGCAGTCTGTTCAGTGAATGTGGACTATACCATGACCAAACATTACAAAGAAGCCAAACATGACCCTCCAGCCACTCTACACTTCATTGGACTGGAACGTGTGACTGTCCCAACCAGGGGTGTAACCTACACAAACTCCTCAATCAGAGAGAGATGATCTCCACGCTGGACACCACAACACCTTCTGGACTGAATGATGACTTCACCTCCAAATTATTTCTCTGAACGGATTTACAGCTATAAAAACACACATTAATCTGGTTGGTTCTACACACCAGGGGCCATGGTGACCTCAGGACACACCTGCTGGAACCGGTCAAAAAGCTCTTCCTGTTTATCTATTACTTTTATCCAATCAGACTTACTCTTTAGTTATCTCGTCTTCACACTGACATCATGAGCCATCTCTAAAGCACCTAATATAAATGGCTGTATCTCAAATTGTATCCTCCTCCTATATCCGACTATTGCTCAGAAGAAGGCTCAGGAGGCCGAAACGTTAGCGGAATTGTAAATAAAGAGCTTTTACACTGGAGTAATTGAGAACAATCTACTTGCATGGGTTGTTTTGTGCCTGGGCCACTATTTTTTCCTGAAGGTCATATTTTAGTTTTTTTAAGTCATGTCCATTGACTGCTATGGTTGCGTAAGTTTTTCATCAAAGTTTAACTCAGGGATGGAAAAAGGGAATTCCCACATGCTGTTTTGTTGACATTTTAGTCTCATAAATCGGATTTATTATTTCATAAAGAAACAAATCGCATTAAACATTCATTCCAATAGAATACAGTTCCTCATATTTGCTTGATGTTTATTTTGTTGGATTTCAGGGTATTGTTTGAATAAAAATCCTTTTTTCTCAATATATCTTGAAAGGTTTTTGGTTTTGAGATATACAATAAAGGTACAAAAAAAATTGATGTTTTATTAGATGTGACATTCTTCACACACAACCATAAAACAAATGCTAATAAATGTCTCTGAGGTTTGTCAGTCAGGCTGACCACAAACCAGGGAGATTCCTTCAGTGACCGCTGAATGAATAAATAAAGGTCTTTAGTAGACTGCTGCCATCTAGTGCTCATCTTCATAATACAATATCTAGGTAGAAATGCAGAGCAGTACAATTGAACACACTAATTAAATAAAGTCTATGAGTTTATTTTAAAACCTATAATTGAGTGCTGTTATTCTCCGATTGGAAAATCAGTGCCGTTGCATTGGTTTCAGTCCTCCATGTTCACTCTCTACACCTCAGACTTCAGATTCCGCTCTCTGTCCTGACACCTGCAGAGTTTTTAAAGGATGCTGCAGGATATGAGGACAGGAAAGACATTGCAAAAACCAAAGAGCTGTTCGAGGACCGGTCTGAGTCCGGTCAGCAGAGGAGGATGCTTAAAAAAGTCTTCATTATGAAGGACAATGCTTCTCATCCCCTGCTGCCACACCGGAGTCCCATCAGAGCACCTTCAGTGGTAGACAGAGAGAAGAACACTACAGGAAGTCTTCAGTACCTTAAACTGTATAATCCATCCCCGTCTGCAGGAAGGACAACTGAAACACTGGACACTACTACCTACACAACTTAATTATTCCTTTATAGTATCATGTGAAATATTACACTGTCATTGTTCTTTTTCTGGCATTATATCACATTGAATATCATTCATTCTAATCTACAACATTACCTCCAATAGAATTATCATATAAAACATTAGATTTATTATTATTTGCAAATGATTATATAAGCGTGTTATTATTTGGACTATTGCATCTATTACTTCACACTATTATTATCAGGTGTAATATCAAGCTCCTTAACATCTCAGTATTCTGAGGCACACCTTTACATTTACTTCTTATTCATTTTACTACATTACATTATTATTATTGTGTTAATGAGCCCACTCACTGTTTTAATCACACTTTGGATTTAGTCCTGACTTACGGCTTTGATATTGAAAAACTAGTAGTTCATCCACAGAATCTTTTGCTATCGGACCACTGTTTGATAACTTTTGAATTTGCAATGCTAAATCACTCGCCATTAGAAAAATCAAAAAAAATCTGAGTTCAGCTGCATGTCTCGACTTAAAAGAATCTGACTCTAACGTTAGTCCTGGGCAAAGTGATTATTTTGTAGATAGGGCTACAAGCTCACTGAGATTAACTCTGGTCTCTATCGCCCCCCTAAAAAAGAAGACTGTGAAACAGAGGAGAGCAGCTCCATGGTTCAACAACCAGTCTTGAAACCTCAAACAAATAACACATAAACTAGAAAGAAAATGGCGTCACACTAAACTTGTTGAGTCCCGATTAACCTGGCAAGATAGCATTTAAAAATATAGGAGAGCCATCTGCAGCGCCAGAGCGGCATATTAATCTGTTCTGGGAGAGGAAAATAAAGAGAACCCCAGGTTTTTGTTCAGCAGTGTAGCCAGGCTGACTGAGAGTCAGAGTTCTATGGAGCCCCGTATTCCTAGAACCCTTAGTAGAGATGACTACATGAGTTATTTTAATGACAAAATGATAAGAATTAGGGACAAGATTCATAACCTCCTGCCTTCAATTGGCTCAAGTTTACACCCCAGGACTATGTGCTTAGAAACAACCAGACCTGGAGCAGATCCAGACCGCTTCAGTCCTATTGACCTAAAACAATTAACTTCCCTTATTTCCTCATCCAAAACAACCACCTGCCTCCTAGACCCCATCCCAACTAGTCTACTTAAAGAAATGTTACCCTTAGTCAGCAACTCTCTATTAGATACCATCTATCTGTATTTAAATTCAGGTGACGCACCACAGTCCTTTAAAAAAGCCACAATAAAACCACTGTTGAAAAAGCCGACACTTGATCCAGAGGTTTTTGCAAATTATAAGCCGATATCTAATATCTTCCCTTCCTCTCTAAAATCTTAGAGAAAGTGGTAGCCGAACAGTTGTGTGATTTTCTGCGTAAGAATAGTTTATTTGAGGATTTCCAGTCAGGTTTTAGAGTTCACCATAGTACAGAAACAGCACTGGTCAAAGTTACAAATGACCTTTTAATGGCATCCGATGAGGGACTGGCCTCTGTTCTGGTCTTATTGGATCTTAATGCTGCATTTGGTACTATTGACCACCAAATTCTAAAACAAAGACTTGAAAACCTAATTGGCATCAGCCTTTTATTCCCACATAAAACTGATTTCTAGGACTGCCTTTTTTCATCTGTGTAATATTTCAAATATAATGCGCATTCTGTCGCAAAAAGATGCAGAAAAGTTAGTTCATGCATTTGTTACTTCCAGGCTGGATTACTGTAATGAAACTACTAGTAGGTAGTCCCAATAAGTCTGTGAAGCCCCTCCAGCTGATCCAGAACACTGCTGCACGTGTGCTGACCAGAACCAGGTTAAGAGAACATATCTCTCCTGTATTAGTTTCCTTTCATTGGCTCCCGGTAAAATGTAGAATCAAATTCAAAATCCTTTTGTTCACTTACAAAGCCATTAACGGTCAGGCACCAATGTATCTGAAGGAGCTCATAGGTCCATATTGTCCAATCAGAACTCTGCGCTCCCAGCATGCAGGGTTACTGGTAGTCCCTAGAGTCTCCGGAAGTAGAATGGGAGACAGAGCTTTCAGCTATCAGGCTCCTCTCCTGTGGAACCATCTTCCAATCTGGGTTCGGGGGGCAGAGACCCATAAGCTATCACTATATGTTACATTAATATTAATGTTATTATCAACCTGGGATCCCTGCTACTGCCGCGGCCCGACGGTGGAGCAGTTGGAGAAAGTGGATTATAGCTGATATCTTTGCTGCTTTTCCCCCGTCTGTATCTCTCCTCACCTGTGTCTCTCTCTTTCTCGCTCTCACTCTTTTTTTTTTCAAACCCGACCGGTCATGGCAGTAGGCCGTTTACCCTGAGTATTGGATCTGCTTGAGGTTTCTGCCCGTTAAAGGGCAGTTTTTTCTCGCCAATGTCGACAAGTGCTTGCTCAAGGAGGAATTTGTTGGGTCCTGTAGATAATTATATAAAGAGTTTGGTCTAGACCTGCTCTTTCTGGAAAGGACCTTGAGACAACTGTTGTTGTGAATTGGCGCTATATGAATAAAGATTGATTGATTGATTGATGATTGATATCATGGTTATTAACATTGTTATTAACATTGTTATTATCATGGTTATTATCATGGTTTTTATCATTGTTTATCATGGCTTTTATCATTGTTTATTATGGTTATTATCAAGGTTGTTATCAGTTTTATAATGGCTATTATCCTGGTCATTATCATTTATTATCATGGTTATTATCATGGTTATTATCATTTTTATAATCATGGTTATTATCATTGTTATTATCATGTTTTTTTATCATGTTTATCATGGTTATTATTATGGTTATCATCATCATGATTATAATAGTTATTATCATTATTATTATGGTTATTATCATGGTTATTTTCATTGTTATTATAATGGTTATTATCATAGTTATTATCATGGTTATTATCATTTTTATTATCATTGTTATTATCATGGATATTATCATGGTTATTATCATGTGCGATATTACATCTATGTCATGTCGCTATGTTGTTATTTATAGGCACTAGTTTGTATTTACTTCTTATACACTTTATTTTTACATTCTCACTTATCTTAATATTTCATTTTCTTTACTCACTTATTGTATACTTTGTTACTGTACTTTTATAGCATTCTCATGCATAAGATATTTCACTGGGAGCAGTTGAGGTTTATCTTAAATTTTATAAACATTAACAAAAATAATGTAATAAAATTATTTGCTTAATTATTTGCAGTGTTGGATGAAGCGTTCACATCCTTTGTATTATTACCGCACTTTGGAAATACTCAACTATAACTAAAAGACCTACATTCAAAATATCACTTCAGTTTGGAAGTAATATTAGTAAAATATAATTAAAGTATTAAAGCCGAAGTAAAATAGTACCTCTCAGTGTTTCACTATTACCTTGGATTCCGAATTACTGCTGCATTATGGGTACGACTATGTTACTGTTGCAGATGCTAGAGGTTGAGGTAATCTTACTTCTTTACTGATCAAATAAATATATATATACAGAGGATACTTTCTCTGGATTTTTAGTTATCCCTGAGGAGTGTAGATGTAGAGTAGAGTCATGTAGAGTAAAGGCATCAAACCAATGACCTTCTGAGAGGCGTACAACTGCTCCACCCCCAGAGCAACGGTCACCCCCGCAGCCTTAGAAGGTGGGAGGATTGTCTCAACCCATAATCACTTAATCCTTCATTAGGAGATATATGAAAGTTTTGTTTTTTTAAATAGTCTGCTGTCACACATGTGCTTAAAGTTTGTAATTATGTATATTACTCAGGCAATGTACTTACTGTCCACCTCTGATTATTCTTGCCATCTGAATAAATACTCAGAATCTTTATTTCTAATAGGTTGGGGGGATGTTATGATGTTATTTTGGAGTGACAAGCTTGGACAGGATTAGAGACTAGCAAGAGATAAAGGGGAAGACCAAAGAGAGAGTTTCTAGATGTGGTGAAAGAGGAAATGCCGTTGGTTGGGGGTGAAGATTACGAGGGCAGTGGAAGATGTGAACAGATGATCTTGTTGCAACCCCTGAAAGTAACAGCGGAAAGAAGAAGAATGTTATTTCCAATTGAAATGTATACAATATCTGGCATTAATACCCAATCCTGTATGATCATGCTGTTCTGCACAACACATCATGTGTAACCGGCCTGGACTGTAACAAATAGCACTTAACTGCAACAAAAATCAAAATGTATACCCATATAGAGTATATGCTACACATAATCATATCCTGGTTAATTTCTTGTACATACATTGCAATTTTCAATTTCAAAATATTTTATTTCAGTGTCCTTTCGCATTCTTTGTTCACTTATATTTCTATTTTCATTTGATATTTTGCGTACAATTCTTCTATGCTGCTGTAACACTAAAATTTCTATTTGGGATTAATGAATTGCTATTTTAGCTTACCTTATCTTATTTTGAATAAAAATCTATCAAAACTCTGAATGAGACAATTTGATGCAAAATAAGTATATTCCGTTAATATTGCAACTACATTTTGCTGATGGAACATACAACTATTTGGGCAGAGTTGGGATTCGGAGTGGGGACTTACATGCAGCAGTTTTAATTTTAGTGGAGTATTTACACCCTGTGGTATTACTATCTGAATGCTTCATCCACCACCTAAACTATTGCTGTGTGATCTGTTCATAACAAACACCTGATGAGTAATGTATTCTACTCATAAACCTAATATATAGCGAATGTTAAATTATATTCCTTGTTGCAAACAAACACCCAAGAGCTCCCTGTGCTGATAATAGCAAACCATATCCCTGAGTCACCCCTCCACTGTGATTGACAGCCAAAGAATAAGTAAGACCGGAAATAATTCGATGGACCCGCCCACTGCTGCAGTTTTCCTGGGTCTGACGCTTGCTAGAAATAAGTGAGTAATACAAATGCCTGCTTTTTAACTCTATATACCAGGTAATATAACTATTTAACTGATTTAAAAGTGAGTTAAACTAATTGTTATAAGTTTGCAATGCTAACCAGCTATCCCCTCGTCCTTTGGAATGTAGCCTCGCCCATTTAAACGGAAAAAAGGCGATTTGAGCCGTTCTACGGTAACGTGGATTCTGTTAAGAAGTATTAAAAAGGGCTGCCTATTATTTTTTTAACTGATCGTTATGCTAACGGGTGGTTAGCTAAATGTTAATACTTCTCTAAGATTATTACGTAATGCTAACGGGCCGCACAGATAGAAGAGGACGACGGGATCTGATTAAGCATTAGTTTGACGTTAAATTTGGGCTCTTCTATGTATAGACAACAAAAAAGCAGCATTATTATTGTTAAAATAAAACGTTTGTCGTAGTTTTCAAGCTAGTTAAGGAGACAGGCCTGTGATGTTTTGCTATGTTCAAGTGCTCCTCGTAAAAATAAACGAGTGTATCTGTGCCGTAAGTCCTGCTTCAACGAGTCGTATAACGATAAAAATGTGATCACTGTGAACCAATTTGAGCATTCAAATTTTATAATGTCGAATCTCACTAATTATCGATTATTTTTATAACAAAAAAATGTTTAATTCAATTAGGGATTCTGGACTTCCCTACTGATTAGATAACGTGTTTGTACTCGATAGGAGTGGAGTTGAAGAGAATCGTCTATGAATTAGTGATCCTAATACGACCACAAAAGAAAAAACATTTTTGTAACATGAGTTATTTCAAGGAGTGGTGAAAACTCTGATCTTTCTGATAACATGTGAAGGCCTCGTCCAGCTAAGGTCCAAAGGAGAGGGGTAGGACGCTAACAGGGATGTGTCAACAGTCATACGCCCTTCCTGAGGTCAATTTCCATACATATTGTTAAAAGAACCCACCGTTGTGGATTTAACACTTAAAGTTTAAACTTAAATAAATACAAGTCACGATTGCTCTGTTTTTGATACAATTTTTTTTTTTACTTAAATAAGCTTAACTATTAATAAATTAGGTTAATGGACTGAAACAGGACTTTACTTCTGCTTGTACACTGTACAAATACTCATTGTGTTGACAAAACATGAATTTCCCCCGGTAGTGAGTGCTGTAATTCTGAGGAAGTTCAGATTTTACTCATGGTTATTAAACTGTCAGTCCCAGAGAGAGTAGTCGAAGCACTCCTCTCTCTGGGACTGATATGAGCAGCTGCTGTATGTGTGGTATAGTGCATATAGTTGTTTGGGGGACAGACAAATGGTTAAAAAGTTTAGACAACGTCCACAACCTAGAAATTGTATTCTCTCTTTGAAAGAGAGAACAAAATTTTCAGGATTAAAAAACTCCATCCAATTTCTGTAACCTGTGCAGGGTTGGTTGATGGGGTTGTGGTACTTATCCCGGCTGAAAGTAGGCAAGTAGCATGGCAAACCCTGGACAAGTTTCTAGTTTAGCACAGGGGATACACATAAATTATAACAGCCATTCACAAATACTACTAATCTACAGGCAAATTAAAGTAAGGCAGCTGTAGCTTCAGGGACTAGAGCAGGCGTCCTTCAACCCAGCAGTTCGATCCCCAACCCTTCAAGTCTACATGCCATAAGCATTGAGCAAGACCCTGAGCTCTGAAGCGTCTGGACAGTGCTTCTCAGGGATAGGTAAAATGCAGATCATTAATTTCATTTATGTTTATGCTTTGTATTGACTCACTGAAAAATTAAGAATTATTATGATTTTTACTAAGTTGCCAGAATTTTTTTATTTGGGATTGTCGACAGTGGAATAAAAGATTTAAAAGACAGTTAGCAGCTGCTTGAAAAAGAAAATCAACTGAAAAATGTCTTCAAATTGGGGAAGCAGCACAACATCCGGGATCTGTTTACTAGTATTAATGTCACAATAGAAAGTATTGATGGAAAATTTCCCTGAATTATAATTTTTCATGTTAAAGATGAGACAACATCATTGAACACTGCGATCACATTAAAATCCAATATCTTTGATATTAAAAGTCCAGACCAAAATATAGTCCACAACATAAAATCTTAACTAAATCACCTCTTTTTTTCCCAATATTTGCACATGTTCAGCAGTTTTGTTTAAATTGCTGTGTGTGCAGCAATTTAGTTTCCTTTTCTCTTAAAGTCTGAAGTAGTGACCCAGCCACTCCGGGTCAGGTGTATCACAAGTCAGTCTCACCCACTATGTTGGCGTGGTAAAGTACAAGCACATGAATTAAGATCTGAAAGTTGGACCTGGCAAAGCCAAAGGAAATTGTGGTAGACTGCAGCAGTACTGATATTCATGTTAAATAATGATCTGATAAATCTTTAATGAAAATACAAACACGTATTTTCATTAAAACAACACGTATGATAAAAACATACTAGAGCCAGATGCTTCTGGGTAAAAGATCACACCTTTGTTTCTTGCAGAATGCTGGCATGTTATCTAAAAGCACAAAGTGAAGCGGCTTTAGGCTCTCAATTGGTTTGTTCAGTGTAAATAACCACACGACGAAGGGTCTTCGGTTGCGCTATTGTACATTGTTTTGTGTTAAGGCTCCAAAATCTCTCCTTGAAATTAAAGCGACAGGTGAATAAATAAAACTCACTGTTACCTTTAATTCTATTGTGGATTATTTTGGTTTGTGGGAAATATTTGGAGAAAGTAAGAACGCTACATGAAACATTACAGAGTAATTGTGTGTTAGATTTGAGATTTTTATTGTGTAGATATTTCTTTGACACTGATAAATGTTGGGGGTAGATATAAACCAACATTTCAGAGAAATATTTGTTCATGTCACATGATGCGTACATCACAGTAACAAGAACTAATGTCATGTCTCTAGATTTTGAAGATGAGCTACCCAGGTTACCCTCCTCAATCAGGTGGATATCCACCTCAAACAGGCTACCCCCCTCAACAAGGCGGCTACCCCCCTCAGCAAGGCGGCTACCCCCCTCAGCAAGGCGGCTACCCCCCTCAGCAAGGCGGCTACCCCCAACAGCCAGGCGGCTACCCCCAACAGCAAGGCGGCTACCCCCAACAGCAAGGCGGCTACCCCCAACAGCAAGGCGGATACCCCCAACAGCAAGGCGGATACCCCTCACAGGCTGGTGGTTTCCCTCCTGCAGCAGGCAGTTATGCCCCAGCACCAGGGGGCTACCCTCCACAGGCTGGTGGTTACCCCCAAGCACCGGGTGGCTTCCCTCCTCAGACAGGAGGATTCCAGCAGCCAGCAGCAGGTGGTTATCCCTCCATGCCTCAAGCTGGTGAGGTGTTAATATACATCCAGACATTAAAAACAATTTTAAAAATATATAGTTCGAAAATGTTTTGTCTTTGTTACTATTCATTTTTAGTGTTATATCAATATTTTCTTTGCAGGTGGAGGATGGGGTGCAGCACCAGGCGGCTACGGAGTGGTACATATTACCTATTATCTTACTCCTCACCTCGGATTCTGTGTCATTAGTAACATATGGACCGGCTTAAGTTAAATCTTATATTTGCTTCAGTCACCTTATCTGAAGCAGCGTGATTTGAACCTTATTTGCTCTATATGAAGTTTAACACCATGGACTTAGAACTTACAGCTGTCTTCTGCTTGCAGCCAGGAGGAGCCCCGCAGGGATACCCAGGGGGTCCTGCCCCAGGGCAGCAAATGCCAAATTACCCCGGAGCCCCCGCCACTAACCCCTCAATGCCTGGACATGGAAGTGGAGCTCCATCCCACCCTCAGGGGCCTGCCATTAAGGTAAGATGCATGTTCCGGAACGTCAGGACATCTCTGAGTTTAAGAGCCTGTTCAGTCCTGATGATCGGATTACAAATGGACAGCTCTATTTAGAGGTGGTCTTGTCAACATGACCACAATCTTTAAACATTTTGACCACAAACATCCTCTGTAAATCATCAAGACATCTCAACTACAGACATCAAGCATAGTGGATCACACACTGTGTGCTCTGTCTTCGGTTAACCTGTGAAGGTAACTAGCAGATGTTTGTGAACAAGCGCCTTTTTTCAACTTATTCAACCTCGGAACTAGTTACCATCAAATCACTAGGGTCCCTTTTAAGAAAATTGTAGAAAGAAAACTGTTGACCTTAACTTTCTGATTTCCTTCTCAGAAAGGCAACATTTTTCAGCTCCTTCAGGAATATCTTGAGGTGTTCTGACGCTAAATGTTTATTTATTCCTTTTAAGCAGTGGTGGATCTACTCTGTGGATTCCTCCCAGTGGAATTCCTCTACTCTGAACTCCTCACCCTATCTACCAAGCTGAACCACGACATCACTGTATCAGCCTGTCTAGTCTAACATTCAGCAGCTGTGACCTGACTAGATATTCATTAATGATATCGGCAATGTCATTTGGCCTAGTCAAAACTCTGATTGAAGATTTCTGGATTCACATTTTGTCAGGTCAAAACTAATTGTAGATATCTACAACTTGATTTGACTAGTATGGTTCAATCTATATTTGCCATTCATGTGATTGGGGATTGTCGTTACAGATATCTAAAGTTTATTTTTTGAACAACTAACAACTAACTAACAAATTGTTGAAATTGGTTCAAAATACTTGCCAAACCAAGATCAATTGAGAAGAATCTAATGAGTAATGTCATGTACCACAATCCTGACTAGTCTAAATGACATTTGAGATACCCGTCACTTTCACTCTGCCTCTGAATTACAGATATCAGTAATTATCAATTAGGATATGTGACAAATTAAGTAATTCAGGTTTGACAATTCAAAACAGAATTACAAATGTCTACGGCATTATTTTTACTAGTCAGAATTACATCGTACATATTGTGAATAAAATTTAATATTAGTCAGAATTTAATAACAATAAGTAAGAATGGGAAGAAACAAACTTGGCTAATAAATATTAAAAGTGCTTGCCCTAACAGATTTCAGCTTTTCCATCAAATTTATGAAAAATAAAACATGGTTAAATTTAACAAACAAATGAACCATATAGGCTTTATTAACCTGTTGAAAATAAGAAATAGCCTGATTGATATGATCTAGTGCTATGAGTCTGAAGAAACATAATATACTTAGAATTATTCTTGCCTCCTTTTAAATTCAAATCTTTTTCATAGAGTTATTTTTTACTTTGTGTAAAAACATTGTGTCCATTTGTCAGTCATGACCATGTGACCACAAACGGTCTGTCACATGGAGATGCATCACAGACTCAGTGCTGTCAACTTGTAATCAAATGTTCTGATTTTCAGATGTCGGATCATCTTTACTTAATCATTGGAATGTTTTTGTTTATTTTATTTTAGAAAGGTTACAGAGGTTCTGTTAAGGACTATCCTGGTGCTGACCCATTAAGGGATGTTGAAGTTCTTCGAAAAGCTATGAAGGGTTTTGGTCAGTATTTGGTCTAAATCTTGAATATGCTAAACGCATCAGAAGCATGGCATTTATAACATCTTAAATATTCTGACCAGGCACTGACGAGAATGCCATTATTGAACTTCTGGGAAGTCGTACCAACAAGCAGAGGGTTCCGATGGTTGCAGCCTATAAGACAACATATGGGAAGGTATGTTTTCTCACAGATTTGTTGTGTGTGTATTATGAATTCAGTCTGTTACTCATCCACACTGACTGTCATTCTGCATAGGATCTAAGCCATGATCTAAAGTCGGAGCTCACTGGAAACTTTGAGAAGCTTGTCCTCGCTATGATGATGACCCCCGCCAAGTTGGACGCGTCTGAACTCCGGGACGCCATAAAGGTTGCAAGCTAAAATCGTCATCTCTCGAGATTATTTGGTTTTAGTTTGTCGTCAAAACCACATTCTGCGACTCATCATGTGAATAGGAAAATAAGAGCAACTGAAGGGTGGACATGGTGTATCTGGAGTCATTATTTATGACTGTGTTTTAGCATATGAAGCCTTTGACCGTTTTAAAAGAGCATTTATGTGTTTTTAGGGAGCAGGAACTGATGAAGCCTGTCTGATTGAGATCCTCTCATCGCGCTCCAATGCAGAGATTTGTGAAATCACCAGAGTCTACAAAGCAGGTGAGTCATTGAAGTGACATTGCTTAGATTAATGTAAAAATATGAGCACATTATATCCTGTCCGGCGGCACTGCCTCACAGGCTCAGTCGCAGCGGCTCAGTTCTGACCGTCCATCTGACAATCGTAATTTCGTTGTACTCTGTATAGTGAAAAAAATAAAGATCTTATCTAAAAGAAAAACATATCTGTTGGTTTTATGTATGAGGACTTTGAAATGATCAGATAGGTCTTAGATATGTTGGTGATATGCTACCTCGATTATATGCTACCTGTTTTTATTTAATGCTATGTTTGCATTTCTGAATGAGCTTTTTAACATTAGTAACTTAGTTTACTTTGCTATAAGGTGCGAACTGCTTCTAGCTAATAACTGCTACTAGGTACCAACTTCTACCAGCTGCTAAAAGCTTTTAGCTGCTCATGCTACAAGCTGTCTTTCATTTTTAGGTTGTTATATTTGTTGTCAAAATGTAACAAACCTGGCCAACCTTTCCGTCTCGCATATACACAGATGTCTATGCTATCTCTGCTTTCGTCTCAGAGGCAAAACTACTCAGACACCCCATTATGTCTCCAATTAATTTGTAAAGAACTGTTTGGACGAATAAAGTAATACCAGACGGAACTTGAAAAAGCTATTTAAAAGCATCAGTTTTCACTCATGGTCACCGGTTGTTGTTTTTTTAGTAAACTTGGTAGAAAGTTTAGCCATATACCAACAAAAAATATGTGTCTTTTATTTAGACTTTTTATCGAACATTCTAAGATAAACTATACTACATGACTGATTACCTGGAAACTGTCTTTACTCAATTTTTTTCACTTAAATATTGAAATCTTTTTTCAGTCTCTTCCAAATCACATTTAGGATACTGCATAAGCTAATAACATGAATTTGAATTAGAGGTTAAGATAGGGGACCATTAGAGGTGCGGAGCAATGTGCTCTGTGTACTCTGTGCCCATTTAGTTTGTGTCTCTATTGTGGATTGGTTCATTAAAGATGACACAAAGTTGCATTGAATTACATATTAAAATAGTTTTAAGCCACAGTTAAGGAATGAAAACAAGAGAACATTTTAAGAAAAAATTAAAACCATCTGAAAGATTTTGACGATAAGTGTGAGAAATTAGTCGACATGGGTAGTAATAAATATTGAACAAAAAAAGGATGATTTGAAAGAGTTCTAGACCTTAACACTGGTGTGACTTCCACAAGTGAGTTCCAAAGTTTTAGCAATGACCTGGCCTCAGTTGTTTTGGACCAGCTGCGGAATGGTTATGATTGATTGGCCCATTCCAACATACGAGTTTCACTATTCCAGCCTATAAGTGATAAAAGCATTTGTGACCTTGTCAAGGTCTTGAGATGAAAGGAAGGAAGAAAGTGTTTCACACCTTCTACGGAAGGAATGTAACTAAGAAAAATTGCTTAACCTCTGCCATTATTTATATTATTGCATGCATGTGAAGGGAGAGCAAATGTGCATGCCTGTTTGAATGAATGTCTTTTCCTTCTAACAGATTATGGGAAGAGCCTGGAGGACGCTATCAGCAGCGATACGTCTGGTCACTTCCGCAGACTCCTGGTCTCTCTCTGCCAGGTAGCCGCTGTACATTTTACAGCTGATTCATAGTGGGCAGCAAATAATGTTAACTTTCTAATGTACTCAACATGTTTTACGCTGATGCAGGGAAATCGTGATGAAAGGGAGACAGTTGACATCTCCCTGGCCAAACAGGACGCTCAGGTACTGCTCTAGTGTTGGTTTTGTGTTGAGACCTTCAGGAAAAGTAAACAGCAAACTTGATCATCTTCTTTCTTTGAATTTGTGTGTGTTTGTGTGGACAACAGAAACTGTATGCAGCTGGGGAAAACAAAGTTGGAACGGACGAGTCTCAGTTTAATGCCATCCTGTGTGCTCGCAGCAAGCCTCACCTCCGAGCAGGTTCGTAAATGAAGCAAGATTGTTTTCTTCCTCATTGTATTGATCCAGAGCTAATGTAGCACAGGTTGCTGAAAACATGAATGATGGTTCTCATTAAAAGGTGTCGGAACATAAAGTTTTGGGGAGATTTCGGCAGTTACTGAAGCAATAACCTGGGTATGGAAGGAGGTCAGAGGGGCATGGAGAAGGACTTTAGGTCAGCCCCAAAGAATTGCTAGAAAAACCGTCCAAGGACTCAGGAAGGGAAAGAAGGGCTTGGCCCAGACTATGTACAGCCTGAGCAGAAACCCGCTGAACCGTATTGCGGATATTGTTGGACTGTGGAAGGAACGCTTTGAGGAGCTACTGAACCTGGATTACGTATCCTTCATGGTGAAAGCAGGGTCAGAAGACTCAGAGGGAGGAACAACCATTTCCCTGGCAGATGTCGCTTCGGTAGTCAAAAAGCTACCCAGTGGCAGGGTACATCAGGGGTTGATGAGATCGCTAAGATCCTGAAAGATATTGACATTTTTGGGCTTTCATGGATGACACGCCTATTCAATGTTGCGTGGTGGAAGGTGGCATGTACCCGTAGAGAGGCACGCTGGGGTGGTGGTCCCTCTTTTTTTTAAACTGGGACTGGAAGGTGTGTTACAAATATACGTGAGTCCCTGAGCCTTCTTCGGAAAGTTTACTCTAGGGTTCTGGAAAGGATGTTCCAACCAATTGTTAAACCTTGATTTCAAAAAAAATAATACAGATTCTGTCGTGGAACAGGGGACCATCTTCTTACTCTTGAAGGTTTGCTTGCCGGATCCTTTTTTACCCATCCGGTCTAGAGGCCTTCTCTAGTCACTACCTGCGTCCCACAGGTAGTGCTATGGGCGGTATTGTGGGATTATGTGGTACCGTAGCCTTTGCTACGGATCGCCTGTTCTCTGTATAACCGAAATGTGAGTTGTCTGTATCCTCCGCAGAGATTAGGACACGTTTTCGGTGAATGTTGAACTAAATCAAGGCTGTCGTTCATCTCTCATTCTGTTCTTGATATTCATGGACAGAGTCTCAAGGCCAAGTCTGGGTGAGGATTGTTTCCGGTTTGGGTAGCATAGAATTGCAGCTCTGGTGTTTGCAGACAGTCCATGTGGGTAGAATCCAAAGAAAATGGATTGAAGTTTTGGCTTCAATCCAAAATCTACACAGACACCCAGTTTGCAGACGATTTGGTTCTGTGGACTTTCATCAGTCTGAGACCTTCAGCACTGGGGCGGTATGCAGCTGAGTGTGAAGGGGCTGGTATGAGAGTCACTCCAAATCTGAGGCCGTGGTTCTCTACCTGAGAATGGTGGACTTTCCCTATCGGGCTGGGGGTGAGTTGCTGTCACATGCGGAACAGTTTAAGTGTCTTGGTGTCTTTTGCTCGACTGATGGGAAAATGGACCGTGCGATCGCTAGTGGAAGTTCAATGCAGCATCAGCTGTGTCGTGGGTGTTGTGTCGGTCCGTTGTGGTGAAGAACGCTGACTTGTAAGGCAAAGCTCTCAATTAAAGCAGTCCATCTACGTTCCAATCATCACCTATGGTCATGAGCTCTGGGTAGTGGCGAAAGAATGAGGTCAAGGGTACAAACAGCTGAAATGAGCTTCAGTTGTTGGCTGGCTGGGCTCAGCCTCGGAGATAAGGTGATGATCTCAAACATCCGGAGGAAGGCTTGGAGTTCTCCTTCCTCAAAAGGAGCTAGTTAAGGTGGTTCGGGTATCTGATTAGGATTTCTGCAGGAAGCCTCCCTTGTGTGATTTTACATGCATGACCTACTGGGAGGACACCCTGGTTGGGAGAAGGACGTCTGGTTAGCCTGCTGCTACCACAGCCTGGCTCAGGATAAGCATAGGAAAATGGAAAGATTGAAGAACACACAGTAACATCACACAGCTGTTTTGGTTGATAGGGGTATGCTTTCAACAATTTTTTTTCACTGTTATTTCCCTTTTTTCTTTATTAGTTTTCCAGGAATACCAGAACATGTGTGGCCGAAACATTGAGAAGAGTATCTGCCGGGAAATGTCTGGGAATTTGGAGTCTGGCATGGTGGCCGTGGGTACGTTCTTTTTGTATATTTTTTTTTATGGATTTTTTAATTTTATGTTTAAGTCATTTATTTCCCTGTTTTAACCGAAAAAATACCTACGGGTGCAACAAGCTGCTGTTTGACCTAAATTATTAAATGTTAATTGATACAAGGTAAACTATCAATTATCAATTATGACAGAGTTTAAGCTACACAACTTTCTCAATGTGTCATTTAAAAAAGGAAAAGTGTGAAATTAAATTAGAGGCACTCAT
Organism: Lophius americanus; assembly: GCA_037951165.1. NCBI lineage: Eukaryota > Metazoa > Chordata > Actinopteri > Lophiiformes > Lophiidae > Lophius > Lophius americanus. The sequence continues at coordinate 1,296,522 of JBBDHG010000031.1, read as the reverse complement.
CATTCTGTTGGTTCTGTGAAATGAAATGAAATGAAATCGATAAATAACTTACCTGTCTATCAAATCATTTATATATCAAGGGAAAATAATAGATAATAGCCAGAATAATTATTAAGTCACACTACAAAATATATATCATGACAACTAGGAAAAACTCAACACATGATTTCTTCTTTATACAATTATTATTATTATTTTTTTAATAACCATATTTAAATTAGGATAATCCTAAACATAACTCAATTGAAATGTCAATAAATTAATGAAATCAATTTCACGTGAGAGGTGGTGAGGAGGATTGTGCAGCAAGTTGGAGTTTGAGAAGGGAAAGAGGAAGCCAGGAGGGTTAACGAGGAGGGCGACTTATCTAAAGAAGGTCCACCCAGGACAAATGACAAGTATGTCAGTATCGAAGCAGACCAGTGAGTGAATATGATCCAGAGCTGCTCAGGGGATGAGAAAGTTTATATAGTTTTATATATTCATATATATATATATATATATATATATATATATATATATATATATATATATTACACAATATATAATATAACCTTAAAACGTTTTGAACTTAAATTACAATGTTCCTAAAAAAAGTAGAAACCAGGAGAACCTATTAAAGCCTTGGTTCAACTTGTTGCTTAAGACATTACTCCCTGACATTAGAACTGGCATTAAACCTCATGAGTCGATTTATCTCATAGTAAGTAAACACTTCAAATTGAATATAAAAGTTGGCCAAAACATATGATCTGTGTATATAACATATACTGTTTGAAATGGTTAATGTCATTCCTCAACTCGACAACATACAGAATGCAAACCTCTACCAAGGCAGCTTTAAAAGCAAATGTCCCATGATTGTTTGACCGTGACCTTCAATACCTCCACCACTGCTATAAACTCATACGGTCTGTTCAGCTAGTGTTAGCCATAACTCACCCTCAATGATTAGGTTTCATGGAAATCACCTCTGTAGTTTTAGCGAAATTAAGAAAAATGTTGATTATTTTTTAACAATTTTGTGGAAAGTTTTGGAACCCTGGCCTCTGCCATGGACTGGACATGTTTTATGGAAATTAGTTTATATGTAATCACCCAACAAACAAACTTTAACACAGGGTATCGCAGAATTAATTTTCTTATAGAAACAATAATTATTTTTCATTAAGTAATTTAAAATTGGCCATAGTGAAAGAATTTGCAAACCAATTACGGGAAACCATAAGGGAATTTCTTTTAAAATAGATATGGCAAATGGAGTGATGCAAAATGATTTTAAGCAAATTTAAAACTGCTGTACACAACCCTGTGGCAGAGGCAACAACAACAACAACAGTTGCCGTTTTTATATTGTGGTAGTCTTTATATTATTTTAGTTTATTAAATCTGTGTGTAGGTTGTTGTCTCATGCTGTCTGCTGTATTTAAAGTTAATCTATTCCTACCTGCTGGTTTCTTCTAGTGAAGTGCATCAAGAACACTCCTGTCTACTTTGCTGAACGGCTCCACAATGCCATGCAGGTATTAAAATAAACTATTGTTTATCATCACATTCTACATGGTAACAAACCTACGGAGGTGTTCACATTTATCTGAGGAAAAAGAGAGATAACCAAGTAATTCTACATTATAACAGTCACTGTGAAGCCGGAATGCATTTCAGATTACGCATTTTAAGATGTTAAGTAAACATTGGTTAAACTGTTTCTAGAGACATTTTTCGCGCAGAACGATTAATGGTCAACGCAGAGCTGCAAGTACTTTTTGTACTTTTCATTCATTTGGATTTTTCAAGTTTATAACAGGATAAGAACTCTCAAATGACATGGACAAACAATTACACATAAACAATTTGAACTTTGAACTATTTCACTTATTTACAAAAATAATTGTCAGTCCAGGCTTTTTAATCTCTTTTTTATACCTGTTTTTGTAAGAAATTTCCAGGTGTTTTTTATCTGGTGTGGTGTGTCCTGCAGCAGTTTCCCCTTTTCGCTCCCATTCACTCAGCTCAAAGCTGCAGGTCGATTTTCCCTCGCTCAGCGTGTCCTTACCCTACTGTCTAGTGTATCATGCCTTACATCGTCGAAAAGCTCTCGCTCTCTACTTTCAGAAACCGCTTGAATTTTTGAAACCGTTCAGGAGTTACGGTACTGAGAAGCTCATGTTACCAAGGTGTGAAACACTGGTGAATCTTGTCTGGGGGCCACCGTAAAGCTCTATTTCTCTGCAATTAGTAGTTTCTGAATTTTCTGGATTGCTCGACTCAAAACGGTCTAGGAGTAACGGTAATAAGAAGTACGCAAGGAGTAAGAAGGTTAAATTATCACTGCAAACTCACATTTAATATCCTGACAGGGAGCCGGGACAAAGGACACAACCCTCATCCGGATCATGGTCTCCCGCTCTGAGTGCGACATGTTGGACATCAGACAGGCGTATGTGAAGACTTTTGGAAAATCACTGTACACCCACATCTCAGTAAGTCCCTCTGTCTACATAGTGATTGCCATATGATCTGTACGCAGGTTTGTTTCAGTGCTGCTTTGTCTCTCAGGGGGACACCTCCGGCGATTACAAGAAGTTGCTGTTGAAGCTGTGTGGAGGTAACGACTAAACGGAGAGGAGGATGACCCCTTCACCAGGACAGACTACATGTCCTGGAGGAAACATGTTATAGAACCTTATATCACTTCTAACGCATGTAGAGAAAATTAGTTTCCTATAACAACAATCATTATAAATGTCTTGTTTTCTTCAGTTACAAGTTCATGTTTTGATACCAGATTGTAGTAGGTTATTGCCAAAATAGTACATTTATATTAATTTGAGTCTCTTTTGTCAAGGATAGATTTGTAGTTACTAGGTTGATCACATATTTAGTAAAAAGTTATTGTATGGAGATTTCAAACCGCACGGTCCAGTTTGTAGGATTTAATGAAACTTAGAAACCAGCAAAAATATCTATTGTCTCAAACCTCAGATAATAAGACCAAAGTAAACACAACAGCTGCTTTGTATTTGTTGCAAAGCCACAGATCTGTCTGAATAACGATCATAACAGTATCTGAGACCACAACATTATCTGGTTGTGGACACAGACAGCTCCTAAAGCTTCCTCCACTTCCGCATGAAAGCTTTACTGATCGTCCAGATTTGTGATAATGGTAGAAATTTCAAGCGGAAAAGCTTTCGCATCACGGCGTCAAAAATGAAGTGAGTCGCCTGAATTTACAACAATTGCATCACCCAGCATTAATTTACAACAAGACTCTTGCGGCTTTATATTGATTTTGTATGTAATCACGTTAGGTTTGCAGTGAATGAAGCATTTAAGCGATTAACTCTTCCACATATCTGCAAGTGTGCAGGTTTTTAATTGAGACAGAAAATGGGACTGCGAGTGAGATGGAGACAATTCTGCTGGTAAGAAATAAACAACCAACAAACGGACACATGTTAAACACAGGATCTCGGTTCATCTAATTCTAATACTTATGGAAATGTAAAGAGGGAGTCAAATATAGTTCTGCACAACGTAGAAGAGGCGATCATTGGCCTCAGTGCACTTTTTTTTTTAATGAAAATTCCATTTCTGCCTTTAGATTCCACTAGATTCCACTAAATCCTACTCATAGGATCAATTATATAATAAACACCAAATTAAAGCATAACACACAGAAAAGCATGTAAAAAAAAAAGTCCAGCATACCGCGCAACCTGCTTTTGATAAGGAAAACTCAACGAAAACTTTATCCATAGACATTACATAATTTTATTAGAAAATTTAAAGATGTTTCATTTATCCAATACCTAAAGGAGACATTTAGCATTTCATAAGCTCTATATGTGCATTATTAACATGTTACTGAGGTTATGTATACCTCACTGCCAAGCAATTCAGCTGTGTGGCTATATACAGTCATATGAAACTATAAAGAGAAAGTTTGAACGAATATATGTCAGCATTTGATTGCTTTTTTAACTTGCATGAAGTTTTTGAATGTAAAAAAACAAACAGGGTGCATATCCAGACTTTTTTTTGGTGGTGGGGGTCCAGTGAAAAATCTTACAATATAAGTTTACCATTCTAAAATCCATTGACCAACATAACCTTGAATAATTAGTTACTTTATTTTTTATTTTCATTACATTTGTACAGCAAAACTTTTTATCCAAATTGAAGTAAAATATATTTATTTGAGAATAAAAAGATGAATAGTTGGTCAAAAATGTAAATGGAACATATTATAGCTTGTATTCTTCATTTAAAAAGTTGGTGAAAAAAAAGAAACTCCAGATGTTATATATTTATACATAAAGATGGATATAAAAGACCCTCTCCATTGGAAATCAAATACTAATGACCCGTCCCACAGTTAAGAGGATAAGCAGTCATGCTTTTTGATAATTGGGTGACATTTTACCGGCCAATATAAAAGCGATTCACCTCTTGTGATGATTGGCGGATGAATGCCACCTGAAACTTCAGTCAAATCCAATGTTCGACCCAGATTTTATGATAGTACGACGTGTTTATGAATCCAGTTTTACATCTCCAGGTCGTCAGCGTTGTCAAGATTTTAATTGAGAAAACTTTTGGTAGGCGTCTAATTTGCTTTCTGATTCATGTCATATCAGTACAATGCTCCTCTATAATGTGTCAAAATATTACCTCACAATCATTTTTACACAACCGTTGGTGAGAAGTGCATGTTTGAGCAACGAGTGTGCTTAATGTAATATGATGATGTGATTGCGATGTCGTCACTACGGCAATTTTGATTGGCCTTCGAGTGGTCACATGAGTGGATGCGTAAAGATGCAGCTTCGTATCCTGAACAATGTCGGCAAACAAATATCTAAGCTGTAAAAGTGATGTAGAATTATGTATTTCCTGGGATTTTTGGCAATATAAATCCCACACTGGGTGAATTGTTCGTATAATTATCATGTAACTGCAATGCTCGTCCTGAATCATTTCCGTTCCTATAACTGCTATGTTTAAGTTAGAATTTTTAATGCCAAACATCAGTTGCCATTGAGAGGGGTAAACATTGTTGGCCATGAGGCTAACATTAGCCCAGCATACAACTGTATTCCACTATGTCTGAATTACACCTCTTGTTCTCACTGGAAATTGTGGTCAAATTAGATTCAGACTTGTTCAGGCTTCAGCTTTCATGTTTTCTCACTTAAAAGATTTGTTGCAGTAAATTATTGCACCATGCTGATCCGTTTTGTTTACATCTGCTTCACCGTGAGGGAGACACAAACACGTTGACCTTAATATTATCTCATAAACTGTGATGTCAAACAACAATTTCAAATCTTGTATTGTGTGCAGGTTTGAGATGTTTCTCCTCCTCCTCCTCTTTCTGAAGATAAATAGGCTCAAAACACATGATGCTAAAATGATAAAAGATGTCAGATAAAAAATTCAAGTTTCTCTCTCACCATGACGGATCTTCCACCAGATTACACAAACATTTGAACATAATTAGAAATGGTAATACAAATAACTAAAAGATTAGTCATTTATTAACAAATATGTTGTTTTTCTAAACTGCTCCCTCCATGAGGAAAAACCCTCCCCCACTTAAGTAGGGGAGGGTGTTTTTTTCAATAGACTTTTGAAGGACCAAGAATTAGGAAAATTAAATGTTTATTTTAATTACACAACATATGTATCTGTTGGACTTCACTTTTATTTTGTAATATCAAACTGAATATTGCAGTTAAACAAAAATATCCTTAGTGATGCCACAGTCCCCCCTCTGGACACGCCCCTGGAAATATAGCTTGACTAATGGCTCTCCTGTGCCTTTATGCTATGAACAGGAGTTTTACTGCTGCTTTCAGACCTATGCAAAACAACTTTCTGCTTTCTATCGGATGTTGCCTCGTAAACATTTATCATCATTTTTAGACTTTGTTGCTTTTTTCCAAAACTTAATGGTGCAGTGTCTCAAATGTAGTGGTGAGTTCTAGATTGTAAGATCAGTTCATCCCTCTCTATCCAAGCATGGTGAGTGAGTCTACATTGGACCTCAAACGTCAAACTCTTGACAACCCTTGTGGAGACCCCAAATTCTGACAAACGTAACGTTAAGCCTCACTGTGATAGAAGGAAAAGCATGAAAACCCGATTCTTGGAACCGATGAAGGTGGGTTCGGCATAGTCTGTCCAGTGGCTCAAACTTGGCTGGTGAGGGACTCCTGCCAGCAAATGGGAAAGGAACCCAATCACTCTAATCTAATATTCTTTCTGCTCCCAACATTACATTTATTCAAAGAAATACCTCTAAATTTTACACACTGCACCTTTAAGGGGTTCATGTAGTGTCTTTATTTTTTTTGAGATTGTAACCTCAAAAGACTATCATGTTGTCTTTTTTTTTTTTTTTTTAAGAAACATCAAATACTTCATGTTGTCATCAATCATACGTTTACAGACCTGTAGCTCCTGAAGGTTTGACTCTGTTGCATCCATGTTGCTGGTCTGCACATGCTGCCGCCAGTAGGGGGCTCGTCGGTCACATGAAATGTCAATACTTGTCTGTGCTGACGTCGAGGTTTATCCTTTTGCACTGAATCAACTTTTCCAGCCATTCGTGTCACGTGACGATGAGTGAAGTTCAGTAGATGTGTTTTTAGTTTTGTAACATGTCGCCGTTTGATAACCACTTCTCATTTCAATAAAATCAATTGAATATCTGGATTGTCTCTGTGAAATGGGGGATCGTTTGTTTTTTTTGCACGAAACTGGGTTTTCCGGATCACACGATGAACATTTGCATTTCAAAGCCTGTCCCAGTTTCAACACTCACACCCAGAGTCACGAGCTGGCCGTTCTGGTAAAAGGTGCGAGTAATGCGGCTTACATAAGGGATGTGGGTTTGCTTTGAGGCTCCAGTGATACAACAGAGAGAGCTTTTCTCACGGCTATAAATAGTGCCCATATTGGAGACATGGACGTCTTAAAATCTTGTCTGTGTTTTGCTCGCCGGCCTCAAAGTGCTGCCCCAGAGGGGCCGGGATGGGCAGACAAATGACTTCACTTCTTTTTGCACGCTCCAAATGAAGAGCCCCCTCCATCCGCAGGACAGAAGGATGAATATTTGATGACCATATTGGTGTGTTTTCTCGTCTGAGCCGAGTCTGGTTTCCCTGATAACTGCTGAATCAGGTCGAAAGGAAATCTGAGTTGCTTTTATTTTCAGAGAGAAATCGTAACGCTTCTCTGTTACTGATTTTTTCTCAAGAAGTGATTGAATTATCAAGGTGGATGTGATGGCCAGATGCTGCACCCTGGCTGGGATTCGATCTCACACACGCAGCGGATACTCTCTCTTAGTGGAGATTTCAGCAGATGTTACTTCAGGGGTTCCTGTCTAATCAGACAGATGTCGGTGGCATCATCACTGGTGGGAGATGTTAAGATCAACCTTTGTCTTTTTCCTCTTAAAGGATTTTGTTTGTAAGAAACAGTACATTCAGGCTTGTTATGGGTTCACTGGGTCGGAAATGTAGAGATGGTTATGGTATGCATTTACATGAAATTTTATTTTGTTCTAGTCCGTGAGGGGTTCACTATGATTGTTTCATCAGGACTGGAATGTTGCTTTTCAAGATGATTAAGTTATGGTGGCTGGGATCAGCATTGGAGAGGAGATGTGGAGCTCAGACATGCATCATGTTGGCATACAAAGAAGCCAGTTGAAGTGGCTGGGTCATCTGATCAGGACTCCTCCTTTTGAAGGTTTCCCAGGCACGTCCAATTGGGTGGAGACCCCAGTGGTAGACCCAGAACACGCTGGAGGGTCTTTATATCTAATCTGGCCAGGGGATGCCTTGAGGAAAGTCTAACAATCCTTTGTGGATTAGAATCACTGATGGATTTATTGACCCACCAGATCCATTTAAGGATTTGCCCTTTTGTTGAGCTCAGCAGTTCAGACCAAGGCACACCTCCAAAGACCCGTCTGGAACGACACCTTCATCTAACGGATCCAGAATGAATCGCCTATGCAAATTTTGACACATTTTTTTAAAAGACCCAAACAACTGACTGATCAGATCCTGATCCATATTTACACTAGAATTTGATGTATCCAGGGATGATCCAATTCATCTATTATGTAAAATGTATACAAATTTTGTGAAATCACACAATTTGATAAGGATCGCCCATCAGATCCTCGGAATTCTGATATGCTTGAAACTTAAATTCATTTTGAAAGAAATCGCCTAATCTTGTACCGATGGACTCTTTGACCCGCTAGAAGATCCAAAAGAATGTCCCTTTGAGGAGGTAGATGGTTTTGGACAACCAACACAAACCTCAAATGACCCATTGAATCCTGATTTGTTTTTTAATGGATCACCTCGGCAATTTATTACAAAATGATGTTGATGGGATTCACAGACACCACTACCGATCAACCAACTGAATTACCAACCAGGTCCTAGTCTGGGTCTACTCCAAAATGAATGGATCCAGTGATAAATCCACTATTCCTCTGGCAGATTCCCTACAATTATCTTGATGAGACCCACTGAGGGACGGATGTATCCACCTCATCCTGTGGATTTGTCCCCGGTTCAGACGGACCACGAGGTCAGGAATGACACTCACTGTGTCCTGACCTGGATTATGACCAAACCTTCATGGATTCAGCGGTGAATCCAATCCCCCAATCCTCATAGCAATGTTTTTGCATGCTTTAATGTATTAGACACACCCACCCACAAACAGACTGATTGACTCAACAGACCGTATGGACCGGCCCATTGGGGATGTAAATGGATCCTGATCTGGTTCTAGACTTGAATTTAATGGATTCAGGGACAAAGCAATTCATCTCCTTGGCAATATATTATGAAATTGTGTGGCTGAGATTCCCCGACCCATAGACGAACCTAGCAGATACCTGATCTAATCTTTATCTGGGTTAAAACAAAACGTAGTTTTTCCATCAACGAATCAACACCAGCCAATCCCTTTGGCATATTTTATACACCGACTGAATCAGCTGGTCCTGTGGATCTTCTTTTGTTGTTAAGGCCAATTCTTCAGACCAACCAGCCCATCTTTCAAACGATCCACATCATATCCTGATCTGGAACTATGCCAAAATTAAATGGATCCAGGGATAATTCTATTAATTCGCTCTGCAAAGATATCACTAAATTTGCTGCAGGGGACCCACCAGTTTAACTATCTACAACCGACTGACGGAGCTGTGGTGAATTAGAATTTGAAGTGAAAATATACCTATATGAATCATTTTGACAACTTTAAAACCAACCCTGTCCCTTTAAACAGATGATTTACAGACAGATTAAACCTAATCTGTTATTCTGTGAATCTATTGAGATTAGTTTTTACCTTAAGAGGTGCCCCCCAACTGACCTCTAACATTAATGTGAGGGACAATCAGTAAAATGAAGTATTGACAAAAATTTCCAGTGGATTTTCTCCCAACGTTACAGTTGGGACATTTGGTTGCCAGGGACATAATCCTGCTTTAAACTTCATGAGTGCATATAAACAAATGACAAACCGGAGGATTAGATGAACAACACATAACGAGACGTAGCAGCAGATATCGCCTTGCAGCCTGCACAGCTGCAGTCGGCACCGCTCGAGGTTCACCCTCTGATATTTGGCGGAATAGGAGAATAAAAACCCGTCCGACCTGTTCCCTTGTATTTGTGTATCCAGCCTGTGTGGAGAGGAGTTGCTCTTTAAAAATAGAAGACAACATATTCAGTCAACAAACAGCAAAACAATTCCAGGTTTAATGAGTAGTATGATGGTTCCTTGGGATTTACATAGTTCCTAAACATTCCTTGCAGTGATTCTGATCAGCACCACGTGGATTTTCCCTGCAGGAGAGAGAAATTAGCTGAGCTGTTACGTAACTGCTTACATTTTTTAGTGGGAAAATGTATGGACTCAGTGTGTAGGTATTAAGCTCGGGATCCAGTCCCCCGGCACAGTAGTGACCCCCCAAATCCTCACAAAGAAAAACCCCTTAATCATATCGGTGTTACAGTAAATGATCTGAAAGTGGATTTCCACATTCAGCCACAGATAAATGTACGTACGATTTACTTGGACTGCTTTGAGATCTTTTTTTTTTTCTCAAGAGTATCGGTCGGACGTGATGCCAGTCTCCTCTGAGAGCCGATGGATTAAGTGGAGCAGAAGAATAGCTATCGCAGCGGGGGCAGATGTGTCAGGGGACGGTCCAGATGAGGAACAGGCAGCTATAGGATCTGGAGGTATACAATCTTCTCTAAGAAGAAATCACATCACCAGATTGTGGATTTCCATTATCCATCCATTCGTTTTCTTTAACCGCTTATCCTGTGTTGGGTCACAGGGTTGACCGGAGCGTATGCCGGCTGACATTGGGCGGGAGGTTGGGTATACCATGGGCAAGTTGTCAGTTCATCACATGGCCAACACACGGATCGAACAGCTGTTCTCTCTTTAACACCTATGGGCAACTTAAAATCACTTAATGACATGTTTTAAGGCTGTCGGAGGAAGCTGGACGAAATTCATGCTAACGGGGGGGAGAACATGCAAACTCCAGATCTCCAGGCAGATTTGAACCCGGAACCTTCTTGCTGTGAGGCAGCTGTACTATCCACCGCCCTTATTCACGTTATTATGAAATAGATTGGATTCAAATGTGGATAATCTGTGCATCAACTGGAGCGCCCACCTCCGCCAAGGCTCAACAGGACCCTTTATTTCAGTCATCCAAAATTAAACTCATAGCCCTGTAACCATAACGTGGTTGATCAGCGTTTAGAGCAAAGGGAAATTTATACTGGATGGGTTCTCGTTCAGATGGTAATAGGACACGGTCAAAATATTCAGTGTATTTACTCGGATAAGATGGGAGTGTCTCTGGTAGAAAGACCATGACTGAAAACCCGCTGTAGCCTCAACAGACCGATGGACGTAGCTATGTTAAAGAATGTAATACACGCCTGAGGGAAGGCCACAATCTCAGTTTAGTTTTGTTTTAATCTTTTGTTTTAAAGTGCGGTCACATTGAGATCTGGACTTCTATTTCAAGAGACGCCCATGTACAAGAAGCATCAGATTCGGCCCCCATTCTCTTTTCCTCTATCTCAGATTAAACTGCATTGAATCTTCACAGTTACACAAAACAACCTGAGTAAACTCCGAATACAAGTTTGAAATAATAGTTTTTAGTTACTGAAAAAAAGGTTCTCTTATACTAACTAGGAATGTGTGGAAAAAGATGGACTAGACTCCCCCAGGCCTGATTATTATCAGCCCTCTTCACTCACACCATCACTACAATGGACCATATGCAAAGGCTGGAATTTGGCCTCGTAGGTCTCACCAGTTAGACACTTTGCTAAAATCAAAAGAAATTCCAGAGGATGATTAAAATCCATCAGTCTGGGAAGGGTTTTAAAGTTATTTTTCACAAGATTCGTGGACTCTGCTGATCCACAACGAGACACATTATCTACAAATGGAGGAAACTTGGAACAATAGTGAACCTTCAAGGTGTAGACTCCACTATTCTAAAGACCACGGGCAAACATTTCATCATGGGAGAGTGGCAAGGAGAACGAAGGAACATCCTATGGACTGATGAGAGGGAAGTGGAACCGTTTAAAGACAGGAGTCCTGTTACATCTGTTGCAAGGACCAGGACGTCAAACTTGACAGTTGACGGAAATATGAATTCTGCGCTCTACCAGAAAATTTAAAAGGAGAATGTCATCTCATTAGTCTGAGAGTTGGATCTCAAACGCAACTCGTTCCTGCAAGACGAGGATTCAAAACAGAAGAGTTATTCCATCTCTGAATGGATTACGAGGAAGAAATTAAAGTTTTGGAACGTCTTAGTCAAAGTATGAACCTGAACCCCATTGAGATTCTCGTGGGGGGCTGAAAAAACCCCTCATCACTGTAACCACATTTATGCTTAAAATACAATGATATTAAAAAATATTTCCCTATTTCCTCATTACTACATTATTCTGGACAAAGAAAAGGAAGTTTCAACCAATATTATTAAATAAAACTCAAACAGTAACTCAAAGATGGGAAATAAGAAACATTTGAAAGCATTAAATGGAACTTTGGATAGTATTATATAATATAGAACAGTAATTTTAGCCAGATTAGCTTGATAAACTATATAGGTATGAAAAATGTGTCTTTAAACACTCTGAGGAACCAAGTTATGTAATAAGTACTCAAGTACTGTCTGTACATGTTTTTAGTTGGTTGTAAATTTTTATATATAACAGTTAACAATGTTTGTCATGGAAATGGAAATGGAAAAATAGCACTTGGAGATTTGATCCAAATGTAAAGTGCATTATAAATTAAATGTATTATTATTATTATTAAATGGTCCGATCAAGTAAAGTACCTCAAAATTCTACTGCACTTGTAAGTAGTTCATAGGAGAAGCTTTTATGAGTCTCCAAAATATTTAAATTTGATTCTTTATGCTTTAACTAATGTATGTATTACTGCAATGCATTAATGCACTTGTAATGAATATTTCCCCAAATCCTCCACAATGTAACATGAAAAGTAGTAGTATTGTTTTCTCTGAAGTGATATAAAAGTATACTAAAATTATTGTTACAGAAGTGGGTTCCCTGTGCTCTCAGTCCCCTTTTCTTCCTGTCTATCTCTGCTCAGGTGTTCTCCACACCTGAGCAGGGCATCTCCCCAACTGAGCAGGGAATCTTGAATGTGGGGCATAAGATTATTAAAGGTACATTTTTTGGTTAAAATAAGCATAAACAATAACAAACGTAATGAAACACAATTATAAATGATGCTGTATTATCATGGATAAATAAATATACGTAATCAATTAAACTTATTTAAAAAAATAATTCAGATGAAATTATAATGATTCTTGAATGAACTTTTGGTGAAGGTCAGTGAACTTCACTGTGTTATAATTATAAATAAGAAATTAAAACAATAATACATTTAAAAAGTGAATATTTGGTATTAACAAAATGGGATAGATTCGATTTCCAAGTTAAAAAAAAACCCGAATTGTAAGAAATGGGTAAAATCAAGTTAAGGGGTGTCAAAGTGATTTAAAAATACATGACAATAAATTTCAATGCATCAATCAAATATTTTGTGGTTGCCTTCCTCACTGCTCCTCATCTGACGTTTGTTTTTAAGCGAGAGAGAACCAGGTGCGTGTCGACAATAAGCCCCGCCCACCTTTACCTTAAAAGTTCAGTTTCCGGAAGTGTGATTGGCACAGGGCTCCAGCTGCGCGAGCGGTCAGTCATGGCGGATTTGTGACTTGTTTTTACACTTCTAAACTCGTCGAAAGATTCTGGGAGGACAATGTAACCGCGAAGCTCTGATGTAGGAGGGTGGAAACGGATTTTCTCTACCGAGAAGGACTGAAATGAGTTGTCACGTCGCTTAGTCAACAAATATGGCTTCTTCTCTTTCAGTTGAGTCTGAAATCTGGGCCGTCAGGAGGGAAGTTTGGACCTGAACTCGGTGAGAAGAAGTAAACAAAGATGGAGCAGAAGCACAGGGAGCTGTTGGAGAAGAGCTACCACAAGTTGGTGGAAGCGCTCACGGACGCTGACCGAGTTGTGGACGTCCTGGCTCACTGCGGGACCCTCAGCCCGTCTGAGCGCTACGAGCTGGGGCACGGCTGCTCCTCCGACCCGGAGAAGGTGGACCTCCTCCTGAAGATCCTCTTCAGCAAGGATCGGGATCATTTTGAGGATTTCTGCTCAGCTTTGGAGAAGACGCATCCTCACATACACTCCGAGCTGCTGACTTGTGTACCAGTGGATCATGCTGGTGAGTAGGATTGCAGCATTACAGTTCATTTTGCGATATATTAAGATATTTTGTGGTGTTGCGTACGATGTTTTGACATGACATGCAAACGAAATGTATCACATGTTAAAATGCTTATCAGTGTTTGCTTTTTTCAGTAAATGTTGATACTGAGATCCAAATTGCGATACAATGCAAACTTAAGGTGTTGAAGGTAGATGTACAGAAAATGCAGGAATTCCAGGTGTGTTATAGCATATTGCATAATGAAATTCTTGACATGCACAGAGAATATAGTTAATGCATCATGTGTTTGTAGTGAATTTCAATATTTAGTTATTTGCCCAGGAGATACTTCGCGTGTTTACTATTTATTAGAGTTGGCTATTGCATTGGATTTTCAAACCATGAAATTTTGTGAAGCTGTGCAGGGATTTTTCTTAACGCAACATATCGAAATTGTTTAGGGTGTATTGCAAAATTCTAGGGGTGAGTGTTGTTTTAAAAAAAAAAAAAGAAAAGTAAATAATCATATGACCTGATTCTTTTCAGTCACACTGCTGCACTTCTCTTCCTCAGCATGTCATTAAAATCAGTTTGCCTAGTGGAACCTTTGAAAACACTCAAATAATCAATGTATTGACAGTCTCAAGGGGGGGGTGTCAGTAAATAAAACAATTTCCTTAAAAGATATTGCCACACACTCGGTAATATCTGTCATAGTTCCTTTTGATGCATGACTTCCGGGATAAACAAAGTCCCGGAAGTGTGGTTTACAGGGGAAATATGAGAGTTAAAGTTTTTCCAAGTGTATCAGTTTTCGTATAAATTAATACATATATTAGCCAACTAGAGGGGTTATTGAGCATATGATGACCTGATGAGAGAGGCACTGAATCTTGTGACCTGATGCCTATTTACAGTCACACCACTGCACTACTTTTCCAAAAGCAAAGTTTGGCCATTTGAACCTTTTTAAAAAGATTCAAATGATCAATGCAGTGACTGCCTTGAGTGGTCACTGCCTTTACACATTGGCCAAGTATTGAATTTAATTTGTGCTAATGGACAGCGTAAGATAACAATTTAGTAGAGAATGAAAACTAAAAGCAACTAGGCAAAATTTAGTCCTATGTCCTATATTTCATGGATGGACATGTAATCCTAATTTAGTAAGATGAAATCCCAAAGAGCTTTAGTTTAGTCTTGTGCAGTCAGTGATATTTCAGTCATTTCTTCAACATCAGGTTTCAGTCAATCTAGTCAAGTCAAAACAGATATTTCTGGTGGTTAACTTTTCTTACAGTCCAGATTGATCTGATGGAAAACTGGTTTAATGATTGAACATGCAAATTGTTCTGGTTTTTCATATTTGTTTTAAGCCCCACACCCCCAGTCCAAAGGATGCTATTCGGGCTTCTTTAAAAGTTTGACAATAGATTGAGCTTGTCGGCTTTAAGCCCTCCTAAACCTTTTTCTTAAACAGATAAAACTGCGACTCTTAGCACCATCTATCCTGAGGTAAACTTTAGAGGGAAACGGCTACTAGATGGTTCCAATACCCAGGTTGGATCACAGACCTGCACATCAGGCCTTCCTCACGTCTCCCACAAAGGTTCCTCTTGCTTCAAACTACTCAGGCAGTTAACAGTCCTTTGGGTCAGGCTTCATCTCCCAGTTTCCCCTCTGATGGAATGATGGATTTCAACCAAATTGTCCCTGACCCCAAGAGGTTCTCTCCAAACTAGTGCAGCACATGAGATGAAACCACTGCAGAGTGTATATCCTCTGGGATAACTAACTCCTGATTATTTTATGATCTGTGAATTTTTTTCGATGAATCTATAGTTCATTTTTAAATTTATTGATTAATCCTTCGGGGAAGTACAAATTAATGACCATATCTTCGACTATTGATCTTAGAACCTCTTACTGAAGCAGGTTCTCATAAAAATACTTTTTTATGAAAGGCACTTGTATTTTTAGCTGTAAACGGTTGCTTAAACCAAAATAAAAAAGTTTAAAGTGCATACAAAATCTTCCAAAGCTTTGGAATATGCTGGTATGTTGCAGTTCTTGTCTGAGAAACAACATATCAGACTGTTACAGTGCACTGACACCATACAAACGAAGCTCGCTGTAAGGAATATGTACTGCTGTCTCCTTGTTTTCAGGTCGGAGAGCTCCGGGAAAGCTTGCAGGGTAAGACGGGATACATTTTACTCGGGGGATAGTTTTGTTTACTGCAATCCCTGAAGTGGGCGCTGTCATCTTCAATGGGGAAGAATATAAATAGAGTCGACACATTCCACGGATATCAATGATTTCACATAGTCAACATAAATGATGTTGATGGAGCCGAGTCTGATCGCAATGATTTGAGTTGACCACCATATCCTATTCATGTGTATAAACTATAAAATATTTTCATCATGATTTCCACGTAGTCTTCCACCATGGCAAAAATGCCAGTATATCAAACTGTAGTTTCACTTACCAAAAAGCGAAAGTTTAGGCAGTTGTTGTTTATTCTACAAAGGCCAAACAATTACCACACAAGCAAGAACATGGCGATGGTGGAGATAAAAAAAAACACCTTTTGAACAGGCAGAAACTTTAAGCAAATCCCAACTTGAGGTGGGTGACCATTTGCCTTTACAGGAGGGAAACGCAGTGTAAAACTATGTCTTGTGAAATTCAGTGGGCACCACTAAGCAGCAGCAGTGGTCCAGGTCCCTCCTCAGAACCTCTACCAAACCCTCTCATTTAAAATGCAGCACTTAAATTGCTGCTTCACACCTGGTTTATGAGAGAACCAAGGCATTAGGGAGTACACTTTTTGAAGCTTTGCCATTTATGCATCACATTATGCAATTCATGCACCTGATAGGCTTCCTGCTGCTGGTAGTCACACAGGACACACGTGGGCTGAGTTGCTTTTTGTTACCCGGCAGACAGGTTCCTCCACTGCACAGCCAAAAGACAGGCCTTTCCCCAGCAAAACAGTCCTTGTTTTAGAATAATCCAGTTTGACTGCAGCCTGATTACGCTATACCCAGTTCACCGAGAGTCCCTAGAGAAAAAAAAACGAGCATGAGGTCGTTGATCACTGAGTTGCAAGCTGCAGTGAATGTGAGGCATGCTTGGATGCTGCATTTACTTGTTTTTATAAGCATAGCTCCAGGGCCTTCTAAGGGAGACCTTTTGTTTACAAGTTGATCTAACCTTTTCTTAGGCTGCTTGGAGCTTTTGTTCTGTCATGAGGGTGTGTATCGGGGTTGGCATTGTTTTGGCTTTGTTGCTGTAAATTAGGCCGATCACTTTTTCACACAGTTCATAATAGGCTGGATTGTTTTGTTCTTTTGCCTCACCTTTTAGTATAAAATGTTCAATATCGCATATCAGGCGATGGGTCATTGTTGGAACACACCTCTGAGCCTGTAGCAAAGGTTGCATCAGCCCTAAAAGGGTGTCTGTATGAAAGGGGTGAGGTGCTAGGACAGGAAGGGGTGTGATGTCTCTGCAGTCAGGTAGGAGGTTATATGTTCGAGTGCCAGACTGATGTGGGCGGCATCTAATAATTTCTTATATCAGGCCTCGGGGTTAGTGGTTATTGGCAAAGTTTGTGGTCCTCCTCAACTCCATGTGTACCAGAAAGACGTGTTATTCATCCACGTAATGAACACAACAAAGACTATGTAATGAACGTCACTGTTCTTCTTCCATGTGAACGATGTGTTCTTCCACGTTGTGAACGCAACAACGATGGACGGCTTCCTTCCCTTCTGTTTGTATTACTTCTCCATCTGTCTGCCGCCGCGCCTCAAACCACCTACTGAAAGTGGGTAGAAGCTTGTGAAGTCAGTCAGAGTAGCTTCATTTTAGCTTTAGCTTAGTTTTTGAATTTAATTTCATATCGGTTGTAGCTGCTAAATGGTAACATTTCGGTTTTAAGTGGTCAAATTCACACATCAATTCAGTAATCTATAGTGATGAAACCTTTATGGCTTCCTGCTAATCACCTCCTAGAGCTGTTGGATCCATGAAGAAAGCCTGATCTTTAATAGATGCTTACAGTATAATGAAGTTATTGTGGAACATGAGCCCTTTTCTAGTTCCAGTTGCTGCGACTTTATCAGAGATCAACCTAAATTAGCTACTTGAACGGTGAGGGTCAGACCCGCAGCAAGGTCCGAGTCACATGACTTCCATGGAGCAGAAACGCGAGCGAGCTTTGACGCGGTGAACCTTTGCCACTGAGACGGTCTCTGCTCAAACGGAGTCATGGGAAACTTAAGCTAGAGCGAGAACAAAGAGAGCTTGATCCATGGGATGCCCCGGTTCCTGAGGCACATCACTCTTTTTTTTTTTTTTTTTTTTTTTTTTCTCTCCTTTCTTTCTTTCAGTCCTCTGCTGGGAAAAAGTGGGGCGAGCCATGTTAGCTGGGCCGCTTCCAGTCTTAACCAAACTCATCGTCTCCTTAGCAAGTGGGATGTGAGCCAGCGAGGGATTGATTTAGAGTTGTGGGACGTGGGTAAATAGAATCGTTTGTCATGCTCCGGCTTTACGTCAGGAGTGGAAGTCTCTGATTTAACTGAGCCACAGGCTGCTCGTTGTTCTGCTGGCTGTTTTGTCAGGGACACTCTATTAATAAACATTTTAAACACCATTAGATTATATTTTATTTTCAAAAGCACCTTCTGGATAAAGTGTGTGGAGGTGTTTATTGGTTTCACATTTAATGATGGGATTTTTTTTCTGTTTTGTTTTTTTTCTGTTTTGTTTTTTAAGACAACACCTTTGGCTCTGGGAAATAGAGATTTTTTTTCCTTTCCCCCTGATACTAAATAAATATAATAATGTGATGAGCGTCTTTTTTTTAATTTTTTTGCTTGAATACCTCCCATACACTTTTTTTTTCTTTTTTGCAGTGAATTGTTTTTAAAAAATTTTTTTCTGATTTTGTTATTTTTTTATTTAATGTTGTATACCATTTTATTCTATACTATACGTTGTATTTTCTTCTATTGTGTCATGTTTATTTTTTTATTAAAGATTTCTTCTGCTATATTTTATTTTAGTATTCAATAATTGTGTCCCGAATAGGACAGATTGCAGTTGACTATGTAAAGGTTTGACAAAGTATCTGCATTAACAAATTGCATTATTAAATTAAACTAATCAATTTATAATTAATCTTAAAATACCAAAAACTTAATTGTTTCAGCTTTTCCAGTGTTTTGGCCTTGCCCACTTTCTTTGTCTAATGTGATGGAAACTTAAGGCAAATGACACATTTTATTTTAGTTTTCTTCACTCAAAAAAATTAACTGGATAATTGAAAAAAAATCAATATTGAGGTTGCATTCCTGAACTATTTCTAAGTTGCATGCCATATTTCTGCAATATAGTTGTGCTGAAGCTGTATTTGGTGCTCATTAGGAAGTTTTACCTCCGGCCGGTTTTGTCACATTGCCATATATTTTTGCCAAAGAAATACACCATCATATGAAACGTGCATTATTCATGTAACACAATCTCCCTAATCCTTAGTGTTTCTACTGAGGCTTCGCTCTGTACAGTTAATTATGAATCATAGTAGGCTGTAAAATAAGGGGCTTACACAGTGAGAAGGGGGTGGAGGGGGCTGTTGATGTTGTCAGAGGAGATAAAGGGAGAAACTCTGCAGCCTCTTTGGGGCCCTGGCCAGTCAGAAGTTGGGGAAATTCCCTCCTTTTTGTGCCTCCAGCTGCCCTTTTTTCAGGAAAGGCCCCTAACTGTAACCTAAGCCACAGAGCCTTGATGCAGCAACAATGCCACAGATGATAATCTCACTATAATGGAGACACGGTCGAGTACGCTCGCAGCTGACTTCACTGTTTTCCTCACCCCACAGGATCCAACTACAGCATCTTGTCCACCATGCCGTCGGACTCGGAAAGCAGCGGCTCTCTCAGCAGCGTAGGTGAGTGTGGAACTCGTGGCGGTGTTCGTTCGTGTTTCAGGTGTAGAAATGTCACAAGAACACATACAGACATTTTTGAATCGCCACTGAGCATCTTCTCTAGAATCTCAAACTTGCAGATAAATAAGATTTAAAAATGGCGTTACATCACACACGCCAGGATTTCATGAACATTTCCATGCCGGGGGGTAACTCAGAATGCATCTCTTAATATGATCTCTGGAGAGGCAGCTGTGTCGTGTAAATAAGGTGATTGGGGTTGCCGTAGCAATCAGCCTCCTCTTACGAGTACAAAGATGGAGGGAACAAGTATCAGTGGTTGGACTTTCTTGGACCCCTTTAAATCCCCTTTATACCCTGTTGCCTCCACATGACGGATGCCCGTCTACTTGGAAAGTACTGATGTAATCATCCAGATTGAAATTCTCACATATTTGAAAAATTGTCAAGGTGGGCCGGATACTTAACAGGATAAGGTGTAAGACAACCAAAGACAGAGACTAGATTTCTTCTGGAATTTGTTGTGATTTAAATCTGACGGGTTTTCCTGTAATATGGTCCTCTGCATCTCCGAAGCACCTGAAGAGGGCTACTTCCAGATAATGATTCAAAGGAGCAAGATTAACTTTATCTTTCAGACTATCTCACAGTATACACTGGAACAAATTTTTTAAATTTTTTTTTAGATGCTATCAAAAACATGTTTTAAAAAGAGATTCAAAAAAATCATTGGATTCTACATACGCAAACCAAAAACGGACAGCTCCGATAAGCTTCCTCATCTTCCTCCTGTTTCAACATCATACTGGTGTCTGGATGTGTGGTGCTGATGTGTTAATATTTGCAAATAATGCAATATTGTGTGATGTGTCGCCCTACGCATTCATTACTGGCTTTACATAGATTAGGTACGTTAGAAATAAAGATGCTTTTTCAGTGTTTCTATGACATGTTAGTGTATCTGGAGGGATAAATCGGACCAATCTGAGAGTTCTTTGTAAGCTCCAGCTCCAAAATAACTTAACTTTTGATTTCCCCTGACGGCGAGTGTTACTCATGAATTACCCAAATGAAAGAAATATCCAACCCCCAGCAACTCCACACCCCTCCTTATTTCTCTCCTGCCATTTATGTCCTGCTAGCAGGTAGCTCTGGGCATCATGCTGAGGGGAACAGCCAATGAGTAAACGGCTGTTTTCTGCACGGAGCAGCACTCGTTCTAATCATCACTTTCCTGCCCAAGAGAAGTGGACAGCAGAGTGTGTCAAAGACACCAGTTAGTTAAGATCACAGGGAATTGTATTTAGTTGTGTACAATATCTCACCTTCTAAGGCTGGGTATTGCAATGAATTTTCACATTGCAATATATTGTGATATTTTTTTAAATATTGCGATAAATTTAATTTTTTTAATAAAATTGTGAATCTACTCTGCATATCACAATCCACATGTTTATTTTGACTTTCTTAGGGTCTAATATTTATTTATTTGCTTTGTTGTACACATGTCAGTTATTATAACTTCTATTTGGATTTCATCCTACATAAGTTTGTATTATTACTTCAGCAAATTGTTCCCTGTTTGGCGTTATCTATTTGCGGTCCAGTTGTTGTATTTCTCGCGGTCCACAGACAGTGGCTTAAACTTGTGCAAACTGCCATTTCTTTTGTTTTCCTACATATTATCGCTAATATGTAGGAATTTTTATTTAAAAAAAAAAAAAGAAAGAAAAAAGTTTTATTTGAATGCTTAAAACAAGTCCGCATCTTCTTGTCCCATGACGCTCCAGAAGTTCCAGTGGTGGTGATGTCTAAATTTTCATTTTTGGTGAACAGATAACACCAGCCAAATTATAGCGGTGGCTGCCTGTTTAGACTCTGAGCACATGCAAGTGATTACACAGATGTGAGAAGGATTTAGAAACCGTACACCCCCGACACACAAAGACAGACCTGTTTTCATTTACTCATTCTCTGAGGGAAAGAGAAACCGATCAGTGAGGGGATTCCTGCCTGATGCATGCAAGCCCTGCAGTTAATGAGTTCAGCAGTGAGGTACAAATGTGAGCAATGATTAAAAAGATTTAGTCCTGCAACATCATGCTTCAGCTTACTATCGGTTAATACGTAGACCATGCTAACCTGGACTTGAGTCTTTAGAGCCTTTTCGCCCATGGTTTCATTTTGTGATAGCAGTAATACGATTTTATAAATCAACCCAAACCATCCTTATCTTAGCTATTCAAACGCCACATACCGCCAGTGACAAGCTAACTCTTGCAGGTACGTCGGGTCAAGCCTCCTCCCCTCCTCCTGCCCACATGGACACCCACCAGGTGAACGAGAAGATGGAGACGGTCCTGTTCCAGCTCAGACACGTGACCCGCGAGAGGGACGAGCTACGTAAACGTCTGGCCCTATCCTCACCCGGAACAACGTTTGATGATTGCAGGTACTGTTCAGATCTCTGTCTGTTTCCAAAGCAAACTCAGAAAAGCAGCGGTTTGATCCCAAATGTGCCTCCACTCGGTGAAGAGAGGCCTTTTGGCTGGTTCAGCTTTTAAAAACCAGCAAGCAAAAGTCTCAGAATTGTTCCAAAATACCCTAAACTCTGTAGAACAAGGGGTAAGCATGCAACTTTTATGATGCCTCCTTTCTCTTCTGCTCTGCTGAGCACATGTTTATCTCACTCCTGCTCCTCTCATCCTCTCATGTGGCGTCTTAAAACGGTTTTGCTTTTTTTCACCATCCTCTCTGTGAAATAGACCAAACTCGAAAGCGGGTCATGACTACGAGCGTCTGAAGCTGCAGTGCATGAAGGCGATGGCAGACCTGCAGTCCCTCCAGAACCAGCACAGTACCACCCTGAAGAGGTGCGAGGAGGCTGTGAAAAAAGCAGACTTCTACCAGTGAGTAGGAGAAGCCGACTCAGTGCTTTTTTTGTAACTTTTTATTATTTAAATTACACCTCTTATTGCACGGCGCAAATTCTTTTATTTAAAAAAAAATGTTTTTTTGGGAGTAATAGGGCAACGGCTTCAAAGCTGAGCTTTTCATACCGTGTCATCTTTTTTTAATTTTTTTTTTTTCAAAGAATGGATTTATGCGGATAAAAGACGACAATAAAACTAGAGTTTCCAGGCTGAATTACTTATCTAAAAGTAATTCCCTTAAGTTCATACCAGAGCATAGCTCTCTAATCATTATCAGCATCTGAGCCTCTGTGCGCATGGCACGGCATCTGTGCCATGAGGATGCAGAGCATTTATGCAGCTCTGAGTTTGACGTGGAGGGGGGTGGCCGATGCCATACTGCCTCTAAAGTGTAGAGACGTGACATCTGGGCCCTGTGCAAACAGACATACGAAGGATTATTGCCATGTTTAAGCCTCTCCTTCTGCACGCAGTTTGGAGATGAGGGTGAGTCCTTATTTATTACCATCCTGTCTGCTTCCATTTAACTAAACACCATCCTCTGAGAATTCTACTCTGATAGTCATTAGCGTTCAGTAATCAGGGAGAGTTATATGGATTTTAATAGTCTCTTCATGTCTCTACAGTGTCTCATGAGTAGGAGCTTTGAGTTGAATCTCAAAATGTGGCCATTTATTTCCACATTAGTAAAATATCCAGAGTAGTTTCATCCTGCTAGATTCCCTCACCCCCTCGTTTCCACAACTTAACCCAATTTGAGAGGACCTTTTGAAGATGTACAGTTTGGGTCAGTTAAACAGACATGTAGGATTATTCAGCTTTGGAAGCTGTATATGTTCTGTTGGATTTAGATTATCAAGCTCCATACAAACATTATTTGGTAGGTTTTTTTTTTTTTTTGTTTGGTGGTGAATGGGTTCAAGGTTGAGGTGTCACTTCATCGAGGATCAGTTTTTAGCCCCTCCTTGTTTGCTATACTGATGGACAGGCTGGCAGATGAGGTCAGGCCAGGGTCTCTGTGGACTATGATGTTTGCAGCCGACACTGATGTAGTGAGAGCAGCGAGCAGGCTGGTGAAAACCTAGAGATGTGGAGTGTCAGGAGTTATTTTTGACAAAGAAGTGAAGGGAATGGTTTGAGGATGGCAATGTCACCAGCTCTGCCGTATGGTTAAGAGACAGTGGTGGACAGACGCAGAGTTGAAGGGGTTCAGATGTTCTGTGAGAGTAACTAGGAAGAACAGGTGTAGAAACGAACACGGCAGATGAACAGCCCAGTCTAGACATCTTAAAGACAAAGGCGAGGCCAGAATGAGATGGTTTGGACATGTGAAAAGTTGGGATACTAGGTATATTGGTATACGAATGGCAGAGATGGAGCTGCTATGCAGGAGAAAAAGCGGAAGACCAAAGATATATTGTAATTTTTGTGTAGTCCTGCTGACAATCCCACCAACTAATGACAACAGGGGTGATCACATGAGATGACATATAGGTTCTTCTGTAAAGAAAACAATACGTCTGAAAATGATCATTTATGGAAGAATTGACTGATCTTTCATTAATTAGTTGTAGCCATCTTTCATTAATGGCTACAACTAATTAATGTTTATCTTAAGCATTTCTGGCAGGGCCTGCAGTCTGACGGCCCTCTGTCTTGTCTCTCTTCAGTACGCTGCACAGCCGTCTGGCCAGCGAGCAGGCCCAGCTGAAGGAGGAGCTGGAGGCGGTGAGACAGGACAACATCCAGCTGGTCAGGGAGCACAACCATGTGAAACAGACCTGTGAAGAGCTCAGGAGGCTGCACGAGGACGACCAGAGAGAGGTGGCCGACATGAGGATCATGCACCAGCAGGTACATGTGAGACTCTGTGCTCTCATTCTCGTCTCCAGCTGCCCTGGAGATCCAGTCACCTAGATGCTGACATTTGAGACAAATCAATGATTCTCCCTTGAGAGTCAGATAACCTCGTCTTCGCATCTCTCCATCAATCAAACAAATTCCACCTAATCGGACAAATGACTGAACCTGCCTGTTTACCATTCCCTTGCAGTCAGAAGGTCAGATCATCAAATGTTTGTAATGGCTTTCATGCCTCTGATAGCGAGGCTGCATACTTCGTAGGCATCAGACTTCATGTCATCATTTAAACAGATTCAGTCGAAAGAGGGATGAAAATAGCTTAGTGTTATCATCCAAATGTCAAACCTTCTCGTGGAGATGTTTGAGATCAGTGACTGACAGTACTTTTATCCCTTTGATATACTGTTTTCTCCTCCCTCCATCATTTTTTTAATAGACATATATACATGTCGGATGTTGGAATGCCAGAACAGAAATCGAAGAATTCAAATGATCCTGGCTCGGGGAAAATTAAATTGTGCTTCCTTAACATAAAGCATTTTGGACACTAGATATAATAAATTATGACAATTTTCAAAACACTCAGGATCATATTGGAAATCTGTATAAATAAAAAGCAGAGAACAACTGGGGTAATTTTTGACTACGTATCATGTGTGGCTCTCAACTGGAAGACCTAAAAAGTATCTACTACCGGATTACTCGGAGAAGAAAGCCTATGCTTCAGAAAATGTTTGAATTTGAGAAACGGAAGCGCCAAGCAAAGCTAAGATCCAACACGTCCGAAAAAGTGCATAACCATGACAAAAAAACATGATTTTCCTTCCGTTACATGGCTGTATTGTGATGGCTAGATGACTGAGCACCTCTAGAAAATTGCTGGTCTTGTTGGAAGTTCCCGTGTGCAGTGGTTAGTACCCACCAAGGTGGTCTCAGGAGGGATTCCAGGTGGACCAGTAATTGGGGGCTCAAAGGCTCATTGATGCCAAAAGGATTATTGGCGAGTCCATCTTATGTGATCATACAGAAGATACTGTAGTAGATGGTTTGGCTGAACTGGCCCTAATTTGCCCTCTAAAAATTGGAGGAATCCCGGTGTGGGTTCTTGATCTATGCTGATTTTCAGCCCAGATTATCTGGTTATGCGAGGAAGTCGACAGAACCAAAAACCTCACAACGTCCTCCCAGACTCATCGGGGCCACCCTGATTATTATCAAACATCAACAAACATGTTTGGAGTTTAAGATTTTAAATCAAGATGATCACAGATTTCAAGTTGGACCACAACAGCCGGCAAGGGAGACGTCCCACAGCCACAAACTGTAAACAATTTAAGTCTTGAGGCAAGGGTGAGCTTTCTGTTGACAAACTGAAGAAAAGGAGGACCTCAGCAACCTCACCAACACATTTACTCATCCAGACTGGTTTAGCTTTCTGCTTTTGTTTTCCTCACACAAAACCCTTCTAGCAGCAAGCCTTTGCTCTTTTTCTTTGCAACTGTTTACTCATAAACGGAGAGAGAGACAGAGCGGGAGAGAGAAAAAAAACACTTGAGGCAGTGTGTTGCTCCATTAAATGCAATTTAATATAATATCCTCAAGTATGTGATGTGCTGTTATCTTTTAAACTCGTAGTGCACGCTAACTTGAGATGACGACAATCTGAGAATTTTCTTTGTGTATGACACAGCCTGATTTAAAATAATCGTTTTTAGAGTTTTATAACTTGTACAGCATGAGTTTCGTCCGTCCCGGGGGTTTGGTATAATGGACCCTCCCTGACCGATGATCCACACGGACCACTTCTCGTGGCCTGGAACGCATGTAAACCGTGGATCAGTTGCAAAGTTTAGTGTGAAACATTTGAAATCTGAAATATAATTTTGGTTACTTACGTTTTAAAGTAGAAACTATGTAAATCTTGGCTCTGAGTTGTCTTGACAAGATGCGAGAGAAGCAGTTGTGTGGTCAGGTTAAGGCCACACAACTCCAGGCAGGAGGAGCAAACTAGCTCGAAAGCCTCAAAAGAATGTGAGCATTTCTACTTCACTATAACATTTACCGATAGAACGGTGGTGGAAAAGTCTGTTACGGTATCTAGGCATTGAGCCACAAGAAAGGCTTATGACGGTTAGGGTGGGGCAATCTTAAAAAAGCCTTAATTCTGCAGCATTTTAATTCGTAACATAAGCTGCAACAAAGCAGTGAGTTGTGTTTCAAGAAGTCTTAAAGAGCCTGGCCCTTTAAGAGGGTTGACTTGTGGGTATTGTGTATTTGTGACCTGAGAGATTATGGGAGTTGTAGTTTGTTTGTTACTTGTTAAAAAATAAAGTGACCTAATATGGCTGAGAGGCTGGAGAGCGAACATCATTTTTGCCCAGGCAGAAACAGGAGTGGTAGTTTATCACTCATTAATGCCCTCTTCAGGGCACTTAAATCTTTCTCTCTCTATCCCTTTATTTACCCGTTGTTTCACAAAAGGAATGGGATCTCAATTCTAAGCAAAACAAATTGCAATTCTTCGAGCATGGCCATGGGTTTTGAAGACCACAACTGCTCAAAACGAGATTTAGTGAGTTCCTTTCAGTTTTTTATAGTGTTATTGAAACCTGGAACTTTTCAAAGTATGTACAAGAAATTGAGCCTCTGCAGTCGACATGTCATGATGTCCCACACCGAGACTCTTCTGTCCCAGTCTAGGAGCGTGGGAACATAAGGCTATGACGCATACAAGTAAATGAACGATAATCTGAGCAATTTACTGCGACACAAAGTGTTCACATTGTAATTTATGAATTTACATAAGTCCTAAAAAAAGAAGGTAAATGCAAAGTAGAATAATAACAGTACAAGTGCGATAGTAGTGGTTTCAAAGTGAAGCTTTACTTCAGGGTGACCCAAGGCAAAACTGCAAACAAAACTGTCTGTGCAACTTTACCTGAACTCTGAAAGCAATGGAACTCCTTAACAAAACCAGGAGAAATGCAGGATAAAAGAAATGGCACCTCACCTGTAAACTTTGTGGTAAGTAAATATATAGTGATCTCTATCTAAAAGAAAATACTTAAGTGACAAGCATTTATCATAAAGCTAATACTGAAACATTTTCAATGCCATTTCTGAGCTGGTACCTTTCACCTCACAGATCCTTCTAGACAAAAAGGAGGTCTCACTCGCATGTAATTTTTCACATATCGATATATCAGCTAACTAAAGCTTGCCCTGACGGAGACACTGATCCATGTTTCATCCAGGTAAAAATTAGAATTGTCAACAAATTATCAAAAATTTGTTTTATCTTCTGCCGCCCTCATTACTGACAGGTGGACCCGCAGGTATATTGATTTTAACATTAACCTTAACTGTTAGATATCATGAATGTTGTTTTCACTTAAAACCATTGGCTAACTTTCCGTTTGCTGTAACATGGTGGTTGGTCTGTTCTGAGGCACCAGAACGTCACGCTGTCTCCATTTGGAAACATTTTTCGTTCGATGCTTACTTGCTGCTTTTACGAACTCTAGTTGTGCGACGCACAAATAACACGTTGTCAAAACGTGGAAGACCTGTGTTTATAAGGTTGTCAGTCCCGCCTCTGTGAATACGTCTGCTGCCATTTCAGAGGTACAAGAACTCGTACCACATGTTATGTCTCCACTGTATTTATACAGAACAGAGGGGTGACATAAAGTTGCGACGCATAGGAGTGCTTCTTTAGCCACGAGGGATCCTCATGGCTAAAGAAGCCTTCTTATCAGTGTTGCATGACTTGATGTGAACGAAAGGCTGTGTTCAAAAACCAAACATGGGGCAAGAACTTTGTGGTCACCTAATCTGATATGGAAAATCCTGACAGACCAAACACACATATAGAGTGTGAATCTGGTATTAATTCAATTTCACACTTTAGATAAAATGCCATCTTGCTCCCCAGAATCGGCTCTGAGTCAGTCTCACAATTGGCTGATGTAATTTCCAGGTGATGAGAGAGGGGTCGTCTGACGTCCTCAACAAGTTGTATGACACCGCCGTGGACAAGCTGGAAGCCATGAAGAGCGACTACGAGGCTCTGAGGAAGCGCTTAAACGACAAGACAGCCGGTCACAACGCAGATCTTAGTCGACTGGACGAGGCGGAGGAGGAGAACCGCCGTCTGCAGAAACAGCTGGACATGTTGCTGAAGCAGAGAGACGCTGCCATCCACTATCAGCAGCAATACTCCTCATCCATCAGAAGGTGAGGCTGGAAATACCAGCAGCTGTAAAAAGTGTAACAATTAACACGTGTGTGTGTGTGTGTGTGTATATGCATGTATAAATAATACGTTCTGGGGTCCAGGTTTGACAACACGCAGCAGGAACTATCCAAGGCTGCAGCCCAGAACAAGGAGCTTCAGCGAGAGATGGATCGACTGCAGTCGGAGGCGACGCGGCTGAAAACGCAGCAGCTCAAAGCGGCAAAAGACTGTGAGAAATGCAGGGATGAGCGAGACTCTGTGATCAGAGAGTACCGCCTGATCATGAGCGAGAGGGACCAGGTGATCAAAGAAGTGGACCGGCTCCATACAGGGCTGGAAATGGCAGAAGCCAAGCTTAAGAACACCTCCTCAGAGAGACGGGTGGCCAACGAGGAGCTGGAGGCTCTACGGCAGGTGAGTTAAATTTGGTATAAGGAACATTCCGCCATCAAATTTGCATTAAGTCATTATCCATATGCAGAAAACAGGTTAGGTTTGTTAATGTACAAAATATTTCTGGAGCCTCACAGCAAACCAGTTTGTGTTAAATAAAGAAGAACAAATAAAGAATGGCGACTTTTTTTTAAGAATACAGACATTGAATGTCTCTGAACTTCTGGTGTAGCAAATTCAAAGTCTCCAGAAGCTCAGAGCTCTGAAAAGTAATTTTGAAAAAAATTGTCATGGCATTCATCTTTTGCTGAACCAAAGACCAAAAAACAAACAAACAAACAAAAAAAAAATCTTGCCAATCCTTTTCATAACAAAAGTAAAAAATGGGCCCAATATTTCTGTCCAGCTTTGTTAAAGGGCTTGAGGGCCTGATTTTACCTTGGGGCCAACACTTACTTGACATAACCTTTTATGTAAATAAATACATTTTTCAGCTGAGAGTGGGTGTAAATAACATCTTTTCATATTAATTTGGGTCCTCTTAGTTTATGAAGACCTGGATTCTATTCAAGTCTCTAGAGTCCTTCTATGTTAGTTTGTACCTTTTTAAACCAACTCTCCCTCTTGTTCGGTTATGTAGAAGAATCCAGCAACTCAGTTTTTTTGTGAAGCTCAGATTAAGAAACTTCTTTTATTCTTTCCATCAACATATGGATTAATGGATCATCTTTGAGTTGCTGTGTTTTGGAAAATGTTCCTTTAATTTTTCTGATCATGCATGAGGATGGTAATATGAGTAATAACTTGGACGCCTATTTATTGGAATTCTTTCTATTCTACGAGACGACGTAAGGTTTTATTGCGCAACAACCAGGCCAGCTGAATAGAAACAATAAAAAATAAACCCAAATTAGAAATGTTTGAGTAATCAAATTCCATCAGGGTTGAATTTGACTATTTTAATTTAGGGAGTGGAAGATGAAAGCCATCAAGTTGTGAGAATTATATCATTTCTGACCTATATCATCAACTAGTGCTGTGTTTTTTCTGTGACGTGAAGGAGCTGGCCTCGGCCCTGGTGGACCGGGACAGGGCCATCTGCGAGAAGAATGAGCTGCTGGAGAAATACTGCCACGAGGTGAAGGATAAAGCCGAGGCCCAGAAGGAGCTGAGCCAAGCCTGCAAGGACATCGATATGGTGCGTGAAGAGAGGGACGTGGCTCGCAAAGAGAGGACGGAGGCAATCATCCAGAGGGACCAGCTGCTGCGAGAGTATTACCAGGCCAGACAGGTAGCTAGACAGCGGGGGACTGAGTCATTCATTTGACAGTAATCCCTTCTTCCCATCCCATGTAGTAGTTTTTCCCAGCAGCTGGCAGATTTCCATATGTAAATTTAGCTGAGAAATCAGTGTGGGTTGAATTGCGATGAAAGTGCTGTGATTTCTGTGTGAGGGAAATGTTCAGCAGTTACAGTATAAAGGTTTTCATGTTTGGTTTAGTTTCTGTAGAATCATTCGGAGGACAGTAACGGTGGATTGGTTTGGAAGTGAGCAATTTGTCCTTGTCAAACCCCTGTCTAGGTGTGTCTGAGCCCCACGTTATTGGTTATGTGAAATATGAGCCACAGTAATTGCTACAGAAGTACAAACAAAGTATGTATAAGGTGATGCTTCAGGGTAAACCAAAGAAAAATAACAAAACCCTGAGCTAACTACTCTGTGGAGCGCTACCTCAACCCTACATGAAAAATAAATATTACGAAATGACATCTACTAAACCTGACGCGTTGAACTAAACCAGTCTCTCCATCCATCAGTCCATTTTCTACCACTTATCGGGGATCGAGTCGTGGTGGCAGCAGGCTAAGAACTGTATTCCAGATGTCCCTGTCCTCAGCAACACTGTCCAGCTCATCCTAGGGGACACTGGGTGTTCTCATGCCAGATTAGATATCTAATCCTCAAGGTTCTCCTCCCAATTGGACTTGCCAGGAATACCTCCACCTCAACATGCATCCTTCTACAAATATAACATTCTCTCCTTTTCACGTGTCCAAACGTCTCAATCTGGCC
The DNA here is from genome assembly GCA_037951165.1 of Lophius americanus. Taxonomy (NCBI): domain Eukaryota; kingdom Metazoa; phylum Chordata; class Actinopteri; order Lophiiformes; family Lophiidae; genus Lophius; species Lophius americanus. The sequence continues at coordinate 1,265,209 of JBBDHG010000031.1, read as the reverse complement.
TCTCTCACTTTGACTCCAAAATTTTGGAGTCAAAATTTTGAACCTGTGCTGTCCCTCTGATGTGATCCTGTCCATCCTCGTTAATCCCCCCAAAATTCTTAACATCTTCAGCTCTGCCTCCTGTACCTAAACTATACAGCAGAACTGCTCTCAGTACCATTTTGTTAAACTTGCCCCTCAGTTTGCTGCAAATTTTCTGTCACAAATGACTCTCGACACTCTGCTCCATTCCCTTCATCTCTTTTCCACAATCCCCCTTTTCCTTGAACTATTGACCCCAATTACTTAAACTCCTGCACCTTCCTCAACTCCACAATTTGCATACATACCACCTGTGTCTCTTTCATTCATACACATGTATTCTGTCTTGCTGCGACTGACCTTCATTCCTCCTCTCCAGCACGTACCTACTACACTCCAATTTTCTCCACCTGCTCGCACTACACGTAACATTTCGTCCACCAGCATTATAGTCCATGCAGACTCCTGCCTGAGCTCATCTGTCAGTCTGTCCATCATAGGAAACAACAAGGGGCTCATAGCCCATCCTTGATGCAGTTTCAACCCCCCGAACCCATCACTCACTCTTACGGCACGACTCAATGCTGTCCTACTGCTCTCAATCATATCCTGTGCCCATCTAACATACTTCTGTCACTCCACACTTCCTAATGGAGTGACGGAGTATGAATCCTGAAACGATCAAAACAAAGTCCTTTATGTTATAAGAACACTCATAACTCTGGCGCTTCAGTCATTTTGCATTAAAATCTTTCTGACATATGTACCTCCATCACTGCCTTTCCTTCACCTCCACCAGAAACAAGACTCGGCCACACTGGACATGGACCGAGCCACCAAGGAGATTGACATGCTAAGGAAACAGTATGAGGCCATTTCTCAGGAGCTGAAGGAGGCCCTGCAGGAGGCAGAGGTCGCTAAGTGTCGGCGTGACTGGGCCTTCCAGGAGCGAGACAAGATTGTGGCAGAGAGGGAGAGCATACGGTGATGAGTTGTGGAGATTAGTTTTACTCATGTTTGTAGATTAAGCAAAACTAAAATTGATGTGCTTTGTGTGATTTATGTCAGCACGCTGTGTGACAACCTGAGGCGAGAGAGGGACAGAGCCGTGAGTGATCTGGCAGACGCTCTGAGGAATCTGGATGATACGAGGAAACAAAAGAACGACGCAACGCGGGAACTGAAAGAACTAAAGTGAGTCTTTCATCCATATCGTCTCGTCAGGCTTCTGTTGTCTTGTTGTGTGTTTTTAGGGTTATAAAATATTTACCAGGTTTCCTGAGTCTGCTCTGTTGGTATTGGATTGTACAAGATGTTTTCATACAAGATCTTTAGTGCCACCCAGTGGAGGAATTATGTAACTGATGGAGTCAGACCACTTATCAGGATGACTACTGAAACACCATCCAAATATCTTAGTGTAAGTTACTCACTAACAATCTTATTTTATATCAAAATTTAAAACACAATCTCAGCTTTCTAGGAAATACAATTCACAATTTTGCTTAAACCTGTTTTTTAAATCCAACTAACATTTTTTAGCAGATGAGTCAACCTCTTTCACTTTTTTAACCTCTCTTCAATCAGATCCACAGTATTCCCCTCAGGAAAAAAAAGTAATGACTTTAGTGTTCATTATTTTGCAGCGAAGAACTAAATAAAATGAAGTATCACCAAACCATAGTCCAAAGTTCTATAATTAATAACCTATTTGTTTGTTAGGTTTTTATTTCCTGACAGTTTTATTTGAATTTTCCATCAAGTATCCGAATGGTGTCACTATCTTTGACCTTTTGAGCCGAGACAAATTTTCTCAGGCAACTTTTCAGACTGCCGCCAAACTATGACATAACATAGGATAATGTTCTGATCACATGTACCGTCCTTGATTAACTTATTTGAATCAAAATGTTCCCTCATATTTAGAAAATGTAAATAAAATATAATTTGTTGCCATTTTGATGCACAAATGCATTATTTGCATTTATTGACGGAACTTATCCGTGTTAAGGAAGATTTTCTCAAAGTAATGGTTTTTTATTAATATTGAATATATACCGTTTCATCACAGATCCTTAATGATTTCTGAACTATTTTCATAATACTCTATATTTTCATAGAATTACCATCTATTGCTGTACTCACACCGAATGTCAGATCTAATGGGGTTTAATGACTTCATACAACATATTGAGATTGATGGTGCGCCTGCAAATTAAGCGGGGCATTATAAGTGAACTTTTATTCAAATTGAATACATAGAATTAGAATATAAGAGAAAAAAAGCACAACTCGTCTTCTGTCTATGATGAGTCCATCTCTCTTCTCACCGTTTTGTCGGATGCTTCCGGGTCACCCACAATGATATGCGAGTAAGGACGCGGAAAAGGAGAGTCCATTCATTCCTGCAACTTTCAAACATTTCTAGAAAAATAAATTAATATGAATAAAAACTACAATGTTTCAGCTCAAAGATATTAAAACATCACAAACAATGCAGCACATATTTTATGTTTCCTGTAGAGAAAAGATGGAGGACCAGTTAGAGAGGGAGGCGAGGTTTCATCAGCTGATGGCGCACAGTTCACACGACTCTGCCATCGACACGGACTCCATGGAGTGGGAGACGGAAGTTGTGGAAATTGAGAAGCACAGAGTAAGAGCCGCTGCTCGTCTCATTTACTTTTTGTCCTCCTAACTGTAACTAAATGGTCTTTTGTTTTGTTTTCTTTGTTCAGGATATGGATTTGAAGGCTCTTGGGTTTGATATCGCTGAAGGGGTAAATGATCCTTATTTACCAGGAGACTGTGGCATATTTGTCAGTAAGGTGGATAAAGGAAGTATCGCTGAAGGAAGATTGAGGTAAATGTCTTCCTGCTTTGGATGATGATGATGATACTAATAATAATAATAATAATGGGTAGTTCATTCACAAATGAAAATTCAAGCATTATCTATTTCAGTTACAGGTCAGGTCAAACTTGCAGGTTTTTTCTTCTATCTTTTCTCAACTTCACCAGGGACTATTCATGTCCCTTGTGTGATTGATGTTAACAAATATCTGGAAGTGGACACCGATATTTCTGCCTTACTGACGTCAAGCTATGTTTTAGAGTATCTTGGCGGCGATGAGCTTTTCTGTCACAACTTCGCAAACTTTTCTAAGGCGAATGATGAGAGTATTGCAACAGGCTACCAGCATTGAGATTTTCTTAACGGCAGATGTTTCTTCTTCAACAGTAGGATAAAGCTTTTGATGAAGAAACCACTTGTGTCTGGGTGGATTTCCAACTACTCACGACTCTACTCGTGGCTTTGCACTGACTTAAATGTAATCACACCGTTCGGTCTGAATGCAGCAATAGTTTACAACATTTCTTGATCTTCGCTTCAAAAGTTTTTAACAAATAAACTTTTTTTTTTGAAAACCAAAGAAGAAAACCAAAACCTCCAGAAGCCACAACATCTCAAAATTGATTCATGAAAATGATTTTTTTTCATTGACAATGATGTAAATATGGAGACATTATTCACTGCAGCATTTAAGCTGTGCTTTACCACCTAAATATAAAAACCGAGTTGAGCTAAAGTTGCGTCTTTAAAATGAAAATCTTAAAAAAGAATCCAAGTAAAGAATGTGATCCTTTTTTTCTGTGGAGCACTTGCATCATTCTGCTTTGTCTCTTTCTCTCTCTCTCTCTGCTCAGGGTGAATGATTGGTTGTTGAAAATAAATGATGTGGACCTGACCAATAAGGACAGGAAGCAGGTAATCAAAGCGGTGCTGAGTGGCGAGGGAGTGATCAACATGGTGGTTCGTAGGAGGAAGTCACTCGGCGGACGAATCGTTACTCCAGTCCAGTTAAGCCTGGCGGGACACAAAGGTCAGCCTCGGACACAAATAATGGAATGCTGCTACAAATTTTATTCCAGTGCTGCAACAAACGTCAGTTATTAACGTCTTTATTACTTAGATTTGACTAAAATGGTACAAGTTTTCTGTCACCTCTCAGAAAGCGGTATCGGGCTGGAGAGTGGCGTGTTTGTTGCCTCTTTGGCTCCAGGAAGTCCCGCTGCCAGAGAGGGTGTTCTTACCGTTGGAGATAGACTCTTGGCTGTGAGTACGCTGCCCCAAAATGTAACATGGCGACACATGATGATTGCTGGTCTCTGATTGTTATTGTGTGTTTATTACTGAATCATATATCTTTTGATTGTAGTCTTGTCTATTAATTTATTACCAAAATCCATTTGAATTTAAATATTTGATATGCGTTTTTAATGGCGAATATTAATGTCATTAAGTTTTACTAACTAATGACAAAGTGTATAATTAATAAGGTACATTTCTAACTGACTGACGGCATTACAAAGTTGTTTGCGACTTTTCTTTGTTTCTCTGCCTTTGATCTGTGTGGAGGTAAAAGAAGTGTTAACTCAAAAGATAAAAGTGTGTTCAAGTCTTTGACTTCATGTGTCCATCTTTCACTAGCACAGTTCATCTGGAATACAACTGATCAAACTACAACAGTGAATTTCCTCCGTCACACTTGGAAAAACCAAACCATGATCCTCCTGCTTGTGTATTTATGTTGTCTGGAGGCCTGTTGTGACTGCTGACGTTTGCTGCTTTCCTCCCCTACAGATCAATGGAATTGCACTCGACAACAAGTCACTCTCTGACTGCGAGTCTCTGCTGAGGAGCTGCTGTGATTCTCTCAACATCTCCCTCATGAAGGTGAAGACCTCAGTCCTCCACCTCAAAAAACCCCCCATATAGATCTACAGTAGTGGACCCAACCACAAAAAGGCCCATCGTTTTGAGAATTCCCTTTATTATGTCCGAACCACCAAGAGTCGGAGACTTTTATACAGAGGAAATGTTTTTTTTGTGTGTTTTTTAGCTCTCAAGCTCCAAGTGTATCTTTCTAGAATCATTTTTAAAACATTAACATTATAAACATGATGTAATTATAGGCATGAAAACTGAACCATGCAGACACGTCTGGATATGCCGTTGTTATACCAACTTGCTGCTCTCAGCCTTCCTACTGACCAGAGAGAACGTAACTGCCAACGCCGTCACCACTAAATCCTTAACAAGTGGAAAATAGTTCCCAATGTATCTCAAAAAAAAACTATCCTAGCAGTGACGGATTTATTTATTTTTATTCATCAATAGTGCACGCTATGTTAATGTCACCACGATGACATCATTTTACTCAAATCTGCCTCATGCCAAACGATCGGAGGAGCCCACCCCAGCCTACATTGGGTGAGAGGTGGGGTACACTCTGGACCAGTCACCACTTCATTACCGGGCCACTGTGTTGAGATGATAAACAACAATACAAGCTTATTTTCCCACCTACTATCAACTATCCACCTGATTTGAATGTTTCATCCCAGGCCGTATTTAGGTATCCAGTCCGTAAAGGGACCCCTCCGAGTCCCAAGATTAGTCTAGTCTTAAACCTTTGTGACGACAATTATGGGATTATGTTTTAATGATGGTTGAATGGTTGAATACAAGGATTCTGTAAGATCTTGAGCATTTTGCTCACTAAGTCCCTCATAGACTGTTGAGCAATGTCCTTTTGATGTTCTGCTTTGAGTCACTGAGGTTTTCATTTCTTATTTGAGATTAAGATATATTTAGTATTATATATTATATTTAACTCTGATCACCATAGTTCCTCCCACAGAGCTGCTCTGGCCAAAGTTTATTTGAAAGTTTGAGGGACTCCCGCCTCCAGTCCTGTGAGATCCGCAGCTGCAGGAACTCCAAGCACAGCTGCTCTCAACACAACTGCTCCACACAGACAGAAGTCTGCAGCTGTGACGACAGGGACGACGAGTGTAAAGAAACGGCTAACTCTCTGGGCAGCAGCTCTGCCTGCCACCACAAACCTTACTCCAACGGCTCCCTACACTCCCGCTCCCTCTCTTCCGCACACAGTCCCTCAGAGGCCCAATCAGATTTCTGCTACAGGAGGCAGGATTTCCAGCATCGGCCCTTTACCTTCACCCCCGTGCTGTCCGACTGCAATCCACCTCAGACAGCTGTGGAACAAGTGCAGAGCTCGCCAACGAAGCCTGGCGGAGGAACATGGCCTAAAATCATAGCTGGGGCTCCTGTTTCTGAGTTTGCTCAGCTCTCGATCTACAAGAGAGTCAAACAGAGGAAGTCCGTGTTTGACATGAATGTTTTCAGGAGGCCTGAGGTGCCCCCGAAACTGGACTACATGTCTCTGTCTCAGCTGTCTAAACACACGCCACAGGGCTCCATGTCTGAATCCACTCAGACACCTCCTACCCTGCCAGCCAGGAACAACTCGTTCAGGTTCAAACACCGCCATCAGAACAGCTCTGCTTCGGACTCCACCATCACCGCCGCCACTCCTCCGGCCTCGCCGGCCCAAGCCACAAGCCCTCAGGACCAAGGAGAGGCAGCGAGCTATTACGCAGACATTCATTCAGGAGAGACCAAGAAACCTACAGAGGAGGAGGGGCGCCGACATCGGGCAGAGGAGCGGGGTAAGAGGAGGTACAGGCCCAAATCTGCACCAGCGCTACGGCGAAATGTGACTCCATTACACATCCCTGCTCCCATGCAGGTGAGAGATGCCTTCATTTGATCTGAGTTCTTGATCCGCTGCATTTTATCAGAGGTATTATGAGCCGTTTGGTTCTTTCAGGTACAAAGTTTCTCTAATGACGAGCACTCCCCTGAACCAACGGACCTGTTACGCTTCTCTCCAATGAGATCCAATCGGTACAGCATGCAGTTTGCCCCCCCCACCTACAGCAGCATCACAGCACGTGAGTCAGTGGGGTCAAGGTTCACACCAGGAGGGAAAACAACTTTTGCCCAAAGGGGAAAACACAAGCAAATGGACAAAACGGAATCATGTCCAAAAAACATCCTCTTCAATTTGACAACACATTCACAGCATTTGGAGAAGGTGCAGCAAATACAACAGAAAACATAAACAAGCTGCAAATACCACATCACATTAAGAAAGACACACTGCAAGTACCACAACACGACACACCAGGAAAACGCCCTGTGAAAATCTGTGTTTTCCCGTGTGTCATGTTATTTGCAGCGCCTTCCCTAAATGCTGCGCATGCCATGTCAAACTGAGGAAGATGTTTTATTAATTGCTTGCGTGTTTTGTGAATTTGTGAATGTGCATTTTTTTTTTTTTTTTTTAGCATGTTTGTCCCAGCCACCGTAGAAAACAATGATTATCTGTTCATTCCGTATTTCATTATTCAAATTCAGCGGAATTCTTCCTCGTTTTATCATTTACTTAAAAGCTGATTATAATAATAATGAATCAAGTGGTCAATGTAGATCCATCTCTCTAGATATCTTATTATATCAATGTACTTTTCTCTCTCTATATCTACCTTTCTCTCTATTTCTCTTTGGCTATCCTTATTTCTCTCTCGCTCCTTCTCTTTCTACCTAGCTTTCGGTCTGTCTCCGTCTCTATTTCTCATTCTCTCTCTCCATTGCTCCATATATCCCTATTTCTCCATTCCTAGCTTTGTCTCTATCTAAATGTATTGGTTTGTTCTCCAGACCCAGCACAGCGAGGTCTGGCCCCTTGTCCTGCCGTGACAGCCGTGATGAGGAACCCGGTCTACACTGCCTGGAGTCATGAGATCCAGACTAACAACTGTCCTCCCCCTCCAGCCTCGGTCGTCCCCCAACAACCACACACAAGGTACCAACATCTGTCACTGCATAGATAACAGATCTGATTATACGTTTTATCTCTAATTGATAATGAAAGGATTCATAGTGTCGTTATTCCACATCCAACTTTTAATAAATCCTGTGATGGTCCATCCAGTGTACTAGTGTGACCCAGATCTCGCGAACAGATGGCCTGCAGCATATTATATCTGGATCTGACTTGAATAATTGACAGTCGTGGGAATTCCTGAAGCTTATTTTCTCCACTTTTAGCCCCCAGCATCAAGGTCACCTCAGTCTGGACCTCAGCCACAAACGCACTGGAGACATGACTGAGACCGGCTGCAGCCAAATGCCACACAGCACCAACTCCCTGCCCTCATGCACCAGACTTGGTAGGAGTTCTAGATTGAGTCCAGTCCTCAAAAGTTTCTCATAAATGATCGTATGCATCTGTTCCTTTGTAATCTCTTACTCTGGATGATCTGTTGACTTCACTGAGTGTTGAACACAATGATTAATGGCAATTAAAATAATCCCTGTGATTTCAGCAGGACTGCACAATTTTGTCAGTATGACCTCAATGTATTTATAAACTTTTACCAGTCATAGTTTCCTGCAACTTGGGACCAAATGACGCAAACCCTTTCTGAGCGTGCAACTGAGGACTCCCACAATCCAAACACCCAATTGAATACAGGTTAAAAGATAAATATGTGCCATCTAACCATTCCAGAAGGAATGCGTCTCTAGAAACATTTCAACTAAACATTTCTCATTTCAAATGCAACAACTTTATGACGTCTATTGCGATTGGACGGCGGCTTAAATCTCAAAGAGGGATATATTTGAAATTTGGGTAAATGAAACCCAAACAAGAACTCTTTTGATCATTCAATTTTACAAGGCTAAACAAAAATGTTTAACTTTGTTCGCCCCCCACTCCTCCACAAAATCTTTAATGGAGATTTGTTCAGTAATTCTTAAGAAATGTCCCCATTTAACCTCCCCCTCGGTTTGTCAGCAGGAGAATCAGGCTCGGACCGGATTGGACTCGATTAATATGTTGATTTATGAAGGAACATCTGGGATTCTCTCCTTTACATCGCAAGATAGAGAAACATCCTCTTTCAATGTACGGATTTTTTATGGGGTGGCTATCCTCGCAAGTGGGTGCAGATTCAAATAAAAATCCAGACTGCGTGTTTTAGACCGTGAGAGGAAGCTGGAGCATCCAGAAAGAACCCAGGCAGGCAACATGCAAACTCCGCACAGAAAGGCTAGCAAAGGTGGATTTGAACCTGTGACATACCAGAGCTACCCACTGTGCCAATGTGCTGCCTTTACACTGTTGGTTTTTTTCAGTGTAAATAGGCAAACACTGCATTGAAGCGTTTTCACTCCAACGGTATTCATCAGGTATATATGTCCAAATGGCTGATGTTGGTGTCCCTGAGAAAGACCCTGTTTTAAACTCCTCTTTGCAAATGATCATGATATCCTTTATTGAAATAATGCTCCTGTGTTTAGGCTCCTCCACTCTACAGTTTCGGACAGAGCGAATCAGGATACCGCCCACTCGTTATCCACGCGCCACGGGATCTGACAGAGGTACGGATGAGTACGGCAGCAAATTGACCTAATAACCAGCAGCTTGGTCTCAGGTCCTCTCTTCTTCTTGGCCAGGCTCCCTGTCGCATTCGGAGTGCAGCAGCCCGACGCCACCTACGTCCCCCATCAACCTGGAGACATCGTCTTTCACCAGCAGCCAATCACAGAGCTCCATCTCCATCCAGCCCAGGATATCAGTCAGCCCCTTGCCAGTGGGCGACAGGCGGAAGGATAGGTACAGTTGCCTCTCATCACCATTATGCAGCCGAGCGTTTTCCATTCCTCTGTGCTTCTGCGTGATTAAGTTTCTGTAAAGCGGTAGACAACGCTGCCAGGTTCCGCCTCATCTCTATCATGTACCTCTGCTGTTCTTCATAACCTGACGTCTGTGCTCTTTCTCTCAGATTTATCTGTATCAGACTCCCACGAGCCATTAGGTTCTGTTTAGGAAGCCCGAGGTTTGTCCAATGCTGTTCATCACACTTTCTATTGGAGGGTTAGAGCATGGAAACCACAACTTCCTGTGTGCACACTGCAGAAATGAATTAGAGGTGTACCGATGAATCAGCTTACTGGATGAATTAGATGTTTTATTGGAACTTGACTCAAATGTACAACATGTACTTCACCTCCAGTTTTATGTAGATTTTGATGAATTGCAGATTTTTTTTGTTAATGACTTTGAGTTGATTGTTCCTCTCTAGATCTTTACCAGTTTCAAATCAAAATTGTGTTTTTAAAGAACTTTACATATAAAAGTCATCATTATATCATCATTATTGTGGAAATGGTCTTTATACAATAAAGAGTATTTCCATATAGAGCCCCACCCAGCAAAGTAGGAACTATAAAAACAGAATATACAATAAGAACTATTGGCTAGTTAATCAGCCCTCTTTTTTTCTTTTCTTAATCTTCGTTTTTATGTCAGCTTTTGAAAATACATCGGTTGACCTCTAGCATACGTCAATCAGCCATAAGAGTATAACCACTGATGGGTGGATGACCTTATTTCATGAAGGGCAGCTGTGGCTCAGGCAGTACGAGCAGTCGGTCACTCATCAGAAGGTCAGTGGTTCGATCCCCTGGCGTCTTCACGTGTTGTATCCATGAGCAAGAAACTGTAGTACACAAACGCCAGCTCTGATAGAAAAGTGTAAGAACAGAAATTGTGTTCTATATATCAGGCAGGTGGTTTAACTGTTATGGCTGAACTATGTAATGTCTCAGTACCTTCTGTAAGACTGTTGGAGCACAGACACAATGACCTCCTGGGTGCACACTGCAGATATGCAGCCTTTGAAAATTCACTATCGGTGAGCGTCTGGATTTGGTTGTTTGAGAAAGCTATTGGATTTTTTTAATTTTTTTTTTTTTATAACTGCATGACTTTAGTTGGTTTCTGGAAAAACCCTTGACACACCCACATTGTTCTGACTCAAGGTTTAAGAACTAGTTCTCTGAACTTGTAGAATATGATCCAAGTGTATCACAAAAGCTTAACACTCTGCACGTGTTATAGGTTCTCTGCTTTTAAACAGTGGCCCTCATCTTCACTGAAGGACGGGGTTTACCTCCTTTGTCAATGGACCCTTTTGCTTCTGGGTTACACCAACAACTCTGTCTGCATATCATCTAGAGAGCTTCGTTATGGAGATATTTTAAGTCCATATCAGAGTCTCTATTGGAATGTAGTAATAGCTTTCTGTCATCCCATGAAGGCCATACTTGGAGGAGCCACGTAACGTCACGGTACAGAAAGGAGCAGAACCATTGGGCATCTCTATTGTGAGTGGAGAGAACGGCGGCGTGTTTGTTTCCAAAGTGACGGCAGGCAGCATCGCTCACCAGGCCCAGCTAGAGTATGGGGACCAACTCCTTGAGGTGCAGCAGCGTCACACACAAACAAAAATTCTGTTTATCATCTGGGCTGTTTCTAACAATTCTTTATTTCCAGTTTAATGGGATCAACCTCCGTAACGCCACCGAGCAGCAGGCGCGGCTGGTGATCGGGCAGCAGTGTGACACCGTAACCATCTTGGCTCAGTATAATCCTCACATGTCTCAGCTGGGCAACCATTCTCGCTCAGGGTAAGAAAGCAGACCTGTAGAGAAAAACTTGGAGCAGCTGGAAAAGTTTTAATTTTAATGCCACTTCTGTCTTTAGTTCTCAAATGGCATCCATCAGCAACCAGCCCAGTCCACAAGACAGTGGAGCCACCACGCCCGACAATCACTACACTCTGAGCGACCAAGAGGAAGGCACCATGACACCGCCGTCTAAGCGGACGACTCCTGCCACCAGCCCTCAGAACTCCTTCAGGTAAGAACGATACTAGTTTGTTTTTTTTGGCTACCACCAACAATCAAACTATTGGTGGGAATTATGGGGTTAAAATGACTGTGTGGACAAATTCAAACCTTCGCTGCTTTTTTCTTTCAGGCTTGCTGGTTCAAGCCCACTTAGGGCTGCAGAGCCTCGTCTGGTGAGGCTAAAGAGGATCCAGGTGGAGCTTGGAGTCCAGATCTGTGGAGGAAACCTCGCCGGCATCTTTGTTGAGAGTCTGGAAGATGACAGTCCTGCCAAGAGTTCAGATGGCCTCCTGCCTGGAGACCTGATCCTGGAGGTACCAGAAGCCAATTTGATTCGACTGACATGATGGTGTGCTGTGACAGCCACAGACCTCTGACCTCTGACCCCTGTCCACTGCTGACAGCTCCTACAATGGACACGTCAGCATCAGGACTTGACATGAGTCTTTATCTACTAACATCTTTAGCAACTACCTGAACATCGTTGCAGCCCAAGTACCCCCTTCATATAAAAAGTATTCCCTAATGGTGGTTTTCGACACCAGCTGTCCAAGTTGTTTATTATGCAAATTGATGTCTTGGATTGACCCTCAGTTGACCACATTGATCTGCCATGGCTGACCAATACTACATGTTTGTTTAGCTGACCTTATGACTCTGAAGTTTTAGTCATATCAATTCATTTGTGGATTTCGCAATTCCAAAGGCGATAGAAAAATATTCCTTGATTGCACCTTTAACCACACCTGGAGAAAAACCTAAGTTTGATGGAAATCCTGTCGCTTAAGCTAAAAAAGAGAACAAATGAATCTCTTTATCAGAGAAAGGAAAAACCATCAATATTTAATTGCAACAGATTTGTTTGCCTTTTGTTGTGCTAACTAAATTTTAAGTTCTCTATGTAATTAATTTTTCTATTATTTTGCTACAGGTAGTAAGTAATAAGTCAGGTTGCTTTGACCACCAAGCTCGGCGTTCTTATATGACCAGTGTTATTGGTGTTTTCACGCAGTACAACGGCGTCAGCATGAAGAACAAAACAAAAGAAGATGCTTACCTGGAGTTGCTTAAACCGGCTGAAACCATAACATTCAAGGTTCAGAACTGTGTGGACGACCTCTCTGCCATAAAGGAGTCCAGCGGTGATGGATTTTACATAAGGTACCTGAACTCATCATCAAATAATCCAGTCAGGCATGGTTCTTCAGTGATTTAGTTATTTCTTTGTATATTTTTAATAATTTAATATCTGAAGACAACGTGACGGTTGATTAGGACCAGCATGTTTTTAAACGGTAAAAAAAAAAATCTGACTTATAAAATTATTTCACAATGTAGTTTTTGAAAAATAGTTAATTTTAATGACATTAATTACAAAGGTCAAAGTATTTCATTCGTGATTCTGTCCATGTGTCTCAGAGCACTTTATGAGCGGTTGGCAGAGGTGGAGCAGGAGCTGAGCTTTAACAAAGATAACATCCTGTATGTGGAAGACACGTTACCAAATGGGAACTTCGGCTACTGGACGGCCTGGCAGCTGGACGAGAACGCACAGAAGCTGGGGAAAGGCCATATTCCCAGTAAATACATGTAAGTCCAGCCTGTAGTTTACCATTACTGTCAAAGTTGTTCTTGAAGCTGAACGGGCGAATCCATTTTTTAAACACTCTTGTGACTGTCTCCTCAAGGATGGACCAGGAGTTCTACAGGAGACACGGCTCCGCTGACATGAAAGATGAGAACGGTGCCAACAAGACTCTCTCTGCTGCCGCAAGGAGATCCTTCTTCCGCCGGAGGCTGAGGCACAAACGCAGCGGATCCAAGGAAGGGAAGGAGGTGATGGCTCTGGACTCCATTAGCACAGATTCGTTGCCCCTCACAGAAGGTGAGTAATCATCTACTGCGCAGCTTTAACGACTGATCACGTATGGAGACCGGTGGATTCTGAGTCCGTTGCTTTCTAAATTCTGAGCGTTAGTCGAAGGCATAAGTATTTTTAAGTTCTTTTTAAATAAAAAAAAAAAATTTTGTACATCCGTTAGTGTCACAAAGTCCCTTTTTATTGAATGAAACCCTGATACGCATTTTTATCCGCACCTGCTCCCAAATCTTTCACTTAGGCCCAATTTTTTCACTTAAATGGAAAACGCGTTCTGAAGGATACTAGGCTAAAATGTTTGACATGGCTGGAATAGTTTGGCGTCATGGATGCCATTCACAAGCATTCTGTCAATGTTTCCTTTTTAATCTTGGAATTTTTTGTGAGAATCCATTGAGCAGTTAATCCTTGAGATGAGAATGCTGGGAGAAAAAAAAAACTGTTTTGCAATAACTGTAGCTCAGTGAGGATCCACTCCAAACTGTCTTGTTCCCTCTCATGTTTTCAAACCTCCCAAGTTTCATGGAAATCCATTATGCTTCAATGCATAATAGATGGAAATGGTGGCGAAAGGCCTCCTTGAATGTTTATTCCTTCATGTGAATCAGATCTAAAATTGGAATCAACCCAGTTCCATGCCTTCACATAACTGACAAAGTCAAATTTTTAAAGTGTATATTTATTTAAAAAAAAAGACCCTGTTAATCTGAATTCTTACCTCCCTCATGCCCAACTATCATATGTTTCATAAAAACCATTCATAGTTTTGTGTAATCCAAATAACAAACTAGGATTATGCTGTTGTCTCCAACAGCAAGGGTATATCCCCAAAAAGTCCCCAATCCCCGTTGTTGTACAAGGATCCCCTTGATTGAACTCTTCACATTTTAATGACTTGACTCACTAATATTTAATATGCACTAATAAGGGAAAAGAGATGAATTATAGTTAAGTTGACTCATATGGAACAAATTTGGACTAAATTGGACCAACGATTGGAGGTGGAAACTTTTGGCAATAAAGTTCCCCCTATTAATTGAGAAATACAACCACTTTCTCCCAAAAACAATGTAGCTCTTCCTCGCACTAAGGTCTATGTAGGGATAAAATAAAGAATTATCCACGAAAGACATTTAGAGTTATCGGGTAAACACGAAGAATGTGTGGCGGACGTGGTTGCGGACGATGAGTCCATAATGTGCCCGACCTCTCAGGGATATAATAAACAAATATAAAATGCAATCACTACAAAACACTTTAATATTTTAATGTCACTAACTGGTGCATTACTCTACTGGATCTATGCAGTCCTCTTTGTCTCTGAGGAGCTTCACCATCCATAATCAGTTTGTAACCAGAAATAAATGTTCTGTATCGTCAGATTATTTAAATTAAATTGTCAGGTTTTGAAGTATAGGGTCCAAAGTAGTAGGGTGTATTGGAATCATAGTGACTCAACAGAACTTTTGCAACGACCCATAAACTCATAACTGGTCATTAAGGAGCAGCTGTTTTGATGCAGTCTCATATGCCATTTTATTCTGCAACCTGCTCAGATGGAATGAGCGTCATGTACCAGCGGGTTCAAAGGGTGAAGTGCTCCTTCCCCAGACCGGTGCTGGTTATGGGTCCCTTGGTGGAGGCCATTAAGGACATGCTAGTGAAGGAGAGTCCAGCCAAGTTCTGTCGCTGTCTACCTGGTGAGCCACATCACCTCTGTTTAGCAGTTAATTAATACCTGAAGGAGCGAGGCTTCACAACTCTGTCAAAGGATTAAAGATTGTGAGATTAATCTGGATTAATTCTGCCAACAGAGATTATGAAGGCATCTCAGCAGGCGATAGAGCGGGGAGTGAAGGATTGCGTGTTCATCGACTACAAACGGAGGAGTGGCCATTTTGATGTGACGACTGTGGCGTCGATTAAAGAGATCACAGAGAAGGTAAACTCATTTTACGGCGGACTGCAGCGCTGATAGAAATCTTGTGTGGGTATCCAGGTGTAATATGTTTGACAATTGCAAATGGTGGTGATCTGAAATGAAGCTTTAAAGGAAATGTTTAAAACAAACTGTCATCTTCACAATCACTCCGTATGAAACCAAACATTCTCTTGCTATGTTCCCTCACAGGACTCCCACTGTTTACTTGACATCGCCCCTTACGCCATTGAACGTCTTCACAGCGTTCACATCTACCCCATCGTCATTTTCATTCGCTACAAAAATGCCAAGCAAATAAAGTGAGTATTTCAATGCCCTTTTTAAAAAAAATGTAATATGTCAATATGTTCCAGTTGCACTTTCTAAACCAACGCAGTTAGATATGTCAGGTTCAGATCCTTGAAACGACATGCAGAGGAAATTAATAATCTTAACAACTGTAGTTTTTTTTTAATTATTTTTTTTATATGAATATCATTTATTTCGGATACAAATCCATTTTTTCAAATTTATCATATCATATTATATAACCAAAATATGTATAGGCTGAAGCCCGAGGCTTACTTTTGCCTATCCTATACCGTCCTAAAAATAACCTAGAAAATCATCTAACACTAAAAGGGAAAGAATAGATAACATTATACTAAATCATACTAGATAATACATAATCTTCATCTTTTTATGAGGATATAATGTGAAGAAAATGTGAAAAATTTAAGTAATCATCTTTCAACTGCCACAGCGGGTCGTCTGTTTCCAATCATATTTATGGCCGGTACCCTGCTGGCTAACGGTACCATTGTTGGTAGTTAACTGGAACCCTAAACAATCCAGTTTGGAAGTCAGTTTAATGTTCCAGATATTGATTTGGCATAAATTCTATGCGGAATGTCCTTCCTGTCACCACCCTCCCCATTTATCTTGGATCGGCGCCGACATTAGAGGTACTGATTTGTGACCACTTTTGTGGCTGGGATAATGAAAGTAATACCAAATGTATTTATTTTTCTTTCACCAGAATTATACCAAAACTATGTGACGTCATTAAATTAGGAAGCTCCCACCAAATTTCTTCTTTGGCGTGAAACTTGGTGGGAAAATTCAGCTTGTTTTTTAGGAAATGAATCCGGTTAAAGGGGCAGTGTCCTGATTTTATGTCTACATTTGAACAGCCTGACTCAAACCCAGATGTTCCATCCCCCCAGGGATCTGTTGGTTTATTTACAGTCTCTACATTAAGCAAACTTTTCTAGAATGATCTGATCAAGTCAGATTGATCAGATCAGACTTTTTTGTTTTTGAGTGACCTTATACCCTCGGCACGTAATATTTTATAACTTTTGCAAACTGCCCTGTTTTCACCAACTCAACCGTCATTGGTTCACTTCTTTAAACCACAATGTTGCCACTCTGTAAAGTCCAGAGTTGTATCAATCAGTCATTGCATTAACGTCTGTCATCTGTGGCATATACAAATGTTGTCCAGATGGTTCACTTTTATTCATTTTTCGGTTTTTATTGCACTAATCCTATAAAGGAGCCTTTAGCACATGTGTCTGAAGGCTGTCTACTTTTCTTTAATATTACAGAACATTTTATCCTTGCATGTCTCTCCAGTTAGGAAAAAATGTTCCGGTCAGTATGACATAGTTTTGCTACAAATGTCCGATCAGTGTTGCAGCTAGTTCTCCTCCATCAAATCTAACAGGATTTATATGATTATGAAAGCAGAGAACCTCTTTGGATGTTAAAACTATGAGGAATACAGAGAACTAATTGGTTATTGGCTCAGCATCAGTCTGCTCTCTCATTGGTTTCTGTGGTTTGATAGGATCATTGTGATATTTCAAAGATGTGCATTTCATTTGCAATTGCATGGAAAGACTAAACCTGCTGAACCCTCAGCATGGTACTCCATGTACTTGCACACATAGAGATGTGCTCGGGTCAAGCGGAAAGGACACACACACACACAAACACCATCAATGGAGTGGTGCAGCAGGCGGACATGGTGGAGATTGATTCCTGCTAAGCCTCCGCTGTCATCAGCTGAGTGCCAGCTGTCGACGAGGAGTTGACGGTGGCCTGTGGTTCTGCTGCGTGGCTGAAACACTCGGCGACCCTTCCTACCGCATCCGATGAAGAAAAAAAAACAAAACACACCTCACACGGCACCGACTGCTGCAGTGACCGACAGAAGCTCAAGCTGTTCATACTTTTTTTTTTTTTATCCTCTGGGAGGCTTCTGTGTAGACCAACATGTTGACCAGGAGAGATGGGAGGGTGATTCTGTCAGGTCAAGAGCTCCCAGTGGGAACATGGTCACATGACTCTTCATGTAGATATGGAGTGAAGCAGGAGGGTTTACAGGAGAGGGATCTCAAAAGTAACGTTTTGTCCGACATGACGCAGGGTTGATGATTTGACGGCATATTTATGGTTTTACTTTAGTCTGTTTTTGGTACCATTGCATTCGTTCTGTGGAGGCTGATTTATTAATGGGAAATTATTTGACCTAAATATAATTCAAGTTAAACGTCAATTGTTTGTATGGTTACAATCATTCCCTATTAGTAATAATAATAATTACCCCAACCCAGCAGGGAATATATTGGATAAGGGAGTATCTGGTCTGCAGTGGTTGGTACCTACCAGAAGTGGTCTAAGGAAGGACCAGTGAACTGGTGAAAAGGTCGGGGCTCATTGATGCAAATGGGGTTTTGACGGTGAGCCTGTGTTTGATTCCACAGACACCCACAGTACATCAGAGTGATGCATCTGGGGCTGCGTAGCAGCAGACCGATCTTAGGGATTCAGCTGATCCCTGTTTACTTCTGAAAGCACCTACAATGGACATGTCGGCATCAGAGCTGAGCCAACTGTTGCCTTGCCTATAGATTGCCCAGATGTCAGTCCAGTCCATCGTCTGTGGGATATGCTGCACAAAAAAATCCGTTCTGTGGATGCCCCACTTCAAAAGTTTCAGGACATAGGGGATCTGCTGCTAACCCCTTTGTCCTAGATACCAAAGCCATCCTCAGAGGTCTTTGAGTCCAGGCTGTTTAGGTGTCAAATATGGGACCTATGCAATATTACTGGGTTATGGGTGCTTGGTGTAAAAATGCTTCTAAATGTAAAAAAAAACAAAAGAAAAAACCACAGGGGTAACTCGCAGGCACCGGCCGGCAGAACAATTATATCCGACATGCAAGACAGTAACTTATTTCTATAATAACTGTCCCACTGGAATGCAGCACAAACACAGATACTACAAATCCCAGGATGCACTGTGATTGCCAGTGCGTCTAGCTCTCTTCCCCTCTCCTCTGTTGCAGATTTAAACGTTTATCCAGCCAATCCAATAATCTTTAGGCTAATCCTTAGTGGAGATGCTAAGAAGCCCAGGTGGGATAATGACCGGCGTTTTTTTAATTATAAACAGAACGATTTTAGATGTCACTTGAAAAATATAATTATCTGGCCTTTGTTGATGCCTGTGAACCTTTTTATTTGCAATGCCTGTGAATAAAAGGGTTCATTGGAAATGATTCCGTGAGACACTGGTAGAGAGGGAGACGTAACAATAAAGTATGTTGATCTATTTAGAATTTTATATTTTTTAATTAAACAAAATAGGATATTATTGTAATACCTCAAGTTGAACATGGACCATTTGAATGCTGTTCGGCCCTAGATGTGGATTCAGTTTCAGATTTTGGCCCCCTCTGTGATCGAGTAGGTCACCCCTGTTTGAAACAAAGGCCAGAAGATGACTCCCAATCACATCTAGAAGTTGTCTTTTTATTTCCCTGATGTCTGCAGAGCTTTGTAAGTAGCAGTGAATACCACAGTTAAGGAGCATACAACCAGGAAGCAGAAGTTTTTGTTGAACTTTTATGGAGCGCATTAGGACCATTTAGATGCTGAAGAGGACTTAAGTGACCTGCCTGGAACATAAAATGAAAAAATAAAATCTCCAATGTTGGGAGGAGTGAGTTTTTTGTTGTTTTTTTCAGCTCAAAGAACATTGAAAAGCAGCAGGTGGGAGGGAGAGTGTCCTCAGCAGAGAGGCGAGGAGATTCAATCTCCTTGTTCTATTTAAGAGTTTGAAGCACTCAGATTTAATGATTTTTTTAGGCTGACTTGTTTGAGTCAATCTTGGTGGATTATGTGATTAAATGGAAAGATCGATGGTGTAAAAAATGGGGAAACAATTTTAACTAGAAAAGCCTTGTCAGCATTAGGCTGCCTGCTTATCTTTGTTTACTCATGCTGCCACCTTCCAAGGAAATCTGCTCGGTATTTTACCTAATTATGGACAATTTCAAGTTGTGTAAGCAGTGCAGCATTCAAGCTCACTTAAAATCTCTCTGGGGAGGGGAATGTGGAGCATTACCAGGTTGTCGCTCCGAAGCTTTCACTTTGAGGGGCGTGGTGTATCAGCTGGAGCTCCTCTGGAGACATCCCTTCCCCTACTGGAGGAGCTGTGGAAGCATACAAGACGGCCGTCACAGGACCTTGGAGTTTCACCTCAGCCTTTTGTAACCTTTTCTGCGAGTTGATAAAGTTCGGCTCTGAGCCCTTTCCTGTTTGCTATGGTGATGGACAGGCAGACGGATGAGGTCAGACAAGAGTCTCCGCGGACTGATGTTTGCGAATGACCATGTGATCTGAGTGAGAGCAAAGACCCGGTGGAATAAAACCAGGACTAAAGTGATGCAGATGGTTTTGTTATTGGTACATTCAAATCTTAACGGCCTTCCCAAAATTAATAGAAATAATTCTGGTAATTTTTTCATAATCTTACTACCAAGACAGAACTTGCCTCCAGAAAATTTTTACCGATTTTTATAATCTTTGACTCCTTCCCTGTGTGGTGTTGCCCGATATTTTGTGTGGCGGTAAATTTTAAAGGCTGTCTGTCTGTCTTTAGAGAGCAGAGGGACCCTCTCTACCTGCGGGATAAACTCTCACAGAAACATTCCAAGGAGCACTTTGAGGCGGCTCAGAAGATTGAGCAGGACTACGGCCGCTTCTTCACAGGTTTGTTGAAATAAACGTATCCATGATGTCTTGAGTATGTTGCAGAGGGAATAAATATTTCAACTGTATTTGATTATTTTATTGTGGTTCCTTACATTCCAGCTGTGATTACAGGTTGAACAGGGATCACTTGGTATGTTGGACCTCTCAGACTGGAACTGGCACTTATTTGTGATGACCTATATCAGATGGAATCTGTTTTATCACTGTTAAGATGTGTTAACTAGGCCTACGCTGTGGCCCCCGAAAAACCCAGTCCCCTGTGCCGTACAAGCAATTCCCCCGAATTGAAGTCCGGAAAAAAAAATCTTTTTCGTAAAAATACTCCCCCTACAGCGTTAAATATGAACTACACGATGTTTCCTTGCGGTGATTCACATACGCCGTCTGTCGTGGATGGAGAGGTGGCGGCGATGAAGGTTCCATGATATTCCAGACTTTTAAGATATAATTATAGAAGCACAAACCCCTCACTTCAGTCATAAAAAACATGTTTCTCAGTTTTTATGACTGAACAAGACAATCAAACAGAACTTTGTGTTTGGACACAAAACAGAAGTTGTTTTTTAGCTGATTGATACTTGTGTCTTAAAGAGCTGCAGATGGTTTTGTTATTGGTCCATCAACATTTTAACAAACTCATTGTGGGTCAGCAAGTCGTTGATCAAGCAAATTCAAATAAGTTAACTTTTTGGCTTAATACATGAAATTATTGTTTATCTACTACCTAAAACACCAGTGTGGAAGAGTATTCACCCTCTCAGCATTAAAATTGGCCCACTTCTGTGAGGTTCACTATTGTAGATACTGAGGATCTGTGGAGGTCCAGAGCCTCAGAAACTGCTTTGGAACCCTTCCCAGACTGATGGATCTCAATTACCTCCAGGAATATCTTTTGATTTGGAGCCAACGTCCCGATACTGAAGATGGTGAAAGTTGTACTTTGTGTTTACTCACTTAGTCTTTTTTAAGAAGTGGAAGAAAGTCAAACAAGCAATGATAACAAATGTAATGTTATAATTTAGCAGCTGGTCTGAGCCTCTGGTGGCGGTTTGGTTTTTCGAGGACGTGATCCAGACAATTTTTGTAATCTGGAGCAGCAGCCAGTCTGAGACACACAACTGTCCCTCTGATTAATGGCTCTGGATAAAGGGGTGATTCACAGGGAAGGGCTTCTGGAGATGAATAAATCCCACCACTGATCCTGTAACGGGAGAGGTGACCTGTGAGCTTCTTCACACTGCGAGTCGTGGCGAGGAGGACTGTAATTATCAGCGGTTATAAATTAGAGGATGTGCTGGCAGACGGCGTGAAGCGACACGGATCTCGCTGCAGCTCTTTTAAGCTCTCAACTACAGGATATGAATAATTTAGCTCTGCAGTGTTTGTCAACGTTGGATGAACATTTTACATGTGAAAAGAGCAGAAGTATTTGATGTAGACGTTTCTTTGCTAACTGTAGAAATTGAATAGGAGTGTAAGACTTAAGGTTCTTGAAATTATTTTAAGAGCTTTAACTGTTCAATGATTAAATAAAGAAATGCATTTTCTTTTTTCTCTTAAGCAGTTAATATGTCCTATTTTCAACCTTACAGTAATTAAAGTTTGTTGGTTTGGAAAATTGGTGATAATTTTATTAAATTATTAATAATTTAGAATGTTTATGTTGTAAAGGACGAGATGACAAATGACAAGGGAGAGAAGATGGATTATTATGATAAGGCGGACAATAACTGCAAGGAAGAAAGTGTAGAGAGGATACGATGTACTCGGTAAATAATCAGAAGATAATTAGGAGAAATAACCATTAGAGGCAGCCCAGCATTTTTTCTCCTCAAATATCTACCATTTCTAAAAAAATAAATGCATTTTTAAACAGCAGTTGAATCCTGATGAGATTAATCCCTGCAGCTGCGGTTCTGGATGAACCGACATAAATCTGAGTTAATGCCTCCTCTCGTCTCTCTCTCTCCCCGCTGCAGGCGTGGTCCAAGCCAACAGCCTCTCCTACATTTGCACTCAGATCATGACCATGGTGGATCAGGAGCAGAATAAGGTCCTGTGGATCCCAGATGGAGCGCCGTAGAAGCATCACACCTCTGAGGGGGTTGTGATTTTTAATTATGCAGCGATGGATTCATCAACACTGAGCACGGTGTAACGTTCCCACTACCATAGTGATGTACTGTACTACAGATAGATCTGTTTACACTAGTATTTAATACTTGAATGTTTTATTCTACCCTCTTATCCAGTAACACTCCTTCTTAAAGGAACAGTCAACCCAAAAATCATCATCTTCACACTTCTTGGTCCGGTAATATGTTTGGAGCTTCACAGCAGAGCTGCGTTTCAGAATTGTCCTAATTAACGGAATCTTTAAGTGAACCTCCGCCACAAATGTAAATAACTAATAATTAAAATCAGGCGTTGTAAAACTTATCCCCAGTTCTCAACTGTACTGATATTTTTTTACACTGCTGTCTGACCAGATAAATGCAGTACCAGGACCCTCAAACCAAAGCTTCTGAATTCAATTGAGGTCTAATGTAGAATTCAGTCTAAATGATCATCGCCCAGTTCTAACATGATCTGGTTGTCCTACATTGAGCGTGACTATAGAGTCAGACCAGGAGCGGATTCACTTTCAAGGCCGCTGGTGTCACAAACAGTTTCTCTGTAGACATTATCCACCCGTCTCCTCATAGACGTTGCATAATTTGACGTGAAGAAATTGTCAAGGTCAGTTTTATTGTGTTCCCAGTTCTCTGACCGTGAGTCGATGATGCTGTGATCGCTGAATGTGCATCATTGTATAAAGGCGTCAGCACCCACATACTTGCACGCAACCGTCTTGTTGAATAGCGTCAAAATGTTTCACAATTCTAGAAATCATTAATGATGGTGTAGGAGAGGATGTGTGTGTTAAGTAACCAGCCGCACATACAGAAACAACAATGAATTGGGTGGGGGTCGGTGAGGTCGTTAAATACATTGCAGCATGTGGACAGTGGGGTTTCTTTTCTTTTTGTTACAAACTTTTTCCTTTAACTAAAATTTGTGTCATCGATGATTTCCTATTGCTCTGCGTTGTACGTTTCATCCGTTTCTGTTAGCACTGCGTAAAACCTTTTGCTTTTTCTCACAACTTTTAACTTTGTCTCTATACATTTTGTCCTCTTGTGGTACTATTTTGTCTTGTCCAGATCCGTTACTTTTTACGAAGGCGTGCAGAAATGCGTACAAAATGCATCCATACGCATCTTTAACTTTGAGTATAAATGGGCCTTTTAAAGGCAAGTAAATCAAGTATCCGCATCTTTACATTGATCAACTCCAGAATTTGACCAAGTCCCATCCTAAGTTTAATAGTAATCCCCTAACTAGCTTAAATGTAACTGACAAAAAAAAATCCCTCTTACAAAATGTTTTTTTAAAAAGACCTGGCTCCGCCCCCTTTATCCAGATGCTCTACAAAAATTCTTTCTTGCCCAACATTTATACCAAATTTCACTGAAGTCTGGTAGTAAATGTCAGTTTTAAAATGTGTTAAAGGTACAGTGCAGCGACGGCCAGTTAGTCTTCGAGGACCTTTCTCAGATTGGGCCTCAGAGGCTACAAAGAAGATTTAATCTTGGGAAAAGGCCCTCATCTTCATTTGTTCAGGAGAATGCTGTTCGGCTGTGAAGTTCCAGAGATATTTTGTGGACTTTAGTGTGTAGATGATGGCTGAATTTAATTTAATTTCTTTGTGAACTGCTCCTTTAATCCTACTTTGCCCCATGAACACGTGGGACCACAGGAAGTCTGCATTAATGAAGACTTTATTTTTGAAGGTGAAGCCCCGCCCTTCCTTACGTATTTTCCTGCCATTTATTGAATCAAAGATGTTTGAACGTTTTTATTTCTCCTGAACGGGACGGATGATGTTTTCTAATGAATGTTCTTATTTATGGAGGACGGTCACATGATGCTGCAGTCTTCTTCTTTTTTTTTTTTTCATGTAACTCCTCATAAATAACACAGTGCCAAGCTAAAAACTGTTTAACCAGCACTCACTCTTGGTTTTTATTCGCTTCCAACCTTAATCATACAGCCGGTACTTTGGTCTCAGCGTTCTTATAAGGGATTTTTCACTCTCTGCTAAAACGCTCCGACACGTTGGATTTCTCACTAGATGTCAACATTTCAAATCTGATGAAACACTAGAATTCAGGTTTTCTCCTAATGAAGCTTAATATTTCTATAAAATATTAAACAGAGTTTTGTTAACTCATTTTACGTCTCCGTGTTTTATCTGCTTTTGCTGCATGAAAATTCTTCTTCTTTAATAATCTGCGATGATGCTCTGGATTATAATTGATAGACCACCTTTGAAGCATAATTTATATTTCAATTTAATCCAGGTGTTTAAAACAATTGTAAGAAAGGTTTTGTCTAAAACTGGTAATGATTTGTAAGAAGAGACACAAAACAGGAAGTTGGACATGAGCGTCAATGCAGCTTTTCTCCAGCAGGAGGCGCCACATATCCTGTAAGTGAGAAATGTGCCTTAATACTTTTTAACATTCATAATCAACTCAATTCTCTAAAAATAAATTTACTTTAAAAAAAATATTTGTACAAAAGATCTTTCAATATGATAGTTTTAGGAAGATTTCTACATTTTCAAGGATGTGACTTATTTATTAGGTGCTTTTAATGCAGATCTCCTGTATTAAAATATTTTCTGTACCGAGTGAAATAAAACGTTTCTATATCGTAATTACACAGTAATTGTATATTATAGTATAAAGTTATTTCATGTATCATGTAATAAATTGGAGAACAATATGATCTCTCTAGAATTTAAAAAATAAATAAATTGTATAATAAATTTACAATATTTAATACATTGTCATACATTATATCCTCCAATTCGAGGAGAAGGCAGTTTTCTCAAAGTATTCAGAGTAACCAGTAGGATGGTAAAAGCATATGCTTCTTCCCTCGTGTCAGTTTGTTTTGCCCAACCAAAACATATAATGAACAGAGAACGAATGAAACTGGTTTGCTGTTAGTGCAACCAATTTCCTTATTTCTATAGTCACTAACTATTTTTCATATATGACAAACATAAATTTATTTCTAGAATTATAAGTTAATAATAAATTAATCGTACGATTGTTACACTAAAATGGGGTCTGAAACCAATATGAGGGGGGAAATTAAATAATCCAAATAATTTCGATTTTTCTTTTCCACATGACGGTAAGAAATAAACATTTATATTTTAATTTTTGAATAGAAATTCGAAAGTATATTTTAATAACCTTTTCCAAACACCAATGGTGTGATGAGACAAGATATTTCACAATAATAACTTTATAATGTAAATAAATTATATATATATATATATTTATATATATATTTATATATATATATATATATATATATATATATATATTTATATATATATATATTTATATATATATATATTTATATATATATATATTTATATATATATATATTTATATATATATATATATATATATATTTATATTTATATATATATATATTTATATATATATATATATATATTTATATATATATATATATAATAAAGCTTCTCCACTTTTTCTCACAGTAATTGGTTTATACATATCACAGTAAATACAACAATACATCATTTTTAGTTGATTTATGTTTGATTTAATTCGGTATCAAAAAAATTGTCGACACTAATATGAGAGACCATAAGGGTTTTAAAGTATTAAAGTTTCCTCGTCATTATCATGTCAAAGTAAAAACGTCTGATGAAAAATTGATGAAGCTTCTATAAATAGCCATCCAGACATTGTGGCTCCGCCCCCTCCACCTGTAAATCGGGGTTGCATCTCCTCGCTGTTTGCTTTTGGCAGTGAGAGAAGAGCAGTGCGAGGATTACACTTATGAATCCGTTCTCAGATCAGTATTCACGTCTTTCACATCAAACGGAAGATCTCGTCGTTTAGTCGCGCGCTCCGGACGCGGGGAGCGCATGCAACAGCGCGCGCTCACAGCTGCGCCGTACAACAAGAAGGTGGAGTGGATCCATCGGTTCCTGAAGATCTGAAGGAGACTTGAGCCTCATCGATAAATATTTATTTGTCTCAATTCAATTATAATACTGGGAAACCCGCGAAGATTTTGCGCGAAGATGTGATTTTTAAGCGGAGGGATGACGACGTGAACAACTGAGATCGTTTATCAGGAGAAGTTTTGCCAATCTAGTCTGAACTTTTCCACCTGATGAGGATCCGGAGGAGCGGGGTCTAGCTGGCGTAACATGGCCGAGCCAGTGGCGCGTGAGAGGGCGCTGGCTGGAGAACCCCGAAGCGCCTGAGTCCCAGTTGGATTGTGGGTGGAGTTGGAGGCTGGCAGGTGAATCATCAGAGCCAGGATGTCGAAGAACCGGGAGAGGTTCAACCCGGATCCGTCAGTCCACATCTCCAAGATGAACGTGATCATCCCGTTTTCTCCCGATGTGCCCTGTGACAGTAACGGACAGCGGATGTGGTGGGCTTTCCTCGCCTCCTCCATGGTCACCTTCTTCGGGGGTCTCTTCATCATCCTGCTGTGGAGGACCCTCAAGTACCTGTGGACCGTCTGCTGCCACTGTAACGCCAAGAAGAAGGTGGGTCCGTCATTGCAACGAGCCCTTCACCTCAGGGAACAAAACAGGTCCAGTTAAATCCATCAAGATAGAATCCTGATTCATTAAGTAAAAGCCCACCGACACTCAGATGAATTAACTCCCGGACCCGTGTAACAGACACGCACTCTGGTGTGAGTGGGCCGCAGGGACCCTCCTTCAAATAAAGATCTACAGGGGCCAGATGACTTCTTACCTCCTACCTGCCCATACTAGAGTTTAAAGGAAGCTCAGTTTTCCTATTATTGTATCGCACTATAATGCAACATTCCAATGATAAACTAGTGAAGCAATAATGTTGCAGTGAAGGAGATTTTGAGCATTGATGCAGTATTTCTGCCACAATGTAGTATTGTTGCTGTAAAGTACTTATGTCAACTTGAAGTAGTATTGATGCTGATAAATAGTTTTGTTGCAATGAAGAAGTATTGTAAAGCAGTATTTTTAGGATTTAGCAGTATTGTATGGTGTAGCAGTATTGTATGATGTAGCAGTATTGTTTGATGTAGTAGTATTGTTTGATGTAGCAGTATTGTTTGATGTAGTAGTATTGTTTGATGTAGTAGTATTGTTAAGGTGTAGTGAAACAGTATTGATGTGGTTTTGCAGTAGTGTTGTAGTGAAGTAGTATTGTTGTGGTTTGGCAATATTGTTGCTGTGTAGCAGTTTTGTTATTGTAAAGCAGATGATGCAGCAGTACCGTATGGATTACCAGAATTGTATGATGTAGTAGTGTTTTCAAGGTGTAGAAGTATTGTTAAGGTGTAGTAGTATTGTTATGGTGTAAAAGTATTGTTCCGGTGACACAGTATTGTTGCTTTGAAGCAGTATTGTTGTTGTTTAGCAGTATTGTGTTGTTTAGCAGTATTGTATGATGTAGTCATATTTTTTTTGGTGTAGAAGTATTGTTAAGGTGTAGCAGTATTGTTAAGGTGTAGTAGTATTTTTTTGGTGTAGAAGTATTGTTATGGTGTAGAAGTATTATTATGGTGTAGAAGTATTGTTATGGTGTAGAAGTATTGTTATGGTGTAGAAGTATTGTTAAGGTGTAGCAGTATTTTTAAGGTGTAGCAGTATTGTTAAGGTGTAGTAGTATTGTTATGGTGTAGAAGTATTGTTAAGGTGTAGCAGTATTTTTAAGGTGTAGTAGTATTGTTATGGTGTAGAAGTATTGTGAAGGTGTAGTAGTATTGTTATGGTGTAGAAGTATTGTTAAGGTGTAGCAGTATTTTTAAGGTGTAGTAGTATTGTTATGGTATAGAAGTATTGTTCCAGTGACACAGTATTGTTGCTTTGAAGCAGTGTTGTTGTTGTTTAGCCGTATTGTGTGGTTTAGCAGTATTGTACAGTTTAGCAGTATTGTATGATTTAGTCATATTTTTTTTGGTGTAGAAGTATTGTTAAGGTGTAGTAGTATTTTTTTTGGTGTAGAAGTATTGTTATGGTGTAGAAGTATTGTTATGGTTTAGAAGTATTATTATGGTGTAGAAGTATTGTTATGGTGTAGAAGTATTGTTATGGTGTAGTAGTATTGTTAAGGTGTAGCAGTATTGTTAAGGTGTAGTAGTATTGTTATGGTGTAGAAGTATTGTTAAGGTGTAGCAGTATTTTTAAGGTGTAGTAGTATTGTTATGGTGTAGAAGTATTGTGAAGGTGTAGTAGTATTGTTATGGTATGGAAGTATTGTTAAGGTGGAGTAGTATTGTATGGTTTAGCAGAATTTTACGATGTAGTGAAACAGTATTTTTGTGGTTTTCAGTAGTACTGTTGCGGTGTAGTAGTATTTTTTTGGTGAAGCAGTATTGTTGTGGTTGTGTAGTATTGTATTGTTGTAGTGAAGTAATACCATTGCCATGAAATAGTGTCGTTGCTGTAAAGCAGTATTGTAACCGTAAAACAGTATTTTTGACCCACAGAGATGTTGTTGTCCTTGAAGTAGTTGAAAAGGTAGAAAAGTGAAAAAGTAAAAAATATAAACAGAATTATAGCAGCGAGCGGTAAAGGGTGTCCACTTGTCTCACTGGTTCTGTTTGTTTGGGTTCTCTTTATGATCTTATTTATTTACCTGAAAACTCTACTTCAGAACTGTAACTAAGTATTTCACACCTCATTCCCCCCCTTACTATCGAGATGAAGGTACGACTTGTTGCTGCTTCAAACGAGAGTTGGACGAAGTCCAGCGACTGTTGCCATCTCTTTATTTGAAGGTAAAAATAGCCCAAAAAGTTTTTAAAGGATTTGAATTGACTTTTGTGGAAAGGTGGGTCTTTAAGGGGGGAACATTGTTTTTCCATTCCTAATAGGCTGATGATGATGATCATGATGATGATGATAATGCAGTTTCACCTGTGTCTGACGGTCAGGCGGTTGGTTTATTTGTCTAGCAGGGTTATGCAGAAATACTGGCGGGGTTTCCACAAACACTCGGCAGGAAAATGAGGCTCTGCTCAGTAAGAATAACCCATTAAAGTCCGAGGAGGATCCGGATGGATTATGATTATGTTCCTGTTGGATTATGACTCTCCGGAGCGTTTTAGATATTTATATCCCCGAAAACTCGTTGATATCATGGAATCGTCGTCGGCGCAGGTCCTTTCTGTTAACGCGATGATTCAAAACTTCTTTTATGGGTCATTCTATAAATTTTATACGCGCATAGACCGTAGAGCGAAGAAGAACTGGGTTGATTTCGAGAAATGGCGGTTATATATTTCCAACACTAGGGGAGCTTTATCTCCAAAAGTCTTTGGGACATGATTTGACCCAAATTTGGTGAATATTAATCGTCTCAGTAGTCCTTATTTCACTCACTAGGGGGAGCTCTTTTTAACCTGTTTGTTGGACATAACTTGATATTTATTTGAGGAGTTTAATAAGGCGAATTGCTTGTACGACGCAGGTGATTGGGGGATTTTACGGGATGTACCCCTGCTGTCAGGGACGACAGCGCAAACCTAGTTTTTCTATTATCTGAGGAATATATGCATCACTGCTGATGAAGAACCCAGTAATAATCCAGATCTGCTGCTGAGGTAACAGGTGGAATGAGGATCTAGCAGCCATCAGATTAAAAACAACAAATACAACGGAGACATATTGCGAAGCCATTTCAAGGCAATAAATACAAAGACCTGCAGCATCGTCGGGCGTTGGAGGCTCGAGCTGTGCAGCACCCTGAGGAGCTCCTGTCACAGGTGTCAGTCATTCTCTCACTAGTGATGAGTAGTTCACACTCACGCCTCCGTTTAATCACACCTGAGGCACCAGTTTCTCTGCAGCTTTTACTCCTCCACCACAGTATTTCTGTTTCCTCACCTCCACACACACCCAGAAGGAGAAAGATGAACCAGGTGAGTCAGGCACCCGGAGATGGAGCGGTTCATCATCTTACCTGATGGATGCGCATTCAGCCCTCAGACAGGCGGCGGTGGCGGCGGCGGCGTGGAGGAGGAGAAATGAGAGTGGCTGATCGCAGCGTGGGTTGACCTTTGTGAGGGAAGATGTCTGGAACCTTTCCAGACTTCGGTAGACGCTGAAACTACTGATTACTTGAAATGATAATCTGTTTAACCTCCGACAATGTGGTCAGGTTTTCAAATTGTGTCCGATAGTTGTTTAGGATACGTAAAAACTACAACACGAATTAGACAATAACTATAAGAATATTTTAAATCCTTTGGGAAAAAAATGGGAATCCATCAAGGGTCACCTGACTAGGAGTTGACTGTTGTAACCAATAGACCAGCGGTCACCAGAAATCAGACAGGCACACGGCCAAAAGGAAACAATATGAGACTGATGCCACAATCCACTGTTTTGTACAAGCAATTCCCTGATTGAACAAAAAAGTAAGGTCTGAAAACTGTGTTATTAGTATAAAAAAAAGAAAAAGCTCCCCCTACTGAGTAAAATATGACCTAAACAAAGTACTTCCCTTTATTCATATGAACTGAATTAGTCCAACAGGTGAGAGATTCTGGACCATAAACTTTTGAAGATAAAGCTCCTCGTTGTGTCAGAAAATACGCAACAGACCTTTACCAAAATCAATCCAGTTCTTCATCATGGTCCATGAAATAGTTTTGGGGTTATCTTAAAAACTATTTCATGGACTGCAGACAGCGACGCAGCGGCGGTGATGACGATTCCACCGTTAGCCCCGGCTTATATCGTGGATCTATTTATAGACTGAATAATAACAACAGTTTAGACTCGTGTCATTGTAATTACCTTCAACTTGTCTCATTCTCTCCGTACTACACCTGTCCTACCCACGGGGATTGGGAAGTTCCCCTGGGAGACTGAAGCCCCATTTAGTTGTTCCGCTTGTATGACGGAAGCGGAGGTAGTCACAGAAGTGAAGCTAGACATCTGAGTAAGTGCGAAGTGTATAGATAAAATTTCCAAATCTGGTGCATAGTAATCGACTTTAGGAGATCTATCTTATCATATTTAACTTTAATATCTTATATTTAATCCAAAAAGGGGCAACCTTTTATCAAAAAAGAAATATTTAATTTGCGGTTTTCAATCACAGGTTGCAAAGGATTGGAGGTTTTTGGGGATATACCTGATGGCGTAGGACTAGTTGGAATAATGTAATCTGTCCAACACCGTAAAATGGATTAACCCTTACACAAACAGAAGAGGTGTGTTGTCAGATTTAAAGAATCGGAAACCTACTGATGTAAACGTTACGCAACGATATGAAGCCCACAGAGGTGGGAACACGTCGCTGTCGAGAAGCAGGAACCAGGAAATGGTGCAAAACAACAAATTAAAACGACTCTAGCTTGTGCACCACTCCGACTAAATGCTCAAATGAGATCTTGGCAGAAAGGAAACAGCCTCAGGGGTTGTGTGAAAGTGTCAGAACCACTACATGTGATACAGCAAGAGGAAAGTGAGCCTTTGAAATCAGTTTTTTTGGTGATTGTGGATTTAGTTTTAGAGCTGAGGAGTAGTAGGGGGTTTCCAGGGAACACTTCCTTTGATGGTTATACAAAATATGACCATCCTAAAGAGCTGTTTTCATGTAAAGGTCAAGAAGATGCAGGATTTCTACTCATACATTGAAATCCTAAATAATGGTCTCATAATTTATTTAGGCTAAACAGCATTTTTCTCTCTTTCACTTGCACCCTGCTAACACCCTTAAGTAAATTTCTGCTTTCACTTCTTTGCTGCTTGCTCACATTTCCACCTTTGTGAGCTGTGTTTGAATTGCACTTAAATTCAGGCTGTATCGATAGAGAGGAGGTCTGCCTGCGTCCGGTCTTACCGCATGTTGCCATGTTTACTGAAGGGATGGGATGCGGCGAGGCAGCAAAGGAAGGGAGGGACAATCAGCGGACGTTGAGGACTTAAACCATTGATTATTTGGTTCAGAAATCCATCTGCGAGAATCGGATCACGCCGATGTTGCTCCACAGTCCAACACTCTTTGTGTTTTTTCTCCTCATGGTGCCGAGTGGATCTGATGAGCTTCAACCTGTTGTGTCGCCTGAGTACGCCTCGCCTTCACTCTTTCCCACGCTGCCGTTTGCTCTCCCGGCATTTATTATAGCAACTTCCTGTCAGCCTTCTCCTCCTCGTCCCAGAACCAAACCCACCTCTCAGGACTCAGAACTGCAGTGTCAGGCGCTCATGGATGCTATGTGCCATGTGAATCAGTGCTTTTGTTGCTAAGCAACTAGCCAGCAAAGGATTTCATTATAGAAGTAAATCTCTCACTTTTGCAGTTGTCTAGGCCGTGAGATGTGGCAGGTTGTCGGAGGAACACCTCACCCCCCTTCCCCCCTTCCTCCCTCCTTCCAGTCTGTGCATGTCATCAGCACCCTAAACATGGAGCTCTCAGTGTGTTGTTCATAGATTGGAGCTGATAACCCCTTTCTTC
Source organism: Lophius americanus (assembly GCA_037951165.1). Classification (NCBI taxonomy): domain Eukaryota; kingdom Metazoa; phylum Chordata; class Actinopteri; order Lophiiformes; family Lophiidae; genus Lophius; species Lophius americanus. The sequence goes on along the minus strand of JBBDHG010000031.1, from coordinate 1,232,123 downwards.
CTGCTCTGGTTTGTTTTGCCCTCTTGTTTGCCCCGGTTCTGACAGCTCCATGAAACAGAGCCTCTGTCTCTGCTTCTGTGCCGTCCCAGTCCGATGCTAATCGGCAAACTCTGTTGGTACTGATGAATCATGGCTATTATCTGACTGGATGGAAGACAGCCACAGAGTTCAGTGCATGCAGGATGATGAGGACAAGGCGCTCCGGCAGATTCTTGTTTTTCAGCTTGACAATGAGCTGCTTTCATCCAACAAATGTGTTTGCCAGTGACACCACAGATCCAGCTGTGGACTTCTAGTAAGGAGATGAAAACAACGTGTTTAGTGACCGGAGTCTGGATCTAGGGATGGAAAAAGGGATGGACTGCTTTGATCCAAAGTGGTCAACATAACTCACCGCAGGATGAACCACAGGGCACTCAGAGTGCAAACCTCCTGGGCTGCTCCCATTATATCACTGAACCAGAAGGCAGCAGTCCCATCATAGTTCGACCCTCATCACGTCACGCCATGAAAACCTACACCGAGAGTCCGGAATCAAATGGGTCTTATTATGTCATGGTGCCAATGTAACAACTGCAACCAGACAGCTCTGATAACTGTAGCTCAGTCTCTGACGCCACTGGGGTGGAATTATGGTCCACTCTTCTCTATTGAACATGAAGTGATCTACTCGGGTCACACCACAGCATCGCAATGGGCTCAGATCGAGACTTTGACTACATCACTCCAGATCATCAATTTTATTCTTTCTGATCAATTCAGAGGTGGATTTACTTACCGATGATCTGACATTCTGCTCTTCACAATGTGAAGAGCAGAATTCCTGTTTCTCTATTCATATTTTCCCGACCTGGTCCTGAAAGCATCTCCATAACATTCTACTGCCACCTCCATGTTTGACCGTATGTCCAATGTTCTTCTAGTGGAATGCTGTGTTTGGTGTCCACAGGATAGAAACTGGACCTCTGTGTTCAAACAGTTCAACTTTCCACTCATCAGTCCAGAGAAGATTCTACCCGAAGCTTTGAGCGTCATCAAAGTGTGCTGGGGGGTAAATTCTGACCAGACTCAATGTTCTTCTGGGTCAGCAGTGGCTTTCTCTTCGCCGCTCTCTCATGATGATTTTTGCAGAGAGTCTTTGGAATAGTAGTGCCATGACCTCTGACCTTTATGAGTGGTCTGCAGGTCCTCAGACGTCTTCTTTTGATCTTTTTTGTCTCTTTTTTGACCCTTGGAGAAATTTTAGAAGGTTTTCCCACTTCTGTGAAGATTCACTATTTTTGAAAGTCTTCTCCTTTTGTAGTTTATGAGTCTTACTTTGGATCCTTCCTCCTCATTGTTTTTGGAATTTCTGTTGATTTTGGCATAGTGTGGTACTGGAGAGACCTGGGAGCCAACGTCCTGCTTCTGACGATGGTCTAAAGATGTGATTGAACAGGGCTTGTAGTGATCAGGTCTGGGTGGGTCCAGTCCAGCTGTAACCGGTTATTAAAGCAGTTAAGTAGTTTTATGGATCTAGTTTCGAAGCCTTGTTCTTCACAGACCAGGTTGAAATTAATACACTTCTTGGCTCAATAGTTTAATTGAGCTTTTAAACTCATATTTTGTGTTCCGGTTCTTTTAATATGTTAAATATAATTCTGATGAGCCGACGCAGTTTTGTCTTAGAGCCACAATGAAAAATAGAAGAAACCCAGGAGGGGATCTGATACTTCTGCTGTGACTCAGCAAAAGGAGGATTCAGATGGAGACCAACATTTATGGTGCTTTCAATTTCCGTGTGAAATGTTTTAATTATGAGACGTGCGCACATGATGAATCAATGGTAAGTACGATTCAGGAAGTCTGGCGGTGGGAATATTTATGCAGCCCAACAGTTTCTGAAATCAAATGTATCTGTAGCGTGTGAACGCATCACCGTTAGAAGAAGAAGCCCTTGAAGGAAGCATCATTTATTTAACATCTCATTCCCTACACGGATGTCTCTGTAAAACAGCTGAGCAGTCCTTCCTCCAGAAGAAATCACATGTTCTCCCTGGTTATGGCTCTTTAATTGTATTTTTTGATTAACTAGCTCGGCGTTAGCCGCTCACGTTGCATAATGGAAGCAACGTGCTGCAGCTTGGCCGGTAATGGCGCCATCTGGGATGTAACAGGTCTCAGATGATGCCAACGACTTGATGATCAATCAGGGCGGCAAAGGATCCACGTGAGATGAGGGAGAAAATATTTGAATAGTTATATGTACGTGAGTGCTATTGTAAGGAATGTCTCGTGCAGGTGGACTTTCCTCCGGCCACTTTTGTTCGGTCGTCGCGTAAACGTCTCGGGTATTTGGAATAGAAACAGCAGAGTCATCACTAGTGGCGACACGTGCGACTCACGTCCAGTTTTAGCCTCTGATTCTCCTCGTCCTCACATCCCAGCTGAATTTAGCAGCAGATTGAACCTCAGGCAGGACTTTTAGACTCACACTCAGTATGATGTCACATCGCGGAGCATTTAAACAGTGTGGTTTGTGGATTTTGTTTTGGAAGCTTTATCCAATCCCTTAAACCAGTTTAAGCCGATATATCCACTGTGTCCAGTTTGACAATTAGCATTTTTACTCTAACATGCTGCATTCAACGGAAGCGTTTTTCACTCACTTTGAACAAAAACAAGAAACAAACATAAATAAGGATAACAGGAAGTAGAAAGGCCAAGAAAAAAATGGTTGATATATGTAAGTCAAAAAGTATCAGACTTCAAATATGTTAAAATAAAGACCTGATATGTGATATTGTTTTGTAGATACACAACGTACTGTTCATTTATTACTAAGTTCACTTGGAAGAGTTTCTCTTAGTGTTTTTCGTAAAATAAAGCATAACAGTTACGATTGTTATTTTTTTTTAATCATAAAGCTTAATAAAAATTAAAAAATGTATTAAAAATATTGTAAATCCTAAATTTATTCTACATTTCGTTAATGTTTAGTACTTAATGTCAAAATATGAAATTTTCCAGTATATTGCCATACGAATCGCAATACGCAGCAAAATATGATGCAGAAATGCAAATTAACCCTATAATGTCCTTACCAAGAAAAAAAAACATGGCAAAATCATCTTTTTCCATATTATTTTCTCTGGGCCATTTATTAATTTAATATCTTAGACACTCTAATTTACTATAAGAATATAAAATAATTTGGTCAAGCATTTTTTAAACAGTTTAAGAAATCAGACTTATACTAAATAAACTTGTATTATATATTGATATCTGATATTCTATCATGAAACTTTGTATTTCATGGAATATAATCCTTTTAATAACCCTTCATTAGAACTTTTGTGGTGGTATCGAGTGACATAATTCTGTTCAGTAAGACCTCACAGGCTTCACTATGCCAAAAAAAGGATATTTTAAAGTCTCTACTACCAAAATGCAAAATGTGTTACTTTCAATCAGTTTCTGATTTGGGACACAACTGTTCTTCAGTTTTGGGGGTTGCTATTATGATTTAGGGCCACGCTGTCATCTCCGACAGCAAGTGTGTATATTTCCCGAAAAGCTCCCTATCCCTTGCATTGTACAAATAATTCCCCAAATTGAACTCCTGAAATATCAAGCCATGTCAGAAAGACATTTTTTTTTTGTTTTTTGTAAAACAAATGTCCCTCTAGTGAGTAAAATATGAACTATTACGTTAAATATGAAATATCTGAGATGGATCTCCTTGAGTCGATTCATATGAACCAAATTTCTATAAAATCCTACCAACAGCTGTGAAAATATGGCCTGAAAACATTTCCTCACACTGAGGCCTATTTCAATAAAAAATTTGAAAATGATCCATGAAATTGATTTTGAGTTATTTCGTTATGACATGATTAATCTGCAGCGGCGGTAGCCAACACCCAAGTGATGTCGAATCTCTAATATCCCCAACTTTTAGGGGATATAGTGAATTATTTCATTCATTCTGCCATTGACTGTTCAGAGGGACTCGATCCAGAAACAGCCACGCGGTCATCCATCAGCTGTGGTGAACAGATATTCAAGGATGCTTCTCCTGATTTATTATTATTTGATTCCTATCATTATTTGATTCCTATTCCTGTATTTATTATTATTTGAACTCATATTAACATAATTCATTGGTAGGAATGTTGTCTTCAGCCACAGGTTCTACTTCCGTTGATGTCTTTGAGTAATGATGGTGGTGGGGGGGTGAGAGTAGGCTGGTGATCAATGGCCTCTGGTGTCAGGAAGATTTAGGCGAGTCTAAATCTGGAAGCCCTTACTATTGATCACGGTGACACAGACACTGCTGCAATTAATACTATTCTGGTCTATGTTGCTAAAAAATTTCTTTTTTTCCCTTTCTTTAAGATTAAGACGAATGGAATACGTCTCTGTAATCTGCTTGACCTCACTGACGAAACGTTTTTCATGCACAAAGAGATTTAAATGTCACAAAGTCTTCATACTCACCCTTAAGGTGAACTTCCTGCAGGTGACCTTCAGATGAAATCACCCAGCTGGACCTTTTTTTCTTCAAAAATAATTGGAAAGAAACATGTCGGGAGTTATTCATCTTTAAGCGTCGCCTTTACTGGCTTAAAAGCTTGTGGGTGCTAAAGCGATGCGTGACAGCGGGGTGCCAATTAAGACTATTTATTGGTTCTCTCTACCCTAAAGACTCCCGCCCTCGCCGCGTCACATAAATACCCCCAGTGTTTCCTACAGCTGAGCTGAGGATGGAGGCAAGGACTCTAGAATCACCGCAACTCAGCTGAGAGGTTTCACCTGTGTCGCTTCGGTTTGTTATTTAGCAGGATTACGAAACATGAAGTTGGATTTTTGGAAAACATTGTAGAAGGATAAGGCCTTGGTTAGAAATGAACCCATTAAAGGTGTAGTCCGTAGAGTTCGATATTTAAGTAAATGGGATACAATATTCCTAACTTTTTTTTTCTTCTTTTTTTTTTTTACAAGGTTAGCTTTTAATTAGAGGTGCACTGATAGCAATTTTTCTCGGCATTTCATCGATTAACAGATTTTAATAAAATCAGACTGGACTTGTTTCCTTTAAAGCTTAAAAATCATAATGACTAATGTATTTTTAAATTCTCTTATTTTGAAGGATTACAGTGGAAGTGACGAGGCTTGTCGGCCTTGTGTAATCTGCATGTATTCTGACCTGGAATTAACTTACCCCCCCTTCCTCCCCGCCGTGTGTTCCTGAACACAATTGTATTACATTTTAAAGTGAAAATAAAACTTTCATTTTATGTCACATGTTGGCCCTGGGACTTCAGGGCTGGCTCGGAGCTCCAGCTAGCTTTGGTCGCTCTGGTTGGTTGTAAATTTCCGACATTAGGGGCAGCGTTATTTACAAAAGTTTTTGTAAATAATTTCTCAACTATTGGTCTGATTTAATCCAAACCTGGTGCATACGACTGACCCATGAGAACTATCTTGTATATATTGCGTTTTACTTTAATAATTCAAAATGTACTCTTTGGGGTACTTTTGAAGAAAAACACAACTTCCTAATCCTTGGTCTGATTTAGTCCAAAATTTGGTGCTTGTGACTTGACGCAAAGAGATCTATCTCGTAAATATCATGATTTTCTCTAGTAGTTCATATTTTACTCACTAGAGGAGCTTTTATTTTTTTAATAGAAAATACTGTTTCCTGTTGGACCGAATTCAAAAACCCTTTTGTGGATCATTTTCAAACCTTATACTCCACACATCACAGTGCGAGGAAGAACTGAACTTTGGGAAAGGTGGATTTTATATTTCTGACACTAGAGTTTTATCTCCAAAAGTTGTCGCATCATTTTTCAACCAGTGATCCAGTGAAGAGATTTGGTACATATGAATGGACTCATGTCTATCTATCATGTATATATCATGTTTTAGGTTCATAACATTTCATTTGAGAAGTTCAATCAGGGGAATTGCTCGCACAATGAGGGCATTGGCCAGTTTTCAGACGTATACCCTTGCTGTCGGGGTCCACGGCGCAGGCCTGGTTTTGTGAACGTAATTCAGGCGAGGCTAAAATAACCACTGAGCAGCTACCCACCGGGATAAATCTTTCTTTTTTGGGTTGAACTGTTCCTTTGACCAGGCTGTAAACCTGTTTCCTGTTTCCCCTCTCTGATTCATCCACCTTGATCTCTTAAGGGGATTGAAAAGATTAACCACCGTCTCCAGTCTGATAAGGTCTTTCTTTCAGAATGCATGATGTAACCTGGCGTGTCAGAGAGTAAAATAACTGCAGATCTAACACCCCGCTTATCATGAGTCAGAACTGGTGAAATTCATGAATGACTAATGGAAACGCGACCTGCCTCAAGGTTCTGAATCCAAGTTTTCTGCATCTGGTTCCTGCGTTAGTGTCTGAGTGAATCCGACATGTTGTAGAGTTTTATCAGGTTAGTGGTGCCGGCTCTGGTCCGGCTGCAGGGACGATAATATTGTCTGCTTGTCTCTGATTAATGGCTCCCTGCATCATTTATTTCTCTGTGCAGCAAGCCGTTTAGTGAAAATAATGGAAATGTTCACAACGGGTGGCGTGTGGGGGTGGGAATTATTATGGAATAGCTGCCTCGAATCATTTTTAGGTTAAAAGATGTCAAAGAAAAGTTATTTCATGCGAGAAACGCCTCGTAGAATGAATGTTTTATCAAAGTTTTGTGGGAAAAATGTATCGTTGGCTATAAATATTTTGACCTGTTTCTCATCATATAATGGTCAGATAAATCTGACAAGAAATAAGTAATTTAAGAATAAAATGATTAAAATGTTGTTTTTATATCGACTAAATTGTTGGAAATCTTAGAAATAACAATACAATGTCCAGTCTTTTAGTAGTAGACCAAGTAAAACATCCATGTTTTCTTGAAATCCTGAGCCGTTAGAAACCTAAACCCTCTTCATCATCTGTCCAGTTAAAAGTATCTGTTTTGATGCAAACATCAGCATCTCTTTGTTTATTCAGGGCACTTTAAGAGAGGATATCTGTGTGCGTCAGCGTGTTCTTATCCTGTGGTAATGATGTGAAGTTATACCCCCGACTGCTGGCCTGGCATACATACTCCTGAGTTTTCAGTTATTGTTGGGGATCCGTGTGTATGAGGATTGTTTTCAAAATGTTGTCGTGTGAACGGGAATCTTTTTGTAAACCGCCGTAAGAAACAGTATAATGTGACTAAATTTCATTAAAAACTGATACAAATATTTCACACATGACTGAATTCTACAATTTTAGTTCTTGGACATTTAGTATAGTTGGATCAAATTAATCTTATTTTAGAAACATCAGGCTCAGCTTCACAAGGTGAGTGCCTCCCCTTTCTGTCAGAATCGTAATATACAATATTGTGACGCCAAAGTTTAGAGCGTTTCACAAATGGTAAATTTGTATGAACTTATTGGGCTTTAATTATCTGCTTATCTGCATGATTATTTATGTTTTGTGCCAAATCTGGTCAGAACCATTCTAAAAATACGCATGCAGTTTGATCATGCAGGCTATTATGTTTTATTTGGAGCGAACACCTACTTCACATCAAAGAGGGTTTAGTGGTTTATGTTTCTTCACCCATAGGCTGCCAAGACCCTAGAGAGTCCCAAGAACCAAACACAGAGCGTTTATGTAGTCCATAAATACTGGCTTAGCACCTGCTGGTGGGCCCAAAAGACAATGAATGTTGGGTCGCAGTGGTTGCTGATGTGTTTGGGCAATGATCATGCAGCAGGACCCCCACCAGTGCAAAGGGCCCCCTTATATCAGTCCAACAGAAGCCAGATATCCAAGCCCGCCCCCCAAAGCCACAAGTTCATCCTGTAAACAGATCTCATAGGTCCAGGGGGACCCAATTACAACGAACAGGCCCAGATCCCAGGAAGCTCCCCGACCAGCACCATCGGAGCGCCAGGGCCTGTGTTTCATTTGACCACGTTTACAAAGTCCCAGATTAGATGTGTATTCTACAGAATCTCCAAGTGAAAAGCCCGCTAGTTGTGTATCAGAATTAGTGAAATAAAAACAAATTTGAGGGCAGGTTAGGATGGTGGGCTTCCGAGAGGGCCTCGGCACACCACTGCCCCGAAATCTGCCCCGCAGCAACCCCAGCCCCCCAAACTCTCTTGTGAGACAAATTGTGCGACTAGCTGTCCCATTTCTAGTGTATGTTTGTGTGCTAAGCTAGTGAAGTGCATTAAGACGGCTATGCTTGTAGTGCCCGGCAACCCATGGCGAGGGCCAAAGGGCAGCCATATCCTTCACCCCACATAACCCCCCAGATATTACAGTGTAAGTCCGAATTTACATAAATTCCAAAAATGGATTCGTTCCAGAATTGCAAAAGTTCTGTTAAATGTCGTCAAAATTCTAAAAAAAAAATCCAGATGTCTCTTACTGTCTTCCTCATCTTCTTCTTTTGACTGTTTCCTTTCGGGAGTCGCCACAGCGGATCAACTGTTTCCAAATTACTTTTATATTTGTGCAGAAATTACTTTTATACGTTGCAGGCTGGACGTCATATTCCTATTTCGGAGAAATGGCTGTTTTTCTGCAACCATGATTGTTAATATTTGTCACAAGGAAGGAGGTTATGTTTTCATTCCTGTGCGTTTTTCTGTATTTGTTTGTTTTTTGTTTGTGAGCAACATTACTGAAGAACTAAAGGGCAGATTTGTATGAAATTTTACCCACGGGTAGGTTTTGGCATATCCCATGGGTAAATTTTGGTGACGTTATGTGTTTGGCAGCATTTGAAATAAAATAAAATAAAGTAACAGTTTGGAGTAGTGAAGTTACAATGTGGCAATTGCTTCCTTCGTTCCTTTGATGTTCCCCGGCGGGTTGAGCTGGGGGTTTAGTGGACTGAACAGAGATGCTGAAGTGGTAGGCGCAGGAGACGAGTGCCTACAAACAATTTGATGGATACTGAGAGAGTTATTTGGAATTGTGGGTAGATTTAGAGGCTGGCAATAACTCTGATTGCTGACTGTAATGAAGAAACCTGCATGAATATTTTCTAAACCCAGGGTAATGCTGTGCCTTGGCGGAGGTATGCGCCCTCTTGAGTGCTTTATTTAATTCCCTCTGTGATTGATTGAGTCTGATCAATTTAATGTATTCGTGTAAGTATCCCCAGACTGATTCTATACAAACTTGTAAAGGAACCACACTGTTGCATTAAATGACGCCTCACCTTCTCTCCATTACAAAGAAAAGGTAGTTTATTTAAAGTTGATCACGAGCACACTGCCCTGCTGCCTAAAATACTACTGCATGAAATCTGCAGCTAAATATAGTCAGCAAAGACCTCGTTCAGCCCTGAATGACTGACATGACTAAGATAATTACTGACTCCTTAAATGTTTCGTGTAGCTTTACGTCTTTAGCTGAAGGACTGATGCATGAACTCGTGCACTGCTTTTTGTTTTCATTGAATAATCTCCCTTCAGCTTGATTCAAGCTATATTTCCGCCGCCAAGCAGCTGCCCTTTTTGTCTAATCACAACTATGGACGCCTTGCTTGCAGGCCGCGGAGCGCCCCATTATTTCAGTGGGGCTGCACCCACTCCAGCTTTAAAAAGATTGATGCTGGAGTGGAGGCGCAGCACATGTTGCATGGCTGCATGCCAGAAGTTCTTTGAAGCGGATGCCTGATCGCACGGACACAACGGGCAATTCTGTGGCATGGCGTTCTTCACACCGCGGCAGAGGAGGCCGGCGTAGTCTTGCGCGTGTGGTGTTAATGGAAAGCATGTAAACAGAGAGCGGTTATTTTACCCCCCTGTAGGTCTGCAGGCACCACCAGTGAATCACACACAAGGAGAAGAGCTGCAGGAGAGAGTGATGTGTGACACCGCTGAGGTGGAGTAGGAGTGGGATGGAGTGGTGTTCATCAGGGGGCACGGCGAACTTCTGACTCCGGTCTTGATTTGCTGCTCTGTTAACCGTGTCAGTACCTGCGGACAGACAGACAGACAGACAGACAGGCAGGCAGCCCTCTCGGTGGAGCAGAAACACCAGGAGCTCGATGGCTGCCATGGATACACTCCTGGATTCTCACTGCTGCTCTCACTCTCGTCTGTTTGCCGTAGCATGCTGGCGTGAGTGTGCGTGGGTTTATTCTAGAGGCCTTCAACATGGTCATAACATAAAACGAGGCATCTATGGTTTTTGAAGTGGCGATTTCAGGGGTTTCGCAGTTTGGCTGCTTTGAGATCAAGCAATATTTTTTTCACAATAAATGGAATGGCAGTCCGACAGCCTCATGTTTGGATTGCCTGATCCATGGCCCACACTTCCAATAAATCCTGCGGAAAATCGGTTCTCTATTTTTTTTTAAAAAGTAAAAAAATACCTATAACAATTTTGTGAGAAAAATTTTCTCACAATGTTAAGGAAATCATAGGGAATTCCTTGATCTGCTCCTAGATCTTTACCCCAAAGGTTACCCCAAATATCCATCCAGTTTTCACATAATCCTATTAACATATCTACTTAAGAGAAATTTTCATAAACGGGGCCTTTTTCCACATTTTCTCGCAATACTATTTGAAGTTTAAGAAAAAAAATCTTGTGTGTGGAGGGGTTGGATTGGGGACAGGAGAATTCAAACAGTCTGGCTAGATTGTTCTTAGAAACTCTATCTTCCGTCATTCTAGTTAACATGTTGTAGTTTGTTTGTGGAGAAATAAAAAGAACACTTACCCTAGATTAAATCAATAAATCCAAATATTAGGTTGCAGAAAGTCCTTTGAGCACCGATGGACTGATAATTTGAATAGAATAGAATCAATCTTTATTGGGTGGAAATTTGTCTTGGGCTCACCAATCACATGAACCAACACACCAGTTAATTACCGTACAATTTAAAAATAATTTAAGGTAACCTTTAAAAATCCTTAGGGAGGCATTCAGGTCACTGAATTATGAAGAGGATCCATATTAAGGGAGGGTCAAAAACTAGTAATTACAACAATGTGATTCCAAATTCTAGGTGTAGGTTTTCTCGGTCATGCTGTTTCAGCCTACTGTCGTCTGGTTAAGTTTACACGGCTACCAACTAAAGTTAGGGGAAGTCATGTGATCGATGCCCACTGTTTTCGTTTGGATTTTTGAGCCAGTTGAGTCAGAAAGTTTGAGCAGGTTTGAATGACATTTTGTGGAAAGAAGATCGGATCGTGAAGCTTATTGACAAGATGTTATACGTATTGTATTGTTTTTTTCTTTCACAAATCCTACGTTGGTAATGACATAACCCGGCCTACTTTGTGTTTGTGGAATCCCCATAATAAGATTCATTAAATAATTTGCTGAAGGTCAGCGCTCACCGAGTGACTGCTAGTAATTAATATCCGGGTCGGAGATCAATTCTGACGCAGCTCTATAAAAAGATTGCAAATTAATCATAAATTTAGCGACTTCATCTTCAAACACAACTTCCAGTTCAAGCCCCTCCCATTCAGAGTATATACAGAAACATAGATTGCTCATTACTTGGTTGTATTATGAAGTATTACATTTTTTTGAATACTGTGAAACTCGTCAAAAGACTGACTTTTCACCATATCACCTTATCCATCTCTCTCCAGGAAGTCCACAGGGTCATCACGGGTGACGGCATCAAGCGCACCGACAAGGATGATCCAGTAGCCAGCGAGGTGGGCTGGATGACCTCGGTCAAAGACTGGGCCGGAGTCATGATATCGGCTCAGACACTGACAGGAAGAGTCCTGGTGAGTTCATCCTTCATGTAATCTGTGATTGACGTCTGCAGCTGATGTAGCCTAAGTGCAGCCGACCGTCGCGTCAGACATGAGTGAGGTGGAGCGTGACCGCCAATCATGATCACCGCCTAACTTCCACTGACAGCCAGACGCTCAGGTTGAACTCCCTCATCGGATCTGTCTGCATTGGGGCATTATGAATATATATTTGTTATAGGTAAGCCGGAAAGCTTGCTGAGGTGGAGCAAACAACAAATCCAACATGCTTGAATTTATCTGGACACATAAATAAACCGTTTGAGATGCATACACCGGCAGATGCATCAAAACAAAACCAGGGCAACAAATAGGAAAGATTGAACGTGTATTTAGGTCATAATGCTTCCTCACAGAAGAGACAGACCGATCTATCGGGAATGGAAGAGACAGGAAGGTACAGTTCACAAGTTTGATTGAGTTAATGCCATGTGAAGAAACATATATTACAAGTGTATTTTCCCCAAATAAAACACAGAATTCTACGTTTCGTGATGACTATAGTCTCTGAATGATTCCAACATTCATGGCGAGTCTCTACAAAACTTTGGAGGGACCCTTTAGCTGCCATGACTTTGCTGCTAACATGATCCATAGCCAGACACAAGCTTTTTCTTCCTGAGGAATCTTAGGCCATTCCTCATGTCCAAAAGCCTCCATTTCTGGAATAATCACGGATTTATGTGCTGAAACTGTTTGCAATTTAAAACAGTGTTGACTATCTTGTTACACCTTATATTATATTTTCCTGCTGGGATGGGACATAGGTTTTAGCCGACCCAGCATATGTGTCCAATCGCTAGATAAGGGTGAAAACACTCTGTGAAGGTAGTTCCCTGTTGAGCTCTTTCACAGGTGAAGGCTCCATCTATTTTTAAACGCTTATAGTTTTGCATCCGTGATGTATTCCGAACATAAAATCCATCTTACCTTCTACAAGTCTCCCCTCAAGGCAGGTTTCAATTGCCCGAGGTAGCAAAGCAGCCCGTGCTCCACAGAACAGCGTCATAAAGCTTCTGTGGCTTGACTCTAAGCTAATAGAGGGACTTTTCTCTCATGATTTTGAGAGGTGTAAGTGTAAGTATTCGTGTCCAGTTTTGTAAATGTAGGTCTTAACGGAGGAGAGTCTGGGTTGAAGTAAAACTCTGAATGTTGTTACAGTGTTTACAGAGCTCCGAAGAGTAATTATTCATGAGCTTGAATCATTTTGAGACTTTCTTCATCAGTAAAGCCGCATTAAGGGTAATTTCTTTCAGAAAAAAAGAAATCCCTTGTACAGGGCTGCGTAATTAATAGTAAAAAGATCGCAATCTCATTTCTGAAGTACAACAATTCTGCAGCATCAGAATCCATAACGTAAGCTGCAGCAAAACTCACTATCTTAGTTTTAGCTTATGTTACAATGAGCTCTGGTGATGATGTTGATGCTGATGTTTATCTTGGCTGTTCTGTCCTTTAGAGTTGGTGTGGACGCAAGTTCCGCTAAGATATTTGCTAACTTAGCTTATGCACTAAAGAAGTCTATAGCTTGCCAGGATTAGTTGTAACATAACGCTAACTAGGAGTTCTCCTTACTACGGTTTCAGGGACATAGAGACTGGAGATCAGACCAGATAGCATAGGCAGAAACAGTATTTTTAGTTTCTTATTACTCCTTAACTCCTTTTTCAACTACCTTCACTGACATATTTACTCTTTCCACCACTTTATCTCCGTTGTTTCACTAAGGCTACTCATCCCTCTCCTACCTTCATAGAGGAGAACCAGCAGAGCTGGCAGGAGTCAACGTTGTAGTTTTCATAAGCATCCATCTGGGTTACGGATTGACTTCTGAATTTATTATCTCCAGTAAGATCTCCAGTAAGCTATTTAAGCTGATTTCAGATTTTATCGATAAAGCTAATATTGAATAAATTCCCTTCCAAATGTTTTGCAGCAGTAGCTGATATGTGTGTCTGGTAGTGCAGAGGAAGGACTGAAGAATGATGAATGAAATGGCATAAGTGGGTCTACTATGCCAAGTTTGCCGCAGTGCTCGGAGCCGATCCTGCTTTCACCCGCCCCTCTAAATGCGGAGCAGCATCACTATTTGGCCCAAAGTGAGCGTGGAGGTTGTTAATCATCAAATGGGGGTGGGCCGTCACATTCAGATATTAGCATCATCTGGATCAGTACTGAGCTCTCAGAAAAGTCTTGCAACAAACTCTTGTTTTGCTGATTTCAATCATGGCTTACATTTGTGGTCGGTTGGAGACAATGGTCCGTATGGAGGCGATTAATATCAGGAATGAAATGAGTTGGGCTAAAAACAGAACATCTTCTCCACTTTCCTCCAAATGTCACATGAGGCTCTGATGAGTCAGGATGAACTCGTCCCCACGGTGTCTTGTACCGGAGACGACAGGGACGCTTAACGGCGACAGTGACATATTGCTAAGAGAGGCGTGACATCACCTCGACTGCCACAAACGTTCCTCATCAACTAGGGTGTGTGTGCGTGTGTGTGTGTGTGTGTGTGTGTTTGTGTGTGTGTGAGTGAGAGTGTTTTGTGGCTAGAGTGCCCTGTCTCAGTGATGACTTTACACACAAACTGTTTAGCCCGTCTGTAACCATGGCAACTGCAGCTTACCTAAACAGGGCAGATGTGTGTTTTCTGTGTCAGCCTGTTTGGTATGGCAGTGGCGCTGGGGTGAGGGAAGGGAGGCGTGGGGGGATTTAAAACCTTATTTCCAGGCCATCTGAGAGAGCATGCAATGGATTAAATGAAGGCGGGGTGTGTTTTATTTCATGCATCTATCTGTGTGCAAGTGTGTGTGTGTGTGTGTGTGTGTGTGTGTGTAGATGCTCCCACATTTTCACCCACGCCGTCTTTGTTGTTGCTTTCTTTAAAAAAGAAAGCTCTTGCAAGCGGCCTTGAAATATTATGAAACGGCGTTCTACTCTGGGCTTTTATTTCTACCCGTCTGATTCATTAGTGGAGCCCTGCCTAGGCCGATCGATTGGTTTTTAACACTCGAGGTGTGTGAATCCGAGTGAAATCCTTCCCACTCTAATTAATTTGGCAAATTAAACCTGCAGAAGGAGGACATGTAGATATAGGGATTTCTACTTATATTAAACCTTTAGAGAATTTGATTTCATACTCTTGTTCTGTCCATCCTTTTATCTTCCGTGAAGGTTCTGGGTTCAAATCCATCTCTGTTCTTGGGGTCTTTCAGTTGGATGCTTGCATGTTCTCCCCATAGTTCCTGGCAGTCTGGCATAACTTCACAGCTTAGTCACAGGTGAAAGCTAAAGATGGTCATCGACGCTGCTTATTGACCCATGAACTAATCACTATGGAGACGTGTTGATGGAGACGCCAAGAGTTTGTCCCAAATAATAAAGAAATGACATGAAAAGATTTTACAAACCCATCGACTAAACGCTGTTTTCCCTGTACGCAAGGTTATGACCCTGAAAAGCCCCCAATCCCCTGCATTATACAAGCCATTCCCCTGATTGAAACCCTCAAGTAAATATTATGTCTCGAAAAAATCTTTAAAATGTATTAATAAAATAATGTGTTTTTTGTAAAGTAGCTGACCTTCATGAGTAAAATATAAACTATTAGAGTAAAATATGATATATACAAGACAGATCTCCTTGAGTGGATTCACATGCAGCAAATTCAGACTAAACCGGATCAGTGATAGGTGGAACAATAACAAAGAAGTGATGCTTGTTCAAGCATGACTTTGCCATGTTTTTCTTTGTTGATATACACCTGCAGAGGGTTTCTTCTTTGCTTCTTGAGCCAAGTAAAATTGCTGCATGACACATTTCACACATGATACCCGCCGAGCTGTTTGCCTCTGACTGTGGATGTTGAGTGATGAACAGGTGGAGGCTGCCGCTGCAGCCGAGGCCTGACGCTCATTTGGCCTTGTGTTTAAGAGGTCTGTAAACGATCAAGCTTGCCTCTGACTATTTCATTAGTGGGGAGGACGTTTCCCGATGACCTTTAAGTCTGCTGGAGATCCGTGCGGCTCCTCCTGCATTCAGATACAACAGAAAAGGAGAGGTGTTGTGTCTCTGGTCACATAAGGACACGTTCACCCTCAGACTGGGGACCCGCACAAATCCATCTGTCAGTTTATGCATTTTTGCCTCCACCCGTGTCCCTCCTCGTAAGCCGTGTTTGCAGATACAGCACCACCCTGTCTATTCATTAAAAGTGTCATCACTCTATCGTTCACTCAATCAAAACAAACACACCCCTTCATGGGCGCTGAACAGGTGGCTGTAGCCTTTATCTGAGCCAAGGCTCCCCTGTACTGTCATCTATTTCCTCTCCTATTCCCACAGGGATTTAATTATCAAAAAGTGTGGCATTGGGTGTGGGTAACGGAGCAGGTCAGGGCTGGGCTGAGGGAGAACTTTTCCTAAATGATGACACCATGCTGAGTGACATTTAGCTCCCCAATGCTCGGTTCCAGACGTCTGCGGGGGTCTGGGATGTCACCAAGCTATTATTCAGGCCAGAGAAAGTTTCTCTATTAATGGGAGCCTGGACCTGCCCGCTGGCTCGGTTCCCTCTGCAGCATTCGGACCTTAACCTCAGTAGAAGTCAGAGGTTGAACAGCGGCCTTGTTGAAGTCAGACTTGGATGTATTGTGTCTGATTTTGTTTTTTTTCAAAGATTTGGAAGCAAAAAACTAAAGATAAAACCTCTTTAAATATTTTCCTCATGGTTCGACGGGTCTTTCCCCTCAACAAACAGTTCCAATTTACCATCTAGTCCAAGGTTGTCAAACTCGATTACAGAAGGGGCCAAAGTTAAAAACTGAGTCCGCATCCAGGACTGAACAGCAATCAACTTTGCCATGTTTAATACGAGGTACTATGACGATTTAACCTTACTTTAAGTACTCATTTTATAGAATTCTGAACAAATTATTGGAATAGAAAATAGTCAAATTACAGATAAAATTCATAATAGATCAACATAATTAATTTTCATGTCTCCCTCTGTATCAGGAGTGTTTCACAGAATGAAGACTTTTTTTTAAATATATTTTAAATAACCCCTGGTAAATGGCCGGTTGATGATTTAATCTTTTTTCTGCCACAATTAAACCCTAAACACTAAAAACTAAAAACAGTAAGATGCAAGAATAGTGTCCAATAGTCTGCATTTCACATTACATGTATGCAACTTCATGTTTTCTCGTTTTTGACGCAACAGCACCGACACGAGTCGAACAGCTGGAGGACTTGATTGCACTCTACAGCCAATTAAAACGTGCGTCATATCTACTAATAAGTGTATGCAACTTACTTATATGTTTAGTGTTTACCGTTTAAAATGTGATTCTCATCCATATCCCCTCCGGGGCTCCGTACCGTCTCTTCTGGACTCACTGACTGGAAGAACTGTGATGTCTGATAACGGAGTCGTGTTTATGCTGTGAAACAGTAAAGCCAGTTATTATAAGAACTAAATATTGTCCCATGGACCGGGTAACATTTTCTTGGAGCCGCAATCTGGCCTTTAGTTTGACAGGACTGATCTAGTCCATCCAACTCTTCGAAGTACAGTTTCCTGTAATGAGCTGCTTTTGCGTCGGAAAGACGGGAGCATCTGTAAGGTCTTTAGAGAGGTTGGGTGTTGCAGTGAACTTTCGTAATTCGATACATATATAATAATGCAATATAAAAATAATTATATATTGCAATATCTTCTGGTGTGTCGTGATACATACTGCAAAATTCCAATTGTGACTTTGCATGCACACAAAAAAGTAGGAAAGGTATCAAGTAAGCAGAATTTATTAATATTTTGCTACGATTTATGATTAAATTATAAAACACTGATAACATGGTTGATTTTTATGTTGATATATGTTGATGATAAATACTGTAAGAAAAACTCAAAATTTGCATTACAAGTAAATTAATTGTACGTTGTGGATATATACTCAAAAATAAGGCATGAAAAATGGTTCATTTTAAACGTTTGGGTTCAGACTCATGATCATTTTTATCTTTGTCTCTTCATTCAGACGTTAGTAGTGTTACTTCAGAGAACTGTTTTCTGTTTGGCGTTATATAGTTGTGGTCCAGACACTGATGAGATTTCTTAATTCGGCTGGGACAACATAAGTCCGACAATGTTTAATTATAATCCTTCATATTTAATCATTCACTCCCTCCTTTACTTTAACTCTCTTTGGATTAGAAATGACGATGATTTTCAGGCGACTTCGTGAACTTCTTTGACCAAAATGTTGGTAGGAATTATTCACAATTTGGTGCATATTTATCGACTCGAAGAGATGTGTCTTGTGTATATCATATTTTACTCTAATACTTCATATTTTACTCACTTTGTGAGGGCTTTTAGAAGAAAACAATGTTTTTTTGACATAACTTCACATTTCATTTGAGGAGTTCGACCATTGGGACTCCTTGTAAAACGCAAGGGATTGGGGGCCATTTGGGTGAAATATAACATCTGTTCGAAGGAGATATATTAACTTTGGCCTCTTATCCTGTTCAGAGGGGCTGGATCTTATGGAATAAGATCAAATTTTATTCATACAGCAATAATTCACAACATATGTTGTCTCAAGGTGCTTTGCAAAAAAGAGGCGCCCTAGCCCAAACTGTTGTAATATCCTGTTCTAATATCTAATATCCAACAGGCTGAAACTTCAAGCAGATCCAAGACTCAGGGTGGACACAGCTACTGCAATGACCGGTCGGGTTTGAAGTTAGAGAGAGGGAGAGAGAGACAGACAGGGGGGGGCAAGGGAGTGCGAGAGAGAGGGAGTGGAAGTGTGAATTTTTATCCCAACTTAAATTGGGCGAGGGGCGGGTTGCATCCTAGATAGTTCATCACAGGGTCAACACTTAGAGGTAAACGACCGCTCACTCTCTCCTTCAGCCCTTAGGGCGATCTGGAGTAATCAGTTCAACTGCATTACTTGATTTTGGACTGTGGGAGGAAGCTGGAGTGCCACGAGGGTGCCCGTCCAAACCAAGGGGGACCAGGTGGACTTGAACCCGCAAATTTCCTACCGGGAGGAACCTCGAGTGAAGAAGACAGACTCTGACTGTCAGCCCTCTTCATTTAAAAGTGTCAAACGTGCTGCAGAAGGATTCGTTCTTTACAAATAGAGACGTTCAACCATTTCTTGAATAATATTTTATGTCACAGTGTCGATGGCAGAAGAGGAAAAACATCATCACAGATTTCAGACACTAGGAAGGGTCAGCGAAGCACCCGGTGTCAAAGGTGTCTGTCGTCTCATCACCACCAGCTGCCCAACAACAAACGCTGCTGATGCCGGGTCATCCTGGATTACCGGATCATCCTGTGGTGGAATGAAGGAGTCGTTTTCTGTCTGAATCTGATGTCGCAGCAGAGAGAGAGAGGAGCTCTGAAGGAAATTATCTGAGGGCGTTTTCATCTACTCTCCTCCTCCTCCTCCTCCTCCTCCTCCTCCTCCTCCTCCTCCTCCTCTGAGATGCTTTGAGAGCAATGGTACAAAAACATGGAAAAGCTTTTTGCCTGATGAGAGTGAAAAAAACGTCTTTGTGGGGAGCGCAGCAGCATTTGGGAGTGATGGAGGAACCTGTCCTTCTCAGTGCTGATTTATAAAGACGGACACGGATCAGCTCGCGGCGACCGTTTACGCCCTTTTCCTGGCATTCCCAGTTGGCTCGGATTAGAAGCCGGTGTTGTTATTTGTAACAGATATTCCCCCACTATGCCAGTGGCATTGTGGCACAGTCGGGACGCTGTGGCCTCCCAAGGGTATCGAGTTTGACTTTCACCGCAGAACAAAGTGCAGCAGAGTGATCAACGCCTCTCTGCCCGCCTCCAAGTCTTACGCTATTTTCGGGTGACAGCAGCTGCCAGGCCTATTTTGTCTGAGCCTTCCAGAGGGAAACAATGCCATTTGAGAGCAAAGCTGTTTCTGTCATCTCTAGACAACAAGCTTGCCAATATCTTCAAACCTTATCTTCAAGAAATAAGTGAAAAAAGTCTGCAAATGTAACGAGAATGTGTTAACTGGAAAATCCCCCGCCACAAAGTGAAGAAGGGTAAACCGGAAGTTGTTACGACCTTTTTCTTTTTTCAGCAAAAGCTGTTGTTCAAAAAGCAGTCATAGCAGGAAGGGGTGTCATTCGGTATTTTGGAAAATTGACATTTTTATTATTGTATTTTCCCACATAGTGCAGCACAAACCGACTGACCTATAACCAACCAACCAAAAAAACGTCCGATGACCCAACCAACTAAAAAACCAACCCACCAAAAAACCATTCAACCAACCAACCAACCAACCACAAAAACATCAAATAAAAAAACTATTCAACCAACCAAAAAAAATCCATCAAATCAAAGAAACTTCCCACCAACCAAAAAAAAAGCCTCCAATGAAAAAACCATCAAACCAACAAAAAAAAGAAAAAAATCCAACCAAAGAAACCTGGTAGCTCTAAATTGCCCACATGTATGAATGTGAGTGTTAAAGGTGGTTTGTCTGTGTTTTTGGAGTCCTGTGATGATTGTTGTCCGGTGTGTACCCTACGTCTCTCCCAATGTGGGCTGGGATAGGCTCCAACCCTTCCATGAGTCCTGTATAGGAATAGCGTTACAGAAAATGAATGAATGAATGACTGATTATCCACCAATGGTTACAGGTTATTTTATTGACACTCTAGGTCTCATCTGTCCATAGATACTAAGGTTAGGCAAGTACACCTGATAGTTCTTGAGCTATTTCAGTTTTATCTTGGGGATTTAATGGAATGGTTGGTACCACTTTACAATAAAATTCCCCTTATTAAGAATTTATAAATGGCTTCTACGTAGTTTACTAAATTAGTTAGTTAAAACTTTACATATAATGGACAAACTCTTATAACTCCTTATATATTAAGAGTATTAGAGACCTGATTCTTGCCAAATAGTGAGCACACTTATCCGTACTACTAACTTGATATTGCCAAATTCTGTTCCAAATTGAAATTGAGAGCTATGTTACAAACTGGAAATAAACGTTAACTAATGACTTATAAAGTGTTAACAAGCTAATTCTAAACCACTTATAAATCCTTTAAAAAGGTACCGTTAATGTAAAGCGGTACTTAAGGGTTTAAAATACATGTGTAAAACTATAAGTAGATAAAGTTTAAAGCCAACAGTTGCAGTGTGACTAACGCCATGAAGAATCATTGCTCCACTTTAGTCGGTGACGCACACAAAAGCAGAGGGAAGGATAGGGGGTCCATTACTTTTTCACAGCACTTTATCACATGAGTACTACATGCCCTCTGAGTTGCGTACAGAAAAGTCCATGCTGCTTTGATACCTTTATTTAAGATCGTGTTGATCCGCTAGCTGAACGCTATTCCTTATCTCTCTGCACCCGCGGGGCCAAATTGTTGCTGCGGTCACAGCATTAGTAATGAACATCGTCGAGAATCAGGTGCGATAATTACCGTCCCACAAGGAGCAGAGGGAAAACTTTTCCATTTCTGAAGTTATCTGTTTTTCAGCCGCATTTTCAGCCGGATCACATTTGGCCAATCGGCCCAGTATTAGTGGAGTGACTTCTCATTCAGAGCGGAGGCACTGAAGAATGGAAGGTGTGATAACATTCCTCCCTATCCCCTAAAATCCAATTCGTGAGCAGTATTGTGTGGGTTACTTCTCAACCAAGGCTAATTTTGCTCTCCAGATCGGCTGCACAATAAGCCGGCAATCAAGGCTGCATAACAGTCCTTAAAACTCTCTTTCCTCTCATAGGAAGGTCAATTTTTTCAGCGGCCAAGTTTAATTTAGGGGGATCTGTTTAATTAATATACACGATCACTCAGAGGATATTGGTACGAGTTTGAAAAGTTAACCAAAAATTTAAATAAAAAAATGAATAAATACAGAAATAAGCGAAATCCAACCTCATATTTATATTGTCAGACAGCGAGAGGGCGGGGGTGAGACACATCCATCCCGGTAAGCTCCTTAAGTCTCGCTCTGAGAGTGTTTGGGCTGCTTCCAGGACGACTTAAATCAGGGCTTAGCCACTGAGGTCTTGAGGTCTTGCACAGCATGTTTCAATTGTGGGCATTTTAATGGCTGACTAATGGCGCCGACTCGTGCACAATAAGTCCCAGGTTAAAGGAAGAGCAGAAAATGTTGTTTGGATGAGAGAGAGAGAGAGAGAGAGCGAGGAGCATGGAGGCGTTGTTCTCACAGCTGAGTGAGGGTGGCGTGGGTCAGATCTCTGACTGCATACTGTGACCGATGTCAAAACAAACAGGGGGTCAGGTTTCAGGGTAGTTACAGTGCAACCTACACAACATGAAACATAAACTGAGCACTCGGGAAGAGCAGCCAAGAGTTTAAGGGGGGGATTCAGTTTCTGTGCCCTTTACAAATGAAACCTGCATTATTGTCAGGTTGTTTTTGACAGGAAGTCAAAGATCAGAATATTCTTCAACACATTTTGAAAAATGAAATGATAACTTCAGGGAACATTTTTGCACATATTAAAGAGAATAATAAATTATTTTTACATGAAAGCATGAAAGC
This sequence comes from Lophius americanus, assembly GCA_037951165.1. Taxonomy (NCBI): domain Eukaryota; kingdom Metazoa; phylum Chordata; class Actinopteri; order Lophiiformes; family Lophiidae; genus Lophius; species Lophius americanus. The sequence continues at coordinate 1,209,748 of JBBDHG010000031.1, read as the reverse complement.
TTTCCTTTATTGTACTATCATCGGCCCTTTGTCCTGCCGTCTTAGTTGCCCACCAACATATGAACAATGCTGTCTAAAGACTTTAAAATGATCCAAGTATCTTTATGTCCCGTCATAACTTCCACAAGTTCAACTCTGCCACCTCAAGCTCTGCCTCCTGTCTTTTGGCCAGCGTCACCGTCTCCCTACCGTCTTGGAAACCTTCCCTTCACTCCTGCTGCCACTGTACTGTCACAGATAACTCCTGACACACTTCTCCACCATAGTACTTAGACCCCTGCATCTTTTCCCCCTCTGTTCCCCTGGAGGGAAAACCCTGTGGGAAACCCTGAAGTGACTATTTTGAAATATTAGGTCATTATTTTATGAAGGCTCCTCAATATTTTGAGATACTGCTTCATTTGGGGTATAAATATATTATTTTGAAAAAAACATTTTTATAATTTTCGTGATATCACCTCATCGCTTTTAGAAACCCATGACAAAAATCTGTTATATTTAATCACATCGGTGGAGATTTTGCTTTCATGAGCGAGACTTTTTTTTCTACTTTTCTCCTGCCGTTCTCGTCACCTCTAGAACAAAAAACAGCCTTGTTTTGTCATCACAGCGTGAACGCTCCGTTTCTTCCGTTGTGAACCTTCTCCTTGCAGCCTGTCTTCTCCTTGCAGCCTGTCTTCTCCTTCTACCCCCCACCGGTTTAAACATCTTTCTCCTTATTTTCTGACTCGGGGCGTAAACCTGCAGGAGCCTGTTTCTCCACGCTGCTTGTTTTGAAGTTGACTGGGCGGCACAAATTACAACGTGGCGTGTTGACGTCGGGCCGCAGAGTGAATCAGGATGTGTGATCAGCTGAAGAGACCCTGCAGGCTCGTCCCCAGGCAAAACTTTATCCTCGTAAGACCTCTGCTAAACAACAACACTTTCCTCAGCGTGGTGTTCAGGGACATCACTGATATTCCTCCGTCTTTGTTTTTCCACCACAATATTTGATTCATTCTCTGTATTGCAGGTCATGTTGGACATTCAGAGGAGGTATAAGAGAGTTGTACGAAGCTGTCGGATAAAGTATATTTCTGAAGCATGGTTTTCATCGCCCTGGAGTGTTTGCTAATAATTATATCATTTACAGATTATCTTATTCCCTCAACATCTCTCTGATGGAATAGGATTGAGCTCACCGCAAATAACACCGCACTAAATATAAGTCAGCACTCTAAGAATGTAAACCTTCTGCTGAGGCCCCCGTTATGTCAACGAACTACAAACTAATAGTCCCAGGATGGTTTGACCCTCATCGTTATCTGCTCCTATTGTTGTCATTATCTCTGCCAAGGAGGTCAGGATTACAGGAAACTCTTTATAGATTTTTATGCAATAAGAGAGAAAGAGCCTGTTAAAGGTTCAGTGTTCAACATTTAATGGCATCCATTGGTTATGTTCCAGTTTGCAACATTTAATGCACCTCAGCTCACCCCTCCCTATCCAAGAATCTAGAGTAGCCTAGATTCTTAGATTCAAGTGTCTACAGTAAGATTATTGACTATAAGTTCATCAGGAGATAAAGTTCCTTCAGATTGATATGTTTATAAATTGTATTCATTTTTTTATTCTGTGAACCTATAGATCAAAGCTTACGTGTAAAATAACAAATATTATCTATTGTTCTGCATTGTGATAGCTTTTTATTGATTACAGCTAGACAGACAGACAGACAGACAGACAGACAGTCAGATAGAGACCCCAAGGGGAAATTAAGTTGTAGGAGAAATTATGATATAATGTACAAATTTACCAAAATAAAATAAACATACATACCCGTGATAACAAATGTGATGGACATATATATATACAAATATATTCATAAATGCCTATAAACACATATATAAATGCAGACATTTTACCTGAGGGGGATCAGTAAAGTCCTACCTATCCCTCTGCCTGTCTATATGTCTGTCTGTCTATTTATATACGTACATACATATGTAAATACATGTTAAAAAGTGAAAAAAGAATACACACATATGCAGATATTGTAAATTAAGGTATGAACTGCGACATAGTAATGGGAAGGAGTTGAATTCACAAGAACAGAATACAAGTTAAAATAGGGCGGTCAAATAATGTTAATAATGTTTATACTCAATGACAATGAGTGCGGAACCAGCAAGGCCAGTAGGTCCCAGGCCCCGCCTACTTTTGAACATAATACATGTAAATATAATTTAACTCTGTAGCAATATGTTTTACACGCACTCTATCCCTCGTCCTCAGAAGGCTATCAAGTCTAAACTATAAAGGCTACAAGGTCACATGATCACATCATGGTCTGACCTTCTGTGGGATCAAACAATATTGGCCAGCCGTCATTCCCCGCTCTCTTTAATTTGCCGTGGACTCATTGGGCCCATAACCCAATTACCCGTTGTCCTTCCGTAAACCACTCTGGAAAGTCCTAAACTCTGCTGACCGAGAACACCCAGCAGAACCGGCAGTTCTGGAGATGCTCTGGAACCAGTCATCTGGCCACATCATTTGTTCCTGTGGGCGACTCCAGGGAGCATCATCATAGTTTTGAGATCATTGAAGGGGGTTCTGTGTAGGTTAAGAGGGTATTTTTGACCCCGAGAAAAAATAAATCAAAGATTAAAATTTATAATAATTTAAAAAATAGTTCAAATAAAAACGTTTACGGCAGAGACATTTTCATTTTCCATACAGCCTCTGTTTGTAATGTTGGACTCCCCCGCTGACGTCAGCGCCGGCGTCTTTTCTATATCCTGTCCTCAGTCCCTGTGCAGCTGAATGTGGCAATGTTGCGATAGCAAGCGCTCCAGGTGATCTCTGAGGCTCCGAGCAGGAGTGAAAACTTCTAATGAGCTGGCAGGAACCATCTTAATGATCAAAAACAGTTTTGAAGGTGTTCACAGTGGAAATATTGTTTACACCAGCTTGATTCATTAAATAAAGAGACATTAATAATCAGCCTTTACACCAAGAAAGTTGCATATTTGCTTGTTCGCTCTTTTTGTTTGAATGCAAGTTCGTCTGAACTTCATCCGACGTTCCCCATTTCAACAACACTGACGTAAACAATATGAATAAATGTGATTAATGGTGTTCTTTCAACATTATTGAACTTATTTCTCAAGTTGCAATGGTAGTTTGTAGATTTTTCATTTTTCTACCCTCTGTAGATATAAAGACCTTTCTCTTTTTCTAAACTAATATAAAAGCAGCTATTCTTATTTTCAGCTGATTATGATATTCCGTAGTTCTTGTTTGCGTCTCCTGAGTATTTTCTCTTCAGACCGACTTCGGCCTTCTAATTTACCAGGTTAACCTTTTGGATTGAATGCTATCTATCCAGTTGATCTATAAATAAATCAAATCAGAGGGTAACAGTGTTATCGCTGTAGGTCAGAGGTTTTTATTAGTAAAGGTCCCTCAAATGTCAGACCTTCATTTCCAGTTTTAGGTTAGTATACGCTGTATACATCGTGGTGTTCATCGCTTCCTGTCTGTCGTGCTAACGTGTCTGCAGCCGGATGAAGGGGATGATGTTATTACTGAAGAGCAGTTCTATCCCTTCGGATCTGCTGGTAATGCTGGTGCTGATTCCTAATGATGTGGAACCAGCTGCATCCGGCTCCACGGAAAGACAAAGGAATAATCTGCTTTTATTGACCTGATGGGGGGAGAAATCCCTCAAACCAACCGAAGGGTTTTACTCCGGAGGATGAAAGTAGCCCACAGAAAAGCACAGCTACCGCTGATGTAGTCATCCCGGGTGAATGAGCCAGCACTAACCTGAAAATAACATTCAGTGAGGTATCCCAGGGATTTCCAGCCTTTAGACTCCATTCATACTGATTGTGGTAATTTAATATCTGCCCATATAATCGAATTATCTACAGGGTTCTCAAATGACTCCGCCTGACTCATCCAGTCTTTGAGTTTTTTTAGAGTAGGTTTTACGATCTACAGACAATTCCCAGTGATCAAGAATGAGCGTCCATAGATCAGCTTCAGCCATAACATTATAGCCTTAGGTAAAGTCAGATTGATGCTGCCTCCGCACGGAACGGAAACTCGCGCAAATGGGGGGATTATTTGCGTTCCTCGCGTGAATTATTCAAACACGCAAATATACATCCTCCTATTGCAGGAACAGCACATATAACTGTGTTTCCACCTTTTCAGTCATAAACTATGACGCATATAAACATCGTTACTACTTTGTGTTTATGAAGTCACAGCTACAGAATACCAAAACGTGTCTGAGATCACAACAATCTTATCCGGACGCAGTCTCAGACAGCCCCCGTTAGCTTCCCCCACTAGTCTAGGATCCTAAAGGACGTAGAAAGTGGGTGTTGAAGCACCTTTCCTAAGCAATCAACTTTTTCTTATCATGGCCGACATGTAATTTCGCTCAATCAGGAATTCATCAGCAAACTTTATCCATAGTTTAATGGATTCCTCTACGAAGGTGAAGCCTGAAAAGTGTGATGTTGACTTTCAGGAGGTGTTACGTTACTGTTACTGGACTTAATCCATGTGATAATCCACCGGGAGCTGGAGTTTGTTCCTTAAAGAAAAGAATAGCAAAATGAGGTGTAAAGTAATGTCATTATTTTCCGCACGCATGATCTTTAATTCCAACTACTCACAAAAATCTAACCTTTAACTCAAGTAACATGATGAAAAGAAACGTTACATTCTTAACATAACACAAAGCCCGTTGAGGTGGTTTGGGAATCTGGTCTGGACGCCTCCTATTTTCCATGATCCTCAAACTGTGACCCAGTACACTCTGCAGGGATTATATATCTCATCTAGCCTGGGAATGATTCGTGATCCCCCAGTATGAGCTGGGCAACGTTCCTGAGGAGAGGAATATCTGGAATACCCTGCTTATCCAGCTACCAGGGTGACCTGACCCTGGATAAGAGTAAGAGAATAGATAGATGGACAAAACACGACAGGAAAACATTACAGTAAACGTGACTCCTTTACACGAATATATTTAATCTGATGGATTAATCTTTTTTCACTGTGTCTTTATGTTTATTCTCAATGACAACAGTCAGTTTGTTCTCTTATGTCCTTGATAAACCGGTCCAGAGAGTGATGAAAGGACTCTGAAAGGGTCACTGATCCCGCAGTTTGCCGACTGTTCAGCAGCGTCCTTCAGCTTCGTCTCCGTTGTGAATCACGAGATCGGACAAACAACGCAGGCATGATCAGTTTGACACAAGATGAGCACATTTCTAACCACACATTGTTATATAATATTTATCATCCTACTGCTGCTGTCGTCAGTAACGACAGCCAATTACGCAATCCCATTGTTAACGTTTCCGATGATGAGTAATCTTTCTGCCAAACTGAGATTCAGGTTTTCAAGTAGAGGTGATGAATTGAATGAAGGCAGCCCACTCAGGCCTCCATTTCCCTTCAGTCTTTTTTTAAAGCTGTCTTTTAAATCTGCTTAAGATTCATGCCACAAAATATGGTAAAAAAATATGGCCAATATTTCTTCTGATCACTGTGAGGAAGGGCTCGCCATTGCTAGGAAATGCATCAAAGCCAAGCTAACTTAAACCTGCAATAATTGATTATTTGACAACTTTGGAGCAGCTGAAAACGCAATATTTACATTATATCAATAAGTTCTCAATAAAGACTAACCAGTTGAGGCGGTTCAGGTTTGTTGGGAAGCCTTCAGCGTATTTGTCTTTAGAAAATCCTGCTGCCGTAGCGACCTGATCCGGGATCATAAGCATAAAAGCAACTTTCTACCAGCTTTCATACATTACCTTACTCCTAGTAAGACTGTGGCTGTAACTGTTGCTCCATAGCATTAAATTCTGTTTCCTGGGCAGAACGTGAATGGTCCATTTTTGGTGGAAAAAGAGTCAAGTAACGCAACAAAGGCATAATTGGGGGTTCTGTGTTATTTGGTCCCTGAAGGCCCAGTTATGCCCAAAGATAAAGCCCTATAAGGACTTAGTTTCCCGATGTGTTCGAGGAGGTTTCGGCGAGCTTATAAATGAGGATGAGAAAAATTAAATGGAGAAGTACCACCAGAAAATGTCGCGCTCAGTTTCCCCGTAAGTCAAGCATGAAACGACCAAATGTCTACGGACACAACAAAGAAGAAAGAAGTTTCGTGAATAAGTACCAAACTCTTTCCACATTTCCAGATCTGTTTAAATGGTGATGCCAAGTTTAACATTTTCACCCTCTTTAACACTCTTATTAACAACAATATTATTGCATCCACCTCTGTGTTGCCATTTTTGTCGTAATTTGTTGTTGATATTTTTGACTGTTCACTGCCATCTTTTGGATGTACCAAAATCAACATAAAGAGTGCATGGATGCGTTTGGGCAACTGCAACATTTGGAATAAACTTTTTTTTGTACGTTAAGGGAGTATAACCGTGTCTGGTAGGTAGGAACTGAGCCAAATTGGATATCAGACTATCATATTGGATATCATATTTGTTGGCACCATTTTGCGTCATCTCTCGATCATGCAGATTTTCACACATTAATATTACATACAGAATAGGTGCAAAGACTTGAAGAGCCGCAAATCTGTTCCAAGCAACGCTAATGAAAGAGATATGTGATGGACATATATATATACAAATATATTCATAAATGCCTATAAACACATATATAAATGCAGAAATGTGACCTGAGGGGGATCAGTAAAGTCCTACCTATCCCTCTGTCTGTCTATCCCTCTGTCTGTCTATATGTCTGTCTGTCTGTCTGTCTATTTTTATACGTACATACATATGTAAATACATGTTAAAAAGTGAAAAAAGAATACACACATATGTAGATATTGTAAATAAAGGTATGAACTACGACATAGTAATGAGAAGGAGTTTAATCAACAAGAACAGAATACAAGATAAAATAGGGCCGTCTAATAATGTTAATAATGTTTATACTCATCGACAATGAGTGCGGAACCAAAATGGTTCTTCTCCCTCCTGGAACATCTTGTTCCAGGAGGGGTGTGTGTGTGGGGAAGGTGTTAAATAATAGTTAGCCAATTTGGTTGGTTGGTTGGTTTAATTTGATTTGCTTAATCAGGGGATTGGTCTCTTCGTCCGTTGTTTGGTTGTTTTTTATATCATGATCAGAGCGCCCCAAGAATTATTTGTTCCCCTTAAAAAAAAGAATAGCAAAATGAGATGTAAAGTAATGTCATTATTTTCCGCACCCATGATCTTTAATTCCAACTACTCACAAAAATCTAACCTTTAACTCAAGTAACATGATGAAAAGAAACATTACATTCTTAACATAACACAAAGCCCGTTGAGGTGGTTTTGGAATCTGGTCTGGACGCCTCCTATTTTCCATGATCCTCAAACTGTGACCCAGTACACTCTGCAGGGATTATATATCTCATCTAGCCATAGACTTCCTTTGAGATCCGGGATGGAGACTTGGTGAAAATGTCCTCCTGTCTACTTTCTGTCTCCTGCTGGTGACCTTGTAGAAAGCAAGAATCCATCAGAGGACGCTGATATGGACGGTTTCAACGTAGTTTGTTGTTAATGCAGATGAGGGTTTTGGAGCCATGCTGGGTGGCTTATTGTGACTTCATGCCAAGCATCAGGTTTGTGTCTAGAAGCACATTAGTATGCATGTTGTGTTTTTGCCTGTCGCCAACTCAGACCTCCGCAGGTCTGAGCTTAAAAGGAACGCAGCTGTCTTTTAAAGGCCCAGTCTGACTCTTCACAGATACAGCCTATATATTATTTTTTCTTTTTTATATATATTTTGCATTTGCATGTGAAAGTTAACATTTCTTAAAGATTAAAGTTTAGAGATTATTTCATATTATTTAATGCTGTGATTAAAAACAGGAGATTGATAAAATGGTGTGTGAACCAGATGTTTCACCAGTTTTGTTTTTAAGAGTTTTCCTTCAGTCACAGACACAAACAACTGTCTCTATGGATAAAATAAATGTATAAATGGAAATGTAAAACATCTAGATGTTAATCTATTTTTCAAAGCTTGTCATGTTTATCTGCAACACTCCTGGATCCCATTTATACAGATGGCATTTCACCTCTGTGGCTACCTCTGCTAATATCTCAGAGGTGGAACAACTCAGACACCCCATTATGGGCTCTGCGCTATTATAATGACCAAGAGGGCGGAATAAAGGCGCATCAGGCCCTCCTTGAAGAAAGCAGCGTGAAATAGACCAATAAAAAAATAATTACATATTTTGCACATACAACTTTGTTTTATGCTTATTCACTTATCAGTTTACATTAACTTTATTTCTTCAGTCAGCAGCTAGTATAATAACTCCAACTTTATTTATGTAGAGCAGCATATTCATAAACACAGTTCACAAAGTGATGTACATAAAATTGGCAAAAGGTGAAGTCAGAATAACATAGATTATCTCATTACCATGGCCACTGGCGGTGGTGGGATGTATATCTTGTAACATTTCTTCCCGAAGTTGATGTTGGAAAATATATTGGATTGTACTACATTTATAGCAATAATAATGATAATGCTAATGATAAATATTTATGTCGGTATAGTAAATTACATAATAAAGGCCTGCTGATGGGTTTGTTACATAGAAAAGAGTAAATAAATAACTGTTAAGCATGATGGGACTAATTCTGATTGACGATCATAGATTTATTAATATAATGGGGATTATTTATTCCAGCCATTATTGTCTTGCTCTATTTTAAAACTGTTTGTTCTCCGACAGGGTTTAAATAGACAGTTGAGAATCTCAGAGTTTACAAAGGTCATCATGAGGCCATGGTGATTTAGTCAGCAATGCTCCCTTCCTGCTAGCTGTCAATAAGGACAACAGCAGCAGCTTGAGGTCGTAGTTGAGTTGCATCACATGTCACAGAAGTCAGGTGACCAGGAGTAGGACAGTAACGACACTGTAAATATCCCTAATGTTCATTCAGCATCTGTTTGTCAGGGCTGCAGTAGATCAGGCTTAAAGCCGTGTGAAACATAAACATGGTACTTTGTTGTTGTCACCCTCAGCGAAGGATGGAGCGTCGTAAACAAAGTCTGGTTAGCGAAGACATTTATGAGGATGGAGGGGTCCCTCACAATCCAAGAATCACATTTACAGCCCCTCTGAACCAGACGGAAACCAAACAAGCAGCAAGACAAGAGTCAGTTTTAATATGAATTTCAATGTCAGGATTATTGATTATATTAAAAATATATTTATATAGCATTTAGATACCAACATATGATTCCAAAGGGCTTTGACAGACAGCAAATACAGGAAATTCATACGGTATTTTAACAGGAAGTGTATAGCCATGAGGCTAAAACAGAGATGATACATATTTGTTAGCTTTTCATCTCTGCTGTTTGCGGATGATGTGAATAAGTTTGCCTCAACCGTCTTTCATCTTCAGATCAGACTGGAACGGTTTTTGGATGGCATGAGAGTCTTCACTGCCATAATAATGGTGAATGGCCCCCTCGGGGCTGAGGATGAGTCTACATCCTCATGCAAGTATCTTGGTGTCTGGTTCTCCGGTGGCGGAGAACCAGACATATTATTATTATTATTATTAATAATAATAATAATAATAATACATTTAATTTAGAATGCACTTTACATTTGGATCAAATCTCAAAGTGCTACAAAGCAAAAGCAGATAAAAGCATCAATAAAAAATAAAATAATAACTATATAAAAGCCTGACCAAAAAGCAGCAATGTTAATTAAAGTTATAGGTTCTGCTAAGAGGAAAGTTTTAAGCCTTTTTTTAAATGTGTCAGTGATCTGTGGAGCCCTGAGATGGTCAGGGAGTGCATTCCACAGACGAGGGGCAGCAGAACAGAAGGCCCGATCACCAATGGTGCTGAGCTTAGTCCGGGGAAGGAGGAGGCGGTATGAGTGGGTAGAACGAAGGGATCGTGTCGAGGTCAGTGGGCTGAGTAGTTCTTTCAGGTAGGGGGGTGCGTTACCATGGATGCACTGGTGAGTGAGGAGAGAGATCTTATAATCAAAAAGGTAGGCGGACCGTCACCAGACTCGGTAGAATACTTGCAAATACAAATACAGAAAAACGGATACAAATACAGATATATATTCAAAAGGTTTGCCGGTGACCAACAATAAAAGGTATACTTGTCGGTTAATAGTATTGCAGGCTGTAGAACTCTGATGGAAAAGCGGCGAACAAACAACGCCAGCGTCCTCTCCTTTCAGCGTCCAGACTACACTAAGTGGCTGAAATGAGCTTCCGATGTAGAACGGCTGGGCTCAGCCGCAGGGATAAGTTGTGGAACTCGGACTAGAGCAATTCCTCCTTCACGTTGAAAGTTTTTTTGCTACAAATCTTTTATTCAGTTAAAATAACCTTCGGTTTTATATCTTGGTATGGAAACCTTTTAGTGCACAAAAACCCCCCGTCTATCCAGCATCGTCAAAACGGCCAGTAAAATTATTGGCATGAAGCTGCTTTCACTGGCCGATACTTATCACAGACAAATTATGCGTTAAGCACATTCCATTATGGACAACGCCGACCATCCTCTCTCGTCTGGTCGGAGATTCAGGCTCCCTAAGGTGAAAAGAAATAGCTTTAAGTTCTCCTACGTCCCCGAGTGCAATTAATGCACTTAATTTGCTCTAACCTTAACTGCACTGCTCAGTAGCACTTTGTTGGGTATTTCTATTAGCATTGCCTTTTATGTCTTTCATTTTTACCATCAAAGCTGCCATTCTAGATCTTTTTAATGAACAGACGCAATTATTTATCTTTGGGTTGTGACTGTTGGTTTGTCTCATGTCTCATTGTATGGAGTATTTCTGTCTGTCTCTACCACTTCTGCACATCAAATTTCCCCTTGAGGGACAAAAAACCGCTGATCTGAAGAGCCGGTAGGGGTGGTTGGGGCACGTGATTAGGAGTCCTCCAGGGTGCCTCTCTTTGGAGACTTTACAGACACGGCCAACTAGGATGAGAGGGTTATATATCCCATCCGGCTAGGGGACGCCTCAGGATCCTCTGGGATGAGCTGGAGAGCGTTACTGGGCGGGTGGATGTTGGGAAAACCCTACTTGACCTTCTGACACTGTGACCCAAACCTTGATTAGCAAAGGAAAATGGACGGATGGATGAATTTACAGTGCATACAGTAGGCCTGTATTGTAGTTTTTCTATGGATGAAAGCTCTAAAGCTCTGAAGCATTTGCTTCATAAATCCATGACACATCAGTATTCAGTGAGAGTTTCTTTTGAGAAAGAAATCCGAAGGGATAAATTGGACGATCATTTGTGCTGCCATTCATATCACACTCTATTATTGCATTATTTAGCTAGAGGATGCCTTATTGATTATTTTCTCTGCTATTGTGTGGTTCATTGAGTCCCAAAAAACACAAATGAATGAAAGGGAGTCTTGGGGACAGTCTGTCTGGAATTCACCAAGAGCCTTCTGAAGTCATTTTATCTTGAAAAGCGGCTTTGCCTTCCAGGGGACACTGCTGGAAGTCATGGGGATCACCAGAACAGACAGCCATACCATTATGGAGATGCATAGGAGAACAAGAGATTAATGAACCGGGTGTGACATGCAGGAGAAAGGAGTCAGTCCGCCGCTCTCACAAATCTCTGGCATCCCACCAATGACCATTTTGATCCTGCAGTGGCCGCAGGCTTTAAGAGTATACGGAACAAACTGACCCCTGGTTCTCCTCAATCCTGTTTTAGATACTGTAGAAGATCAGAATAACACAACCCCCCAATGTAGAATCTGTTGAAGATGCTTATACCACAATCTAAATGAGCCCATCTTAGATTCTCTTAGCAGGACCACTATTGTAAAATAAGATTATCTTAATTCTGTTCTTAATACACAGACGATTGGTTCATTTCATTTTTTCAACTAAAACTCTACACAGCAAAGTCAAAAGTGTGAATTCAGCACCTTTACAGTTATAGAAGTTAGGCATTTTACACCAAGACAGTTCTGTCAATATTTGAAATACCTGTCCAAACAGGTTACTGTAACCTTCACACAACACTAGTGATGAAGGTCAAAGGTCAGCATTTTAATCTAGTAGAAATTATATGAATTTTCTTACTGTATGAAACACTTTTTTTCCATTATCTATAAGTGCTTATCCTGAACTGGGGCGGTGGGGCAGCTGGAGCTGATCCCAGCTGACATGGGAGGGAGGCGGAGACAAGTCACAGGTTCATCACAGGGCCAACGCATAGAGACAAACAATCATCCATGCACACAGGTGCGACTTCAGTCGACTTGCACTGGAATTTTGTTTTTGCTCCCTTTTTGGTTCTTCATATTTTGATTAAATATTTTGGGTTGAAGCACAACAACATATTGGGAATGCGCGACTCCATGATCTTACTAGTCATCCGCTACTTTGGACTGCAGCCGGGGCCAAGTCATTGTTTGATGATTTGAATCAACTGACATTTACTGCTCCGATGAAGAACTGGAAGACATTCAATTTTTAAAATGAACTCGGTAGTTACGGATACTCCCACAGTGAAGCAAAAGCCTACACCTGGCAAAACCAAAAACATGCCGTTCCAAGTCACATGGACGTTTTCACAAATATGCTCCCACCAGAGGATCAAAGCCATGGTACCTTCCAATAAACCTCATAGGCAACCAGGCTCATAGAACTATTCAGTGACTTCAGAAGGTACCACCCTATAAACTGTGTGATCTCCAGTCTCCCTTTGTGCTCTGATGAAGGCCCACTAGACCCAAACATTAGCACACATGTTGGTATGACAAAGTCAAAATAAAATTGATGTAACGATGAGTTTAGTCAGCTTGTACTGGAATTTTGTTTGTGTTCCCTTTTTGGTTCCTCATATTTTGATTATATATTTTGGGTTTATGCGCAACAATATACTGGGAATATACAATATAATTACTAGAATTTATTAAGGTCCTTTTGGAAATTCTTGAAGGTTGAATCCAAAGCAACCTCTTGTTTGAAGTTGTTGCTTTGGAATCCACATTCGAGGATTGTCATGACCTGGATGAATGAGAATCTGCACAAAAATAGATTTGGGAACAAGGCCCATGTTGTCATCCCCCACAGCAAGCATACATCCCTGAAAAGACCCCCAATCCCCTGCATTGGACAAGCAAACACTGTGATTGAACTCCTCAAATTAAATGTGAAATTATGTCCGAAAAAGTGTTTTTCATCAATAATAACAACAATAAAAGGTACCCTTAGTGAGTAAAATATGAAGTATTAGAGTAAAATATGATATATGAATGATATAACTCCTCAAGTTGATTCTTTCACCAAATTTTGGACTATCGGACCAATTGTTGAGAAATTATGGCCCGAAAACATTAAGAAACTGACCTTTCCCAAAATCATTCCATTTCTTCCTCCCTCTAATGTCTATGTGGGGATAAAATTTGAAAATGATCCACGAAATGGTTATGGCGTTAAACGAAGGATCTACGGCGATGATGAAGATTCCTCAATAACCTTAGTATTTACTTTTTCAGGGATATAATTAAATTTAAATAGGGTGTAACTGAAGTCAAAGGACCTGTTTAGCCGTTGTGGGTATCAGAGTCTCGAGTGTCCTTGAAGGTGTTGTTGACAACAACATGAGACTATTGACAGTCACTCTACAGGGTCAGTAATGGCGGCTCATCATGCAGCGGTCAGTGCTTTCTCAATGTGCCCCCTTGTGGGTGGAGTCATACTTGGCCGTCTCTGTTTTAATTACCGCCATCACTTAATCGTCCTCTGGCGGCGGCGGGAGCCTTTCTAGGGTTGCACCAACGTTGTTTACAGTTTCTGGACAGGGACCGGTCGGAGGGATAAAGAGATTTCCTGCCTCTCAAAGAAGAAGTCTCCATTAAAAATGCATGCGGGGGCTTTTTGTCATTAGGGAGCCATCAGTGGTTGCAGGTTGACAATACAATTTCACATCATGGAAATGACTGAAGCAGGGCTAATTCATTATGTATGGCTACTGGCTTTTTGTTTGGGGGCGGCCATTGTGTCATTTCTAAATAGATGAAAGCCAGGTCAGGTCAATATGACCAGCTAGTGTAACTCAGCATGTAATACATTTGTTCTGATGTCAATCACAAACCTTTCCGTCTGGGTCGAGCCCTCGTCTGCAGACGCTTTGAAAGGAAAAATTACGCCAGTTGTTTTTGCAGCATCATTACAGACCTGCTTTTGACTTTTCAATGTCACTTAATGACTTAAACTTTATTTATAACCCTGGCGGCAGAGAAGCACATAAAGTAATTGCAGTAATGTCTATTTTTTAGTTTACTCTTTGGTAGGATTTTTTTCATCTCTTTTCTATTTCTGAACTTTTACTTTCTTTGCTCTATTTATAAACTGACAAAACACACTTTGAAAAGGTTCCTGTTCAATGTAACCAGGTTGTTTTCTTACTCCTCAAGCACACCCATCTCTGCTTAACCTCCAAATAATGAGTTATGCTGATATATGCTACTCTCATTTAACTTTTCGTATTTACACCACAGCCCTGACGGTCCAGTTTCACCTGAGGTGGATTGGCGTCACACCTGGATCTCCTGTTTATTAACCTGCTTCCACCTCTCTTCCAGGTTGTGTTTTATTTCCCTTGGCAGAGGGTTAAAAAAAGCAACACCCGGTTTTCTTTTCATTATCCCGCTGCTCTGCTGTGGCTGGTCTCTGCTGCTGCATCCTCCTTCTTTGTTTGTGTGTGTGAAAGCTGAAGCCGCCACCTCGCCCACTCTTCCGCTCGCAAATTTACACCATGATTCGACTTTCCGCGTATTTATTTACACTGCCAAATGTACAGTGAGTGATGAGATTGTTTGCGACACTGCGGCTCCAAACAGCGACTCTTTCCCCCTGGTTTATGTAACAGGATTAAAACAGGCTTTACAGGAAGCATGGAGGTCTGTCGGTGCTCGTTAACAGGCGTTAATTATTCGTGGAAACAATTTTATTGAGCTGTTTGAGGTCCTCTTACTTGTGCTTCTAAGAAAATAAACCAACTAAAGCTACAACTCTAACTATTAGATCTGATTTGTGTAGTGCAGTGGTCCCCTCTGCCTCACTAAAAAACCTCTATAAAATGTTTGATTTTCTCCATGAAAAGGCTGCATAAACAAAATCAGCCACATCGTTACATCCACTGACATTTGAGGTGAATAGCATTTATTTTGTCATTACCTGTCGGTGGGCGGGATATAGAGCGGGTGAGCCTTTTGTCCCGAAGTTTGATGTTGGAAGCAGGAAAAATGGTAAAGTGAAAGGTTTTTAGAGACTTCGACACAGACCAGATTGTGTTGGCTGGACAACTGGGTCAGAGCATCTTCAGAACTTCAGTTCTTGTCTGCTTTTCCCGGTTTGCAATGTGGTCTAATAAAGGACAACAGTGTCACTGGCATCCATGACTGGTTGATGCATGTGGGAAGAGAAGGCTAGTCTTTCCCACAGTTGAGCTACTGAAAAACAAATTGATGAAAAAGCTGATGCTGGTTCTAACTGAAAGATGTCAGAACATTGCAGATTGCAATTGCTTGTTTGTATGTTTTTTTTGTTATTGTTTTCTTTTAATAATTGTGGACAGCTTTGCTTTTGAGAGTTTAGGAGCACCACTAAAACAGAATCTGATTTTTTTTTTTAAATGTTGCATAATAAGCTGTAGCTCAGCCTGAACCTTTTCAGTCAACCAAAAAAAAAATGAATGTATGAATTTCTGTTTATGTAAATATGTACAGTTGAACCCTGGTTTGTTATACATATGTATATGTACACGTGTGTATGAGATATGTCTAAAAAATTTGACCAAAATGAAATCTGATCAAACATCTAATCTAATCAGTGTATGGAGTTATGTAGCCACAGAGCAGTCAGAGTGATCTTTGACCCCTGTCCAGTGCTTAAAGCTCCTACAATGGACACATGAGCATCAGAACGGAACCACGGAGCAATGGAAAGAGGTGTTGTGCGTGGTCTGATGAATCACATTATATTTCACATCATTCGGACGGTCGGGTGCATAGTCATCGTTGCACCTACTTAAACATTGCTGCAGACCAAGTACCCCCCTTCACGGTAACGCATTCCCTAATGGCGGCCACCTCGTCCAGCACTATTGTGCTCCCTTACACGCTAGAGAAAGGGTTTGAGGGACATGACCCTTCAAAGGTATTAACTTGGGCCCCAAATCTAGATCTTAATCTAATCCTGCATGTTCTGGACCAACAAATGTGATCCAGGGAGGTCCTGCCTCACAAAGATATTCATTTAAATGAAACAAATGTATCAGAATATTGGGTGTCTGTGAACTACTTAATTATCAATATTCTTAATTTTCTGTCACTCGGTTAATTGATAAATGATTGTAGCTTCAAGGCGAGTTTATTTATACAGTAGCCATTCAGACATGAGGTAATTTAATGCAAAAAGACCACTTAGAGTAACAATAAGAAAGATTCAGCTCAATAATGAGAATAAATTGGAAAGGAGCTAAAACTGCAGTCACCCAAAAACGTTATCGTCAAGAAATGTTAATTTTCTGTCACTCAGCTATCTGATGGATCTTTATAGCTCCGAGGCGAGCTCATTTATACAGTAACCATTCCGACACGAGAGCTTCACAGAGACTCAGAGCAAATTAAAGATAAGACATTAAGAGCACTTAAAAGGACATAATAGATGAAGAGCATGAGAGACTGTTAAATTCAAGCCATTAGAATATAATTAAAACTGCAAATAAAAGACAAGAAAAAATGCAAACTAATGGAGATGAACTTAGTGGGGAACGTTTAAGAAGATGAGAGGCTGCAGTAAACAGTAAAGTTTTAAGAGTTGATTTAAGCATGCTGACAGTTTGAGCAGACCCCAGTTACTCGGGGAGCTTCTTCCACAGCTGACGAGACACTAAGAGCTTCTTTGGTTCTGCTTCAGGGAGGTTAACCTGTCCAAGAAGACTTGGAATTGAGGGGTCGGAAAAACAATAATCAGATTTGTCGTATAGCCCAAGAATCATTTCTTGCTGCTTTCAGCCGTTGTAGGATCCTAAAATGTGTCTTCTGACACAAAGGAAGTCATTATCAGATTCACGGTCATGGGCTGTACTGTCGTGGTGTTGGAGCGTTCTGAAAATGGATGCAGCGGTTAGATTGATGAAAAATAAACGTCTGCATTTGCCTATGCCTTCGACACTGACATACTTTCATGAACCTTGGTGGGACTGTTTGGTGTATGAGAAGAAATAACCTATAAAAATGTTAAGTGGATCAGGATAAAGGGGAAAGCCAGGAATTCTTATGACTTTTTTTAAACATCGAAAGATGAGGCACTTGGAATAATTTCCGTTTCTCCAACATAAACTACATATCGGATTGTTATGAATCATGGTGCATTCTACTTTTAGTTTAATACTTTTTTCAGCAGCGAGGAAGAGAGAAATTCAATTTTGGAGTGAATTTGCATAAAGAGGAGGAACCAGGAATTTCTTTGACAGCTTTTTTGAATTCCAAGACTCCAATGTCTTTTTGGATTGTTTTTGTCAATTCTGCATAAACAACTACACTGCGTTCCACAAAACTTTCTGGGAGTACAGAACTTATGATTTTAAATAACTCTTGAACTTGAATGGGACCAGTTTGAAGGGATGAAACCCGGAATTTTTTGGGATCATTTCCTTCTGTCGTGTATAAACTAAGTGATGGATTTTTATGAAACTCGGTTTAAGGATTGTTCATGTACTGGTGATGACCCCATTTCATTTTGGAGTGGTTACAGAAAACTTTCTTTAATATTGCAAAATATGGCTTTTCGGACCATTTCCATCTCACAGGCATAAACTACGAGATGGATTTTGATTTTGAGGGTAGAAGAACTGTTTTCATTTCATTGTGTTCTTTAAAAATACTATTTTAAATATTTTGAATTTCTTTTTTGTCAGTTACTACTGCAAACTACTTGACAGATTACCGTAAAATTAGTATAAAGGCGGGGCGTGTGTGGAGCTACAAATTTGAATAGGTCCGGATTCATGTCAACATTTGTCAAAATTACCCCCGCCACAGAGGTTATATTTGTGTAGCATGATCGCATGAACGTTTTTTGACATATTTCATGTAATTATGTTGGAGAGTTGGACATATGATCAGGTTGAAGGGGTGGAGTCACAAATTTTCCCTTCACCATCTTAGGCGTTGTTGGATAAGGCTTTATTGACAATTTTCAATCTATTGCGTATAAATTAAGAGATGGACTTTTTGGTATAGGGGTTGTTCATGTAGGGAGGAACAACTCATTAAAACTGTAAAGGATCCACGTTAAGGGGTGGAGTCAGGAAATAGTTTTTACTGCTTTTATGAGCATTCCAAAATAGAACTTTTGGATTGTTTTTGGCTTTTGCACATGAACGACTTAACGGATATCCAAGAAACGTGGTAGAACGATGGGCCGTGTGCAGTTTTCACATTTTGGAGTCAGATTGTTGATTATTTCCAGAATTATATCTAGTTTTCTGGATTCATTCGTCCAAATGCGACATAATTTAACTGAGGAGTTATGATAGAAAAATAAGAAAACAGACTTTGTTTAATAGTTGGTTGTTTTACACCCTACAAATATTTTTAAAAGATTAAAATTGGTAACACATGATTCCTGTTTCCATTTGCATCCGAAGATTAAGCCTCTACCACCTCCATCATATGTAAATGTATATTTTGAATGTTTTTATCTCGTTCATAAATTGAAGTTAAGTAAAACGGTTGTTTCTCTCTGTTTCTTCCAGGTGGTGCTGGTATTTGCTCTCAGCATTGGAGCCCTTGTCATATACTTCATAGATTCTTCAGAGTGAGTATTTTCAAATCATCATACTTCACTGCTGTGGCTCATAGGTCACAGCTAACCCGATATGAACCCCTACAGAATCCCAGTTCTGATGGGTCGACTACTAAGTTCTACATTCTGTCATATTTAATACTTTTTTTTTGCAGTATGAACAACAATAGCACCCGTGTTTAGATGTCTGTTCAGCTTGTCTACCTCCTGTCGCACCCCTCCAAGACGTTTTGCCCAAATTGGTTCTGTAGTTTTTGAGTTATAAGCAAAAATGTAAAACAATTCTCACAATATTGAGGACGGTGGGAAAAACTCATTAATCAAAGTAAGGTGCTTTAAAGAGGCATACAGTGAATAAAAATAAGAAGTTTAGAAGATTCAAATAAATAATACAGTCTGAGCATTAGAAATAACCAAATATAATATATTATAATATAAAAAATGACATATTATATTCGGTAAAATCATAAATAATTGACCATTAAGACTACATTTTTAAGACAAGAAAACTAATGCAGATTAAAGTAAATAAGACTCGGAGACTGCGTACTTCCACAAAATAACATGTTACTTCATACCTACTAACTGTCCACCCTTTGCAAATAAAAGACAATTACGGCAGATAGAAAGAGAGACATAAAGACGGATATCAAATATCTTAAGTCAGCTTGTGAATAAGCTCCAAGGGCGTTTTTGTACTGAGATGTCACTCTAGTACAAACACCATTCCTTGTTCCACCTTTGTTTACTTGGGTAGCGCAGTTGTTGCATAGCAAGACGTTCCAGTTTCAAATCCACCTAGGGCTTCTTTGTTTTAAATTTACTTCTTTTCCCCATGTTTGCATGTAATCGATTCAGGAACTTCCGCGTCCTCTCACAGTTAAAACACGTTAGGTGACCTAGATACTCTGATTTGCCCATAAGTGTGAATCCTCTCTATTCGCGATGACCATTCACACATTTTGTGATGAAACTGTGGCGCTACATCAAGGGTGTACCCTGGCTCTTGCCAAATGTCAGCTGGGAAAGATTCCACCCTCCTGGGACACCGAACAAAATGATTGGTTGGGGGCAATGGATGAAAATAATAACACTCTTGCATGTAAGTCAGATTTCTCCATCGTTTCACAAAGGCTACTCATCTCTCTCTCCTAGCAACATAAAGGAGTTGGGTTACACACCACCAGCGGATGGCGCTTTTTAATTCCTCACGTCCACAACAAAGTGGAATATGATGTTCATTGATTGGTAAAATTCTTGAGAGAATCATAATCTCTATTCTTAGCAGAATTGAGAGTTGAGATGTGCTTAGCAAACACAGAAATCACATGATGGTCAGTCCCGTTTTAGGCTTGGAGGATGAATAATGTTGGACCCCGAGCTTGTATTTTTAGTCGATATACTTTGAGTCAGCGGCTTCTAGCTACTTTTTGAATCTCCTGGTTGTGTGTTGCATACAAAATACGTTGTAGAATGATCCCAACCCTGTTCTGTCCTTCCAACCACACCTCCGGTCATCTCCTTTTATAGAGATTGCCAATTTGATGCTGTTGCATTGGAACAACAATAACGTTCCCCGGTTCATAACTTTGATATAGAGCAGTGAGGCACAATAAGCAGTGCTGTCTTTACTGTTTAAGAAGGGCTCAATCTTTAATGGGGAGAGATTTCCTGGCCCGTACCCCATCCTTATATAATATTTCTGACTGTACGTATTTCAGAAATGTATGATTTATATTATCCTCAGAGAGCTTGTTCCTTTCCCCTCATGAATCATCGTAAAATGTCCTACGAGTTTCAATAATGTTGAGTGTTTGTGCTCCGTGTACAGTGGCTGATTTGATCCAATCCTCTTCCAGGTAAACAGCTGATGACAAACTGTTGAGATGAAATTTGCTTAATCCCTGTAATGAAAGGATCAGAGCCTCAAACAGGCAGGAAAGACCAAAGTTCCTCTTCAAAACAATCCCCATCACTCATCACACAGGAGGGAGCGGAAGACCCTTTTAGCTCAGCGCTTGGCGGTGTTCTGTTACTGCAGCTTGTTTGAACAGGACGTGCCATTAAGAGGCGGAGAATGAAAGATTTTATCGAGCCCGATGAGACTCTCCACTGGGAGTAATGTCGGGGCAGAAAAGAGGGAGAAAGGGGCTTTAAACCCACGTAATCTGGCTCAAGGTCCTGGAGGCAGGCATTCAAGCTTATTGGTTATTTCATATGACCACATGTAGCTGAAAGCTTGCCGTGCTCTGATGCGGTTTGTGAGCATGATCTCATTTCATTAACCGGACAAGCTGAGGTAGAGTTACATCCCCACCAATGCCATCTGTGGCCGCCCACTCTCAGAACGGCTGCTGCTACCTTTCCACCTGATGAAGGATGACCTTTGTCGTTTGCCTTTACACGCACAGGAAGGGGGGCTATGTTAAACTAGAAAACACTGACGACGGTACACAAGCTAGAAACTATTGTGATTGGAATCAGTTAGATCACTTTTTTCTTGTTATTTTTAGGTTACTTACTAATTACTCACTAATTTATCATAGGAGTCAATATTTTTAGTGACACAAATTTTTCGTTGGGTCCCAAAAACTCCGTCGTTGGGTTCTCTATTTCGTAAAAACATAGAAAGAAAGAAAGATAGATTGATTTCAGAGTCACCAATATATTAGGCTTTCACTTCCTACTCCTGCTAACTTTTCGGCTGTCTCGCCTTCATCGGAGCAAGAGGAAGAGAAGGTGGAGATCAAGTAATTATTAACCAGTGCAATTGGCATTTGATATCACAATGAGAGGATAAAAGGAAATGGAGATGTGGCAACAGATGATCAGGAAGATCTAGGTGGTAAAATCATACCCTCCCTCCCATGAGGACTGATGGATTACTTATATTCATCGCTCTAGAATCTAGCCATGTTGGGAGTATTTCATCTGTACATTTCAGACCAACAGCTCCACTTCTTAAAGACAAAGCACAGCCAGTTAGCTGCTCTCTTACAAGTGCTACAAAGGCTGTAATGTATACAGCCCTTATTGTAATTAGTCCTGTGGGGCTGCTGAGGCTGTTGCATGATGGACAGACTGACCCGCCTGGAGGCGACGCTTAAATCCATAGAGGGGAACGCGGAGGAGTGAGGGGGCCGGTTGTGTCTCGGAGGGAGGTTTCCTTCATAATCAGGCTGGTGTTGCACCCTGGTTGGAGTATGTGTCATTTGTGAAGTGAAGATAAATGGATTGCACTTTTATTTGTTTCATTTTCTAGTTGTTCTCAAACTTTTGCAATAATCCTCCTGCTGAAAATAATAATAAAAACTTTTGGTAAGAAAAAAACGGCCTTTATAGACGATCTGCAGCACAATCCACAGATGTTCGGTGGGGTTTAGGTCCAGTGACTGTGTTGATTCTGAGGTGAGTTTCAGATCATTGCCCTACTGTAAGGTCCAACCACAGCTCACCTTAAGTTCCCCGACAGAAGCTTTCAGTTTTCCTTCCAATATTTGCTGGTATTTGATGGAGTCCATGGAACAACATATTTTAATAAGATGTCCAGGGCCTTTGGAAGATAAACAGCCCATAGCTGCAGAGATCCACCACCAAACCTCACAGTGGCTTTAAGGTGCTTTTCTGTATGGCTTTCTATCATGTTACTCTACACCCACGTTAAAGTTGTTTTTCTTAAAAGCTCGGATACATGGATACATGTGACCTCCCAGTGATATTTGGCAAACTGTAGGTGCTTAACTGGAGAGATAGTTCTGTATTTATTCCCTAGTAACGATCAATCAAACACCTGTTTGATTATTCATTATAAAATTGGCTTAGGGTAGTTTCATTAAAACTTTATTTGACACATTGGTATTATGTGTGCACCTTCTTTTCATCCGAATCATCATCCAGATCTCAAAGATTAAAATCTATGATTGGATTGAGTCGGGTCAGTAAGTATTGGGCCACAGCGGGGCACCAGAGAGGGTCTAGAGACATGAGATTACCACCAATATGTAGATGAGATTAAGCATAACTATTCAAAGGGTGTATCAGTGGAAGTCATCATTTGTTGATACTTTCAGGGTTGAAAGAGGAGGTGGCACTGCTTCTTGTAGCCTTCTTCTAGCCTAGACTGACCCTTCTAGCCTCTGTAGTTCTAGAACTTTTATATTAAATCTTGCATCTAGTTAGATTCTGGGAACCAGTCTTCCCTGAGGACTTTCTAAAGTACTCCTAACATGTTGGACAGATCCGCCCTCATTCGCTGTAACACCACACCATCCTCACAAATCCCTGTCATAGCAGGGTGACAGAGCGTATATATTGGAGCCAGACCGGCAGTGCTAAATAATTGAGTTCCAGTAGACCTGGTTAGGAAGAGGGCTAAGCCGGTTATGGATCCCCAGCCTTCTCTGCCCATATCTGTCTCTCTATCTCTCTCTCTCTCTCGTTCAATTCAGGCTGAAATCAAACAGAATGAGATTAAGATGGGAATGTTTTCCAAGGATCTTCAAGTGACTCACATCACATATATAGATTAGTTATAAACCCAGCATTCATTCATTTCTATAACTGCTTATCCCTTGCAATGACGCATGAGGGGGCCGGAACCAATCCCAGCTGTCATTGTGCAACTGGCAGGGACAATTCACCGGCTCATCATAAAGACCCAAACAGAAGTTCTTTTCACAGGAGGCTGGTCCATGGAGGCAGGATGAGATCAAAATCAGAACAACTGGTCGAAATGTAGCATTACCAAATCTCAGTGTCATTAATAAAATAATTTTTAAATCTTTTTGGAAAAAGTCTTTATTAAAATTCAAAATATTATGCTCCAACAGCAACACCTACAACGCAGGTGATCAGATCTGTGTGAAGAGGAGAGCAGAGGAGGACAGACTTGGCTCATCCACTTCTAGAGGCGCGATCTACTTAATCAATTTACTGTATTTCCATGTTTTGTTTTGTTTTTCATGTAGATATGCTTTTAACCAAAACACATAAAATGATGCTCCAAGAGAGGATTTGCTCCCTAACCAATCCACAACCAGAATCCACTAAAAATTGTGTTGGTCCGATGAGAGTTTCCACATTTCAACTTTTCTTATCTCTACCACTGTGAGGCGCTTGAATGCGACATATTGGTGGTAAAGGAGATATTTATCCTTTGGGAACTCATTTCAAATGTAAATAAAAATATATATTTTATTTAGGCCTTGTTCAAATTAATGCATTTGTAAGCTTGTTATGTTAGCAGTTAGATTAGAGCCCTGGAAGCTTCCCAGGATGGATTTTTTAACATTGTTTTACTCTGTTTTTTGTGTATTTTGTCAGGTTTTGGACAAAGGCTTGACACACGCTTATACTTTGAAAATACAACAGAATAAAACATGCAGGTCATGTTGTGTAACACAAGGAGGACCACTTGTACTTCATTTTCTTATCAAAGCAGAACACTCTCAACCCACTGGACAACTCAACGTCCGCTCGACTCTTTCAAAATAAGAACACTTAACACAAAACCTAAAACTCCTTGGTAACAGAAAAATAAAACTACTCGGCGTATTTTCTCTGAGGGCAAACCATAAAACTAGTTATATGTTTTGCAAAATCGTATTCATCACCTTTTATCTTCTTTCTTGTTTCTTAGAGGTGAAGCTTTTCTTTTGCTGTCTTTTTGAAACTTTATTCTAAAAACCTGTAAAGTCGTCTCTAGAGAAACATTTCATTTTGTCTGTTCTAGGCTACTGTACAAACATTGTAACACAACATGGCGGCTTCAGATGAAGAGGCCCTGCCTGCCTGCCTGCCTGGATATGTAGGACTCATTCTGAGCCAACGTTTTAAAAGCGATTCTTATTCTTGTTTTCAGCCTATCATACACTGCAAATAAACAAAAAAACATAGTTATGACTATTATATTCCAGTTATTCAAAGACATACACCTACATTTTACAGACTGCACCTTTAAAATTCAAACTGCCAGGAAATTTCCAAGGATTAACCTTGGTAAATGTTTGGAAAAGACCATTATTTCGGTAGTATACTAAGAAATAAAATCAGTTTAGCACGAGCTTTCGTGGGTAAATTTAAATCTACCGGTGTTGATGACTCCTCTTGATTACGTTCCTTAATCGCATCTCCTTCATCAAACAGAAGATGACACGAGTCACTCCTCAGCATCAGATAGGGTCAAAATAATCCCGGAGGTACTTTCCTGTCAACTCCTGAACACCACCGGGAAAGTTTATCTGATCTTTTCATTTTAAATAACCAAAGCAATTTGCTTTAATCCCAGCAGTATCAGACAGGGAGGAGGAGATTGATGCTGGCGAGGGATGAGGTGTGCACAGTTGAAGCCTGTGAGCGGAGAGACCCTGCAGGTAGAAGGTGAATAGAGGGGACTGAAACAAACACAGCCTTTGTAATGGAAGCAGTGGAGAAACTGAGTCACCCATGGGCTCAGTGCCCCGCACACAATCACAATCGTGTTTTACCATCGGACGGCTGCATAGATGCAATCTGATGTGACATACAGCTGACTGCTGTCTCTCCTCCACTAACCAAACACCACTGGCGTCACAACCTGCGTCTTATTTATTGGCAACACACTCCTGTGTGGATCCAGGAACCCCTAAATCAGAATAAACGAGGTTCTACCAGTGAGTCCTCTCTTAAAAAATTTCCAGTCATGGAAATGAGGAAAAAATACAAATTTTATTTCAAGCGGCAAAAAAGTTGAAGGATGTCGTTTCTGAGTTAAGTTGCAAATCTGGCAATGTGACTTTTGTGCATTTGTGCTTTTTGACGACTGAAACGATATATCATAAAAATATGTGTACAAAAATCACTGAAACTGTTTTTTTGCTTTGTTTACAAAACACTGTTGGTTTTTAAACAATATTGTTGCTTTGTTTACCGTATAGCAGTATATATTTAGTCGCTAACCCATATTTTGATATATATTAAACAGTCAGTCTTACTAATCCCCAAGAGCTTTATCTCTCTTGGGCCATAATTTATCAACCATTGGTCTGATTTAGTCCAAGTTTTGAGTACATGAATCAACTCGATGAGATCTACCTTTCAAGTATCATATTTTACTGATTGGACGGACCTTTTTTATGAAAAACATAGTTTTTATGACTTAACTTCCCATTTAATTTGAGGAGTTAATCAGCAGAATTGCTCGTACAATGCAGGGGATTGGGGCTTTTTGGGTATATACCCTTGCTGTCGGGGATGACAGCATAGGCCGAGATCAATCGATCAATCGATTAAAAAAATGACACAAAAACAGTGTTTAACAATTCAAAATGATTCCTTGTTTTATGCATAATCAAATAGTCTTTTTAAAAAAAATAGAAAAACAGTAAATCCTCACATTTGAGGAACTAGATGAACTAAAATGATTGGCTGAATGTCATGGAGCTCAGACTCCTCATGAAGATTGTAATTGTTGGGTAGCTGGCCTGAGCAGCAGCAGGTAGGTCCCCCATTGGGGTCCAGATTCTGGTTGTGGTGGTGGCTGATGACTCTGCTGAGACTGATGAAGGTGATGAATCTGTGTGAACTGGTTGGAGAGGGGTGGTCAGTTGGAGGTGTGACAGCAGCATGAAGGAACTAGATGAATGTAGAGACTCATTTATAAAGACAGCAGTAAGATAACAGGCGACCAATGAAAGTTTGTCCCTGCGATACTGGAGATCTTCTCAATGACATCAAATGAAGCCGCAGATTGTCGTCCAGGTAACTGAGACGTAGGATGCATGAAAGGTGAGAATGACAGGGTTGTCTGACAAATTACTGTGGCCCGGGTGTAAAAGGAGATACTCTTCCTCACTGAAGGTTTTCTGGAAGGCGAAAGGCATCGCCTTGTTAACCGTATCAAAAGATAGTGACTCCTAACCCCGTGTTGTGAGACGTATTCATGCGCCACATTGTTACCAACAGCCAACCAAATTCATGATAAGTCACGAAAATGTGAAGAACAGTTAAATCTCCCAGACCTTCATTTCAAAATCATATCGGAAACCGGATCCATAATAATAATGAACATAAACTATTAGCATTAAATGTTCTATAGAGCGACTTGTTCATTCAATCACTAACACGAATAAACCACTCACCGGTTCCACCATAAAAACCTCTTTGATTTCATTTTCGTACATTTCATTCATCATTTATTCCACAGCGCAGTTATTGAAATGAATGAACTGTTTGAACCTTGATGGTTCAGGGAAACCCGTGTCTGTGGGTGAGACTTCGCTGCATTTGTAGTTTCTGTCGTGTTTGCTCCATTTCATCCAAGAGGACGTGAAGCCCGCATGAGTTTAACCCTTGAACTACTGCCTCACCTCTTAATGACCTAATATATATGACTTATTGCTTGTGTCAAGGAAATTCATGACTTTCTTCAACAGAAAGAATGACTTTTTTCAAGAATTATTTCCCCCTTTTGTTGGAAATCTTAATTTCAGGAAAATAGTAATGCAACTTGATATGCCGTTAATGTTTGTTGTTTGTTCCACACTTTCATTCTTGACTTCCAGTTTACAGTCTTTCTTTCTTCTGTCTGACAGTCCGATTGAATCCTGTCAGAACTTCTACAAAGACTTCACGCTGCAGATCGACATGGCCTTCAACATTTTCTTCTTGCTGTACTTCGGCCTCCGCGTGAGTGAAGTATATTTATTGTTACCATTATAACTTTGGTATGGAGGACCAAAAATGAAGTAGGAATAAATTATATTATTAATATTCTTTTATTAATAATAAAAATAAATTAAATGAATGATAAATAAATGAATAAATACAGAAATTAATTGATTAATGAATCAAGAGATGAATGAAGAGATAGAAAGATCAATTTAAAAAATAAATTTACTTATTCAATTATAAATTGAATAAGTAAATAAATATTAAAAAGTTTTATGAAGCCCTTGAAGCTGACAAGATTTTGTTATTTATTTATTTATTTCTACATTTCTTCTTTTATTTATTCACTTCTGCATTTATTTCTGCATTAATTTATTTATCATTTTTATCAGTTTTTGGTCCTCCATAGTATTTTGGCTTTATAGTTATACAAATGAGACATCAAAATTCTAAAAGTTAAAGTAAATCAGGGAGCAATGTTTTTAAAGTACAGATATTAAAAAAAGGTCAGTTTACAAGACATTTTACTTTAGGAAACCGATACATTTTTGGGGGGGGGGGGAAACGCTTTTGGAAGAAGACATTTAAAAGATTTGGACGACCTTTACCGACGACCAAAAAATGGGGAAACATTCTGTTAAACCAAGCTTACAAATGTGAAACATTTTTTGGAAAGCAATAGAAATTTACATTTTCAATGACGAAACATTTGAAGTCTAATTGCAAACTGATCATGTTAAAAAAAAAAAAATTAAAAAGACATTGCACTTATTCAAAAGATGGAGAAAAAAAAACATTTTGGAGAGAAAAAATTGCAAATGCAATAGGAAACACTTTTATTAAAGAATAAACATTAATATTTTGATACAAATTCAGAAAGTAAAAGCAAATTTACAAGATGTCAAATATTCACAGAAAGCTAAACATTTTAGAACAGATAAAAACGACATTGAAGATATGTGACACTTATGATTGGAAAAACCATAAAACATTTGTTTTAACAAATTGACAAACATTATAAATTAAATGTATTATTATTATTATTATTATAAAGTAGATTTATAAAATGACTAATAACTAAGAACAAAATAACATTTCAAAAGCCTCAATAAGAAATTGAAAGACATACGAGTTTGGAACATATATACCAAAAGTCAAAAGAGAGTGACCCTTTGAAAGAAATTTACATAAAAGCAAATTTACAAGATCTCCATTTGAATATAATGAATCTACAAAAAAATTAAAATACTTTTACAAAGGACAAAAGCAATTCCAGATTTTGGGGGAAAAAATAAAAATTCAAAAGACAAATTTGAAAGATGTGAAGCACTTTTATCAAGGACAAAACAAATGACCTTTTTTTAAAAACAAATCGACATTAGAGACATTAACAGAATCTTCCTCAGAGACTGAAAGTATTCCTCCAGCTGAGAAAACGACTTGATTTGATAAAACTAAGATTGTAGCTCATTGTCGACCTCACTAATTTTATTTTTCAAAAATGTTAATTTGTTTTTCTTTGGTACTTCTTCTGTAAAGAAAAACAACAACTCGACTTTGGTAACTTTTTCTCTTATCCTTTAAGTCTGTTTGCCAAAATAACTTCCTATTTAATTTTAACCATGTAATTATTTTTAAAAACATTTTTTACACTTCTCTTTTGTCTGGCATGAGTGTTTCACATCTTGTAGATTTGTTTTTATTTCCCTGACCCTGATGTCTGACGTGTGAAATTGTTATGGCACCTCTCTGCCTCCGTATATTCTCCTCCTTCCTCAAGCTTTGAGTCTTGAACCTTCATCTGTTTCTTTTCAGTTTATTGCAGCCAATGACAAGCTGTGGTTCTGGCTGGAGGTCAACTCGGTGGTGGACTTCTTCACGGTTCCGCCGGTGTTTGTGTCGGTTTACCTGAACCGGAGCTGGCTCGGTAAGCCCGATAAACAGAGCAGACGTTTACTTATGGACTCTTTGGTCTTGTGTTTCGTAGCCTGCGCTGCCACCTAGTGGAGAACATGGGTACCGCAGCTTCAGTGCAGCTGCGAAATGAATGTTTCATCATTTTGTCATGAAATGTTGGACACTGCATTACACGCTGGAATAAGTTGAGTCATTCTCACTGTTATTATGCAAATCAATGCTTCCATGTCACCTTTACCCAACGTGTGGCCGTCAGCTGGTGCAAAGCAAAAGATGTTTTATCACTGCTGGTTCTTCTCTGATCTGAGAAACATATCTCAGACACTTCTCCACAGTTGCATAAATTTGCCATGTGTTTTCCTGTGACTACTGTGAGATTACAGTTCTTTACTTGTGGCTGCTGGTGCCACCTAGTGGACGTATGAGGGTAAAGCTGGCATTCGAAGAGAACAAGTTGTCAGTCTGAGTTGTATTATGATAGTTCTGGGTTTTATCTGGAGACATTTCATGGGTATTGTTGTAGAAATCTGTGATTATGTTCAAGCTTAAATATCTCACAGGTTAGGGTTTTAATTTTTTTATCTCCAGCTTTTTGGTTGATTTATTTTTCTCGTGCCCTCAAAACTTTAATTTATGTGTTGTTTTTGAAATATTTTAACATGCGTCTCTGCTTAAGTGGCAATCCGGCTTATTCTTATCTTCATTTTTTACACAAATACCATTACACATTTTACATTTGTAAGACCCCCCAAATCCAAAAATTTTCTGCTGATGGACGTCTGTAAAAAACATCCAGGTTAGAATAACGTATTTGACTGATGGTGAAGTTGAAGCTGGAGGTGCATCGTGCACGGAGGCGTAGCTTGATGAAATCTTCCTAGCAGCCTCACTCAGCCGGTTCTGTGCAGGTTACACGCATGTGGTGTACACGCATATACATCACAAGTAAACCAGAAAACACAAAGCTGACAATTTATAACACCAGTAAGGAGAAAATAAGCTGTGGAGGAACAACCTCAAAAATCACATTTAATAACCCTTAGGAACAAGGTGAGTTTAAGAAGCTAAAGTTTAGCTGAGGGGTTAAGGCTTGTGGGAAAACAGAGCTACCCAGAAGCCCTGAAGTCCCTGAACAAAGCAAATATTGAACATTTAATAGACTGAACAAAGCTTACAAAGTAGTAAAATTGGTTTAAGAAAAGACCAGGAGGAGAATGGAGGGTACATTCATTTGAACAGGCTAGAATACAAACAGTGCCGACCAGCCTTATTTACACTAAAAGTCTTCAAAATAAGAGCATTTAAAATACATAACTTATTGTGATTTAAAAACTTTAGAAAAGACGTCAGAATCAGCCTGTCAGACTATAAACGTTGGTGATCCGTGGTTGGCCAAGAAAATTGCAATCGGACCTGGACTGTTTCACTGTGTGAACCTCGACTGTTTCACTATATGAACCTGGACTGTTTGACTGTGTGAACCTGGACTATTTCACTGGATGAACCTGGACTGTTTCACTGGATGAACCTGGACTGTTTCACTATGAGAAGTGTGAATGTTTCGCTACACTCACTCTCTTACTCCAACTATCCCGTTGTTCTCCGCTAACATTCAGGTGTTGTTGTTGCATGTCTCCCTTTACAGAAATAAAACTCTGCAGAAACCGCAATAATCCAAACATTCATACTTTTAAAATTGCCATCAGCTGTAAAACAAGACATTTTCTTTGGCATCTATATCTCGTCCCAGTGGAAAAATATATAATCTGCCGATATGGTGGAAGAGCCGTCGGCCGTGTAGGATTAGTGCTTTTCTGTTTAGTTAAACAGGTGGTGATGCCACCAGCAGCTCAGCGGCTGTGGAACACCCCCCTCTGATCCAAAACTCTGAGCCAAACCGCCAATCATCACGCCCGAACATCCCGACACAAATATTCTCTCTAACGGCTCATTGATGCACAATAACCTCCTCGCTACATTCCTGACGCGCGGTTTGGAAAACGGTTTTCCTGCTGCAGCAGTGAAACATTCGTCCCTGACAGAATAATAATTGTAACGGAACATCAGTTCTGCAGATAAGAGATTCCTGCCGCGCTGGTGGTTCCAAACACAAAGAGGCTTTTGGTATCAAACCCAGGCGCTCTGAGGCGGCGTTCTGACGTGAAGGTTAAATATGCTGCAGACTGATTAATGGAAGCAAAAAAGATTAAGAGTTTAGTCCGATCTCATGAAGTGATTCACAGTTAGGAGTCTGTGAGTTTGGTTTTTTACTCTTTGTAATGTGAAAAAAAATGTCCTTGAGGGAGAAGCTGCCAGTAGATATTCACTTAGTCTGAGTACTGTTCTGTAAACTCCTTCTACTTCCATCCTCTCATCCGGATCATTTTTGCCTTTGTATCTGGTCCCACTGCTTTTACAGCATACATGAAAATTATATAGTAGAATGTGCAGCTAGATTAGGACTTTGCTGATATACATATATATATATATATATATATATATATATATATATATATATATATATATATATACAATATATATACAATTTATCAACATTCCTAAAAAAAATGGCAGAAAACTGCAAAGAGAAATTTCATCAGAGATAAATGTGGCTATTGCAGCATAGATATTCACAATACGAAAAATGCAACAGTCCAGGTTCATAAAGAGAAATAGTCCAGGTTCATACAGTGAAACAGTCCAGGTTCATACAGTGAAATAGTCCAGGTTCATACAGTGAAATAGTCCAGGTTCATAAAGAGAAATAGTCCAAGTTCCTACAGAGAAACAGTCCAGGTTTATTCAGAGAAACAGTCCAGGTTTATTCAGAGAAACAGTCCAGGTTTATTCAGAGAAACAGTCCAGGTTCATACAGAGAAACAGTCCAGGTTCATACAGTGAAACAATCACACAGGACATTCCATTTTATCATCAGACCTAGTTTTAATTATCTTCAGAATAGTTTCCTTATCCTTATGATTTAAAATTAGTATTAGTATTCAAGATTAAAGATAATTATACATTTTCTTTGAACTACGTTCACTTAATAATCTTTATTCAGATTTATTTCATCAAGGATATTCTTCTCAGACCTTCATCAGCTGCTGAGTTTCCTCTCTTTGGCGCTGACCCTTTTTTTAAAATTCTTTTTTTATGCTCTTTTCGTCAGAATGGCGACTACATCTATGCAGATTGTTGCATCAACTGTGATTAATTTACGGATTATTGTAGAACCGCCAAATCCGTAGAACAACACAATTATTGCCAAAGCTTGTCCCTGTTTTCCTCTAGGAGGGTTAGCGGCTGGTCCCGTCACTAGACCACAGAGACGCATGCTGTTCTGGTCCAAGATTAGAGAATGAAATTTGGTTCACGGCAGCGGTTGGGGGGGTCAGGGGGCTGTGATGGACAGACGCCGCCTGGCCTCTTCCTCTCCCTGAATGAATCCTAAAGGAGCTTACGCTGTAATATCCTGATGGGAAAAGGGTTTGCTTTAAGCTTGCCCGGCACACGCCTCGTCACAGGGAGCATGCTGGGAAGGTCTAGAGGAAATCACTTACTACAAAATAAGATGCAAACCTGTTGGGTGCTCCAGTCGTTTTCGGAAGAGGATCTCGGCGTCCCTCGGGGTTCGCTAGGGCGTTAGTGTCCAAGTGAAGACTTGGAGGTGATTCTGGAGAAACCAACAGGAAGTTTCAGCCATGATTCCCACTAAGATGTTGGTGTACAGGGGGCCCGATGAAAGGACTCACGTTCAGACGGTTTGTAACACCAGAAGGCGTAAGAAATCAACCGGGGAGCTCTTCCAGAAGGGCTACAGGGTCCGGATGGGCCACGGCCACGTCAGCGAGAAGGAGGACCAGGACAGCATGTGGTACAGCGTGGGAGCGTGCTTCCACGTAATCTCCTACTGGGGTAAGACATGCAGGACGTGGGAATCTCCTCTGAAGGGTTTTTGGACCATGTCAGCTGGAGCAGGTTCAGGATTTGAATTATACTGACCCACCTGGCAAACGCGTCCTCGCTTTGGCCATGGCTCGTTTGATAGAAGATTACATATTCATATTTTCTGCGGCGGAATGAACTGCCTTAAGGGTTGATTTGGCATCCGAGCGTATTGATTTTCTTACAGGGGGTATTTGTCTGATGCTGGCAGAGGTGACGGGGATGGCGGGGCGGCTTTAAGCTGCAGGCGTGAATCATCTCTCTTGTCCCCAGTCGCCCATTTAGCGTTTTAAAGTTATTCTATCCCCAAAATGTCAGGGGGTGCTATTCATTCATCACTGCTGCTGCACAAAACTTCGTGTGAACGTAATAACTCAAAATTATGTCATGCAACAATGTCAAATTTGAAACCCAGTGTGGATTTTTTTTGGAAATGTCAGTTGTATATTTCAACACTAGGGGGAGCTTTATCTCTTATCTCGCTATAATTTCTCAACCATTGTTCCAATTTTGTCCAAATTTAGGGGATATTAATCGACTCCAGGAGACCTTTCCTGTATATAATATTTTACTCTAAAATGACATGTTTTACTCACTAGGGGAGCTTCTTTTTTTTTTTACAGATTTTTTTATTTTATTATTTCACATCCTTGATGCAAACCATAGAAATAAAATCAAAAATACAAAAAAATACGTATGGTAGAGCCTTATTAGGGTTATATAAAAACCACAGGCAACGAGCTAAATACATATAAGTGAAATTGTGAATGAACAAAATAATGTTTGGAAAAGATGGTATTTTAAAATATATACATTTATATTTAAATGTAGAGAGAGAGAGAGAGAGAGAGAGAGAGAGAGAGAGAGAGAGAGAGAGACCCTTTAATATCATGTTTAATGTAAAAAAAAGAAATTTGATTTCTGTTGACATTTTTTGATTTTGTATCGTAGACACTCAGGATTTAGCATAAAATAACAAATAATTTTAAACAGTTAAAAAAAACAAATTATTTCATGATGAAATTTTGTATTTCATGAGAAATAGTCCATTAGGATTAGATTAGCTCAACCTCTTGGTAAAGCATATTTTTAGAAAACTATTCAACCCTCATCAGACTTTTTTGGTTGTATCATGTTACATAATTATTTTAGTTAGTCTTCACATGCTTTAATATGGCGACTAAAAAAAAAAACCTACATATCGAATAGGACTCTCTCAGTAGGCATGTGTAACGCCTCCTCCTCTGTGGCCCTTTCCATATGTGGTGTCCCCCAGGGCTCCATCCCTGGACCCTTACTCTTTAGCATATACAAACTAACACTTGGTCATTATATCAGCTGGTTCAGTCAAGTGGCAAACAATTTTTTTCATGAGACATAATGACTCATAAAGTCTTCATCCAAACAGCTGAGCAGGACATTAAAGGGTCAGAAACGATGACATGATATACATTTAACATTCAGGAGTGAAATAAGGTGCAGGAGTTTTCAGGGAGCCGCTGAAGGATCGGAAGAGCCTCTTAATAAATGTGGGAATTGGAATTGGCATGGAAGGTAGAGAAACGTATATAATTATATGATATATACAAACATATATAATATATATTATATATTATGTATATATACACTACTATTTGTATTTTATTATATAGTACAATAGGTATAACGATAATAGTTATACAATGTAGATATAATAGTAGTAGGAATCTAATCTAGTAACATAACCACAGTATAGCATTCATTTATACATATATAAATTCATTAATAAATAAATATAGATGCGTATATGGATATCAATATATAAATATGGATACTTTATAAAATATATGCATATTAGTGGTGGAAAACTTTTACTCCAGTATTGTTTTAAGTATACACATGTATTTTGGTTCTTTAATCCAATTTTATCCTTTTTTATTGAATTGAATTGATTCGTGCCACTGTATTTTTCTGACTGCTGTGATTACTTGTTATTTTTTCACATTTATTTTATAGATCTTTTACATTTCTTTACATGCATACTGACTGGTGGAAACCAAATATGTTCAAATGCGTTGATTATAATGTGTTCATCTTTATAAACGCAACAATTTTAATGAGAAACTAAACAAAAATCTAAATTAACTTTAAAAAAGAAAAAGAAAAAAGATATATATATATATATATATATATATATATTATGTAAGATTTTACGTGAAATTTACTTTTTAGAGGTTTGTGGGTCAAACAGGACCCCAATGCTATAAGCAGGATATGACAATATGAAAATACTACCTAAGAGCAGATAAATTAATAATGATAATAATAATAATAATAACAGATTTGAATTCAAATATAATATAATGTCATAGAACATGAATTGTGTACATCTTGTGTGTCGTCTTTCTGTGGCACACGTCTTCAAAAAAGAACCCCCGGTGCAGCTTGATGTTGTGTTGTGGCGCCCTTGAACTCTTTCTCTACCCGTAAATGCTCTCAACCTTACGTCACATCGGTTTACTGAATTGATGTGGCGTGACATCCTCCACCTGTCTCTAATCCAGGTTTTCATCTCTTCCACGCTTTGAGTGGAATCAGGTCAATCAGAGCTGCTGATGAGCAGAGTCCATATCTGATGTGGAGCTTTTTTAAAAAAAAATAAAGAAGGTTTTTATGACATTTGAGGTTTAGTTTTGCATTTTGCTTCATCAATATGAATCCGATGAAGTTCCTAAAAATGGACGAGCGCTTTAAAGGTCTGCTACTCTTTCAAATGCTCTTTTAAGTTGTCTCTGGCCGTCTTGAACTAACCTCTTTATTTTCTCTGGCAGGATTGAGGTTTTTGAGGGCCTTAAGGTTGATACAGTTCTCAGAAATATTACAGTTTTTGAATATCCTGAAAACAAGGTGAGTGCTTGAATATTTCCTTTCTCATGTTGGTGTGGCAGAGTGAGCGTTGAATGCGGAGTGATGTTTTTGCAGCATGAGGGGTCTGTGATGCGTCGCCCGGCGGCGGCGGCGGATCTTGCATGATGTCGTTATGAATGGAACAGCTTTCTGTTATTTTTTTGCCTCCATGCTTAGATTCAAAGCTTCTTTTTTTTCTATTTGCACAGATGTCAGGAAGTTCTTTTAAGAGAATAATCTCCTCACTCGTACAGATGGTAAAAGCAGAACGGAGGTCAAGCCGAGAATTTTTTCCGAATAATTACAGACACATACGCACAGCTGGAAATTATTCACACCCCCTTTTTTTGTTAGTTTTATTGTCCAAATATGCTTTTAATCCGCTTTTTGGAATAATCATCTTACATAATGTGAACACTTTAAATAAACCAACACAACACCGTCATGTTTAATGTGCTTTGTATTTGTTAATGAGTTTTAGAACTTGCATGTTGTGACATATTGGACCGATTAAGATGACAAATTCTTGCCACCAATAGTGCAAACTTTGTGTTCTGCATCTTTTTTATTTAAACAGCAACTCCATAAAGCTGGTGAACCTGTGCTCCATCTTCATCAGCACATGGCTCACTGCAGCCGGCTTCATTCATTTGGTAAGTCAGTGAGTTTAGTCTGAAATCATGGTAAGGACACTCAAGGGATTTAAACCAACCGCCAGCTGTCGTCGCATGCAAATCTGGAATGTAAAAACAACAACCAGCGCATTCTTCCTGCTGTCGTTTCTTAGGTGATGCCATTTTAAGCAAACACTAATCATTGGCTTTGTCGATTCCAGCTGAAATCTTCCTCCTCCAACATTTTCGCCGTCGTCATTTGAGGAATTATGGGATTGTTACCGCTGCGTCCGCTGCCTCCGCCCCCAATTGGTCTTGTTAACGCAATTACTCACTAACTACTTAATGGATCATTATTCACATAGACTTAATTGCGAAGAAATACTGGAATTGATTTCGCAAAGGAGATTTCTCAATTCCCGGTCCGATTAAGCCCAAAGTTGAGCAGTTTTTTATCGACTGGAGGAGATCTTTCCGTTAAATATCCTATTTTTCTCAAATAGTTCATATTTTACTCACTTGGAGAGATTTTTTAAATGAAAAACAAGGTTTTTCTGACATAACATCACATTTCATTTCAGAAGTTCGTCGGGAAGTTCGGGGAATTGCCTGTAGGGTTTTTCCTAAAGCCGCAAGGGATTGGGGGCTTTTCGGGACTAAAGCCTATTATAAACAAGCTCTCTCATTGAAATGTAGATTTGTCTACAAGAAATGCTAATATTAACAGATTCTAAACATAGACACAAATAATTCACAACCATAGATATAGAAACATTATCACAATTTGCAAAAGAAACACTTACAAGCTTGATTTCAGATACCCGAGGATGTCCTCTCAAACCTTTTCGAATGAAATGAGCATCGAACTGAGGTTTTTCGTTGACG
Organism: Lophius americanus; assembly: GCA_037951165.1. Taxonomy (NCBI): domain Eukaryota; kingdom Metazoa; phylum Chordata; class Actinopteri; order Lophiiformes; family Lophiidae; genus Lophius; species Lophius americanus. Next base: position 1,171,975 of record JBBDHG010000031.1, on the reverse strand, counting down.
TATCATGAGTGTGGTCCACAACCAGAAGTCCTAAAACTAGCTGATAGTTGGAGACAACAAAGTCCAATGACCTTAAAAATAGAGGGGGACATTGCAATGGGCTCATTAACTTCTGATTAGGCGACGAGATCAGCCCCAATCAAACGGTTCATTGATTCCATTGATTCCAATGATGGCGTATCTTAACCTGCTGTTAATAAATAATCGGGGGAGATATTTGCACGAGTAGAGCAGTGTGACCAGAGCGAGTTGGCGCTCAGTTTAAACTCGGCGTTCTCCCCACTTCACTTTATTCGTGGTCCTAATGTTACGGCGTATCAGCTAAGATGTACAGTTATAGAATTTTTTTTTATCTTTTGAGTGTCTCCTTTTTTTATTTTCATATTCAAACAATCTTTAAAAATATGGAGTGTCTTTTGTGGCTCCTGCTCAAACCTCCTCCTCTGTTCCAGGTGGAAAACTCGGGGGATCCTTGGGAAAACTTCCAAAATTCCCAGGCTCTTTCCTACTGGGAATGTGTTTACCTGCTCATGGTCACCATGTCCACGGTCGGCTATGGAGACGTGTACGCAAAAACCACGCTGGGTCGCCTCTTCATGGTCTTCTTCATCCTGGGTGGATTGGTAAAAATCCCTCTTCTTACTTATCACTGCATAAACTGCTCCTCCTTGTTGCCAAACATCAAGCCCCCCCACCCCTCCCCACCCCCAACCCCACCCCTAAAGTTGAAGTTCTCTACTGTTAATGTATATGTTTGACTTATTTTTTTGTCATTTGCTGTAAAAAGAAATAAAAATACTGCGGTTTCAGGTGTCTCTCCCCCCTCCCACCACCACAACCCCCTCCCTTCTTTCCAACAAACACAATGAGACAGGGATGATTTATTAGAGCCCAGATCACTGGATGCAGCAACATTATCTCAGATTCTGTACAAATAATTAGGGTGAGCTGCGTGCAGAAGATATTTTTTATAGAATAATAATACGATGTTGATTTTAAGCTCCCCCTGCGAGAGTTTCCTGATACAGTGGACAAAGAACATTTAGAGGACTCTCTTATCCGGATCATAAAGTATTACTGAGTGGATATTACAGCATGGTTACATCCTATAATATAAAACTGATATTTTGTTCGTCCTTGTCTGGCTTTAACAAAAACCCTCAAGGACAAACCAAGCACAAAAACAGTAAATACGATTTAAGTTTGATAAACAATGAAGGCTGAATTTTGTCTTTTTTTTTCATCAGTTCCTAAACTAAAGTTGTGATGGATGATCTACTTGTTCATAAAATATTTTCGGAGCTTCAGAACAAAACGTTTTAGGAACATTCTCCGAAACAACTCTTCCGATAAACACGTTGAACCTTTTGCCCAAGTTTCATGAAAGTTTGTCAAATAACTTTCGCGTGATTGATGAAAATACTAAAACATATCTAAATGTCTTATAAAGTACTAAAAGTATTGGGTTCTTCCCGGATACATGCCAACCCCATTTACTAAAGTTTTTGAAAGTATTTTTTGCTCAATTGATGAAAATGCAAAAGAAATCTATAGATAATAAAGAAATAATGAGTTTTTCCTACAAAACTGTCCAACAGTTCCACCAAATTTCATTAAAGTTCCTCAGGTAGTTCTTGCATAATAATTAAAATGCTAAAAACTAAATCTTAAATGCTTAAATGAGTTTAAGTAAACCATTGGTTCGTACCAGGAACTATAACCAAATTTCGTGAAAGTTTGTGAAGCAGTTTTGGAGTACTTGATTAAAGAACTAAAAAGAAAAGAAAAATCTGTTTTAAAAAAAAACTTACTCTTGTACCAGCTTATTTGAAAGACCGTAAAGTATTTTTTGCATAACTGATAAATGCTTAAATCATTTAAAAATATTAAAATGTTCCTGGTGCTTCCCAAAAATTCTACTAAATGACACAAAAGTCCATAGAATAGTTTTTTTTTACATAATTGATAACTGTTTAAAGAAAAATGTTCAAAAACGTCAAGAAAAGAAAATATTGGTTCATCCTAGAAAGATGGCAAACACTTTTAGCAAGTTAAATGAAAGTCCATCAACTAGTTGTTTTTATAATTGAAAAATATATTAAAAATATTATATGAAAAAACATCTTTTAGTAAAGTAAGTACAACAATCATAGTTTCTTCCCAGAAACTTGCCAAACCCCAATTTTTTCTGAGTAGTTGATGATGCGAAATAATGCAAAAAATGGAAAAACGGATGATATAAAGGGTTCTTCTCTGAAACATTTGGGACTTTTTCTAATACCTTATACAAAGCTACAGACGGTAGTAAAAACCCTCCTTGAAAGATAGTTATCTATGAAAACATGGTCATTTAAATAATAATAGATTCATTTCAAATTGCTACAGAGCCCCTGAAGTCCTTCAAGAATGAAACAAGATCTTGTTACATTCAGCATAACAAATGCGGGTCTGTTCTCTAAAAACCACTAGTGTAGCTCGTCCCACGTCGTCTTTCAGTCGGCCAAGTCAATGACGATCCTATACCTACGAGCAAAAGCTGTTAGAATATGATCCTGTAATTGTTGTATTCTGTATTTAGCATAAGCAAATGCTTATGACTTCATTTACCACGTAGTGTACTTTAAGTGCTCTTATTTTGAAGGATCACCGCGGCAGTACCGTTGGTCAGCATTGACTATGTGTTCTGACTTGATGAAATCAATATACCCTCCGTCCTCCGCGCTGTGTATTTCTAAAACCAATTTTATGGCATTTTGAAGTGAAAATAAAACTCTATAAGCCCCGATCAGCCCATTATATGAAATATGGTGGCTTTGGTCTAACATAGACGCTTACGTATTAACAGTAAATCATCTTGTCGACATGAGAAGAAAGTTGTGCGCAAAAGATAATTCCCTTTTGTACACAAGTAGATCCTTTTTTCTTCCTCAAGCGACTTCAGGGGCTCGGTAGGTTTCTGTGACTAAATTAAGGAAAAGAAATGGCCAGATATTTACGCCTTTTGAATAGAAGCCTTACACATCAGAGTCTCAGAGTTGATGTCTGTCATCCGTCCGTCTGCGTTCTCCGGATCACCCTGACATGTGTTTGTTGGACTAAACATGGCACATAAGGCTTTTTTTTTCTGAATTTGTATAATTTTTAATTTTCTCTCACAGATTGACATTCCGCTCATCAGCTGTCATTTCCTCCTTTATTCTTCCAATATCCGTAAATATTGGCCTTATAATTTCCTTTTTTCATTCTCATACGACTTCTTGGTGTCCTTGAATGTAACACCAGTCTACATTTACTCAATAGTAACTAATCTCCTAATTTTTAAACAGCATCATTCCCACTCGTTTTGACTCATTCTGGTAAAACTAGCGGACCTGCTCTTTTTCTATTTTTTAGTCTCTTCTTCTGTCTCCTATCTTCTCCTTAGGCCATGTTTGCAAGCTACGTCCCTGAAATCATAGAGTTAATAGGAAACCGCAAGAAATATGGCGGTTCCTATAGTGCTGTTAATGGGAGAAAGTAAGTATTACGGGAGGCTCTGCTGCCTCCGCCGCAGTAGAACCTTCTCTGCATGCACTTCTCTTTGTCTTTTTCATGCATGTAGGCCATGTTTGCTCGCTACGTGCCAGAAATTGCTGCTCTCATCCTAAATCGGAAGAGATATGGAGGGAGTTATAACTCGACCAGAGGCAGAAAGTAAGTCCAACAAACCAAGAAGAACAGCAAACCTTTACTGGTGTGGTTTTGTGTGACTCTCATATAAAGAGGTGAATTTTTGCTTCGATAGATGTTAAAGTGTACTTTGAGACGTCACACTGTGACTGAAGAACTGAAGGCCATGATTCACGTGTGGAGCTGGTGGCTGCTTTTACGTGTGGGAAGGCTGGCATCGCTGCTTGTTATGGATGAAAGTCAGCGTTTTGTTTTGCACTGCAAAAACCATCTCAGCAATTTCTAATGTCATTGAGTCCTTCGAGTCATTTTTTTCTTAAAACAGTCACTTTTGGGATTTTCTTAACAGTGACGTCTTTCAAATATATTTGGAACTTATTGGCTTAAAAATTTGCAATTTAGAGCTTATTCTTTCACTTGTTTTAAGAAATTAGGACATTCAGAACTCAAAGTGACTCGGAAAAGCTGGGCACACATTCCAGGGGAACGGGTCTGCCCTTCCTTACAACTGTTTGAGAAGCCTTGGACGGTGTCACATCAAACGCATTTATTTGTACCGCTCCCGTAACTTCATTATCCCCGGGGCTCTTTTGCGTTGTTTGTTCGCGCAACACAAACTCTCAAATAAACGGAAAGGATACATAGATTTATTTTCGCTATTTCAGTCCGTTCTCAGCCATGGCCAATGTAAGCAAAAAGCAAAGCTTCTTCCACATTATTATTTCACATTAACCCCCCTGATGACGTCTGGACATGTGACGTTTAGAGAATCTAAAAAACCTTTACATTATGCAAATGTATCGATTAAGAATCTGTGTGGCGTTGTGTAACTTCCCCGACTACTCGCATCTATTTTATTTGTGTATAAAATTGAGGCACTTCAATAAATTCTCATTCATGCTCAACTTGGACTCGGACAGAACCTTTCCGTTCATATTTGTTTGTTTTGTGAAAGCATATGAATACAGACAAAATGAAAATCTGGATCATTTGTAAAACTAGAAGTATCACACACCCCTTTGTTTGACGTCCTGTCCGAACACGGATACCCTTCATAATGCAAAGCTGCTTCGGACCAACTCCAAGGGTAAACTAGACTTCCTCTACCCCAGTAGGATCCCAACTCCAAAGCCTGGATTCTCCAAAAACGTAGCTTTATTTACGGATACGGATGAAATGGAGCAGAAATCATTGGGCGGTGTAGCCATAATTCTAGTAAGACACGACAAAAGTCTATGGACACAACAAAGAGGATAAAACGTGAATTAAAAGAAGTTAAAAAACGAACCTCCATTCACAGATTTGATATCATCCCATTCCAGCACTTAGCATTTAGTCTCTACTGTTCTCTCCCAGCGAAGTCGGCCAATCGCTACGGAAACTTCCTAACTTTGTTTACATTGCACAGCTGCTGCTTGAAGGATCACAAGGCCTTCATTGCTCGTTCTGGCAAGAGATTTGAGAGACAGGCATCTGTGCAGATTCTCCTTATGTGGCGGATCAAACCCACTTTCAAAAACAGTTAGGATCTCAATCCTCCTGGAGTGTGTGCCCGACTTAAGGCAGATGTTTTTGCAGTGTCGTCACGTACTTTTGTCATGCTTGATTGTGATGTTGGCACATGTAAGATTTTTTTCACTGTCAAGGAAACTATGATTGTCCATCCTGCTATTATGAATACTGTCATCTATTATCCATAGAGATCTTAATCTTGTTACAAACTAAGAACCGTTTTGGTCCCTTCAGATAAATACTTTTTGGTGTCCCGTGATTTAAACTTGACCTAGTGTCATTTCCCATTCAGTTTAAAAGCCGGGCATGTCTAAATTGGAACCAAAATTAGTGTGAATTTGCATAACGTCTTTAATGCATCATCATTTTTCTAGTTTACTAAATAACTAGAATACAACCTTCATTTTTGAACACTAGATGATCAGGGGGAACTCTGCTTCCCTTAAAAGTTTCCCTAAAAGTTCTGTGAAGCTCAATTCTTAGAGCGTTTTGCTTCCAGCCCCTGTGAAACCCTTTCTTGTTCAAAAAAAAATCTCTAACGCAGCTCACCTCCACAGCAGACCGGTGCCTCTTCGTAAATAACTGCCTTGTGAGCCAGTAATGATCCGGATCAACACGAACCTCTAATGGATTGCTCCTTTGGCTGTTCAAGACCTCTCTAAAAAATTACATTCAAATCTGTTCAATACTTTCTGAGTACTCCCGCTAACAGACCAACCAATGCTGCTAAAAAACATCCAGAGGTAAAAATAGACAGATGGGGCCGCCCCAACCAACGCCATAGAATTAGGCTTATTCCGCTGAATAACGTCATAAAAAAATCCTACATGTTTTGTGGTGTCTTGTAATTGAACTGCTTTATGTCAATGTGCCAATGTTGTGTTCGTAACCTACATTACTGGACATCATTTCTATTATGTTAATTTACTAGATGTATGCAATGAAAATGACTCGCAATTAAATATTTTATTAGAGGAAATGATAGACAACTCTTATTCTTCTCACGGATTTAGTCTTAAATCAATGTAAAGTATTGGTCTATTTTAAATAACATTGTTCTGTAGGTTTATTTTTTAAGATAATATAAACTCACATTGAGGTAAATATATGATAAATATTGAGGATGACTGCATTTAAAGATTCAGTACGTCATGAAATTCCCTCATACATGCACACAGACCTTCATCGCATTGTTTGCTTCATGCTGGGAATGTCCTAGAATAATGTGTGTTGCTATTCTTGTCTTTGCTTTGCTTCTGAGTATTCTTGGCCTTTGTCTTCAGTCTGACCTACACCTTTAGGGCTAAATATAATCTTGGGTTTAACATGAACAGTTTGACATTTTGGAAAAAAAAAAAAATATGCATCTGCTGCCTAGAGTTATATGAGATAATCAGTAACTATAACAGCCAGAATCTCGGGACGATCAGCTTAACTTAAAAGGCCATTCTTCCCAAAAAATATTATTTGCTTTTTGTGCAAAGGATGACAAAAAAAGGAAAAAAGACACTGCCATGTGAATTATGTATGTTTATCCTAGATACGAGTCGCAAAGCACTCGGTTAGCACAGAAATTACAAAAGCATCAGGGCTGTGCTAGTTTCTCTCAAAGTCCATAGTTTCTATTACCAATAGTAGTTTGCCATATGTCCTTCATCACTTCTACCAGCGCTAGTTTGCTACTTCCAGGGTTAATTTGCTTATGTCCTTCATCGTTACTACCAGCGCTAGTTTGTCTACTGCCTTCATCGCAACTAACAGTGCTAGTTTGACAAAGTCCTTCATCACAACTACAAGCGCTAGCTTGCCTATGTCCTTCATCGCTACTACCAGTGCTAACTTTCCTCAGGGCAACTACCAGCGCTAGATTGACGAAGTCCTTCATAACTACTCGTCACACTGTCGGTGTGACGAGTAGTTATGAAGGACGGTGCTGATCGCCTCTTCTAACTTCAGGCCAAAAAAAGCAGAAAGGTGTATTTTCTTAAATGTCAAACTCTTAACGTTAACAAATACACGTTCATGTCCTAACCTGCAGTTGTTTCTAACAATAAATGCCTCTAAACAAATTATGGCTTCCAGTAGCACGCTTTGGTTCTTGTGGTCGGTCTCTTAGGTTTGGAGAAGTCAGACTTGGTTTGGAGAAACTTCTTAAACCAAATCTTTGCTTCTTTAGTTGTTTTCTTTAGTATGAAACTCACATATTTGTCTATCTTATATCCATTATTATTTGGTTTATTGTTGATTTAAAATTTGACGTGGAACTACTCCTAAAGTTCTGGTGGACGTCTTTTATCTTCTTTTCACCGGTTGTCTGAGAAATGTATAAAAGTTGTAGTTCTGGTTTTTCTCCCTGTGTAGTCTAGTGTCTGCTTCTTATATTTAAATATGATTGCACACTTATTTTTAATGTCCACTTGATTTGATGTCCCAGCAGGAGGAATTATTTGTAGGGGTGAGTAAGTTCACCATTACCTGTAACCTACACTGGTGGATATCCAGGTATCCATAGAGAAAATATAGAATTTGTGTCCTACATTATTTAGCATCTATATAAAGTGCTAGCAACTACCATCATTATGTATTATATTAAATCCCTACTTCCATATTCATTTTTTTATGCAAACCTATTGTAATTGGTACAATTTAATTATTAAATCATTTAGATTGCATTACAACTATTAAATTACAATTCAGCAAGCCAGAATATCTGATGTGTTTATTGTACATTAAAGCCACAACAGATCAATGAGATAAGAAACAAAACCATTATATATTATAACATTATTTCCTAAATAAATGTCTAGTAAAGATAGACTACAGGAAAACAGTTGGAGGCATAATTGTTCAACCACTATTGTATTTGTGAACCACTATTGTATTTGTGAACCACTATTGTATTTGTGAACTCAACAATAATAACTTCCCAGGACAATATTGCTTTTACCGATTACAGCAGTCTCTAAATGACTCCACCCCCTGAACATATTATGAATGTCTTCGCCCATCAGAGATGCTTTTAAGATCAGATGTTGTTAAAATCAACCATCATGGACCTACTTAAGCAGTAGTTTTTTTTTTTTCTTTTGCTGAGGCCCAAAGTTACATCAGAGCTTCATGCCTGACCTCAAAGACGCACCACAGTACTGATCAAAAATCATAAGAAAAGTCTGACAAGTAGCTCTCAACATCTAAATAAGTTTTTGGATGTTGTTCTGTGGAGCGACGAAACCAAGCTGAGACTTTTGGAGCCTTCGGATTAAAAAAGTTTTAGGAGCCGTGTCCTCTTACTTACCATGTAACCCTGAAGAACAAACGTTATGCTGTCACACAATACGTAGTCATCCTTCAAAACAATCTCTTTTCATTAAAAAGAATATAATAATAATAATAATAATAATAATGATATAATAAAAGTTAAACTAGAAAAGCACTCAGGGAGTACAAACCTCCACTAAGACACAACAGCACACTAGGTTAAGGGAAAATTCATGCAGATTCCTCCATTATTGTCAAGGTCATTGCCAGCCTCTAAATCTACCGAAAACTCCAACAAACTCGCTCACTCTGTAGCTGATCATCTCCTGTGACTTCTACTTCAGCGTCTCTGTTCAGCCCACTGAGCCCCCAGCTCCAACTCCAAAGAAACATCAAATGAATCAAAGGAACTTATTTTATTTTATTTTATTTTATTTTAAATGCTGCCAAACATGTTACGTCATCAAATCTAATCATCTGTATGATATGCCAAAAATGTTAGGGTTAAATTTCATGCAAATTTGTCCTGCAGTTTTTCCTAAACTTTGCTCACACACAAATAGATGAAGCACAGGAGTGAAAACTACCCCCTTACTTGGAGGTAGTTGTATAATTAGTCCAAACATTATCAATTATGATATGTGATTTCACATATTCAAACATTCCAATGTTGTTAATGTTTCCACGGTGCCAAGACACAAAGCAACAGACAACTTTTAATTCAACTATTTCTTATGCAGCATCTTATTCAACATCTTCAGATGGTTCCTAAGCTGTCACAAGGCTGATAAAGATGGCACTAAAAGTGACATTGGGACCATTTAATTCTGGCCAAGCGAGAAGAAACAGTAATTTTCCACTAGAGTAGTCTCAAAATGCTCTATAAACGCAGATAATAATGCTCTAGAAAATATTCAACAATCCCTCACCATGCTTTCAGACTCACTTTTTCTACAAAAATCCCTTGAAGCAGATGCTGAAAAGGACAACTTACCTACAGTGAAGCGTGGTGGTGGATGGTCCAAGACTGCTTTACCTCCTAGGGCATTAGAAGATCAATTCAAGATCATCAGATGAAAACATCTCACCATTTGTGAGGAAGCTGCGGCTTTGGTGTAACTAGACATTCAATACAAATCCCAAGAAGACCTCAGAGTCCACCAAAGGGGTCCTCGCACTTGCCTGACTTGAATCCCAGAGGAAATCTATGGTCGGATTTGGAAAAAAGGCAGTAGCAGCACATCTACCCAGGAATATTCCTGGACTAGAGGCCTTTGGTCCAAGAGGAATGGGCTAAGATTCTTCAGGAATGCTCCCAGAAAATGCCATGTACAAAGTCCTGGAGATGCTCGCCGTTATGGCTGGAATCACTGAGAGACTGCAGTCGTCAGGAAAAGTAGAAGTTTCTGTTGGATTTTTTTAAAAAAAGTTAATTTTAGTGAATTAAGCAGTTCTTGTTTTTGTTCAAAAATGGCTGATAAATAATCAATGAGCTTTCTGTGATCAGACAGGCTCAGAAAATCTACTGTCCAGCCCAACTCACGATCTCCACCCAGAGCTCCAAATCTTACCTTCAGGCGGGAGATTCAGGATCCCCCCCTGCAAACTGATCTGCTATAAACATTCTAAATACATACATACACGCATACGTATATGTGCATATGTGTATATATGTACGTACATATGCATGTGAATGCTATGTGTGAAGCACGTATCACGTGATTCAGTGAATCCATCCCATCTTTTCTGCCTTGTACTGCGAAGTTGTAGTTGGACAGAGTCCATAAAAAATGTCCCTTTGGGGACAATAAAGTAAATCTTATCTGATCTTAAATGGTATATTGAATCAATAAACGTGGTTCCAGATGTAAATTTGAACTGGGTTTGCTGCATAAAGGATCTGCTATATGTCACAGTAGAGATGGACTCTGAGCTGAGTTCATAATCTCCAGCTAAGTAAACTCTGATCCTTTATAATCCGATACTAAAATCCTTGATGCTCTCTGACCTTCTCATTCAGTCCTCGCTCATCACCACTGGATCCTCCAATATCCCTCCTGTTACACGCCCTAAGAGCACTTATTGCTTCCTGGTCCATTCCATCTCTCATGTCAGAGTTTCAGTACAGAGAGGATGAAATAATCATTTTTCTGTATTTCTGACTTTTATTCAGACTTCATTTTTATCCTGCACCTTGTTTTCCAGGCACATCGTGGTCTGTGGTCATATTACTCTTGAGAGTGTGTCCAACTTTCTAAAAGACTTCCTACACAAGGACAGGGATGATGTCAATGTAGAAATTGTTTTTCTCCATAAGTAAGTACCAAAAGATTTTCCAGATTTATAGAAAAGCAATCATCTCCTCTCCAGTTCAGAAATAGTTTTCCTCCTCAGAGCTATGAGTTTTTCCTTTTGTTCTCTCAGTATTTCCCCTAATCTTGAGCTGGAAGCCTTGTTCAAGCGGCACTTCACGCAAGTGGAGTTTTACCAGGGATCTGTCCTGAACCCACATGACCTCGCCAGAGTGAAGGTAACTGAGTGATGATACTTGGATTAGAAATGTTGTTTTGGTACACCAACATCTTCTAAAAGGTTAGTGTGGAGGTTCACTGATAGTGGACTTTCAAAAGCAGATATAACAGCGATGGTTTGAGAAAGAAAATAACTCATAACTGGTGAGTTGTCCAACATTACACCACCCTCCAACCCTGCAAAAAAGGAAAATACTGACAGAAAGATAACCTATACAAATCAGGGCCATCAACATCAAGGTAGTGCATAAATAATATGGAACTTTTCCCACAAAATCAGTACTTCCTGTTGGCAAGCTGAATGGGGAGTCTGCGCAACCATCGTCCATTATCAGGGCAATGTTGTCAATACTAATAGTTTGAAAAATAATTTGGCCATTATTAGACTTTTTTTGGATTTAATCCAATTACATCCAAAAAAAGTATTGTATCAAAGAGTACTTTCTTAATATCCAATGGTGATGCATCCTCCTGGGTGACCCCTTTTGGCATGGGGTGTCCCCAAGCGATCAACCCAGGGCCCCTTAATGTTTAACATGTACAATGCTGCTACTGGGTCATATCATAAACAGTTTCAGTAAAGTGGCACAAATCCTTCAATAAGAAAGAAGAAAGATTCCTTTATTAGTCACATAGAGTCATACACAGCACAACATAGTGAAATTACTTCTCTGCATTTGACCCATCCCTGAGGGAGCAGTGGGCAGCCCCTCGTGGAGCGCCCGGGGAGCTAAGGATTCAGGATGTTGCTCAAGGACCCTACGACAAGTAGACCCTGGTGGTATTTGAACCGGCTACCTTCCGATCGGGAGACGGCCGCTCTACCCACTGAGCCACAGCCGCCCTAACCCTTAATAAGAAATACACACTCAAAATGTGGTCGATCAAACAGATGAGTAGAACATTGAAGATTTAAGAACACATGCGTCATATTTACATCGATTGCCTAATATAAAAAAAAAATTGTTGGTTAGGTTGACTGGGCAATTTTTTCAAGCTTTTACCAACAAAAAATCCGACCCTCACGCTGGAGTAGTGTCGATTATACCACTTATAAACCAATCAAACATAATATGAGAATATATCCCCCTCAGACTGGACTGGACCTCTAAGGTTCCTGATGTCCGTTGGTAATATGTGTTTGCTGTTTTGTGATGTTTCCAGATTGAATCGGCTGACGCCTGTTTAATCTTAGCCAACAAATACTGTGCTGACCCCGATGCTGAGGACGCCTCCAACATCATGAGGTAAAGATGAGCAGCTCCTACAGATTTTAAATCAACCACAGAAACAGACCTGCAAAAAGACTAAATCCATTGGGTTTATCAACTAAAGATAAACAGTCAAACCGAAACATTAGATGAAGATTACTGGTACAGCCTGAAAGGCACCATAACCAGCAGTCCCATTATTTGTTTTGATGCTGGATCAGGAACTTTTAAGCTCTTGTCTCAGGGCAGTTTAATCCTCGTCATGTGGAAGACCTGAGCAGAGCCTGAAAGGAAGGATGGAAATGGGAATGGTGTGTGTTTGTATGTGTGTGTGTGTGTGTGTGTGTGTGTGTGTGTGTGTGTGTGTGTGTGTGCTATGTTGATTTCCTGGAAAGATTACTTCTTTTCAAAACATTTACTTCTATTTACGTTTGCATTTAGGTCAGCTGTCTGAGTGTGTATTAAATAGTACTTTTTGTGCATGTTGAATAAGTAGAACTGAATAGTTGAATAATCAGTTTATCCACAAAACCACAAAACTACCAGCAGCTACCTTTTTATTTTCCGAACAATTTCTATGAGGTGTTTGCTGTTTTTTAAGTTTACGCATTTATAAACATGCTTTGAAAATTAAATACTTACAAAGGAAACCTTTTTTTTTTTGTCTGTTTTTCCTGATTCAGAGTAATATCCATCAAGAACTACCATCCAAAGATCAGAATAATTACTCAAATGCTGCAGTACCACAATAAGGTCCGTATCCTCTATCGCATTTTCACTTTAAAAGGTTTTGGAATTTAGTTTTTATGTATACATATTTTGTGTTGTTTGGTCTGATATAATTACTGTACATCCCGCCAAAGTCAGGGTATCATGGAAATCTTCAGTGCCGATTATGCCTCCGCAGATCGTCCTTGTTAACGAAATAACTATCAATTATTTCATGGATCATATTCAAATTGATAGACCTTGGTTTGAGGAAGAAGTTGATTGATTTTGGGAAGGTTCAATTCTAAATATGAGAACACATTTTTAAAAGATTTAAATGCGTGCATGCAATTTAACTCTGGTTGCAATACTGAAATATCTGGATCTTTACGTAAAAACAATATTTCTACTGGTCACACTTTGTTCCATATCCTACAGATTAAAGGCTTATCTCCCATAAAAGAGTGCCTGCATATCCACAATGTCCCTTACCTCTAGCGATGAAGCCACAGACAGCGTTTTATATTGAAATACATTGATTTCTTTCTAATTTGTTGTTTAACAAAAAATCAAGAAACAGATTTGAATGCCGGACTGCCCTCTTTTGGCGTCACCTGTAGACTTGGACACACTTTTACAAAAGTAAATAAATATAGGGAATATAATCAGAGAGCCAATGTAATATCAGGCGTAATTGGTACCGAAGTAAGGGTAGCGTTAATGACGTTAAAAGCATCGTAGTACTTGTCGTTTTTCCCTCCAGGCCCACCTCTTGAACATTCCAAGCTGGACGTGGAAAGAGGGGGATGACGCCATTTGTCTGGCGGAGCTGAAGCTTGGTTTCATCGCCCAGAGCTGCTTGGCTCAGGGCCTGTCCACCATGCTGGCCAACCTCTTCTCCATGAGGTCTTTCATAAAGGTAGGACCCATCCATCCATTTGCGCATCTCTCGTCTGTATGTAGTCTAGATAATATTGATTATTACAGATGAACGAAGGAATTCAACTTTTTTATGGTCAGCCATCTTTGGAGTAAAGCATTATCTGTGATCTTCGCTGCAGATTGAGGAGGACACGTGGCAGAAGTACTACCTAGAGGGAGTGTCCAATGAGATGTACACCGAGTACCTGTCCAGTGCCTTTGTGGGCATGTCTTTCCCAGTCATTTGCGAGTAAGTATTTCCATATTTAAGAATGAAAACTCATGTTGGGGCGATTTTTACCTCATCAATAGAGCAGGGTGGCCCATGATCTGAGGCTAAGCCCTCAGAGAGCCGTGGTTCCGGTTTCAATCCTAACCGTGGCCCTTTGATGTATGTCATCTCTGTGTTTCCTTTCTCGATGGAAAAATGTATCTTCAGTCATCTTATCAGTAAACGCACAAAATAATATCTTAAAAATCTTGCGTTTTGTGGCTTTACTTTGGTTTTCTTCTTACTCTGCCAAAGGGGACCCATGGGATCACCATTGTTTGCCCATTACGTATATACGTGATAAGGAATAGTCCATTGTGTCCCAAACTTTTGGACATCGAGGATGCCTAACCTGACACATATTAGACCAAAAGCCCTGGATTGGGCAAGATTTTGACCCAAGATCCTTGAATGTGTGACCATGACTAGAATAGTCACATTCTAGTCATTGTGTTACTGGAATTAAAGTGGAAAACTAGACCTACATTGTTGTCCTCAACAGAGTGAATCCCCATTAGAGTATATCCCCGAAAGGTCCCCAATCCCCTGCATTGTACAAGTAATCAAAAATGTAATTAAGTCTAAACTGTTGTTGTCTCTCCTGCAGACTCTGCTACGTGAAGCTGAAGCTACTACTGATAGCTATTGAGTACAAGTCGGACCAGCGGGAGAGCAGGTAAGAACATCATGGAAAAATTCATAGACGCAGATGTTTAAAGATTTAGATGTGTTTCCTGTAATAATTTGGTTGAAGTGATGAAGCTTCTTTGGAGAAAACAAACTCGTGTCTAATTAGGTTTATTTATAGACATTAGAAGTGTTTTTGACTCAATTGGAGGAGGAGCAGCTGAATGAAGTTGACGGAAGCAGACAGTATTACCACTCTCTGCTTCTGTCAACTTCATTTACGAATGCGAAAACTAGAGGTGCGCCAGCAGCCTCCCTGATACCCGATACCGTGCTGGTTTCACGCCTGCTCCATACACGCGCACCGCGCATGAGCTACCATGGTTACAAACACCACTACAGCTTACCAGAAAACACCAGAGAACACAAAGCTCGCAATTTATAACATCATTCATTCAACTATCATCAACCACTTATCCAGTTCAGGATCGTGGGGGGCTGACAGTAAGGAAAAATGAAGCTGTGGCGAAACGAACCCGAAAAGGTTCGGCACAGCGAACTTAATCACACACACCGAGGGACATAGCAAGTTTCAATAAGCTAATGTTAGCAGAAAGGCTAAAGGTAGCGGTAGTAGGGAGCCAGCCACGACCCCGCTGTATCTATGTATCCATGTTGTCAATTATGGTTTTAAAACATTTGGACAAAATAAGCTGCGGCAAAACAACTTCGAAAGCATTCTGCATAAAAACAGTTAATCAGTAACTTCAGGAGAAATCACCCCGAGCAACAAACCAAGTTTCAAGAAGCTAACGTGTACACCTAAAAAAACAGTGGTGATTGGATTGACCCTTGTGGGGTCCCAAATGAACCATCCTCTTATCCTGCCGGCGTGGGTCGAGATTAGTGCAAAGCTCAGCAGATTCTGCGATATAACTTCCGTTGTGACACTTCTGCTCTGTTAATCTTCGCAGCACCTTAATAAATCCCGGAAACCACGTGAAGATGCAGGAGGGGACGCTGGGCTTCTTCATCGCCAGTGACGCCAAAGAAGTCAAGAGGTAAGAAAGAGAAGAAGTTTAGTCATGCTGTTCCCACTCTCAATCCTCGTGCTCACATTCTTTCTGCTGATTTATGAAATATAAGAAAATGACCAAACCTATCGAGAAATCATACCCGGGTGTAAAAGTTGTTTGTTGAGGGTCTCTTCCTGGTGTTGCTGCACATATTGATTTGATTCCTAAAAGCTAGGGTTAGGGTTAGGGTTCCAACTAACAAAGTAACCACCTAACCATCTAACCGAGTGTCGAACCAACCCACCAACCAGCCAATTGACCAACCAGACAAAACAAACAACCCATTAAGCAAACAACTAACCAGCCAACCAAATGACCAACCAGCGAATCACACATCCAACCAACCAACTAGCAAACTGAACCACCTAACAGACCAACCAAACAACCAACCGACCAGTCAATTATCAGCCGAACAGCTAATGGACCAACCAACACACCAACTAAACAACCAACCAATCAATTGAGCAACCACACAAACAAATAAAGAACCAATAAAAATAATCAACCGACCCACAAACCAAACAAGGTACAACATGTCCGCCCCTTTCTTTGGATCCAAACCAAAACTGAATAGGGTCTCTCCTGGCCCAGGACCCTTCCTTCAACCCGGTTTCATGGAAATCGGTTCTGTACTTTGGGTGGTCCTGTTACAAACCAGTCATCCAAACAACGAATACAGGGGCACTGTTTAGTGGTTGGTTAAATGATTAAACGAGGCCTAAAATGTTGACAAGACTAATTTGAAAACAAGAGAGGCCATTTGTTTGAAAAAAACTTGGTTTTTGTTGTAATGTTTTGTCAGTGACATAAATAAAACCTCACTGAGAGTAGTCCAATAAAACGTCCTGTGATTCTTGTTCTTGTTCCACAGGGCGCTGTTTTACTGCAAAGCCTGCCACGATGACATCAGCGATCCCAAAAGGATAAAGAAATGTGGATGCAAGAAATGTAAGTGACTGCGTAGAAAAACACTGTCAGTCCTGCTTTCGCTGCTTCTCCTCTCTCGCCGCCGTCAAACGGTTAGCATCGGTGGCGTATTTACACGACCTACATAACCTTGTGTCCAAACCACTTAGTTCCTGCATTAATTATTCACCCGCTGAAACCTTGTCACTGGTGCAGGAATAAAAGTCATCGGGTTCCTCTTCTTGGCCAGAACAAACAGGTGGGCGCCAAGTTCTCCTCTTAGAGCTACACTTCCTCGTGAATGAGTCAGTTCACCCACACGACAGAACACAGCTCTCTATTCATGCAGACGCTCCTGATTTATTTGCTGATTTTATTGCGTCCACGCCGGCGATGAGTCAGAGAGGTTAGCTTCTTTTTGATGGTCCGTAACTTTCTGGTGAAATCCCAGAACAGCTCTGATGGAACCACTCCAACACTGACTCCAAGGTCACTGTGGGCTCAAAGAACACATGTTTAGATGTGGTTTTGATTTGATTTAGTGTTTCCAAAAGGTCAGAGGTCGGTATTCAAATGGACAATGCTTACATGGCAGTTTTCTAGTCGGGGCCGATTTACAAGAAACTCATTATTCACCCTGGACTTTTAGATCTATTATTATTTTATTCTAATTTGAATAATGGTTTCATTGGCTTCCACTCATCTGTATAAAAAAACAACTATACAATTTATTTTATAGAGGACAAGCCATAACATTATAACCATAGACAGGGGAAGTCAGAATGACATTGATTATTTCATTAGCGTTGGCAGCCGTCAGCTGAGATCCATTAGGCACCAAGTGAACATTATGACCTGAAGTTGATGGGGGGTGAGGCGGGAAAATGGACCAGCATAAGGATATGAGACTTCGACAAGGGCGAATGAGTTATCTTGCTGGGTGTTCCTGGTCTTGAGGGGTTCACTACCAAATTGGTCTAAGGAAGGACAACTGGGGTTCACCATTGCCCATGTGTCATTGATATACATGGAGGGGGAAGGCTAGCCCGTGTTTTCTGATTCCACAGAAGAGTAAGTGAAGTAAAAACTGCTGCTTCTGATGGAAGGTTTTCAGAAAGCAAAGTCATATCACAAACCTATTTTGACGGAAACAAGGGGGACCTACGCAATTTTAGGCAGGTGGTTATGATGTTATGGATCACCGCTTAAACATGACGAAATTCTTGACAACCAAAATTTATCCTTATTGTGCAATAAGAATTAAACAATGTGGTGTTTGTAAATGGATGTGTTTCATCTGTATTTCTACTTCCTTTCAGTCTGTGAAAACGGAAAGAAATAGAATGAGAAACAGATTAGTTCAGCACAATGTGTAACTGCTGCAACGATTCACAATGCAACAATGCCGTACTACTATTTGGGCTGTTTAAGTCCAGTGTCTTACGGTGAAACAGTCCAGGCTCCTATGGTGAAACAGTCCAGGTTAGTACGGTGAAACAGTCCAGGGTCTTACGGTGAAACAGTCCAGGTTCTTATGGTGAAACAGTCCAGGTTCGTACGGTGAAACAGTCCAGGTTCGTACGGTGAAACAGTCCAGGTTCGTACGGTGAAACAGTCCAGGTTAGTACGGTGAAACAGTCCAGGCTTTTATGGTGAAACAGTCCAGGTTCGTACGGTGAAACAGTCCAGGTTCGTACGGTGAAACAGTCCAGGTTAGTACGGTGAAACAGTCCAGGCTCTTATGGTGAAACAGTCCAGGTTCGTACGGTGAAACAGTCCAGGCTCTTATGGTGAAACAGTCCAGGTTCGTACGGTGAAAAAGTCCAGGTTCGTACGGTGAAACAGTCCAGGTTAGTACGGAGAAACAGTCCAGGTTCGTACGGTGAAACAGTCCAGGTTCGTAAGGTGAAATAGTCCAGGTTCGAATGGTGAAACAGTCCAGGTTCGTACGGTGAAACAGTCCAGGTTCGTACGGTGAAACAGTCCAGGTTCGAATGGTGAAACAGTCCAGGTTCGTACGGTGAAACAGTCCAGGTTCGTACGGTGAAACAGTCCAGGTTCGTACGGTGAAACAGTCCAGGTCCACACAGGTTTTCTCAGACTCCTCAGACAGCCTGTGAAACCCGTATGAATGTGCATTCTGTCTGTTTACATGTGGTTCAAGATGTTTTCTAGTTGACTGGGCTCTGAATGTTTACAGTTTGTTTGTGTCACTAGACTGAATACAGCACCTGTTTATCAGCCTCCATTTGTCCCTCCGCTTATTCCAACATTTGATATACTCTCTTCTTTCTGCTGCTGGGAAACACAATTTCAAATCTGGACTGTGTAGTGACACATTATGAGTATCGTGGAAATAACACAGCCCCGATAGAAGCAGCCTGTTTGGGTGGGATGTGCAGTGGTGGACTTCTCACGTGGTCGCGGGCACGCCGCTTTTTAAGATGGAGGAAAACATTATATAATAAGTTATACAATATTATTAGACTCATACCAGGACCCGGAGAAAGTGAGAGTGTGATACAAGAACATGATTATTCTTCCCTTTGTAAAATGAAGAAGGGACATGCATGAGGGATGTAAAAATGCACCAAGTATTTGATCTTCCCCGCTTAAACCAATTATGCTGCCTTCACATCGATTGTGACGTGATTTTTTATTGTTTGGCACGATTGCAGAAAAGAATAATGCAAATATGCATTCATTCATTCATTCTACATAACTGCTTATGCTGAATTAGTAACTGAATTATAACGGTGGATTATATTATATATATATATATATATATATATATATATATATATATAATTCAGTATATATATATACTGAATTATAACGGTGGATATATATATTATATATATATATATATATATATATATATATATATATATATATATATATATTATATATATATATATGTGTGGAGCTGGGACGTTTTCACAGGAAAAGTTATTTGACAGTTTAAAAGGGAGACAGAAACTGTGGCTTTTTCAAAAGATAACATTCTAAAACCTGCTTTAGAAAAGTTGTTTTGGCCGCCTCTATCCATGGCATCATTCCTTGGACCGTTCCAAACTTCTGGAACGGTCTACCCATGCTTATTTATGCTCATCCATTTATATGTAAGTGTTTATTTTATTTATTTGAACTTATCTTCGTCATCTCGTTTGTTCAGCACTTTGGTCAAATCATCGTGATTGTTTTAAACATGCTTTATAAATAAACTTTGACGTGACTTGACATTTTGGGCCCTACCCAGAACCCAGAGGGTTGATGATTACTGGAAATCAAACAGAATCAACACCACCACCACTCTTGATGGTCCAAAGCCTGGATTAAGGGTTTGAGTTACCTCAGGGAGGGCATCTTGCCTAAAAACCTGTGCCAGTTCCACCCAAACTGGAAACAGCCAAAGAAGCTTTGTCAAATATATCGGAATGCCATTCCAGACATTCAACCTTTGGTCGTTACATGTGATTCAACAGGGTGAACGCCAATATTTAACTTCTTTTACTCAACTTATCTGATTTACCGGCCCACCAGACAAGTCACTGGTCCTCCATGCGTGCAAACGTCTGAAAGCTGTGGTGTTCTCGCAGATGTCCTTTTATCCGCTGTTTTCATGCCTGTTCATAGGAGTGGGTTAGTTTTAGAGGGCTGTGATAGTTCGGGATAAGTTAGATAAAAACGCCGATCAAATCAGAGCATTATCCAAAAGAAACCTTTCCTACATGTTGATCTAAGATAGATAACACGTTTCTTCAGATCCAGCCAAAAATGAGAGGTGCATTTTTAAATCTCTTTAATGCAGAAGACTCCATTCATTTCCTGTTTGAGTCAGTTATCCTCCTGATCACCACCAGATGTCGCTGCAGACCTTTGACAACTGCGGCGTCTCTGCTGGTGAGCTTCCAGGATGAGAGATGAGAAATGATTCCTTGAACTCATTTGACACAGAATGATGTAATTCACTGAGTCGACTGCACATTCTCCCAAGGCACATCTGATATCAGGAATATTATGGGATGGATTTCTTGTGCAGCACTTGAAAATGTCAAATGAATTTATGGTCTACTACACGTTTCATACGAGTGGGACTATTTTAGTCCGGTCTGGAATCCCTTACCGATCGCTCTGAGGCCAGAAAACTGTTTTACGTTTTGAATCAGAGACCGCGTGCGTAGGTAAAGTCTTTTCGGGCTCATGCTGAAGTTGGAAGTGGGGTCAGGAGGTCAACAAGGAAACCATGGGAAATATTCTTACTTGTCCTTCTGTGAAGTTTAAATTACCTCCCACTAAAACACATCCCTATTATTTTCCCTCCACTTGTGCCAGAATTGACTGTATAAACAACAAATTCCTGATCAGAATGTTTGCACGCCCTCAGGCCTGCGTCTCCCAGCAGCAGCAGTGGTCCTCTGTCTCGCCTTTGTCCACTCTTCCTACAGAACGACCCTCATCATAAACCTGCTCTTCCTCTCCTCTCATCTGAACCCCCGACTGTAGCCAGGACGCCCGCCTACAAGAGAATGAGACTGGCGTGTTGTCTTGAGAGTGGCCGCTCAGAGCAGGACTGCTCTTGCATGCTGGTTAATGTCCGTTGTAACATGGAATCCCCTCGGCGCGACACCCCGCCCTCTGCCATCCCCGTTAATGATTGCTCGGCCACATTAGGCTCCTGTAAGTTGTTGCCATGACATGTGCTTCTCAGTGTTTGTAGCGTAGCTGCTCGCTGTGCAGTTTGTCTGCAGCTCCAGCAGCCGTGCCATTACTGTCGTGGATATACAATCCTATGAAAAAGTGGTCGACCTACTGGTTTCTTCTATTAAATTAAATGATTATTGTATCGAAAACTGCCAAACTGCATTTATGAGTGGTTCCAGCTGGACCCGACCTGATCTCTACCAGTCCTGTTCAATCACATCATCACCTCAATAGACCATCTTCAGAAGCAGGAAGTTGGCTCCTAGGTCTCACCAGCCGCGCACTATGCCAAAAGCTGGTTCAACACTGGCCCTGGGAAGGGTTCCAAAGCTGTTTCTATGGTTCTGGGACTGTACAGATCCAAAGTGAGACTATTTCTCTACTAATGGAGAAGACTAGGAACAATAGTGAACTTTCAGAGAAGGGGACCACCATCCACAATTCTTCCATGAAGGTGAGGACTCATCAGGACATCACAAAAGAGCCAAAGAAACCAGCTTAGGAAATGAAGGCATCTCTCATCTCATTTAAGTTCAGAGTTCATGGTTCTTCTATTGCAATGATTCTTGGCAAAAATGGCAGAATAGTGAGGACAAAGTCACTCAGCACTTTAGGAGAATCGTCTCTGGACTGTCGAGTGGAGAGATACACCGTTTAAAGACGAGGGTCCGGTTCCATCTGGTGTACAACCAAACACAGCACTAAAACTCCCATAATCCCCATTAGAAGAACATCAGACCTACGGTCAAACTGGGAGGTGGAATGTTGTGGAGACCAGACGACTCGCCGTCATTAAGGGAAACCTGAATTTCGCCAGAAAATTCCATCGCGGAATGTCAGGTCATCAGTCTCTAAATCCACCGCTGAAAGAATCAAAAAGAAGAAAATTAAAGTTGGACTGTTCCAGTTAGATTCTGGACCTGAATCCCACAGAGATGCTTTAGTGGCTCACAAACCGTCCAATGTGTTTTCACTATAGAAGCTCTGTGAAGAAGAATGGGCCAAAATTCCAGCACAGTGATGTCAGAGACTGATCTCCAGCTGTCAGAAGGATTTGATTGCAGTTGTTGCTGCTTAAGGAGGAACAACTAGATATTAAGTTCAGGGCTGAATACTTTCTCACACTGGTCATTTAGGTAGTAGATACGATTTTTATGCTTTTGTAGATAACGTTACTTCATCTTAAACTTCCATTTTTGTTTACTTCAGTTGTTTTGCCTGAAATTGTTTTGAGACAGAAAAATAGAAGGAACCTACAGGGGGGGTCCAGTACTTTTTCACAGCGCTGTGGTTGTTGCTTTGCTTTGCCTGCGTTGCTGCTTTTATATTTGGAACATGCTGATTGACTGCTTTGCCGGTGTTTTGTCTGAGGATGTGTACTCAAATAGTCCTGTAGTGAAAATGAGATCAATGATGACACATGCTTCTCCCTCCAGTGAAAAATTTAAGCCATAAAAAAAAAACACACAGCTGTATATCAATGTTGCAAAACAATGGGACTCCCGGTGGAGCATTTTCTGGCTTCTATTGAAAGTATTTATTTTGGATAAGTCACTAGAGAGGGAACTCTAATATAAATAATAAGCTAAATAGCATTTTCACCACCAGATGTGGGTGGGGAGGGAAAATTCTGAAATATTTATATATGTAGAAATGCCACAGACGATTAAAGAGGGCGTTTTTGAGAGCACCTGGGGGGATTCTCTGGGGGTAGCAGTACATATTGAGGTTAATTTGGTGATTCTATTAAATTAGGATCAGACGCTTGAACCACCACCGGGTGTAGAGAAACCCTCAAATAAATTCAACAGCCATGTTCTTGCTTTGAGTCACTTGCCTCCTGATATTGATTGAATTGAATAGGAATGTATTGCCGCAGCACGCAATAATAGAATAGTGCTGGATCATAATGCATGATGGGATTTTAAGTGTGATTCCCTCTTTGAAGCCAGAGGCCGTGTTAAATTGTGTTGATGTATCGCAGGAGCTATGAGGAACATGTCTCCAGTCTGCAGAGCATTGCTGCAGCCTGTCACGCAGCTTTAGCCAATGCTCCATGATCAAACAATGTTCTGTGTGTAGCTGAACGTCTCTGGGCGTTTCCAGGCCTCGACATGTCTTTAAGGCTCGTGCGCTGTGAGCATCGCCGGGCTGGCTAAGCTGCAGCCCGAGTTGCTGTCGACACGGTGCAGGAGATGCACGCAGCCAGGCCTTATGTGGCCTGACATGGAAATTATGTTTGCAGTTTCATTTTTGGAGTGCTACCGGTTGTCATGAAACTCAGCCTGACAGTTCCTAACCACCAGGCAGCCGCGCGCCCCGCCCCTCTCCTCCTCTCTTGTTGTGGGACAGATGCTAGCCTGTTAGTCCTGCGACTCTGCTCGCGCCCTCCGATTGCAGGCGACAGATGCCAGGACCAGCAAGGTCCCCGTTTGAACACTGCTGTCACTGTCCTGCCTTAAGCTCAGCACATGACCTTTTATTATAAGCAAGGGCTTGAAATAAGGTACTAATGAGCATGTGTGGGACTCACAGGAGATACCCGTGCAGGTTGAACGTGACAGCGCAGCAGAACTGCATGGAGGAGGAAAAATAAATATGCTTCTGATTTCAAAACAAGAACATTTATATAATACTGTCACACGGTCTGTAAAGAGGAATTTCACGTCAAAAGAATTCTATACACTTAGAGGAACACCATCCATAGACACTGATGTTGTCGTGCATTTTAAGGGGTTCTCTTTGAAGAAATAAACAAAGTAAGAATAAATCCTTGGTATCTACAAAGGAGGCCGCCATGCTGCGCTGCCATTCTCGTACAGTAGCCTGGAATAGACAAACTGAACACTGGTTGTAGCTAGGCCTTTTTACATTCTTAGGTTGAAGTGGCAGGGAGACGATGAAGAAACGCTTTGCCTCTAGATTGTCAGATAGATAGTCGGATAACCAGATATATAAATAACCAGAGGGAAATTCAGGTAAAATAATAAAGTAAAATTAGCTTGCAACCACATATATTCATCATCTTTGGAAAATCTTTAAGAAAGAAGATGATAAATATTTTGTTGCAGGTTAATTATTTTATGTTAAAAGAAGTTTGTGAATTCTGAGAACTCAAACTTAAATAACTGGAGGATCATACTTTTTTATTTAGTGCAAGAAAAAAGCAACAGTGTTAAACCTCACCGTCAAGGAAGGGAAATCATGAAAAAGCCAAATTATACCAGGACAGTTGGCAGCACAAAACAAGGATAAACATCTTTCCCAAAATGGAGGGACAAAGGCAGGATGCATGTCTTCTGCCGAACAGCTAATTAAATGTTTATGCTGCAAAGCATGAAAATATTTTTGTTACTTATAATTTTCCTTTCAGTGAGCCACTTGCTCATTTTGAGCTATGAACATAACCATTCACGCATCAATGGAATTGGGCTCAGTATCTTGCTCAAAGTCACTTTAACATAAGCTGCAGAGGTCAGGGATCAAAATGCCAACCACCCAATAAGTCCTCGTCGACCTCCTGAGCTTGGTGCTCTTCATTTTCCATCATTATGCTAGAAGTACCAAATCAATATCTAAATATTATGGAGGGTTGGGGCATTGGTCAGGCCAGTTAAACTGATATAGGAACTCAAGTTCCATATTTTCTTAACGTTTTTAGACTGCTCGATAATAGGGTCTCAATATAAACTTCCTGTCAGTACATAACTGTCCTTGTATGCAGGGTGGTAATTGAGAGGGTCACTGACATGTTCCTAACTGACCAGTGTTTTATTTACCATTCCTTTGTCCACGCTGTCTTCAGGCACCGCTTTGATGTTGAAAGAGAAACCTGTCAGTTGTCATATCGTTTGCTTTCATTATAACCTGTAACCCCTCCTCATTTGTCTGCCTTTTCTCACAGCTAAGAATAGCTACAATGGATACATCAAGTCAAGTAAGTTCTTATTTCATGTCTCTCGTTGTGTCTTACCCGTTCTTCTTGTGCGTTGTCAGCTATCTCTGTCTCTAACCTGATGGATTTCACTGTTTGCTCCTCACTGCTCTGTCCTGTCCGTCATCATCCATCATTATACGTTACAGGCAAAGCTAAAGGAGAGAGTTTTCAGCAGTAGATGGTGCTGCAGCTTCATTGTGCACCAGGAGGAGGAATTAATCTGATGTACAGCTTGAACACTTGCAGCAAATGTATGCAAAAGGAGATTCAGACAGAGGACTTTAAAATTCTTTTGGTGCGCTTAAACCTAGTGGGTCGTCCACTTTAGCAGGAGCTGTGATCGGCAGCAGATCTGCCACAACATGTCCTGCATGTCTGACACGGGCCAGATGACTAGTGGAGGTCTGAAGAAGAGAGGATAATCTGCCCGACAGCTGACTGTTGAAATAATCATCTCGATTCTATAGTTTTAGCTCCCAGCCATTTTTTAAGAATAAGGAGAATGCTTTCCTCCAGCTTCCGGTTTTAGTTCCACCAATTTTACCTCTGGTGGAGCTCTAGTGGATATGACTCCTTCCTCATCTTGCTGAAAAGTCTCTTGGTTGTTGATTCACATTGTCACCTCCTTGTTCTTATGGCATAACAACGGCTGCAACACCTGAAAGCATATTTATTAATTCATGCTTACTATAAATATCCGAGTGAATGTCAAATCCAACATTTCATTGGTGGCTTTGCCAAGTGGTTAAGTGGTATTTAATAAAAATGAGTTTTTTTAATTATTCAGCTATTAGCATTCTTGTGCCAGAAAGGATTACCCCAAAAGGCAGGGACTGTGCTTTAACAATGATACAATGTTTTATTAACAGATTCAATGAAGTCACTTCACATTAAATCTAGTGCTTAAAAAGCTGAGACGGCCAGTTCACCCGAGCCACAGAAAGTGTTTTATAACTCACCCCTCGTGGTAGAACTGGGCGATTGATTGTGAAAAGATCATGCTCTCGATTCAAGGATTCTGAAGAATCTTCATTTTTAACAAAAACTGTAGTTTTTGCAGACGTTAGCTTAGCTTAATCAAGCTTAGCCACAGCTAAGCTAATCGAGCTAGCGTAATATGGCGGAGCAGCAAGAGAGCTAACATCACTTAGCACAATCAGAGATAGGAGCGGTAGTTTTCTTATCTCTCCTAAACTCCTTCTTCAGGTCTCCTCTATCTTTTTTCTTTCCACCTCTGTATTGCTCTCTTGTTTCACAAAGGCTCTCTCTTTCGTAGCTACATGGGGGACATATGCAGAAGAGCATTCTAGAGTTAACCCTTTAATGCTTGCATATATCTATCTGGGTTACACACTGTCCATAACAAAGTGCAATATGATGTAAACTGAATGTTTCGGGTTTAAGCACCTTTGTTTGGAGAGACACAATGAAGACATGTTGCAAAACTAAAAGCTTCCATTTTTCCATCTACAAAAGTAGACAAGTCTGTCTCAACTGGTGTATCCGTCAACACCCTCATACATTCACACTTCCTTTTTGTTTACACCGATTCAACAGCAAGATGAAAGTGAAGAGTTGTGACAGCAAGAATGCCAACTGTAGAGGAGGATGTAACGTACCGTCTAATTAAAAAGCTGCAAATGTGGAGACAACAGTGTACCTGTGCATCATGGCATGTGGAGGCACAGTTTGTCTTCTTTTCTCTACACTATTTCTTCTTTATCATATCCTGAGACATCTGTAGGATCTTTTTTCAATAACGACAGTACAGCCCCCGACTATTTGTGGTGATATTTCTCCGTTTCATCCAGACCAAGTGCATTATAAATTAAATGTGTTATTATTATTATTATTAATATATGTCAAGTGTTTGGGAAGACCCCTTCGTTCAGGGGTTACACCACCGGTCTTGTAATTTAGGGATTGGGTGTTCGTAACCCAAGACAGCCTTCACATCGACACCACTAGGTGTGCATAAACTCCTGTACCATTTTTTTTTTTTTACTCATGTTGGTAGAGTAAACCACTGAGGGTCTGAAAAGGTTTCAAGGGTCTGTATTTGGTTCAATGCCCTTAGTTGGTATTTAAACCCATTAAACACAAACATCACACGCTGTCAGCAGCTGTTATAAATATACTTAAAGTGTAGTCTTGTCAGTGATGAACTGCTTCGTTAGACTCCACATCTAGAACTAAATCAAAATCCCTCCAAACTATCGGTTTCCCTGTGTTTTTCAGAAGTTTTGATCTTTACCAAAGGTATGTTTTTCAGAATGTCCTTCATGGTTCAAGCTTTGCTACTACATAAAAATGTAATACTAGAAAAGTAGCTAACGGATAAATAAAGTGGTAGAAAGTAAAAGAGGACAAATAGAAGGAGTTAATTGGGGATAAGAAACCACCACTCCTGCTTTTGCTTTTGCTAAGTGATACTAGCTCTTCTGCTACTCAGTAGATCTCCTAGTAAGCGCTAAGTCACTAACCTGGCATTTAGCTTAGCGCTCAGCTTAGGCAAGCTTAAGCTCATTTTAGCACTTAGTAACTCCCATAATCCCCCACGGCATGGCCATGATCTTAAAGGCCCAGACCTCCTTCGTCGTAACTTAAGCTGCGGTTGAGCTAGCGGGTTTTGCTGCTACTCAAGTTATTAGTTGAAATGCTGGAGAGTCGCCCTACTTCACTAATTAAGTATATTATCTTTTTATATATGCTAATATATACTTATATAAGTATATATACATACTTTTTACGATTATTGTTCTTCATTCGGATGTAAAGGATAGTCCCCATATCCAGTCATAGCCCTATCAATAAGCCACTGAACCCCAGCTCAGGCAGGTCGGTAGGGTCGGTAGGGTCGCTCTGGTCCTGCTAGTAAACAAACTTAAGCGAAGCCTGCTGCCCTTGGTCCTGAAACTGAACTTCATGGGCAGTGGGGACCTCTAGCGACCACGGATGGAAGAAGAGCCATTCGGCTATAAAGGGCACGCACGTAGCTGAAATACAGATACCACCGCGCCAATAACATCACGCTCAGTCACAGGCACCGTAATGGTCATTCCCCTGCCCGACCCCTCCCCTTGGCATGTTTGGCAGGCCTGAACTTAACAACAGCACAACCTAAGCATGTGCTTGCCAGGCTGGAGTGGTTGCATGTGTAGCATTCCTTACTAATGACCCAGTGTGTGCAGCTGTCAGCTGTGAAACATTAAATATTGAACAGGCCGAGGAAGATGTGAAGGGCCAGTGTGTTGGAGGAACCTCCCCCCCCTCGTAATCCAACATTTTCCATTATGGTGTCACTCGTGGACATGCAGAGAGGAGCATGATCTTTGAGACTTTTGATGATTCTTTCAATGAAAGGAACCACTGGCAGCTGTAGGATACATTCCCAAGACTTATGACTATAAACAATGACTGTTAAGATGCAATTAGCGAAATCACATTTATTGCCGCTTGTTTATTTTACCAAGTCTTTTCTTCGGCTGAGATATTAGCTCGTGAAAATGTTCTCCTGATTACTTTACTCGAGGGTGTTCCCTGCGAAGAGCTCGGTGATGGCTATAAAGACCACGAGACGTCTCGGCTGTACGTTAATCACTCTGGCACAAGAATTGAGTTAATTATACGAACTGATGGCGTCAGCCTCGAGACGAAGAAAGACCACCTATCCAGACTGAATCCAGTACTGGCGGAGAAGAAGCCTGATTTACAATGTTGGATATTCAAAGACCTTGTGTCTAACTTGGGACATTTTTGTCTCTCAACTTGGTTTCGATCATTGCTGCTGTAATAATGTAATTGGCATCAGTTTTGTAAAGGTTGTGTCTTTTCGGGGGAATTTCAGTCCCTATTCTATGTTAATAATTCAGGGTGTAAACAAGATTAATCTTCATGGCGTGTTAAGGGCAAAAATGTTCCAATTGAAACCTACTTAAATGGAAACTTTTGACCTCACTGACATCGGAGAAAAAAAAACAATTGAATTTTTTGTTGATTCTGTCATCAAGTAAAATATAATAACCCTTTATCAAAATTTTAATAACAAAGGAAACCAACAGTTATCTATGTCTACCATTGTGTTTGTGTACGCTACACTCCAAAACAATGATAATCATTCTGACTTGTAACCTTCAAAAATAGCTTTGCAAATCACTCTTATAAAAATCAAAACGTTATTACACATTTTAGAAATGCATTTCCTTTTTTCAGCTTTTTGTGCGGAAAATGTATAAATATCTCTCAAATTATATTTACAGTCCTGTATCGTGGACAGTCTTGGAGTGACATTGATTTTGCTTTGGACATTATTTACGTTATATTATAAAAATCTGAAATTTACAAGATACTTTATAAAACAGGTGATAAGTGTGGTCAAAGTAATAAGACTTATCTTTGCATTAAAATTATTCAGTTTGTTGCCTTTTTAAATGTTGACCTCAACACAGTCAAATATGTACGGATGTATCAGATAGCAATAAATAATATTCCAGTCCTTATAATTTAATACATCTTTATATTTATAAAGAAGTGTTTTTGAATTCGAGATTTTGCATCTAACAAATTCTATATGTTGTTTTCCTGTCAATTAATAGTCGATCAGAACCTTGCGTCAAAAACTCTTTAATTTTCAAAACCCCTGATTTCTCATTCAACATTTCCGTTTATTTCTTTTGGCTTTTCAAACACATAAATGTACTTTTCTTAATCTTGCAAAACAGAGTCTTATAACAAACCAGTTTGAAGTGTAAAATAATGTTAATATCTAATATTTTACAGCAGTTTCAGGATACATGTACTCTAGTGTGGTAAAGGTGGGTTTTTTTTTATTGATTACTCAACAAAAATATGAAAAAGCAAATTTAAATCACTTTTATTGCTAATCATTGACATATCTTATTTACAAATTATAAACCACTGACCATTTATTTAATGGAAAACAACATTTTTCTTTGTACTTTTGTCATTGTAAAAAAGCATCGACATCAAAATGGTATTTAAAGGGTCAAAACTATGAAAATGAAAGCATCCCTGAAAGTTGTAATCACTCATGTTGTTTACAAACTTAATTAAATTAGGGTGGAAAATTATTCAGATGTCTAATATTTCATCTTAGCGTAAAAAAGTAGACATATTTTGTCGTCAAAGAAATGAAATGAATCACAAGGGTTATCAAATTGGGTCTATTGTGATTAGCGATTAGCATGGTCCAAAGAGAAGCTATGCTAATCTATGCTATTATCTGAAGAACGTATAATGTGGATTGGAGTCATTTGTCTTATGGTTAATGGTTGATGGTGATGGTTTGTATCTTCATTTCCAGTCACACAATTGTCTAACCTGTCTTGTTGTTGTGATGTCTTCTGATCATTTGCTCCTTCACATCTTGACCTCCTGTTGCAGTTGAAGAAGACCAAAAGTCGGCGATATCTCCTAAAAAAAAGCAACGTAACGGAGGCATGAGAGGTTCCCCAAACTCTTCACCCAAGATAATGAGGTAGGAAGAAGATGCTGATAAATCTGCTTCATCTTACTGAGTGTTGAGATGGTACATGTGTTTGATGTTTCTCCCGTGATGGTTGGCTAATTGATTTGTTGATTGCTGATTGGTTGGTGGGTCGGTTTGTTGAGTGAATGGATTATTGATTAGTGGGTTTGCTCATCGGTCGGTTTGTTGGTTATTTGGTTGGTTGATGAGTTTGTTTGTTGATGGGCTGTTGGTGGGTTGGTTGCTTGACTGATGGGTGGGTTGATTGGCTGATTATTGGTTGGTTGGTTGATTTGCTGATTGGTCAGCAGCATCTAGCTGGAGAAAGACCTTGACTGATATGGCTAAAAGTTGCCGGGATGGTTGGGCACATGACAAGAAAGAACCAATTTTTGGAGTGGATCCCATATAAAGTGGTGGGGTCAGCATTTAGTTTGACTACCTTTAATGTAGAACCGGACTTATTAGACTGTTAGAAGCTGGCATAACCAGAGACAGCCCACAAAAACATGAAGATATGCAAACTCCACACAGAAAGGCCCCTAGGCGGATTTGAACCAATAAACATCTTGCTGTGTGGCAATGGTGCTAATCATTACACCATCCCAGCTCTCACCCAATGTCATGTAAGATGGGTTCTGGTCCCCTTGTGAGCTGGAACAGAATAAACAGTCAAAGAAATGAATGAATGAATTTTTTGCA
Organism: Lophius americanus; assembly: GCA_037951165.1. Classification (NCBI taxonomy): domain Eukaryota; kingdom Metazoa; phylum Chordata; class Actinopteri; order Lophiiformes; family Lophiidae; genus Lophius; species Lophius americanus. Next base: position 1,140,454 of record JBBDHG010000031.1, on the reverse strand, counting down.
ACTTATTTTACCATTTCCATCAATAATTTCTCTTTCTTACAAATAAACCCACATCAAGGACTTCCAGGGATAATAATGACAAATGGCCTGGATAGCTTTGATGTCTTTGTGACATGAGACTTTGATGTTCTTATAAAGTGTAATAATAGTCCATTTTAGACTGTATTGAGATTAGTTCTAGTACTGGTTGAAATTCTATTCTGTTTTTCTGAAAGACAACATTATCAGATCTCATTTAACAATACAGGATTTTTGTCACTTTTCTGGCAGATTTGTTTAATAGCATCACATTATGATCATGAATTTGGTCTAAAAGGGCTAAAAATACACTTTTCATTTAATCTCAAATGTAAAGAACTTGTCTGTGTGCCCTTGTTTTCGTGGCCAACGTGTCAGACCCGCACACGAGGCACAAGGTTTTCCAGTTTCGACAAGCACAGACTCAAGCTCTTAAGCATGCCTGGCACTAATGACAGCAGCAGCTAGTCAGAGAGACTCTAAAGGATGGATAGCCCCGGGCTGTTCATCTATTGTCGGATCCCTTGGAGCTCGTTCCAGCACGTAAGGCCATGGATGATATGTATCATCACAATGAAAGGCAAATTCAAAAGCTACCTTGCTTTTATCTTGTCCCGCGATATTAAATCGACACTCATTGATTTTGACTGCAGATAACGCTATTATTCAACAAGAGACCATTATAGGGAAGATAACACTAAGAGTCATTAATGTTGGAATGACACAGGAGGTCTTGCAGCTTGGTCTACATGAAGTTGTATAGTGCAAATGGAATTAAATTAAAAGTGACAGATTATGATCCATGCAGCCATGGCTAATATCGCTGTGGGCTTACATTTAGAAAGTAAGCCCACAATTTTCTGCATTGTTTCATAACATGAAATGTAGTACAGAAGGTACTGTGTATTTATATTGACGTATAAACCAAAGTTATGATGTTTGGAACCAGTGGTGCCAGTGGGGTCTCTTTTAGGCCTAACTGGTACTTTCTTTTCTCCTCTCGTAAAATCCAGAGAATCTGTACACCCACAAATGGGAGGCCCCTGAGACTGGTCCAATCAGAAAGCGATCATACATTTTTTTTAGTAAAGCAAAGGGAAGGGCAAGAAATTGTGCAAACGTGAATACATTTTTTTTTGCCAACATAAGCACAATGTTGTGCAAACCTTAATTCTAAATTCTTTTACGTAAGCAATGTTGGGGTAGTCAGTGCCAAGTTTGAGCAGAAAAAGGCCAGTCCGCTAGTTTAAAGGAAGGAGCCCAATAAGAGGACAGACAGTTGCTCCCTAGCACCATCTCAGTTTTGCTGATTGCTGTTTCTTACATATTGCACAACAAAATTCAACGCTCCGCAAGATTCCAGTGTTTTAAGTGTTTTTGGTTACATGATGGAGAAGACTATTTGTGGCCAAAGTTAGGACAAAAGTTTTTTTCATAACACTAGCCAAAGAAATTCTACTGTTCAACACGGTTGAAAAAGCAGCGTTAAAGAAATCCTGCACAACTATACATATTTTTCTTGAAAAGCGGAAAAATGAAATAATTAACTGTAACAATAAACAATTATATGTTAGTTTCTTGTCGTCGCATTGCTTTCTTTTTATCACAAGCTTTGTACTGTGATTTTGTGACTTAGCTATTTATTGACTGTACAGCACTTTTAAATTTCCTTATAAATAAAGTTGAGGCAAAAGGGTTGAAAAGGGTCTTTTTATTAGGCTTAGAAGTATATTTCCTTTACACATATTTTCCTTTTGATCTATGGCCTCTTGTTTTTTTAGGTGGGCGTTTGATTGTTTGATTCTGTTGAAAGTGGAGTCAAAGTTGAACGGCTCCAGGTGGTTACCAGACTCTGGGGGAACCAAAGAAGGCTTTCTGATGCTATAGCCATCAGCTAAGTATCAGCCCACCATACCAATCCATCTACTTGTCATGCTAATACACTTCACAGTACAGGTGGATGTGTTATTTCATCCAGCGTGTAGGCAGCAGACGAGCTGGAGAAGGATTTGCGGTGGTAGCCTCAGGGATACGACGTTGCAACAAGCAGAGGAAAAAAAACATCTGGGTGTATACTATATCAAATGTGTTTTTACAGGACCGGCGGCCTCCAGGCCTTTGTAAATAAGTAATGATCAACAGATTGGCTGTGGGTTTTCAAGAGCAAGCCTTTGTCAGTTTGCATGATGGGGAGGATTTTCAAAGCCGGTCCTCGCTGCCCTGCTCGTGCGTGGTTACAGTCAGTCAGCGCACTGACGCTGAAATCGAAAATTTACATAATATGCATGTTTAGCCTCTACTTAATGTCTCTCTCAGCTGCCAACACGCTCCTCAGGAAGACACCTGGCTTTATGTGCTGCGGCCGTGACGTGTGAAGCCTGTCAAACATGTCATCATACTGCTAAAGTAGTGAATTATGACGCTACAGCAATTATGTTGGAAGGCTCAGAAAGAGAAACCCGTCAGTTGTTTCAGCAAACACAGCGTCGAAGACCTCAATGAAATTAACGCTGTCCATGAGCTCCTTGATGGGTCAAAGACGCATCTAATTGTGAGATGTCACAACGCATTCGGTCACTGCGACCCGCACCATGACACACACACGTCATGTCTGCTGCGGCACCGCAGAGTCATTCCGCAGTGTAGGATAGTGACAGGCCATCATGGCTGACAGTGAGCGATAGCTATCTTGGCAGAGCTCTGCCGCACCCGTCAACTCCACAAGGACAAACTGAAGTGACAGGAGCTCCAGTGAGTGAGTGGCGAAACACTTGACTTCTGATGAAATATTTAGCCGAGGTGTAAAACCTCTAAATGTTTTTATTTCTATTAGAAACTCAATTGAAGACCCGTTTGATATTAATATATTTGGGTTTTACAATAATGGAGGTTGTATTTACACTAGCAGGATTTTCCTAAACTCGCTACTAGGGTGTTACGATCCAGTGTAGGAGAGTTGGAGCGTAACACTAAGATGAGGATTTTATTTACAAGTAGTCCAACGCTGTCGTCCCCGACAGCAAGGCTATATCCCTGAAAAGCCCTTAATCCGCTGCCTTGTACAAGAAAACCGCCTGACGGAACCCCTCAAATTAAATGGCCAAAAAACAGTTTTGGTATGGAATCTCTCCCTGGTGAGTAAAATATGTTCTATGAGAGTAAAATACAATGTATACAAGATAAATCTCGTCTAGTTGATTCCTACTCACCAAATTACTAAATTGGTCCAACGGTTGACAAATTATGGCCCCAAAACTTTTGGAGATGAAGCCCTCTCTAGTGTCCAAAATATACTATGATCTTTCTCAAAATCAATCCCATAATTCCTCGCACTAAGGTCTATCTGGACATAAAATTTTAATATGATCCATGTTACAATTTTTGAGTTGTTGCATTAACAGAGAAGGCTCTGCGGCAGCAGATGTGATGGCGGCAGGCATGACGTTTTTTCTAATAAGCCCACATAAATAGTGAATCGTGAATAACAATCATTGTCACACGTGTGAACGTAGCTTGACTTCAGGGTGAACTAAGACCAAAATAACAAACAAAATCTGGGTTAACTTCCCTATAGAACACTATCAGATTCCTGATTGAAAAACAATGAAGCAAAAAAACTCCCTGAAATAAACCGAAAAAGGGGAAAATACTACACAAAAATTGTCTCCATGGTTCGTACGAAATTTGAATGTACACAGTGTCTCCCTACCTACAGGAGAAAGTAACACCAGCACACAAGATCAGTGATACCTTCACAGGGGAAGCAGGATTCTGGAGCAGAATCACGCTTAACAACTGCTATGACCCTTTGTGTCTTCTGGATTGAAGATTTTTGAATTTGATGGACACCCTCTTACCAAAATACTCACTCCATATATTACACTATTACACACGTAGTCTTCTTCATATTCACATATTTATTTTCTGCAAAAATATTTACCTACTGCTCCAAAAAAAGGAAAATACACTTTCAAAGCGCCTTAACGCTCATTAATGCTCGACCATAAAGCTGGAAACCTTTATCCTTTTGATCGTACTCTGTGCTCATTTTGTATGTATTTGTGAACATTTTCAAAGAGCTTGTGGATACGGACAAAACAGAGCAACACCACCAGAAATTTTCCTAGAAACTTTGATCTTCACTGCTCCCTTCTATTATGCTTCCTTCCTTGGGAGAAACGTCCAGTCTTCCAAGTCTCATGAAAGTCAGAGTGACAAAAATGGTCGAAAAAGCCACACAATGTGTAAAAAAGTAGGTAAAATCCATGAATCTAGCCTATTTATCCAGATCCACTCCAGAATTGAATGGTTCCGTCTCTGCCTCATGGGCCGGTCGCCTTTACCCAACCATCAATCGACATGTAGGGAAAAGCTTTACTGCTTCAGTATCTCTGAGTTTTTGTCTGATGTTTTCAACGTTTTTCATGATATTTTATATTATTTTACCGGCAGAATTTTCCGAATCCTGCAAAATACTAAAAGCGCTGTCATATTCTCTGAGAGGTAGACTATGAAATTCCCTTTTCAGAGTACTTCTACTCCTGAAAGGACATCCAGGTCTTGCCTAGGGGTACATAAGCCCAAGGCGGGGTTTTCTCTCGGAGCCTGAGGGATGGTAGTTTCAGCCGACACTTTCATGCATACTTCATGTGACTTAAAGCAGCATTCTCTTAAAGGACTCACACTGGATTGGAGACATGCTCCTCGAACGAACGGGGACGTGAAGTATTTAAAAGGTTTTAGACAGTGATGGAAGTCTTCTGGTCCGAGCCTCTGAGGATATCAGCTCTGATCTGAATCTGAAAACCAAGTCACTACAAATGGAATTGTGTCAGGCAACAGACGGTGTCTGTGCTAAACAATGTTACCACTGTAGGTGGCGTTTATCCACAGTAGCCGGTTTCCTCATCCATTGCCCCTGTTTGTCTGAACTGGTTTTCCTCGGAACTCATTATATTGTGATATTATGCTATTAATCTGAAGGATTCTTTGTCTTTTATTTTCCCGTTTTAGTCCAAATCAAGCGTTTTGTAATAATAAAACCTGGTAGAGCTTGGCCAAGGAAAGAGCCCGTATGATTTTAATGTGTAGGCAGATAAAGGGACTAAGAGACAGATGTAGGTTTTTTTTATTTTTGTTAACAGTGTTAGGGAGTAAACTGATATATTTTAGCTTTTAGTAGCGCGAAAAGGCTCTTCACAAGTATCACCTTTGGAAACTCTAACACACTTGTTTATCTCTGCCAAGGAGGAAAGTTTCCACCAATGTCTGCTGGTTGGTTGGTTAGATCGTTGGTTGAGTGGCTGGTTGCATAGTTGAGGGCTGGCTGATTGGTTGGTTGGTTGGTTGATGACTGGTTGGTTGGTTGATGACTGGTTGGTTGGTTGGCTGACTGGTTGGTTGGTTGTTTTGATGGTTGGTTGGAATCTTGGCTGTTTGGCTTGTTGGTTTGTTATAGTTATAGTTCTCTAACATTGTAACCCCATGGTGGTCCCCTTTTTTCCACAAGTACAGATCTGGTATGTCAAGCTGTGTTCTGAGAACTTTCTATCAGTTTATCTTTGCTTGGAACACTTTGGTATCAATGAACCACTGAAGACCAGAAACACCCAACAAGTCCTGCTTTTCTAGAGATTAAACTATAGCCATCACAATCTGGTCCACGTCACAGTCTCTCATATCTTCACTCGACTTTTTTCCCAGCTTCCAAAATGTTCACTATATATCCCACCCACTGACAGGTAACCACGGTAACCAGATAATTAATGTAATTCGGAGTTCACCTGTCAGTGGTTGAAATGTCATGGCTAACGTGTGAATCCACTCAACATCCTGCTCTGTATTTTTATTATCTAGGTACTAAAAAAAAACATTATATCAATCTAACCAGAACAACCTCGGATCCTTGTGTGACAGCTGATCTCTTTAAGGTCAGTGCTGTGGAGGATGAAGCTCGCCGCCGCGCTTTGTGAAATTAGTTTACGTGGTTCTTTTTAAACATTAATACTCTTCACTTTGAAAAGCTAATCTGATTGGGCAAATTGTTGAAATATTTAGAGTCTGGCCTGTTAAAGCTTTTACCACGCTGTGCATTACGTCAAAAGCTGTGTGCAGCGACGGCGGCGTAATGTAACTCCGTGCTCATGCCAGTCAACACGCCGCACTGCTGCTGCCACTCCTTCCGCCTGACTGCCTCTGCCGACGTCACCGCGTTTCAGTGGATGGACTCTGACAGGAGGGCGCAAAGAAAAATAAACGCTCCTTTTTTCATTTCTTTTTAGATCCCTCAATATTCAATTTATTAATTTATTTGACAGTTATTTTGTATTTCATTTATTGTTTTAAAGTATAATTATTGTGTTGGATTTTTTTTTTTTTTTGCAATAAGGCTCATTTGATGTTGTTTAATCTTGGATTACTCATGTAATGCACATTAATTACCTTAAAAGGTGCTGCATTAAACAAGCTTTCTTTTCTTTTCTTATATACATCTGCTTTTTTAATTAGTTGTATTAGTACGTGTTTCATTCAGTTAAAAAAGACACAGAACAAAATGCTAATAATAATTATACCTTTATACCTGATTTATATATTATTATTTATATTATATTATTCAACATATTATACTGTATTATATTATTTTATTTAATGTATGATATGTTATAACAGTATTATACTAGTATTGTATTATACTATACTTTACTGTATGGTGTTATGTTGCATTACATTATTATATCAGACTATATTCTTATTACATGTCAATATGGTCTTCACTGTATTTTTCACTATTTTTATAGATATGTAAAGCTTACTAGATATATACAAATCCACTCGGTGGGAAGTCCTGAAGAACAAATACTTGATTACTGTAGTTGTGTAAAGTTTCCAGCTAACTGTGGTTGAGAATCTATTTTTCAGACATTTCATTTCAAACATATTTATCAGAGCTTTCTCCTCCTTACGTATTCATAACAGGCTTGGCAGTGGTTGGTTGGTACTTCAGTTATGTGGTCTGGATCAGCCATAATATTATAACCACTGGTAGGTGCAGTCAGAATAACCTTTATTCTCTGGTTACCATGGTTACCTGTCAGTGAGGGGGATATATTAGGAAGACAGGTAACATTTTGTGCTGAAGTTGATGCTGGAAACGGGAAAAACAGATGAGTATAAGGATCTGAGAGACTTTGACAATAAAACAAATGGATCACTTAGTGAGAGCATTTCCAGATTTGATTTGATTTGGTCTTGTTAGGGGTTTCTGGTCTGGAGGGGCTAGAAGCTACCAAATTGGTCCAAGCAGAAGGACAGCTGGGGACCTGGCCACAGGGTAATTGATGCGTGTGGGACGTGAAGGCTGGCTAGCAGAGCTAGCGTTGCACAAATTGCGGAAAGATTAATGATGGTTCCCACAACCTACACAATATCAAGCAGTTGGTTTTAATTTTATGGCTGATCAGTGTATAGAAGCTGCACCGGAATCAACGGAGGATAGAGTGCCGATGTAATGAGAGCTGAAATTGAATTATAAAATCATACTTTGCTGACTGTGACCTGGCAGCAGAGGAGGTTTCTGTGCTTCTAATCAAAGTGGATTTAAAAAACACTTCATTTTATTTTATTAGTGATTAGAAGGAGTTCATTTAATTCACTGTCTGATGTTTCCCATCACTCCCCCCCTCTCACCTCTGTGTTTGATTAGACACGACTCGCTCCTCATCCCGGGGAACGAGCAGATTGAGAGCATGGACGAGAACGTGAAGAAATATGACTCCACAGGGATGTTCCACTGGTGCCAGTCCAAAGACATCGAGAAGGTCATTCTGGTGGGTTCTGCTCCTCCACTCCACTCACATCATTTGTCCCTGACACCATCCCCACTCCCCGGTGACAGATGTGTGGTATCACATGGCGCCGTCAGAGGTTGACGGGGCACTTAAACACTCTGTAATGAGGTGTTGGACACGTCGTCCACTTTATGTGGAGATCATCTCTGCCGTTCATACGTATTTGTAAAGGTTCTGCTGCGGCTTGGCTCAAGGGAGACCTTTCCTAGAAAAATCCGCTTATGTCATCGATTTTCCCCCTCAGACCCGCAGCGAGGCGGCCATGACGGTGCTGAGCGGCCACGTGGTGGTGTGCATCTTCGGAGACGTGAAGTCCGCGCTGATTGGTCTACGGAACTTTGTCATGCCCCTGAGAGCGAGCAACTTTCACTACCATGAGCTGAAGCACATTGTGTTTGTGGGCTCCCTCGAGTATCTGAAGCGGGAGTGGGAGACGCTTCACAACTTTCCAAAAGTGTCCATTTTACCGGTGAGTGACGGGGAGATCACATATGGCTGGTGGAAGCACATATACGTTTTTGATGGTGGTCAGGATAACGGTCTGGGTACAGGATTATTCTCAATTGTGGGTGGGACAAATAACTAGAACTATGCTGTTAACCCTGACAGTAAGGGGTATATCCCCGAAAGGTCCCCAATCCCCTGCATTATAAAACAATCCCCTTAAATGAACCCTTTAAATTAAATGTGTAGTTATTTCCACAGCATTTTCAATAAAAACAAAAAAAGGCTCCCAAAAAGAAATCTGAAAAACACCAGCCACATGAAATCTGCTGCATGAGTTCCTTCGTTCTGGTTTACCTCCTGTATCGCATAGGTGAGGTAAAGAATGTTCTCCTTCAACTCTCCTCCTCAAAGGGCACGCCGTTGAGTCGGGCAGATCTGAGGGCCGTCAACATCAACCTTTGTGACATGTGTGTCATCCTGTCAGCTAATCAGAACAATATTGACGACGCATCACTCCAGGACAAGGAATGCATCTTGGCGTCGCTCAACATCAAATCCATGCTGTTTGACGACAGCATCGGAGTCTTGCAGGCTAATTCCCAAGGTAAGGAGCGCCCTATCATAGTTCACTGCACCGCCTGGGAGGGACAGGGCGCTGGCACAAGGAATAACCCTCAGCGGGCGCCGCCCGGCCGACCTGCTGTCACGCCGCTTGACAGTAAACCCTCCTGACTGTTCCTCAGGTTACTGTAACAACTGGTTTCTTCTCAAAGCTAATTGGTAGAAACAAGCACAAATGTCTTACCTGCATCACACATGGTTCTGTTTTCCAGCATACTTTTACAAACCATACTAATGGTCATTATTTGGTGGGTGAGAGAAACGTTTTAGACCTGAAGAGAGAGAGAAAAATCCCAGCCAATATTTCTCTAACATATGATTATCTCGCTTTTTATGATAATAAAGTCCAATTTTTTAAGAGAATAAAGTCAGTATATTACGAGAACAAAGTCGTATTTTCACAAGAATAAAGTTGGAAAGTTACTAGAATAATACTTGAATATTCCAGAAATAAAGTCCGATATTACAAGAAAAAAGTTGTATTTTCACATTAATAAAGTCAGAATATTATGAGAATATATTTGTAGTTTCAAGAATAATATTGGAATATTACGAAAATAAAATTAGAATATTCCAAGAATAATGTCAGATAAGACAAGAAAAGTTGTATTTTCACATAAAAGATTCAGAATATTATTTGAATAACGTCGTATTTTCACAAGAATCAAGTTAGAAAGATACTAGGATAAAACCTGAATATTACAAGAACAAAATCGTATTTTCACAAGAATAAAGTCGGATTATGACTAGAGTAAAGTCTGAATATTTAGAGAATAAAGTTATAACTTTACAAAAAATAAAGTGGTATTCCTAAGAGATTAATATTAATACTATGACTGTAAAGTGCATTATAAATTAAATGTATTATTATTATTATTATAATGTTTTAATTTCCGAGAAATTGATCTAGCAACTCAAAATGTTGCGAAAAAGTCATAACTTAACGAAGTTGAATATTACAAGAGTAAAATTTGTAGAATAAAGTTGTAATTGTAAGAGAATAAAGACATAGTAGAGTAACAGAGAGAGAGTACAGAGTATTTTGCTGTAAAAGTGGTAATAATTTGTAATTTTAGGAGAATTAAGTTGAAGCAGAATGAGAATAAGGTCATAATATTTACATAATAATATCATCGTTTTACTTGAATAAAGCCGTTACATTATGAGAATAAAGTGAAAATATTATAAGAAGAAACTCTGTGATTTTATGAGAAGTCGGAGTATTACGATAATTAAGTCATAATATTCTAGAATAGATGTAGAATGTTATGACAATAAAGTCATAAAACTGAGGAAATGAAGTTGTAATTTTAAGCAAATAAAGCTCAGCATATTTGTACAAACTATATAATTCTTTATATAATAATAACTCTAATAATTCTCTAATGGTCGTTTCTCTTATGGTCACTGTTTTGCGGTTGAGAGAAATGCCTCTGACCTCAGGAGAGATTGAAAAAAAATCCCTGTCAAATTCATTATTTCTCTTATACATGTATGACCTCACATTTGGCTGAGTCAGCAGGAAGTGATGGATGTCAAAAAACGGCCCATGTATAAAACATCAGCATCTCTGAATTAATCTATTTACATGTCAGTCTGACGAAAGCAGAGGAATGTCAATTCAATTTGGATGCTATCCTGCGTCACTTATCTTCTATTCCATGCCTCGGTGAAGCCTTTTTCTGGAGTGGGTGGAAACAAAATGAGCCATATGTCACTTCTATTATCCGTGGACTAATACCGATGCGTCTCTCTCCGCAAGTTTGTGCTGTGGCGAAAGGCAGCCATGAATGAAATCAGTGTCTGATTTGATACCTTTTGATACCATTTAGGCTTCACGCCACCAGGAATGGACAAATCCTCCCCGGAAAACAGCCCAGTCCACGGATTAGTGAGGCAGACCTCCGTGACCACAGGAGCGAACATTCCCATCATAACAGAACTAGGTAGGACCTTAATGCCTGCATAAGTTCATGTTCATGTTTATACTCTAGTTATGTTTCAGAAATTCTGCACTCAGAAGCTGAACCCTCTCTAGAGCGGGGGAAAGTTTCTGTTTCAGAGGGTCGGTGTCACAGAATTCTCCGGATCAACTCAACAACATCGACTCTTTTAATTGAATGATTATAAAATAATCAAGTGAAAAGTTCAATCTGAAGCCGAATTTAGAAATACCTGATAAATTTGACACTAGGATAAAGGATCATGTCAAAATTAAGTCAAACAATGAAGTTGCAAATTTAAAAGATAGATTTGAAAGAAAATACAGTCAAAATTCTATGAGAATATTGTCGTATGTTACGAGAATATAGTTGGAATTTTATAAGAATATAGTTTGAATGCTAAAGGATATAGTTGTAATTTTATAAGAATGTAATTGTAATTTTACGAGATTACAGTCGGAAATTTTACGAGGCTATAATCACAACATTAAGAAAATAGTCGTAAAGATAAAGATAAATATTATTTAATGAATGTTTTTGATTAGAAGAATGAAAATGAAAATGAGTGAACTTTTAATTTTACGAGATTAAGGTGAAAAACTTAAAAGAGAGAGTATTTAGTCGGAATGTTGGGAGAACATAGTCGCGATAATGATGAGATGAAAATAAAGTGGCAAAATGATGGGAATTAAGTCAATTACAAATAATCACACTTTTTTGAGAATGATGTTGAATTATGACAAGAAGTCAGCATATTTTATACAGAATAAAGTTGGAATATTAAGAGAATTAAGTCGTAATTTTAATGTGGTTTAATGTGGTGTGCCAAAAGATTTCATATCTCTTTAGTGGTCAAACCGTTTGTAATGTATTGCTCCCCATTCTCCTCAGTGTTGCTCTCCTCTTAAGTTACAACATGATTCTCAAAGTACTATGACTTCTTCTTACTCTAATCTCATTATCTACACTTTTTGTTTTATCAGTTTGACCTAATACTCTGTGGTGACCACTTATTTGACTGTGATGTAAAACTTGAATATTGATGCTTTTTTGCTGACGCCCCCGTAACTGTTTCTCCTCAACACTTGTCCGCCGCCATTAGCAAAACCAGGCAAAAAAGTGCCAGTGATTTCATTGAGTCAGGATAAAAGCAGTGGGACCAGCATACAAATGATAACAGAGCTGGGTAAGAGGACTCCGTCCTGTGGTGCACTGCTGCTGCCTTCATATCAGCTTCCTTTTGATTTCTCTCACTGCACGAGAGGCTCCGTCCATTCCCATGGCATCACTTTGAGCACATTTTACCCCTGGTTCTGGATGGAATTGCCTGTCTTGTACTGGCCTTTTATCACAAAGCAAAATTTTCCCTTTTATTTTTCTACGAATGGCGAGGCGTTTGATCCTCCAAAGTCCTCGTGGCTGTTTTCATAGCATCTTCTGCCGGATCAGATTCTCAGGCCCCGATCCTCCCTTTCATCTCGGCCATGTTGATATGACTGACATTTATTTCTGTCCTCGCAGACGTAGCGGTTCTCCAACTAAATTTTACATCATTACTTTCTTCCAGCCACTGCATGTGTTTTTGTGCTCAAAGACATCTTCAAAGAAAGTTCTGGGGCAATGAGATACTTTCATTTGTTTTGACATGCAAGTACCAGTAATTGGAAGTTCTGTCTTGGGTTCACAAGACAAACAGTGGCATGTCGGTGCTGCTGATAGTGACTTAAGGAGGGTTCTGAATCAAGACCCGGAGGTTTGACAATATGCATGGTGTCATGAGTGTGCATGGATGGCCTGGATATGGAATGTGGTGAGGGTTGCAGCGGTTATGATTCACGGTATACCCGGGGTTGAAGTGTAATAGTTATCGTACTCAGAATCTCACGTGTGCCCGTCCTCCACTTCCTCTCAGAAGGGACAGAAAGCCAAACAAAATATGAGCAGGGGACAATTTGAGTTATCAAAAAACAACAAGGATTTGTTCTCGAAGATGGGGATGACCCATTGAAAAATGCGAGCGAGTTAGAAGAGAGGACCATCCCAACTTGGTCGGCCATGTCCGCTAACAGCATCCCTCTCTTTAGATCCGGGTTTACCTTTCATTGTTTTTGACTTCCTCCCACCGAGAGAAAAGTGTGAACAATAAACTATAAGATTCAGACGACTGGAGGAACTAAAAGCATCAAAATCTGTATGTACATATTCTATCAGAACTACAGATATAACACACAGCTGAAAAACTAAAAGTACTGAGAATTTGAAACTACCCAGAAACTAAAACTACTGAGAAAATGAAACTGCCCAGAAACTAAAACTACTGAGAAAATGAAACTACACAGAAACTAAAACGACAGCTGAATGGAAACTGCAGGGGAACCTAAACTATGCAGTGAGGGGAAAAAATCTTATCTTCTGATCATTTGAGGAGTAGGAATTAACTCGAAGTAGTCTCTTGTAGATAAGATCCCGTCACGCTCAGGTACGAGACTCATCCCAGAATCTTGGCACTGATCAGACTCAGTCAGATCCGTCAGGACCATAATATGCTTACAATGAATGATACAATGAACCAAATCTATATTTAAATTAAAACTAATCAAAACCTGAAACTACACAGTAATTAAAACTGCAGACCAACTGAAACTACACAGAAACTAAAGCCACAGGAACCTCTTTGAAATCAAATCAATTGAAAACTGAAACTGCACAGAGGCTGAAACTAAAGAGAAACAGTAATTTTCTACCATTTATTTCCAGTTACTGGGGTTACAAACGTGTCACTGTAGAATCCAGAAAGAAACGACCGTATGCTGCTGTGAGAATCTGATCCCAGGAAAAAACAATAACATTGGACATTTTTCTCTTTCATATATGTTGCTCAGAGCCAAATCTGAGAATAAGGTTTTAACTATTTATTTCTAAAAACTTTAATTTTTTTCAAGATCCTGCTCCTTTTCACCTCCTAGTTTCTATAGAAATTAACATTTTTATTTTCATAATGATATCAATGTATTGATAATAATAATAATGATACTATTTTTGGAGACTAATGCCGTACCGTGAAACTCTCATACTGTTGCAACCCAAAATGTGTCGGAGGCCTTTTGGACAGAAGGCCTCTATGAGACCAATTGCAAACAAGAAACTTTAATTTTTCCAACATGGTGAAGAGAAATTGAGGAGAATTCTCCAGAACACACAGATTTCTGATACAGTCCATATCTGCAGCTTCTGACTGTTGTGCACAACGTCTACTTCTGTTTACTCCTCTCTGCCTGATTTATGTTTGAGCACACCATCCATGCTTTTTACGAATTGAAAAATACCCCCACAAGTTCTGGTTTACGGTGGAGGAGATAAAGTAAGTTATGAAATGTGCATGTTTCTCCCTGTAGTTAACGACTCAAATGTTCAGTTCCTGGACCAAGATGACGACGACGACCCAGACACGGAGTTATACCTCACTCAGCCATTCGCCTGTGGGACGGCCTTCGCAGTCAGTGTGCTGGATTCCTTAATGAGCGCCGTAAGTCCGGATCAGCGCAGCTTCCACACTGTAATACTCATGATGAAAGTCTTTATACACTTATTTCTGCAAACATATTATGTTTGGCGACTGGTCAGGATAGGCTCCAGACTGGACCCTATCTGTCGCGGGACCCTGAACACCCTTAAGCGGCTATGGATAATAAATGAATGAGGACAGGTAGCATATTACTAGAGGTATTCTCTGCTGTCGTTAAAACAATACATGACGAGAGAGGTACTTGTTCTGATGGCTTCACTTGTCCTGCCTTTCAGTTTGAGTGAGGTTAGAACAAAGCTGCCTTCAAGTGCACTCCAGTCTAGACAAAGATAATGCTACCTAATGGACAGCCCTCATCCATCATTTCAGTCAATAGTGCTGTCAGCAGCCCAGTGAGATGTCACTGCAGAGGGTGACTGCGAGGAAGGAGAAGGGCAGAGACTTTCAGAATCCTCCAAGCATCACTTACTGGGATTACAGAGGAAAACAACTTCAGTGGGGAAAGTGGATCTTCAGGCTCAATATGAAGTCTGTCTGATACAACCAGATTGTAAAGACGACGGGATGCTCTCAAATAATAATAAAGCAAAAGGCAAGGATCTCTTAAACCTTTTTGACTTTCAGCATAAAGACACATTTTTGACTTTCAGCGTAAAGACAATATATGTAACAATGTGATCAACTCAAACTATGTACAGCAAGAGGTCTCCTGGTTTAGAGCCACCTTGGAGACCTGTGGGTTTTCGGATGGTTTGCATGTACTCTCCATGTTTGTGTGGCTTCCCTCCATGTACTCTGGCTTCCACCCACAGTCTTAAATCATGCAATGTAGGTGAGGTGGTGCTGTGGAATAAAGGTGTACCAGGCCCGCATTGAATAGTTCTCATGTGTCGGCCCTGAGATGAGCTGGAAACTTGTTCCGGTTGTACCCTGCCTTTTGGCCAAAGAAAGATAGGCTCCGGTTATCGCGTGACGGTCATTTCACGTGAGATGGTTTCCAGTACAAAGTTCACACCCAGACTCTGTGATGGTGTGGGTTGGAACTTAATAGGACATGTCCATGTCCAAATATCAATTACATTTATCAGTTTGATTGGAATTACATTGCTGTTAGCAGATGATGTGGATCTGTTGGCTTTACCAATCCTTGACCTTTACCACGCATTGGAGCACTTTATTGCAGCATCAGCAGTTATGTGGCTGCTGGATCGGTCCGTTGTGGGGAAGAAAGAGAGGAGTCGTAACAAGAAGCTCTCATTTTACCGGTCCATCTACATTCCAACCCCCTTCCTATGGTCATGAGCTCTGGGTAGTGTCCAAAAGACCGAGGTCAAGCATACAAGGGGCCTGAAATAGGCTTCCTTTGTAGGGGGGCTGGGCTCGGCCTTACAAATAATGTGAGGATCACAGACATCCGGAGGGAGCTCGGACTGGAGCCACTGCTCTTTCGTGTTGTTAGGAGCCAGTAGAGGGGGTTTGGGCATTTGATTAGGATGCCTGCAGGGCGCCTACCTCTGGAGGTTTTCTTGACCTTCAAGGAGGAGACCCCAGGGTAGATCCAGAGGGATTACCGATATCATCTGTCTCAGCATCCCCCAGAATGAGTTGGAGAGGAAAGGGAAGTTTGGAATGCCCTTCTTAGCCTGCTGACACTGCAACCCAACCCCATATAAGATAAAAGTGATTTAGTGACATATACAGTAACTTTTCGTATTAAGTCATATTTAGCTGTAAGAAAGTCTTGGATAGCACCAACGTGATCAAAGACAGTGTACAGAGCTAAGTAGCATCACAGAGCAGAGTCCGATCTGTCTTATAGGAGGGTTCAGTTGTTTGATTAAGGATTCACCCCGTCTCCCCCTTCAATCCGTCAGACGTACTTCAATGACAACATCCTCACCTTGATCCGGACGCTGGTAACAGGCGGGGCGACGCCAGAGCTGGAGGGGCTGTTAGCAGAAGAGAATGCGCTACGTGGCGGCTACAGCACGCCACAGACCCTGGCCAACAGGGACAGGTGTCGCGTGGCACAGCTGGCCTTGTACGATGGGCCCTTCGCCGACCTTGGGGTAAGTGACTGATCTCTTCAACCAAGGGTGAGCGCATTCTTGTCTGTTTTTGTTGTGGGGGCTGACTTCAGTGAAATGGGTCAGAGTGGGATTTAGAGGAACAGGGATTGTATGTCCAAAAAGAATGAGAGTGGAATTAAATCAAATCGAGTAATCCTCGTTTTTTCAGATTAAAAAATCATAGCAATATTCCAAAAATGTATCAATGAAAGTCATGCATACATGGTTGTATGCATTTAACATATAACATATAACATATGTTATATGTTAAATCTAAGTTACTGATCCTGTAGATTCAAATACATCCGTTTTATCTATATTTTCATGCATGTCTGTATATGTTTATTTCAAGTATCATACTATTATGCTTGGAGAAAAACAACACTTTCTCAATACTTTAAGTTTTATAATACGGTATATAGCACCTTTAGAAAGAGAGGTTACAAAGTGCTTAAGAAGGAGTCGGATTGAAAAATGCTTCATAAAAATAAGAAAACCGCATATCGTAAAACAAGCAAAGCCAACCACAAGATAACAAAAACACAGTGCATCCTACACACACACAACATACAGTGAATAAAGCAATTATATTAATATTCCAACTGATAAAAATGGGTGTTTAGAAGTAGTTTTCCGTCTTCAGGCTCGGCTGATTTGAGGTGAGAGAGGAGTTTCCATAATTTAGGAGCCAGGGCAGTAAATGAGAAGTAACCTTTGGTTTTATAGTTCGGTCAGTGGTACAGTGAGCATGAGCTGGTTAGTGGACCTGTGGGGCTGTCTGTGGTGTAGGGGGTCAGCAGCTCAGAGATGTATGAGGGAGCTGAGGCATGAAGAGCCTTGAGGGTGATTAGTAGAATTTTAAGACTGCAGTGAGGCTAAAATCGCTGGGATGTGTGATCGATTGTTAGTACCAGTTAAAAGTCTAGCTGACGCATTCTGAACTAACTGAATTCATAGCAGAGAAGTTTGACGGAGGCAATTCTGCAATGAACTTCAGAAGTCATGGCAGGAGAAAATGAAGATGTGAATGATGCGTTCAAGGTCTGCGGTTGAAAGCACACGTTGGATTTTTGCAAAGAAAATAGTAGGATTGAATTTTATCTGAGGGTCAAATGTGAAGCCTAGATTCTTGGCATATGGAGGTAAATATTAGAGATTCTCCACATCAGTGGTACTGGACTAATTGTAATCCTTTAATGACTCGCTCATCTGTTTTGTTGAGCTCATTCTCACTATTTCTCAGTGAAAAATGTGTGCCTCTTGACTGAACATTGTTATAATATGAGCCAGTGGCAGCAGGTACATAGTAAAAGGTAAGGGGCCAAGGACAGAGCCCACGCCACATGTCAAAGGGGCCACAGAGGAGGAGGCATTAGCCATGGCTACTGAGAAAGTCCTATTTAATAAGTTAGATATTTTGGGGGGCATATTTAAGCATCTGATGACTGAGTTATCTGGGTCAGTTAATTTACCTAATGAAAGGTTGAGCTAATTCGGCAAAAGTTGACTGTTTTCCATGAAATACAAAATTTCATGAAATTATTTTAGAAGGGATTTTTTTTTTTACTGTTTATAACAGTAAAAATTAAAATATGAAAAGCAATCATTTTTCCATAGCTTTTCTTCTTGTTGAGGACATTACAGGTTTGCAGAGAGACATGCAGGATCTACATTTCTCTCTCTCTCTGTCTTTCTCTCTCTTTTTATATAGCGACCATTCACAACAACAGTTGTCTGAAGGTGCTTTCCAGAAATAGCATGTCCAGACCAAACTCTTTATATAATGATAATAATTTAATCTATATAGAGGATTGGTAAGAACTATTTATCTTAACAATCAAACTATTTATCAAAATTTATATTCATACTGTTACTCTTGCAGGATGGTGGTTGTTACGGTGACCTGTTTTGCAAGGCCCTGAAAACCTACAACATGCTCTGCTTCGGCATCTATCGGTTACGAGATGCACATCTAAACAACCAAAGTCAGTGCACCAAACGGTGAGTCCAGACCTTCATGTGTTCAGACGCTCAAAATGACCACAAAAGGATTAAGGATTTGTCTTTAACCTGTTACCTGTTCTTTAGGTATGTTATAACCAATCCACCGTATGCGTTTGAGCTGGTGCCCTCGGATCTGATATTCTGCCTGATGCAGTTTGACCACAACGCCGGCCAGTCTCGGACCAGTCTCTCCCACTCGTCACATTCGTCCCATTCCTCCAGCAAAAAGAGCTCCTCCGTCCACTCCATCCCAACCATCAACCGCACCAACCGGGCCAGATGCAGGGACTCAAGGGACAAACAAAAGTATGTGCCCCTCTAAATATCACTGACTGACTTTACCTTAACATCTGTCCAACTGTCGTTGTCCTGTGTGTCCTTTTGCAGATGATGTGAGTATATTCGTCTGAGTGTTAATTGTATGTCTCTGTTTAAATTCAACATCCCGATACAGTGCAAAACAGTATCGGAAGAGCGTGGGTTCTCTTCGGGAACTCCGGCTTCCTCCCACAGTCCAAAAACATGTGATATAAGTAAATTGGTGACACATTAAAAACAAATAGGAGTGACTGTGAGTGGTTGTTTGTCTCTATGAGTCAGCCCTGCAATGAACTGGCAACTTGTCCAGAATGTATCCCGCCTCTCTCCCAATATCAGCTGGGAAATGACATCACAGAGTATTCAAGCCCTCCCCCATGAACCTGAACAGGATAAGTGGTAGATAATGAATGCATGAATGTTCTGTGTGACACTAAAATAATTCAAAAAGCTGATTTGAATCTGCAAGTTGCAGTTAAATAAATAGAAATTAAATGTGAAACTTGCGGATGCAACCCCAAGATGGCAGAGATGAGAACGTCTCCATTTCATCCATAACTGTTAGCGCTCAGAATACGTGCACAAATGAGGGTAAAGAACACAGCCGGGGGGCGCCATCTGTATGTGTCTTTAATACCATCTACTGGCCAGGTATACAAACACGTTTGCTGACATTTGTTGTTATGCATGTTTACGATGGTAGTCTAATAATAAATTAAGAATTCGTCTATAACTTCACCATCATGGTTATCTCCATCTATTTATTTTGTGTTGTAAACTGGCACTTTCATTTTCTGTGACTCGTTGTGGTGAGGTTTGAGGTGACTGAATATTTTGATGTTATTGCCTTTTGCTGCTGATACTGTGGCGTGTTTTTGACCTACGTGACTTTCTTGCTCTTACTGTTACTTTCAGTTTTTGCTGATACGTAGGAATCACAATAGCTATTAAGAATAATCACCCAGCCCCGCTTCTGAATGATATCTGACACATAATCCTTCCTGTCGCTGTGGTTGCTTTATATATGTGCTTTATATATGTGACAGCGGCTAGATGCATTGTTTGTCTCACATGATACAAGTTCTGCATTTTCAAACCTGCTAATGCATCTAGTCTCCATCCATATGTAGTGTGAGCGCTTTCACTCTGATCTCCAGGGTCTGCATTTTCTGTTATTACCTCTCTATTAGGATGTTTAGCTTACATTTAGTGAATTACTTTCTTTTTTCAAAGCGTAACAAGGATGAGTAGAGCGAGCCGAGGTATTGAAGTGAGTGATTATGCGTGATGTCACTGTAAATAATGCATCAAACGTGGTCGTGTCCCTGCCGACGTTTTGCCCTCTGAATGAAAGCCAAGTAGTTTATTGTTCCTGAATGACTGCAATGTTCTGACCTCCATGGTCCGTCTCACTGTAGAGCATGTGAGAGCAACACGATGGTTTGATGCCGCTTTCTTCTAGATCAGCTGAAGTTTTCCGTGTATCCGATGTAGCCTGATGTCAAGCTGGTGGAAATTCATGATATATATTTATATTGATATATGATCTTCTAACAGAAGTGAAAAGTTGAAACAAGCCAAAAGTCCATCGTGAACTTTGAAAGGATGGCTCAAAGTATTAACGCCAAGTTTATGGAAACATATTTTGTTAAACTAGTGATCTGCATGTCTGCCTACACAAAAATCATTTAGCTTCCATGGTAGTAGACAGGGCCGCACCTAGCCTCACTGGGGCCTTAAGTGGAATATGGTTATAGTGCCCTCCCCAAATAATAATATCCATAATAATATGATTATTATTTTATTCTTTGAGTGTACTGTCCACAATTCTCTGAGAAGGTAATGTGGTGGGTGGAAGTGGGGAGGTGGAGGGCTGGTGAACCAGCAGTATACAAGAACTAGATGGATGGCGAGAGAGTCATATTTAAAGACACCCGCTGATGGTTACTGGTGGAGCAGGCAGGTCAGTGAGGTCAGGACAGGTCAGGTCAGACAGTGATGGGTGGGTGAGGCCACATGGATGGGTGCAGCTGATATCACTAATTCCTCAGACCATGAAACAGGTAACTGCTACTGAGCACGTGTGAAAGGTGAGGATAATAGAGTGGTATGAGCATTAACTGTGGCCTGAGTACGCAAGAGGATAGTCTTTCTGATTGAACTTGGTCCTCAATGTTACAATATTCTTGCGATATGATACGTTATTTTTTATGCCTTTGTGTTTTTAAAACAGATATGGTGATATATTGCTTCATTTTGTGTACAATTTGCCCCTTCCTGTTCACATTTTCTGACAAATATAGAGAAAATGGATCAGAACAACTGGAAATTGCCATATTTCAGGCAAGATGCTGAAAATGTTCATGGAGCTACAGAAGATTGGGAAAAAGTTAATGAGCTCACAGACCACCAATACACAACGCTGCCTCCACTTTTCATCGTTGCTTCCTCTACCATCACCAATTTTATTGTTTCCAAAACCTTTGGCTTTTGGCTCTTCATCGGCATCCTGCGGTTGTATTGATGTCATGGAAGCAAAATAACCTTTTTATATTTAGGTACGATCAAAGTTCCCAAACAGCAAAATACATCATGTGTGTACTCTGCCGTTTTTGAGTTATTCTCTGTAATGGAAACCCAAAGGATGGGCTGACAGAACCCATTCCCACATCCTCCTCCTCCTCACTTCATTCCCTCCCCGTAGGGGATGACTAATCCCAAATAACGACTCTGTTGTTGATCTAACTCACCACTTCAAAAAGCTGGAGAAGATGACATCACGACCCACATTTGACTCGGTAATGTTCCCTGTTTCTGGAGGCAAATTATGTCACAAGCACCAGTTGCTTGAGTTTCCCGCAGGGTGACGTCGTCTGAAGGTTGTGCCAGTCCATGAGGACTAGGAATCAATGCTGATGGAGATTGCGCTGACTCCTGATGGTCTAAAATAGTGTTTCCTCCCGTTGTGCTTAGCTTTTGATTTTGTCTCTTTCTTTTCGCTACCGATGCAATGAAACGAAACAATCATTTAGAATCAATAAGGAACAATAAAAAGGATCCTAATTTTTATACGACAGGAACTAATAAAGCAAGTTTGTGGATAAGGTGGTGCATTTGGATATCTGTAGAGTGTATTTATCCTTCAATGTATTCAAGGAAAAAACAATGAAAAAATATTTTGGAACATTTATTTAATATGTTGGACACTTAAAATCTTTCATAAAATGACAAATGATTTGGTCAAGCATGTTTCTAAACAGTTAGAAAAAAAATCTATTTCCGGTAAAATTGACCTTTTTAATTAAATTAGTTCACACATGTTTTAAAAACTATTCGACACTAATTTGTTTTTTGTTTTATGAAGTTACGTAATTAGGTTAAGTAGTATGCCCTAATATGCAAAAGTAACCTTCAACTTTTGTCCAATTGGACTTTCTGAAGCCATTGTTAATGCATCCTCCTTGGTGGCCCTCTGACCCGCAGCGTACCACAGGGCTCCATCCTTGGCCCCTTCTTTTTCAGCACATACTTACTGCTTCTGGGTCATATTATTAACACTTTTAGTCGGGTGGCACACATTTTTCCGTAAGAAATAACGACTGAAAATGTGCCTCTGAGCAGGGCATTTAAGGGTTTTAATGGACTCCTACTGCAGTTTTAATCGATGTCTTTCCCCTTTTCCAACCTCTCTTCAGGAAAGATATGGTTTACAGATGAGCTGCAGGATCCCCGCCTGAGGACCATCCGGATCAAGCCTGTGAATACCCGCGCCCTCAAACACGTTAGTCAGTACAAATCCACTAGCAGCTTCATTCCACTCATCAGAGAGGCGGAGGACGAGTGCTGACCTCCAGAGGGCGCGTTGTGCTGGTGTCGCTAAGAAACTGCTCCCATCGATCACCTCTGCAGAAAAGCTCATAGACAATCTTCGCCGCGGTCAATCATATACTAGTCTGCCCATCTAACCCTAAGTGTTGATCAGACTCCATGACTTTTTTTGTTCCATTTACGAGAATGAGGGTCACTTGAAGGAGAAGAGTACTGTTTAAAAAAAACAACAACAACTGTAAAACTAGCCTTGTCAGCTGGGGATGAACGACTATTTAAATTACTTTACTACCCAGAGTTCTTCTACAAGTCAACCACATCGGATGCCCGCCTCTAGTCTAGTCAAGGTTTTAGGGTTTTTTTCAAAGAAAGTTTGAATTAAACCTTAAAGTAGCAAAAATTCAAAACACTAAATTATCCGTCCATACTCTTTGGTAGCCGTTTATCCTTTGTAGGGATGGGGGGGCTGGAATTATCCCAGCAGACATCGGGCAAGCGGAAGGGTACATCCTGGATAAGTCACCAGCTCATCACAGAATCGATACAAATAAGATTTCCCGCCAACATTCACACCTAAGGTTAATTTAAGCTCAGTATTGCATTCCTTGATTCCCAGAGAGAATCCAGGCTGGGCAGAGGTGGATTTGAACCTTAAGGTTGTATCTGTACTGGAAACTTCTTGCTGTCAGGCAACCCACTACACCACTACATTATTCATAGGAAAACCAGACCCGTTAGATTTGAACTCGGGTTGCCTTCATGAGGATGGACCACTGTAAACACTGTCGTCTCTGATATGACTGCCACACGGGTCTTGATGCCCACTCCTAAGGAGGCATATAGGGTTACCCTAAAAATGTACATCTCATAATCGGCTTCTTCAGTTTGCATATTTTAACATTTTGAGGCATATTTCCTTTCAGTTTGCTTACGTTCAGGGCGGCATACTTAACGCTCTGGGTTTTAAGGCTCCTTCAGCAGGAACTCTATGACCCCACGTCTTTATTTTCCCTAATTAATCATGTTAATATGCCAATGTTTCAGATCCTTTTTTAAACACAATATCAACTCTATGACCTAAGGATTATAGGTTATATTAGGATAAGGTTTAAGTTTTAAAGATCTCACAGACATTACTCTCCAGAGGGATAATCAGATTTCAATCTCAGTCACAATTTTGGCATCCTACCACTAAATGATGTTTAAAATTCTCCGCCTATAGAATGCACTGCTGCAAAGCAAATCAAGAGCTCCTAAAACCACTGCCTGACCAATCACAGTTTTTCTCTGTACTGTGCTGACGGTGCAAAAACCTTATGAAAGCAGTTCTGGCGATTGGCGCTGCAGGAGTATCACTAACATATAACAGATATCCGACAGTAGAAATTAAAAGTCTGGTGGAGAAGAAGATGATCTCATCGTGGGTAGCAGATTGCCGTCCATTGTTTGGAGGTGTTTTGGATCAAGGGCGACTGATGTGACCACAATTAATAATCAAAGAGTTTTTGTGTCTGCGCCGCAAAGCAATACAACCAAGTTGTTAGACAACTTTAAACACACACAAAACACATAAATTGATGCATAATGAACACATGGAGACTAAGAAAACAATAAAGTTTTAACTGTCAGACCTACATTTAACTAGGATCATTATGGCCTGTCCAGATCAGCACAAATTGAGTTTCTCCTGTTGTGGAGTAATTTTAGTCCTTGAGATTTTATAGCTGCCCTTATACTCCCCCTTATATTTTCCTACAAGAAATTTATTTATTCCTATAGAGGCTTTGAAATGTTGAAAATGTGTAAGACGGCTGTCGGGTAAGAGTTGACATGTGTTTCGGTACAGCAGCCATTCCCAATACTCAGAGGGTCACGGCCCACGTTTAAAACTAAAAATCTTCAAAGTGAAACAAGAGCTCTGGAATCTAAGAATAGGTCAAATGGATTTTTTAAAATGTTAACACATAATCGTAATCGTAAATATTTCACAGAAATTTAAAGGGGCAGTTTGTAGAAAACTCCAGATTGTAACCAATATAATAATCCAGCTCAGCCCTCCTGATTCAGGCGTCTAGGAGAATCGATCGGCGTCGTGTAGGCAAGTGATGAGGATCCTTTGGATAGATATACTTATCATAAATTATATTTACATAGCCAAAGAAAACCCTCAGAAACAGCATTCACTGGTTTGTCTGTTTTACTGTAAAAAAGAAAAGGACCCCCCGAATCCCCCCCCCCATCTCTGGAGATATAAAGGGCTCATTTTAGCCAACGTAAAAGAGCGAGCCTTACTTAGTTAGTTAGGAGATTATACGCCAATAATACCATAACTGATAATGGCCTCCTCCTTTAAAGACCTTTAATGATCCGTATAGACCTACCTGCAGTTCCATCACCACCGACTCCTCTGCTGTACAGTCTGCTCAAACCGTTATTTTTTTTACATTTATCTGTGATCCCACCATAATGGCGTCATTATTTCTTTGCCATTTGGAGTTAAATTCACAACATTTGTGACAGTTAAGACGGCCGGTGTCTTATCAAACGACATCTGTCTCCAGCCTTATCTCTGCCCCATTATATTTGTCTTATATTTGGTTTCTTTAAAAAAAAAAAAAAAATGTTTTCATGTAGCTTTTTTTGTTTGCAATGTTTAAAAAAAATCCTAGAAATGTTATCAGCAAACTTTCTCCAAGGGGGAAACTTGGTTGCTTTAGCCAACTATGATAGAGCTGTTTTACTGAAAAACCTCAAAGGCAGCAAAGTCGATGTCATAAGACGACGAGTCGAATCGTATAAAGCCACATATCGCATGAAGTGGGCGTCTTTAGGTCCTCCTTTGGCTGAAAGCACTGCCTGACACAGGATTGTCACGGAGGCTCTCCGTGACCAATCTTAAGACCATATTTCGACATTTTCACGCTCCTTTAAAGGGAATAAAAAAAAAAAAAACAGCTCTATCATAAAAAAAATTCAGTTTGGCTACTTCTGTGTTTTGACTCTGATTTCAGTTTGTGTGTATTAATCGTATTGAGGTCATTCAGCAAAGCTCTAACGGCGCTGGAGGGGGGGGACATGCAAAAACCCTGAAATTCTTAAAGTGGCGCAGATTTGAAAAGCCAGAGAGTTTGCGATGTATTCAACCAGCACCATCCGGCCCGTCCGCCCCTCAGCGCCGGTGATGTGCCAGGCAGTGCTGAAGCCAACGGAGGACTGCAGAAGACCCACCGCTGCGAGAAAAGGCTTCTACCGTCAAACTTTCTACCTTTCCTTCTCAGAGATCACTACTTCTAATATTCCCTGGAGGTCGCTGGAATTCTACTGAATATCTGAAGTCTTAACTGACCCGTAGAGATCTGTATTGTAAAATATTTCTTTCCATTGTGTTCTTCCTTGTTTGGGCGGGTATCGGAGACATTACGGTCTAGTTTGTATTATTTCACGTTTTTATTTTTAGCACGTTGACTTGTGGACACAATGAGAGTGCTGAGGTGATATTTCTGACTATGTCATAACACCCAATAATAAACACAGTTTATTGTCTTGTACAAATAGTCCTGTACATAAATTGTACATGATTTTATTTTGTATTTTCACGAATTAAAAGCTGATGTATTGTGTTCTACCGTGTCTTTTTCTGACTTATGTTTTGTTATTTCTGATTGTCAGACCAGAGCCACCAAATAAGTTGCTCCTTAGGGCCCCATTAATCACCAGGGGGCCCTCAAGAACACTCAACATATCAATTATTTGTATTTTTTAAACAGCTTTGCCAGAAAAGTGGCCTACTGGAGACCAGGCCTCGATGAATCCGACTTGTTCGTCCAACACATCCGTTACACAGGATGAGGCAGTTGGTTGTAATGTTATGGCTGATAAATGTATTCTCAGTATTTATCGAGTTGTAAGTTCCATTATAGTCTTTCTTTAACTTCTATGCTCGTCTTTACCATGATAAATATCCAGGGTTGTTTTTTCTCAATGCAAACCGTTTAATTATATTCAGGAAAAATTCCAGGCTGAGATCAAAGTGATGAAAAAAACACTGATGCGTCTAATAAAACTGATAAAGGATGTGTTATAGTTTTAGTGTGTGTATTATCACACATTGACATTAGTCAGTAGTATTGGCGGTGGATGAGCCCCCAAAATCAAATTCTGCTTCGATCCTTATCCGGGCTCGGGCCTGCTCTGTGCCAGATTGGACATGTGACACCTGGGGTCACCCTCTCTCCTCACGCTCTCACCTTCAGGATGGAGAGGGCCCATCTTGTTTCTTGTTAATGATTTTACACGCCGTGGCGCTGTTGGAGCCTGTCAGCACGCCGATGATGTTTACAGACTAACACCTCGCAGAGAGAGACCCCCGACTTCCTGATCCTCCTGCCAGCGACCGTCACCCTCTGGGTAAACAAACACGTACGACCAAGAAAAAACAAACATCGTGGATTGACCGTCTGGATGTCGGCTGTCATTTGATGGGCTTTAAAGGTTAAAACCCAAAGTTCTATGAATAAAAAGATATTGTGGGATTATAAATATTGCGTTTAGAGAGACAAATTATCTAAATAATCACAGCTAAATCACAATTAAGGATTTATTATAATATGTAATAAATATGTACTCTTGTAAATTTCTGAACAGCGGAACAATGTCACGCAGTGGGGGGGAAGTTGGGGTGGCAATTGAAAATAAAAGTGACAACAGGTGGACAGGAGCGGCAACAGCAAGACACCCCCCAGAAAGGTTCTGGTTCTGGAAGGTTTCTCTCTCCTCATCCTTCATGATTGATTTTTCACTAGTTTCGCATGTTGTTGGTGTCTCTACTGTTAGAACGATGTGGAACCTGCAGCCCATTCAGGTTGAACAGCTGGTCCAGCTCCTCCAGGATGGAATATATTGGATAATGAAGATGAAGACTACACAGAAAATATGTTTAGATCATTTTAGCTAAGTCTTCATGTCAATGCAAGAAGGTTTGCTGTATCTCCCAGAATAGTCTCAGGGGTGTGGAGGAGATGCCGTTAGACCAGAAGGCCAATCTAGGCCCTTCACCAGAGAACAGCAGAATTTGCAGGTTCCCACTGGGCTCATGTGACAGACGAGACAGAGTAGACTTTACACTGGTCCAGTGGACACTGGGTTCCTAATGGTCCAGGACAATTCCCAGCCTCATGTGGTCAGAGTTTGTAGGCAGGTACTTAATGGTGAGGGTTATGATGCCATTGACTGGTCCTTACGTACCCCAGACCTGAATATACCACAGAACCTCTAAGATGTTATGTGTCGCTACATCAAATGCCGCCAAGTATAACCACAGACTGTCCAGGAGTCCTGATCCGGGTCTGGGACCATCCTCCGTCTCATCGGAAGCAGGTCCAGATGTTGTTAGGACTGCATTTGTTTACAGAGCCACAATAAATAAAATACAGAACAGGATCAGATTTCAGCTGGAACCAGTGCCCCCTTGGAAACAGTCTTGGATCAGCCCCTGTGAAATAACCCCCCAAAAAAATTGTTGCATGCTAAATATGACAGCTAAGGAAAGCGACCCCTTTTTGGCACCCATCATTCCCTTTGATGGGTGCAAACTGAATGAAGACACCCAGGAGCTTCACTTTTACAACTTTAAGAGTAAATCTAAGTTTGAATCATAATATACATTATATTTACCCCCACTCCAAATATCGTACATGTATCCACACTCATGCAGCCTGATCCAGTCTCCCGTCTGAACTGGTCCAGCTGCACCGGCTCGGCTGACGATGATGAGTTTCCATGACGATGCAGCATTCTGAGTGCATCAACGCCATCCTGGATAAACAGCGATCCTTTACCAAAACAAGGGGGTCATTACGGCAGCTTGTCAAATCAATGTTGAGAGTGTCCTCGCTGATTAAGGCGTCCCCTCTCAGTCCTGACACAGTGTCAATACCGGCTGGCCTGTGGCGGCACACTCCCATGATTGGACTGAAATGCCTATCAGTCAGGCAGCTGAGCTGGACTAATGATTCCCTGTGCTGCCTATTAGAGTGACATGACAATTTAATCCTGTGGGCCGGGCAGGGAAAAAGTGACCTTGGTGCTTTGTACTGAGGCTGAGGTAAATTGACAAGAGCAGATAAATCTTTACCTTGGGCTATTAACAGAATTAAAGAACAACAACAAAGGTAGACTCGTTTTTTTTCTTCCTTCTGTTTACAAAGAAAAAAACCCAGCTCTACTAGAGTCACACCAAATATTCTTAAACAGAATCAAATGTCTTGTATTGAGAAAAAAATCTGTATATTTTGCCACGCTAACGTCAATAAAACCTTATTGAGCCTTAAAACAAACAAAAAAGCCCTGATTTGAGATTAATAATACACTGATAATCCCCATAATCCTGCTAGAAGAGACCACTGCCATCAGAGAATACTGTTTCAGTAGAGGAGGGACTGCAGCGATGTTTAGTTGGGAGGTACCCGTCAAAGGAACGTCAGCATGAATGGTAGGACCCAAGGTTTACTGGCAGTTCCATGACATTACTCCGCCCCCTTATATGGTATCATATCCTATAGACTCATGCTGCATCACATGGTATAGACTTGTGTAATATCATATGGTATAGACTCGTGTTGCAGCCCATGGTATAGATTCATATTGTATCACATGGTATAGACCCGTGTTGTATCACATGACATAGACTCCTGATGTATCAAAGGGTATAGACTTGTGTTGTCGCACATGTTGTAGACCCGTGTTGTATCACATCACATAGACTCGTGATGTATCACATGGCATAGACTCGTGATGTATCACATGGTATAGACTCGTGTTGTATCATAATGTATTGAATGGCATTGCATCCCGTCATATTGTATAGCATAGAATTATACCTTAACTCATTTCATTTTATCGAATCATATTGTTTCTTGTGGAAACGTAATGTCTCACATCGTATTATATTCATTGTTTCATATTCCAACAAATTGCTGAAATCAATCCTGTGCTTATGTGACACGCATTTAATGTGTAGCGTAAAAAGTGTGTGTGTTTCCTAGTCTGACATTTCTCTGTACTTGGTTCAACCTCTGGGGTCCGGTACAGACGGTCACAAGGGCAAGGCAATGGTGGTTAACTCCACAGAGACACTAGGCCTACGCTGTCGTCCCTAAAAGCAAGGATATATCCCTGACATGAATAATCTCCCCTTAGTGAGTAAAATAAATATGAAATATAAGAAATAAATCTCCTGGAGTCGATTCATATCTGACACATTTGTAGTAAATGAGACCAACAGCGAAATTATGGCCATATATCATTTGGTAAAGCTCCCCCTAGTGTCAGAAGTATTCAACTAACATTTCCCAAAATCCATCCACTTCTTCCTGCCACTAAGGTCTATGAGGTTATAAAATTTGCTACCCTCCATGAAACACCTTGAGTCATCGAGTGTACAAGAAGGCTCTTTAGCGGCGGCGGCGGACGCGGCGATGACGAGTGTCTCCTTTTGTTTCCAATGTCTGTTCTTCTTCTCTGGTTGAGACAGCAGATATTAGCCAGAGCCTTGACATGATATCCGGGGGGACGAGGTCCTCAGGTAATACTAGTCTGGCGCGAATGAAGCTTTAACCAAAAGTTAAACATGCTTTCTTCAAATTAGATTCATTTCTGATGCTAAACCTTTTTTTTACCTGTAAATGAAAAGAAAGAATAATAATTTATTTTTTACATTCATAAGATCCCTGTACCTCAGCTTTTCCAAACATAGTCGTATATTTAAAAGAAACTCCTCTAAACGTGGAAAACACGCAAGCGCATTGTTAAAACTTCTGTATTTTTTTTTTATCATTCGGAGCTGGCCTCATCGATCAAACAACAAAGAGAGCCACGGGTTGAATTCTTCTACGTTCCGCCGTCAGACAGGAATATTGAAAGTGGATATTGCTTGAAGCTCAAGGTTTTTCAGATGTTCAAAGCCATTCCAGCGTGGCCCCAGGGCAAGCTTTATTGCCTTGGACATCTATCTTAAGGCTATGAGAACATTGTCTACATGCTTGGAAAAAGGCCATGTGTTTACACAGATGTTCGGAGCTTTTAGCACACATATCTTCCTGCAGCGAGCTGCGCTACCATCTTTTGTGCCAAGGGCCATATACATTTTGCATTAGTTTACCCTTTGATACAGAAATGAAGGCAGGCAGGGGAGCTTGTACAATTGCACGCAGCGCCTCAAACAAAGTCTCCGCACTGCTGCTCGGATATTTGTCTGAATCTGATTTAAATTTGCCGTCACTTCATTTGTTCCTGCGACAGAGTCCCTCCATGTGTCACAGCAAAGGAGGGGAGTATAATAAATGGCGAAAGATACTATTTCCAGCCCTGTTTTAAGGACAGATTGACGACTCTAGGAGGCAATTTGCCTTTGAGGCACAGTTGCTGCAACGACCCTTTATGTTCCCTGTAAAGGTCAACATTTGCCTTTCTTTTGTTTCGTTGCGTGCGTGCATAAATCAGAGCTCTTGGCTATATTAATCTTTCAAACGGGAAATACCAATCGTTGAAATCAGGAAAATAACCAGCGCGTGATAACAGAGCATCGTACTAGCAGCTCTGGTGAATTGTACTTTCCCGCATTCAAACATCCTCTCCACGGCTTCTGTGCAAAGACATGAGCAGCAAACAGATGGCACTACCCCCGAAATATCGCTGCTCAGCCCCAGTTGTAAACATGATTTACAATTTGCTAGGTATTATTTACTCTGATTCATGTATCTGTCAGTTCCACACTGGAGGTTAATAGAAATGCCAGCATGCTTGCTGATTTACTTAGTAAAATTTTCATTCCAAGGTTCAGACGATTGGAGTCGGAGAGTTACACGACTCATACATTATGCAAGAGAAGCTGACACGACCTTCAGCCATCACTTCCCCATATATCACGCTGGGCTTGACCCTCCCAAGGCCAGGAGGAGGTTCTGATATATTCAACCGCTGCTGCTGTTAAATGACTCTCATTCTTTAAGACGTTTTCGCAACGTGGAGGCAATATCATCCTGATGAAACGTGTGGTTTTTCGCCTCGCAGCGCAGGTGATGCCTCGGGAGAGAGGAAGAAGTCAAAATCAACAGATAAATCTCCACATTATAGCCTCGCCATATGTCGTCCATATGTAGAGATGAAGACGCGCTGCTCCTGCGGTTTGATACGGAACACATCGTAAAATGATAGGAAATAAAGTGCTGTTATAGAGACTAGGGTCCATTTTAATATAATTGGCCGCGGAATTATTTATGACATTAATTGCCACATTATCGACTGGCTGTCAGCTCTTTGGGCTCGCAGTCCATTCTTCTTCCCGAGGAGCGCCAGCTCAGCCTAAAGTAGACTGACAAGCTAATTATACCATCTTCCCTCTCGGTGAAAAATGTCCCTAATGTGGGTCTGGCCCAGAAATAAGACTCCTTCGTCACCTCAGCAGCAGAAGTCTCCCGCTCCAGCCAGGATCTGACGCTTGCTTTCCTCCTGAATGAAGTTGTCCAGAGGAGCACCAAAGAGCGAAAATGTTTTTATGACGCCCAAAAGAATCGCCGTCGCAGTGTCGTGTTTCAATAACTCAAGAACCGATCAATTGATCATTGTCCTATTTTATTCCCTCCTAGACATTAGTACAAGGAAGAACTGGGTTGATTTAGGGAACTAGGGGAAACTTTGTCAGTTTTTGGACATAACCTCCCAGCCGGTGGTCCGATTTAATGAAACGTTGGTGCATATGAATGGACAGAAGGAGATCTATCTTTTTTATATCATATTTTACACAAAGATTCATATTTTACTCACTAGGGGGAACTTCCTTTTTTAACAAATAAACACAATTTCCTTCTGACATAACTTCACATTTGCTTTGAGGAGTTCAATCAGGGGAATTGACGCATGAGATTGGGGTCTTTTAGAGCATATACCTGTGCTGTCGGGGATGAGCTTGGCATAGTTATGACATATAGCTTAATGGAAGTCCAGGCAGTAACACAATCATGCTCGCCCTGTGTGGAAAGTTTCCTCCTATCTCAGGATTCATGGACTCATTATTGTCTCACCCAGTCACGACCAATCCCACCAGACTTAACATTTGTATCCCATGACCAACGCTCCACGGCTCCAACTCGGAATATCTGGCTTAGCTCAGCTGCAGCAGCCATAGAGTCAAAGCACCATAACAGACGTGCATGAATGGACTACGCCGGAAAATGTGACGTTCTGTCGACACATTATGTGAACAGCTCAGAACCGTGAGTCTTGCTAGCAGCTGGTTCAGCAGGTCACTAGTTAGTTAGTAGTGGCTAGTTAGAAGCCACTACTAACAAACCAACCAATGGGAAAGAGAATGTACTGAAAATGTTTTCAAAATGTGGAGAGAGCGGTGACCCCCCCTCTGCAATAAAATACCACATTTTTGCTCGTGGATGACCGCCAATGACCCACCAATGCTGTGCTGTTCTTTATTTCAGCATAAACACAAGTAGGCTTCTTAAGACCTATTGGCGTTGGGCTAAGAATACCTTGGGACCTCATGTGATTTAGAAATTACCCCCCCACATCTGTGTTTCATGTGCAGCCTTCAAACAGGATGAGCAAAGTCTGTATTTTACTTGAATTTGCTGATATTGTCCCCCCGGATAGGATGTCAAGGCTCCAACATCTGCTGCTGCAAACAGGTCAGTATGAACAACGGCCGCAAAGAAGAAAAACAGACATCGGACGCGAAAAGAGACATTCAATTTAGTTTGCTGTGTGTGCAAACCACGTCATTCATCTCGTCGCCTTCTGACAGATTTCACTCTTCTGATGACTTTGAGCTCCTTCTGTCTGTGAACATGTCTCCATGCTGAGCTAAGAGATGATGAGGTGTGGAGTTTGCACTTAAAACGCTGTCTTCTTCTGACTCCAAGTCACTCCGATGCTGATCATCACATGAACCTCTGTTCATTTTTTACTAATTACGGCGGGTCCTTCGATAATACATGTGCCGTGTGAATTTAGAGAAGGCTCAGTGTAGCCCTGACCTGGTTTTATAATACGTTCAGGGCGATCGGATCACACGCCGACAGCGAGAGACACATCTGCGTTTACACTTGTGTCTATCGTGTGTCTCCAGCTGACCACTTGTGTTCAGAATTTGTTGCTGCCTACGTCAATTCCGCAACAAGGTCAAAGGGCGTTGTGCGTAGTTATCCCTCATGTCAAACAAGCACCAGATTTTTTTAGCTAGCTTGCACGCGGTACCTAGCAGCCTGAAGATGTTTCAAGAGCTAATATACATGTTCGGACTATTCCAACTATGGAGACTGACGGGAGAAGTTCATTAACTAGCGCAAGAAAAAGGGGAAATTTGAAGCACTTTAGAAAAGTAGCGGCTTTCGCCGATGGATTGATAGCTACAGTAGGCTGCCGCCAAAACGTCCACCGCGTCCAGAATCGACGATATATTGTCCCCTTTGTGTGCTTGTCACAACAGGACAAATGAACGTTTACACTACAAATGCGTCCCAGACCACCTCGGTATGTGGTTTGAGCGATCGCAGCGAAGGGTCTCGCTGTCCACTGATGAGCCGAAACGCTAAAACGTATTTTAAAACCCAAAGTCTAAAGAGGATTACTGTTACGTTAACTATGTGTAAAATGGGTTAATGAGTGGAATGGTTCTGATCAGGCGGCACAGAGGGCGCCCCTAATGGTGCAGCGACCAAATGTTTGACTCATTTCCCTCTCCTTCAGTTTCAGTGTCGGACTTCAGCTATTTTATCAATGAAAGGCCCCCAAAAAACAGAAAGACCCCCAGCCACAACAGTTCAACCATCAACGGTTGGTTTTGCTCACCCTACCATTAAAGTCGGAAATGAAAGATGCAAACTGATTAATTTAATCCATTGCTCATAGTATTTGGACACTACCACCCACCCGGGTGATCTGACGAGGGCACTGGCAAACATTAAAAACCTTTTCCTGTCACTCCGCCCCAAAATGTTTTGCATGAGCTCCCCCTTTAATCACGCTGTTTACATATTCAGACTTCACTTAGGATGCCCTGACTGCAATGTGAGCTGACAAATACCAAACTTGGTATGTCCCGGAGCCACCGTCAATGTCCGGGACGCTGTCAACTCCTCCTACATCAGCGGCAGTGTCTCACTATGAGACACATGTCAGAAACTTTAACTGTCTGCTCTTTTCTCCTCTCTACAGCCTGAAGATGGGACTTAATGAGAGGGAACATCAGTCAAAAAGGAATATATCGGCAGATCCGAGCCGTCTGGAGAATCTTGACAAATTATTATCTGATAAATTCTCAATAATAAACGACATAATTACTCCAAGTGCTGCCCGACGCGGAGCAAAAGCCGTCTCCCGTGATTGCACATGCCTCACGCAGCCAGGCACACATCTGACCTTCGACCTTCTTTGATCAGCAGTTTGGGGAGGCAATCCATCATTGTGCTCTTACTGTCAGAAGAGGTGCCTGGCTGCAGCTGTGTGTCACTGGCTAAGAGGTGCTGCTTAAAGGCAATCATGTCAACCTCCACGCGACTGCTCACACTCCCAGATTGGAGGAGGACTTGACAGGGCCAGAAGAGTCAGCTGAAGACACTGGAGACCCCCGTTTGATTGCTCCGTGATGGCTGATTTTATCCCCCTTGAACCATCCACCGACTCAAAAACGCCGGAAACTCCACATAATATGCTTCAAACCACAAATTTGTTCTGTTTTGCTTTCGGTGAGTTTGAAACGCCCGGCGAAGGCGCTTCATGTGAACAAAAATGTATACAACCAGAATCCCATTTTTGACCACATAAATCATATTTCCGCCCGTGACAGAAATCCATTACCGGTGATCTAAAGCTGCTCCGTTTAACATCAGACAGGATGTGAACAATTCTTCAAGTCTGACCTTCAACATAGCTTTCAGCCTCGGGACAACGTCGGGACAGACAGATGAATGAGGCCGCTGCTCAACCGTCTCTTCAACATAAACTTTGCAATTAACAGGGATTTTTACCGCTATATGAGCTCACGCGACACAAACACAGCCGAAGCAACAAACCCTCTGGCAACAAATGATATTTACATGCTCAGGAAAATACTGTTGGAGGAGCGCCTTCAGCCCAAGGCAGGAATTTATATGGATGTATAGAAGTGATGTATATTTGGACATTAGAGGCGCGTAAAGCAGGTTGGGGTGTCGCTGGAGAACATGCAGACACAGTTGAAGACAAAACTCTTCAACCTCGTTTTACTTCCCTTTGAGTCCCAAAGTTTCGTCTTCAAGCCGCACTTAGTCCTACTCTTACGGATGTGTAGATCCGTACTTCCACACCAACAAATCTTTGTTCTTGCCCTGGTCCTGAACCATTTTTTTCCATCCAGGTGAGTCTCTAGGAGCAGATAAAGCCTTAATATCACGGAGCAGGTGACCTTTGACTGCGAGGGATGGTTGAAGATTCCTCAGAAACGCTGCCAGATGCAGGTGGTAGCACCAACAGTGTCTTTTCAAAGTCCTAGAGTCTTTTAAACCGAGTTCATGAAACAGAAAAAAGGGTCTGACTTTCAGACAAAAGATCTGATTGACATATTGCTGAGTCTGCAATAACGTGATGAGAGAGGACTTTGTCAGGAGGCGGTTAGGAGACCAGCACAGATTCTACATAGTGACACAAAACAGAGATGGGGAGAGAGATACTGGTGGCATATTAGTGGCCGGCATGTACAAACAGCATCTTTGAGTCTGAGCAAACTTGACATCAACTCCGACGGCTTCAAAGCCTTCGCTCCACTCCGCCGCCGCCACCTGCACCCCCTCGCTTCTGTCTGCAGCCAGCTTTACCCTCTGATGTGTCTCCAGACTCTGCTCTCTCTCTGAGCAGAGCGTTACCCGCAGGCCGGTTCCATCAGGACAGGAGGATAGGGGCGCTGCGGCCTGCGGATACCCTCAGTCAATCTACATTTGGTTACCGCGGAGGGAAGTGTGCTCATTTTGTCCGATATCTGAGCTACTGGAGGTGATCCGAACACTGAAGTGTGAGGAGCTGTCACCTTGCATAAAGCTCTGCCCCAGTGGAGGATGTACGGCTCGGAAGGGGGAAGGGGGGTTGTAGAGTTTGCTGTCCTGATAGGCTGTAGGAGACACTGGGGACCCTATAAGAGAGATAGCGGGGGGGGGCGGTGTATTCCAGCAGATCTGCCTGAGGAACAGAGGTCAGAGGATTGGAGGTAGCTCATCACCAGGCTCCCTGCAGTCAATCATGCAGGAGAATGCATCAAAAGCAAGAAGTTAGAAGGTAAAGCAAACACAGCATAAAATAATTATGTTGGATGTGTTTTCACTGTGAGCCGGACCGGTAGCGCTGGTGGGCACCTTTGTTTGCTCTACAGGCCATTAACAGTTCACCCCACCTCCTCTGGCACCACAGCAGCTGGAGACAAGCAGCATGCAGCAGCCGTGCAGCATCGCACCAGCGCATGGAAAAACATGGCCAGAGGCGGCGAGGCTGGAGAACGCTCCCAGAGCCGTTGGCAGCTGTGTGATAAAGTGCAGCTCAGCGTAAATACACTCTGGGGCTCCCTGCACAGCTGGCAACCGTGGGTTACAGTCCTGAAAGATGGAGTGCAGGAAAGGGATAGTGGGAGGAAGAGACGGATGGGAGAAACGCAGAGTTTGCATCCACACATCATCCGTCTGAGGGGGAGGAGCGAGCAGGATCAGGGCCAGGTTTATGAGGAAGAGTAGGAGGGTAAAGAAAATGTTGTCAGCATGGAGGAAGAAAAGGGAACACTTATCTGACTTTCATCGACATCTGTGGGTAATTACCCAGGCATCAGCATGGAAGTAATTTCGGCCGGCGTGTACATGCAGTAAATATCAACACCGTCAGCGGAAAGACTGGACAGACATGAAACGTGAGGAATCCAAGTGGATTAAGACAAATATCACGTGATTCTGAGGAAGAAGGAGATAGTGGGAGGCCTGAGGAGTTAAATGAAAGGGTTAGAAATCAATACCAGGTCTACGCTGTCGTCCCTGACAGCAAACCTGCGAAGCTCAGTCAATCCACCTGGTCGGACTCCTCACATTAAATGTGAAGTGATATCCTAATAACGGTGTTTTTCATAAAAAAAAAAAAAAGAAGCTCCCCCTAGTGAGTAGAATATGAACTGTTATAGTAAAAATATGAAAAATACAAGATAGATTTCCTCGAGTTGTTTCACATGCACTAAATTTGGACTAAATCGAACGGTTATTAAAAGTTTAGAAGTCATGGCCCAAAATTTGAAAAAGATCCATGGATTAGTAATAGAGTTCAGAGAATTTTTCAGATTGAGGATGAAGAACAAGTATGAAAATAATTATAATTGATATTTTCCCCAAATTCTTGTAACTAATATCATTTATTCTACCTCAGTTAATTATAGTCCAGTTTCAAACAGTAACCCAACATTCAGTTCTGATTAGGACCAGGTGGTCCAGTGCTGTGTTTGCACACACCGATATGAGGGTGCGGCTGATGCTGTTCTCCGATGTGGAGGTGGGTGTTGTCATCGTGGGAGGGGTGGGGTGTTAAATACCAAATAAATGGAATATTAAATTCAGTGTTAAGTCAACCAAGCCAGGTTGGATTCAGTGGCGTAAATCTTCTCAATTTCAGGAATCATCATCAGTTGTATACCTCAGGATCAAAGGCTGTTTCGGGTCCTTTACTACAAGAGACCCTCCCCTGAGGCGTCCCTCCATGGCGATCAGGTCCCGGAGTGTATCCCGTACCCAATAGGGTTTAATCTTCATTCTAAATAAGCTATTTGTCCGTGTTATGCGTGCATTAAATTGTTATTACTGTGTTATTATAATAGTACAATAACCAAAATGGGCTTTTAACTGGTTTAATAACAGTGTAACTAATTCAGTAAGGAAGATTTTATGTGAGTATATACTGAACTTACATTTCCCCGACTGTCTGGTAACCAGTATTAAGTTTTTTTTTCTGCTGTTGTTTATGCAAACTGAAAATTCCACAGCCCAATTTACTGATAAATAACATATTTCAATAGATGTGGCATAAAATAGATATGTATCATCGTGGTGAATAAAATAAACACTGAGTGAAGGCCTGCAAGGGAGTTGCTTTTAATGTTATGGTTGATCATTGTGTGTCTTTTGTCACTTTATAATCATCATTCAAGTTTCTCAAGGCAAACTGAGTGACATGTGGACACGAGTGGGAGTTTCCTCCTGCAGAAATGTTTCTTTATCCCGCTCGGTCTTTCAGTACGAGACATTTTTCACCACAGATTCTTTGGAAACAGCCGACGGAACGGACTGAGGTATTAGCTCACATGATAAATGATTTATTTCCACTGTTGTTTTTGCTGATCCCCCCCCCCCCTCCCAGGAAACACGGAGGCACGGCTGATAAAGTTATGCAGACATTTATTCTTCACTGGCAGTGATTTAGCGTGACTGTGCTTGTCACCATGATTTACAGGAGGCTGCGCTCTGCTTTCTGTTTATTGTGACCAAACAAGTGCGGCACTCGCACGCTCCCAACTCCAGGGTTATTGATTAAAGATTTAAATGCTTTCCATATTACTCAGGGACTTGAGGGAGATTAATTTACGTCAACATTCATCTGGGATTCATCAGCCGCTGATACAGTCAACCACAAGCAGAGAGAGAAGGGGCCGCTTTTCAAACAGGAAGTAAAACAAAAACACAACAGATTTCATGTGGAGGTTTGAAGTTTATTTGTAATGAAAGCTCCGCTGGGGATTTTTGTATGAAGGCAAGACGTAAAGTAAGGGGTTCATTCATGGAAGCACCCATCCTCAGGTCAAGAAAGCTTTGATCCTCTTTAAATGGGGCATTAAAGGTGCAGTCTGTAAACATTTCAGGGCATCTCTTTGAATAAATGAAATATAATATTCATAACTAGCTAAAAATAAGTTTGTTTGTTTTTACGTTAGCTTAGATGACCCCTATGTTTCTCCAGAGGGGTCGGGTCCTCTTCCATGGATGCGGCCATGTTGTCCTGCCATGTTTGCATAGTAGCTTAGAAGGACAAACTAGCTTTAAAGAGGACTTTACGTTTTATGGTTGAGGTGGCCGAAACATGAAAATAAACGCTTTACTTCTAAGGCTACGTTCACACTGCCAGTCTTCATGTTCGATTCCGATCGTTTCTTAGATCGGAATTTTTGGGCAGCTGTTCAAATTACTTTTAAAATTTGTCCCATATTGGACAACTGTATCAACAGTTATCCGAATGTGCAGAAAAACAATATCAAAGATGTCACATGTGTCAATACGGAGGCAAGATGGAAAACGCTGAAGTTAGTTTGAAGGCTTTTGTTTGCAATAAAAGTGTCGATAATGACGTTTGAAGTCAAAAATTTGTTTGTTTTTGACTTTCTGCCAGCTCAGATTCGTGACGTTGACGTCCTTTTCCGTTACGAAGTTGAGGTCACAGACAAAAAATTGCATGAATTCCGATCTGATGTTTAAGACTGGGGTCGCAATGCAAAAAATTGGACCCCTGTCCTGACCCCATGGGACAAATGGGAACGGGAAATGGTCAGATTCCATGTGGATTGGGATGTGCACACCGCCATGAAAAAGTCATGCACAATAAAGCGCCACATTTTTCCTGTAGTATGAACGTAGCCTAAAAAACGACTAAAATGAAGATTACGAAAAACCGAGTTGGTTCTCGCTGAACAGGTTCCTTTTGATGCGAAGGAGCAGCGGCTCAACTCCGATTTCTCTCCGTATGTCTGAGCTCCTACCTTATCTCCTAGGCTGAGCCCAGCCAACAACCAAGGAAACTCATTTCATCCGCTTGTATCCTTGACCTCATTCTTTTTGTCTCTACACAGAGCATAGGTGAGGGTTGGGAATAAGAGACGAGGGTTGGGAATAAGAGACATCCATGGCGAGTCCAAGAATCACTGGAAAAGTGTCTGAATTACTTCCTAGCCTTGTAGTCTGAGATTATGAGTGAGTTGTAGCTGATCTTTTGGACAGGAGTAAATCAGGTTGCCTTGTGTTGTATGCAGATGAGAAACCCAAGAAAAGAGCTAAGGCATGTTTTAGGTTTGTTGAAATGTTTAGAGATGAAATGTACAACTGTGACGACATCATCATCCATGCAGCAAAACTCCTACGGATTCAAATTGAGTGTTACTCATTGGTTTTGTTGAGATGTTGAACTATGATCTACTCCAAGGTTTTCATTTTGCTTCTTAGGACATGTTTTCTTTGAAGAGGTTTTATATGGGCTGTGTCCCAAACTATTGGTATGAGGGGGTGTTAATGGAACGTGGAAAGATGTGTGCCTGACACATGAGTCACCCATATAAACGAGTATCCTGTCTGCAACGGTGGGCATCATGCTTTCAAGTAAATCTGTGCTTTAATAAGAAATGATGATGAAAATGACAGAAAAACATTTAAAGGCTAAAGTCTTTTGCACAGATAAGGTCATTGCCCGTTACGGTAGGTTTGTTTTCTTTTGGGGTTGCGTGCTTTAAGTGTCCTGTACTGGTCCTTGTACCGGTTTGGTTTCCCAGAGTTTCTTCTTCAAGTCCTTTTCTACCTGTTTGAGTTTGATCAAGTACTTTTTCTAAACACTTTTTTCCTGCTGTTGACATCTCTTTTTATTTCTTTGGTCTGTTAGAGCATATTTTTTTTATCCATTTGGTACTAATAACCAGCTGTACACAGAAGGTTATCTAGCCACTAGTTACACTGCTAGTTTCATGTAGGGTACTATTTTAGAATGTTTAGTCAGTCGAATCAGAGCAAACCCTGAGATCTTCCCTAATCTCAGGGGACCTTATCTTTACTTTTCTCCCCTCGTTTGTTTCTCTGTACCTTTGTTTTACAGTAGATGGAACAAGAGGGATTCATAAACCATTTTAACATTTACATAGCATTTATCAAGGATCTAATCGGTTCTTGTCTTGTTTTTATATGGTAATACACTGCCCAGATTACATAATAACACACATAAAAAGTCCCCCAGATATATAGCTAGAATCAGGGTCTATGCTGCACAATATACACGCACTCTGAAATAGCGGCGGCTGCTTTGTCGCCACTATTATCTACTACTAGATCTACTTTCAGCCTAGGTCTGAAGTAGATCTATGCTGTCGTCCCCGACAGCAAAGGGTTTATGACAGAAAAGTCCCCAATCCAACCCACTGCGTTGTATAAGCGATCCCCCAGACTCATCTCCTCAAACTAAACGTGAAGGTTTGACCAAAACACTGTTTTTCCTAAAGAAAGGTCCCCCTCGTGAGTCAAATAATTAAAATAAGAAGATACCACCGCACACCTTCAGATTCCTGCTGGAGTCCATGACACGCCAGGTCAGAACTGTTCCCGGAGCAAAAAAGTGTGACCAACACAGTACGAGGATTATAATGTTATGGCTCACACAGCAGCGTAGGTCCGTGTGGCGGCGTGATGCAAAAGCCTCAGCCGAAAAAACACGGTACGTCTCGATTAGTTCAAATATAATAAATCTGCATCTGGAGACAAATTGTTGCTCAGACATACGAGCACATGGAGATGGAAACTGGGCTGGCTGTGTTTGAAGACACGTCGTGTCCTGAGGCTTTGGGTCAGCAGTCAATTAAATTATCACACTTAACTGAAAGACTTTTAAAATCCCCTTAGTGAATAATGGCTGTCAGACACTCTGTATCCTCCGTCATGTTGCGGGAAAAAGGTTGCAGCAATGGGATTAGGGCTTGATCCTCGGCGACTGCTGTGCCCAGTCAGAACGACTATCCTCTTATCTCAAGGCAGCAGAGCTGCGTTATATTATGTAGCCGCTTCGTCAAGATGGAATGGATGTCATTGAAATTAATTTAATCTTCCTTAAATTAGCTTCTGACTACGAGCCCTCACAGTCAGAATTTATGTCCTCCGGAATTCAATTTCCTCCGTGTTGCGATAGGCCTTTATCAGTTGGTAACTATTCTGTGGCCTCCGATAATGAGAGCTGTCACGGAGAGCAGAGGAGGATGGTTTTTGATGGCCACCATCTTGTGACCACCGTCGCTCACGTCTACCATCTACCAGGGATTAAAAACAAATAA
Organism: Lophius americanus; assembly: GCA_037951165.1. Taxonomy (NCBI): domain Eukaryota; kingdom Metazoa; phylum Chordata; class Actinopteri; order Lophiiformes; family Lophiidae; genus Lophius; species Lophius americanus. Next base: position 1,097,699 of record JBBDHG010000031.1, on the reverse strand, counting down.
AAAAAAGGACCTGAGGGGTTCCCAGACTTTACACGGCAGTAGAAGATCTCACGCTGATCAATCTGGGAGCAATTTAATCCCATTATCAGTCATTAGGCCGCCAGAGAGTTTGATTCATGGTTACCGAAATGAAAGAAAGGGCATCTGATGTCGACATGACAACAAGATAACAGCCTGGAAAGACGCCCTTAGTTTTATCAAACGACTTGAAAGATAAGCACGAAGCAGGGTGGAGGTTGTGGGTGGAGGGGTGGGGCATGTGCCGCTACTACCGCATTGGAGTGCTTTCAGATGAAAGGGTGAATCCATCTTTTTTACTTTCACATTGAGACGCTGTTTTGCACTTTGATTAATTATGCATGAAAAGCAGATGTTAGAGATAAACTTTAATTACATCCAGGAAAAGTCGGGGGTATCATGGAACCGTCGTCGCCGCCTCCACATCGTTAACTCAAAAACTCTTTCATGGATCGTTTTGAAATTATTAACCCTAGTAGATCTTAGTGGGAGGAAGAACTGGACTGATTTTGGAAAATGTTGGTCCTATATTTCAATCTCTAGATGGAGCTTAATCTCAAAAAGTTTTCGGGCCATAATTTCTCAACCGTTGGTCCAATCTAGTCCAAATCTGGTGCATATGAATCAATTTGAGGAGCTATTTCTATTATATATCCTATTTTACTCTAATAATTCATATTTTACTTACTGGGGGGAGCTTTTACAAAAAGAAATCCTTTTTTTTCGGACATTACTTCCTTACCATCGGTAGGATTTAGTGCCTAAGAATCAACCTAAGGAGTAATATCTCGACTTAATCATATTTAACTCACTTTAGGGAGGTTTACTTTTTTATTACGAAAAAAACACATTCAATATGAAGAGTTCAATCACTGATATTGTTTGTACTACTCAGGGGATTGGGGCCTTTTCAGAGGACATACCATTTCTGTCGGGGAGGACAGAAAAGATCCAGTTCTTTATTGGATATAGTCACACAGAAGAGAACTGACGGCCTGTCCTCTAAATCTACCTTTGTCACTAAACCAACTGCATGTCCTCCCTCAGCACATCCAGAAACCTTTTCTTTGGTCTTCCCTTTTTCTCCTGCATGGCAGCTCCATCTCCAGCATCCTTCCACCAATATACCTTCCCCAGAAGTTCTGTCTTCTTGTCTGAAATAGCATGAAAAAAGAAAAATCTACAGCAGGGAGAGAAAATGATAGGAAAAGGTTATCGTTAAAAGTTTGTTATTTAACCAGTTGCAATAAAATGAAGAGGAAATTCTTTCTTTCTTTTTGACCCCTCAAACGCATAGTGTTTAATATTTTATTATGTTATTCTTTATATAACTTTACTCTTTTAAGATGCAGTGTGCGATACACGTTGGACGATAGTGTTTTTATAAATGTGTAGAGACGTTTGTGTGTGATGGGAGTTTATGTATTGTTTTTTTTAAGCACCGCTAAAGCAAATTTCATTCTGCAATAAAAATTTTCTATTCTATTCTATTTATATCCCCAAAAAGTCAGAAATATTACAGATTATCTATCATTGCTGCCACCGTCTACACTTTCTGCTGCAGATCCTTCGTGTTAACACAGTAACCCTATAATTATTTAATGCATCAGTTTTTAAATTGTACACCCACATAGACTTTAGCGATTTTTGGAGAGGTGAGTTACATATTTCAGCCACTAGGGGGAACCGGTCATAATTTCTCAGTCATTGTCCCAACTTAGTCCATTGTGGTAAATGTGAATCTAGTCGAGGAGAACTATCTTATATATGTCATAAATGACTCTAATAGTTCATATTTTACTCACTGGGGTACCAAAAACACTGTTCAGACATGACTTCACATTTAATCAGAGAGGTTTAATCAGGTGTCGTGCTTTTTCAATGCAGGGGACTGGGGACTTTTCGGGGACTAGAACTTGAGTGTACTTCAATGAACTTGTGGCATCTTTTCTGTAAGGGACTTTTCTCCATAACAATCTCAAAACTCTTCCTACCTGCGATGTTTGGTCGCCCACCTGGCTGTCTGGTACCCGTCATTAGTTTCATCTCAACTCCTGCTGCTTAATAAGTGAGTACCTGGGGGTCCTACCTCCGTCTCTGAACTCTAATTTGATGTGGCAAGGAGACAGGAAACAGGGAAGCGGGGGGACAGAAATAAAAGAACAAGGGATCAAAATAACCGCGCCTGGCTTGCGGAGCGGAGTGGGGCCCATCAACACCAATAACCGTTAGCTGCGAACACGCGTGTCACAGCGAGACGAGTGTCATATCACTCAGCCCACCGCTTCATTTGACTGGAGCACATCAATCACTCAGGGAAATCCGCCGCGACGTGCCGAGATGGGCTTCACCTCTGGCTCCCTCATTACGTTGCGTCAGTGTTAGTGAAACCGCGGCCTGTCAGAAACCCACTGCTGTCTTTCTCCAAGAGAGTCTCTCTTGTCCGCTTGTTTCCAGCGGCGGCAGGGTGAGAATCCAGCGGCACACAGGAACCTCACAGCTACTACATGTACGTCAGCGTGTTAGGTGTCTGAGCTGACCTCTGCAACTAACCCCAACGCACGCCGCCTGCATGGATGCACACGTCAGCGCCTATCAGCATCGTGACAGAGCCCAGCATGATGACATCCCAAAGCTTCACGGCGGCTGAAACTTATGATTTTGTCATCATTCGTCCCAGTGTTTTGGGAAGAATTAATTGATTTCATGCAGTAAATGTCAAACTGTTGTGACAAGGCTAATCAAAACCTCTCACAACCCAGAGTGACGTCTTCAAATTATTTGTTTAAGCTAAAATTTTCAAATTTACAACATCTAAAGTCTTCAGTTACGAACTGGATCCAGTATTTGTTTGGTTTGACCTCCGCCAAGGAGAAAGTTTCACCCGCTTGAGAAAAAGAACCTATTAATGTCATGGTTTCGCATTAATTTGACGTTCTGCTTCTTTATTGTGAAAGTCTATAGCTGCAAGTCTGTTATGATTTTGGATTTAGATTTATTTCCTCCCACCGTTTTTCCTTTGCATTAAAAAACAAAACAAAGTTCTGTTCTCACAGAAGAGCGAAACACTCCCTGTAACATGCAGGATATACCTGTTTATAACAACGACTACCTGCTATTGTTTTGTTGTTGTTCTGTCCCTGCACGTCTGATGATGCTGAAAACAAAACAGCCGTGAGACGAGTGGAGCTGCGTCACAGCTTTCACAGCTATCGCACTGTTTACACAGTGACTGTAACTTTGGCATCTACAAAGGACAGGAGGAAAAACTACTAAACTGGTTTGCATAAAGATTTGTTTATAGGGGGGACGGTCAAATAAAAAAAAAAATCATCAACTGTTGGTGGAGATACACAAATTTGTCCTTTTTTCTAATTTTCCCTTTGCATTAAAAAACCTTTTTTCCAAATTTCCATGAATCGTTCTTCATAAGTGGTGATATGACTCTGTTATATGAACTATTGATCATTTCCTCTGAGACTATACCAACCTATGTTGTCTAACAGTAAAAGGATATTTAAGAGGTCAGTTTGACTTTGATTGAGGATTTGAGCTTTGTGATGGATGAAGGTTTGCTTTGTATCTCACCACTCACAGGTCAAAGGTCAAAGTCATTGATCTGACTTGGACGTGGATGGGTAGCACATCTTTGGAGGGTTTGGGCTTTTGGAACAATTAAGATAAGATAACTCCTTACTGTCTGAGATCTGTCTCGCAACACAGGTTCCATCAATCTAAATATGACATCATATATAACTGTTTATATGTCTGATTATATATTTAAAATCCACTCTGAAGAAACAGGAAGAAAAAAAAGGTTGAAGGGGAAAGGAACAAGTCAAGCATGAGGCGAGACATGATATTTAATGATGATGCGGTCCGGCACAGAAATCAAAAATCCACTGGTTAAAACACAAAAACTCTGAAAACTTTTAATGATTTTCCTGTGAGGGTGAGACAGAGAGGATGGAGGAGATGAGAAGATGCTGGAGGAGGAGAGGACTAATATCAGACACACGCTGGTCTAAATGCCATCAATCACCAAATACACTCAAATGATAATTTGTTAAAATCTACTAAAGCAATTAAAAACAAAAAACACTTCAAAATTAATCAACCCGAGGAAAATAACAAGTTTCAAGAATCTAAGGGTTGCAGCGCGGCTGAAGCGAGAGAGAGCAGAGGGTCCGCCGAAAGCCCTGAAGTCCCTGAACGAAGCCAACATATAACAAATAACCGACTGATCGAGGCCATCAAATTTGACTTTCACTTCGAAATGTCATAAAATTGGTTTAAGAAACACACGGCGGTTACATTCGTTAGAATAAGTCAGAACACTTACACAATGCCAACCATCCTTACTTCTTAAAATACTCTACTACTACGTCTGCACTATTATGGGTATAAAAGTATGAAGGAAAATAATCGGCTAAACGTGGCTTGGGTCAGTCAGAAGTTATAAAAATGGGTAATTGGCCAAGGAAATCACGATCATGAAACATTACCTCCTTGGTGGAAGTAATAAATAATAAATAAAAAAGCAGTGGTGAAGATATTTGTGAAAATGGTTTTGACTTTCCGCGGCTTAAATTGCTCAAACCGGTGACTCTGAGTATGAATAGTTGTCTGTGTTTCTACCCCGTGATGAATTGGCGACTTGTCTGGTTTTACGCCCCCCGTCTCTTCAACTTCGCCACGACCATGCAAAAGGCCGGTGGCTACACAAAATGGACGCACGATTTCTCTTTTCTATCCCAGTTGTCAGACGTCCTCTCCGCCTGACGATCAAAACAATCAATGCGACTCGTATCGTAACTATAACATGGTGCAACGCAGGCCTTTCCTCAGAAGACTCATTATTTGGGCTCTGGATGTAGAGAGAACGAGACGGCGTCCCTCTGCGGCGGGCTCTAACGAAGGATTAAAGGCTTATTAACAAAGGCGCCCCTTGAAAAACCCGTGGTCCCCACTGCGCTGCGCCCAGCTGTGTGTACTACTCCGACAGGTAGAATAATAACGGTTATACATCACTGCACCTGAGAGCCCAATCATCTAAATCTCCCCCTGCCGCCGCCACCCAGACTCCATTACTTTATTGACATGCAATCTGAAGAAAGGGAGAAATATTGTGCGTGTAAGGTCACTTGGTTATGAAGACATATTATCATATTATCTGCATGAGGGTTGTAGGGCTCAGGCCTGACAAAGCTAATTATAATTGGACATGATACAGAGCTCAGAGCGCATTACGTGCTTGGCTGCGTGACAAAGTCGCAGCTGAGATATGAGGGGAGAGAGGCATGAGCTGAAACTCAATGCGGAGAGGGCCGCGCAGGAGCGGCGGCAGCGAGCGACCTGATGATAATTTATGGATACATCCACTAGAAGCACCAGGACGGAGCTGTTTCTGCTCATTCAGGAGGCGCGGGCTGGAGAGAGCCAGTTGTTCAAATACAAATTTCCTTCTGCGCGCAGACTTGAAGCAGCTCAAGTCCCCGAATGTCACATTTCGTTAGTGGCAACCAAAGCGGTCCCGTGGTTTCTTATCTCCGGCCCCAAGGTTATTTCAGTATCTCCAGACAAGAAACCACTGTTTCTGTTTCGCTTCTCAAATAACTCCCTCCTGCGGAGCAGACAGCGCTTCGTTCCAACTAGAACCGGTCATTGAAAAATCTAATCACGCAAAAAAGCAAAAAAAAAAAAAGGAAAAAAGGAGGGCGGCGATAGTGTACATCTGTTCTCCTCTGGTCGTCGTCCTGCAGCTGGGGGTCGTGTTGGAGTGAGCAGAGGTCGGATGTTCACTTTGAGACACAAAGGCTTTTTCTTCTCTCTCATCCGCAGCGCTTCATTTTTTTCAGAGGTCGGTTCATATAATATGCACTCACTTATTCCATGAATATTTTTATTGCTCTGAACTCTATTAGTTCTTCTGGCGCCGGTCTATTTAACTTAAATAGCTGTCATCTCTGCACTAATGGAAAGTTACTAAAATTAAAAACTTGTTATGATTCCAAACGAGCTAAAGCTAAGCTAAACCTGCATAAAGTAGACGGCAGTGAAGAAACATTTACCACCGGTAGCACATTCTGCCAAAATCAAAAGAAATTCTGGGAAAGGGCTCTGAGAATGGTTCACGAGCTATTTCTGAGGTTCTGAGATACTATGGATCCACAGTGAGTAACATCATCTACAGATGGAGAAAACATGGAACAATAGTGGACCTTCACGGAGCTGCAGGAGCTTCTCGCTCAGCTAAAAACAGGTCAAGGCTCCACTGTTCCAAAGACACTGGACAAAAATGGCAGAGTGGTGCTGACCCAGAAGAACATTGACTCTTGACGAATGACCCTCAGAGCTTCTGAGATAACCTCCTCTGGTCTGATGAGTGAAAAATTGAACTGTTTGAAGACAGAGGTCCAGTCCCATCTGTTGTAAACCAAACACACCTTACCACTAGAAGAACATCAGACCTACGGTCAAACATGGAGGTGGACTTATTGCATCAGGACCAGGACAACTCAGCAGCTTTGATGGAAACATGAAGACTGCTCTCTACTAGAAAAGGCTGAAGGGGAATGTTGGGTCATCAGTGTGTGAATTGAAGCTAATGAAGCAGGACAATGATGTCAATCAGAAGAGTAAGTCCACAACTGAGTCACTCCCCGTCAAAGTCTGGATCTCACCCCAATATGAGATGCTGTGGTGGGACCCCCATCATTCAGTTCGTGGTCACAAACCCAACCACTCTTGTTTCTAAGAGGGCAAATACACTTTTGCTTTGGCAACCCCAGCTTCCTGTGTAAGATACACTGGTGTGCCGCTGCTCCATCAGCGCTCTGTTCGGTGTAAACACTCAGAGGCGTCTCAGAGACGGTCCACGTTGCACTATCTGTGAGTGCTAATGATTATTGTTTTTATATTTCATGTGACAAGCCATATGTTCCCCCACTGCTTTCATCTGCCGAAACAGAAACACACAAACAAACTGTGGCAATGACGAGAATGATGGCATCTATGACGGCGGCGGTGCTGCAATGCGGTTTGTATCCCAACCTTAAAACAGACCTCATAAATGTGGATAGAAACCTTTGCACGTCATCTGTGCTGGAAGGAAAGGAAAGCAGCTCCCGGCGTTCTGACAGAAACAACGGAGACTGAAGGCAGAGCGCTGGTAGCCAAACGCTGTGAAGCATCAAGCTTCAAGGATTCTTTGCTTTATTAGAGGAACGTATAAAGGATGTATTCGAACATAATCCCGTGCATGTGTTTCTTCTTAAAGAATCAGAACGTCTACAACACGGTTGCAGCCTGACGTTGGAGACATAGCCGCTCTGCCTTGCTGCAGAAGATCCTCAAAACATCTGGAAGTCCATCTGCCAATAAATCTCCTTGATAAACGATGGTGCTTCAGAAAGCCGAGGAAAATAATGACGGGTGCAACATCTTGGCACAACTAGAAAACACACTTGAAATACAAGAATTCATCTCAGATGCCGACCTCTGAGACCACAAATCACCACGGCTCAGTGTATTAGGAATCCATTTCAAAGCATCTTGTCACACACATTAGGGACTGTAGATCTTCCCAGACCCTGACGCTGGAAGTCTGGAAATGCTCATAGGTGGACAGCAGGACACTGTAACATCCCATCTTGAATGTTCATGACGGTTATGATGTTAATAAGTAGCACATTTGTTCCCGTGCGAGTTGTATTTTCCTGGTGGAGCGGCACAGCAGTGAAGTAAATGAAGCCGTGGATCATTTTCCTGACTGCTCAATATGTCGGAGACTAATGAAGAAAAAGCAGGTGAGGAGAAAATCGGCATTTTAAATTACTCAGCCTTTCTATTCAAGCGTCGCTTTCTTTTTTTAAACAATTAAATCTAATTAACAACTATTAAGCCTGGTGTTTCTGTTGGGAGCCTCCCTCGCCAAGCGCCCGGCTTCGTCATCTGGTTTCAGAAACTCGTCTTGACAGGCCATTTTTCATGATTTCTCTAAAGCAGCGGTATTTTAATTAAGGGACCTGGATGTCCAGATGCTTACCTATTTTTTGTTAATGGTTACTGATTTGAAAGCCGCGAGCAGAGAAGCCAAACATCGATGAAGACAAGAAGGTCGATTCAGTTTGAAGCTTTGACGATACTGTTTGGGCCAGCAGCCATCCTTTCCAAACAGTTATCTGGAATTACCTCTGATCTATTCAAAGACGAGCACTCTGGGAAATAAGTGACTTCCTGCAAAACCTGAATGGCAACAGAATGAATTGTTGCTGATGCAAAGACAAGTGACCTCCAAGAGTGGATTCAAGGTTACTCACAATGGACAGTACCCGGGAGCAAAGAATGCCTCTATGCTCCTTTTGTTTTCAAAACAAAAGGTACGGCAGACATGCTACGAAGTTTAGGTTGTTCTACAGAGCTCTATCAGGGATGGAGGACTGGCTGGGCGTAGCAGGCGGGTCGATACACCAGGCAATCATGGGTTGGCAAAAGAGTCAAAAAAACTCGCAAAAAAGATTCTTCAATACTGAGCTGACGATATAGCCACAACTTGGATTGACTTGTTATTCTGCATTGGTTAAACTACCAGAAGGTTTGGGTGAAGTGGTTTGAGTGAGAAGCACGTGAGGTGAGGATACACCACCAGGTGCTGGCACACAAACATTCAGAAAAGGGAAAGGTACGTGACGTGACCTGTACTTGTACGTGACGTGACCTTTCACGTACAAGTACAAGGCTAGCAACCCTCAGAAGCAGGTACTGAGAACGCTACAACCTATGAGCCATACCCCAGAAACCCGACAAGACAGAACAATAGTAACAACCAGGACAAGGACAAAGGTTTGCAGGAGGACAGGAGGGCGCAGGACGCATCGGAGCAGGTCAAAGAGTTGAGAGGGAGGGATTCTGGTACACCGCATAGAGATTTGGTCTCTAGATATGAAGAGCAACTCCGTCCTAGAGAACTCTCAGCATCTGCATTTGCTTAGGAGAACATGCGGACCACCTCAAGAGCTACCCCGGGAGGCCTGACCCAAGCCATCAAAGGAGAAACCCCGATAGCCCCGAGGAAAGAGATCAGAACGACCTGAACAGGTAGTTCAAAATGGCCAGCGCTGAGTCGGAAGGACATGACTCCTGAACGCGAGATCAAACTAGCAGAGAGAAAAAAGATCATGCCATCTTGTTTGTCGAGAAGGACCCTAGGGTAGAAAAACACCAAGCCGAACTTTAAGTCCAATCACTCTGTGATAGAAGGCCCCCCCTGATGACATCATCTCCAGGCCATTTCAAATGGTTGCAACACTATAACCTTAGAATTGCCCTCAATCAAGATAAGAATTTTTTGCATTACATTAGCATGAAATAAATAATGAGCTCCGCACAGACAGTGGCAAGGAAAGGGTCGGCTGAAGGTCAGGAATCTGTGCTTGTGTGTATCGGTGCTGTTATGTGAGGACAATCCAACAGGTGGCATGAGACTCCTGCTCTGGGCGTCAGAGAGGGAGACACAGCTGCAGGAGGCTGAATTTACCTCTTCATGTTGTGTTGTTATTTTTCTTAATTGGCTAAACGAGGCAGGAACTGAGGCCCGTTTTTGTCAAGAGAGAAGGAGAAGCAACATTATGTTCTCTAATCAGGGGGAATAAATGCTGCACACTTGGCTTCTTCTATAAGGAGTCAATTTAAGGAAATATTTTCCACTCCCTTTGCTTTTGTGCGCAATGAATATTAAGAATATTAGCCTCTCAAAGAATGCCGACAATTTTCTGCTTACTTATTCCAATATCCTCTTTGCAAAAGGCTTTCATTTCCTTAGGTGCGCCGTTAAAAGGCAGCTCCAGCCTGCCCTGACTAATTTCCTCTCAGCCTCACAGATCACAGGCCTTTCCCACCCAGTGCTCCCTTTGCTCCTACAAAGACCCTCGTAATCCTGCTGCTTGTCCACAATTAATCTTCCCAGTTGCCATATTATTAACACAACCACCCACGGGCTGGAGGATGCAAAAGTAAAGCCAGGAACAGGCCTCTCTGTGTGCAGCCCCCTCCTCCCCTTCAGAAAGCCCAAAGCGGAGTGGCAGAAGTGTCAATCACTGCGGGGGGTTCAGCCGCTGCCTACTATCAGCATCAAGGGAACTTCAACCTCCCCGCTCCCCTTGTCTTCTGATCAAACAGTTTGGTCCCCCCCTTGATTTTTTTTCTTCCAACTACCTTTGCCTGTCTGTGTTCCGTCTCTCTAATCTTTCCTGTGCCCCCCCCCCCCTCAGCAGGCCGTCACTCTAATTAGGAGAATTTGTCGCAAAATCCTGAAACTTGTCCTTTATCTTTGTTACAAACCAAGCTCCAAATTCTCTTAGATAAAGGCACTACAGCCGCAAAAGTTTAAAATCAGGCATTATCCACTCACCGGCTCGGCGATGGATGGTGTGGAGAAGCTTCGTAGCCCAGAATCCTTTCAGGAGCTTGACAGCAAAACAGCAAAACAATAGAAGGACAGAGGGACTCTTTAAAACGTAAACAAGAGTCATCTGGAGATGATGTAATACCCCGACGTCTCCCACATCACTGGATAAAGAAAGCACCAGTCTGACATATTCTCCATCCCATGGTGAATTTAAAATACCGTTTTGTTTTCAGAAGATAACCAACGTTCACTTTAAAATACATTTTCTGTGGAAACTACACAAAACCAAAACAACATTAGAACCTCCCTCCGTTTGTGTCATTGTTAGGGCCACAATATTCACCTAAAATACAAACCTTTCCTCCCAGTTTGCTGTTTTGTTTACATGACTTTGACGTATTGGGGGGGCCGGAAAACGTGTTCCAGCATTTCATTTAATCTATTGAATATTTTAATGTGAAAACTGCCAAAACTTTGTGCATGGCTTTTTTTCAGCTAACGGACATGTGCTGATTGAACAACAATAAAAAAACAATGTTGGACTATCGGGTTTTGTTTGTGCTGCAGACTCTGCCAAGTTTACATCTTTTGTGCGACTTGAGTCGTGAGACATTGAGAGCAGTGGCGAATTCAAGCAAGGCGACATTAAAGACATGAATTTTTGATACTCGGGTCATTTGGTTCAATCACGTGACACAAAATATTGTCAGTGTTCCTGACTTCACATGATGTAGTGAACCCAAACACGGCGCCGTTTGGTTTCCAGATATAACCGGCACGTCACAACAAATACAAAGCTGTTGTTTTTTCTTAGGTCGGGGTTGATAACAGGGTCAAATAGTGGAATATATATTTGCATTTTTCCTGGAGGACAGGGTGTATATTTGCATGTTTGTGTTTCTCAAACCAGAGATGGGAATGATGCCTTGGGGACATTCGTAAGAGTTGAATAGCACAGAAAGAGCAGTTCCATGATGGTTTTAATGTTATGGCTGATAGTTCTTTGTCTTGCACAAACAACGAAGAAAATGTATTGATGTAAGAAAAAAAATTAACCAACTATCGTTTTAATGTTATGGCTAATAAGAACAGGTATTGAAATTTAAAAAAAATAACCGATTAATAAACTAATTCAAAGATTACTATACTTTATTTAGTAATATATATATGATTAATAAAATGTTTGTGGGTTCTTGTTGCTCAAGCAAGCAACTCGAACGACTCCAGGAGAGGCAAGTGGTTTTAATGTTATGGCCGACTGATCTTCATCCATGAAAGTTTGTTTGAATTCATTGGGGCGGCTGTGGCTCAGTGGGTAGAGCGGCCGTCTCCCAATCAGAAGATCGGAAGGTAGCCGGTTTGAATCCCACCAGGGACTACTTGTCGTAGGGTCCTTGAGCAAGACCCTGAATCCTTAGCTCCCCGGGCGCTCCACGAGGGGCTGCCCACTGCTCCCTCAGGGATGGGTCAAATGCAGAGAAGTAATTTCACTATGTTGTACTGTGTATGACTCTATGTGACTAATAAAGGATTGTTTCTTTCTAAAGAGTAAATTTGGCAATGGTTGTCAAGAAAACGATGATGGGATTTTCTTCAATCTACTTAATTGTGAATGGAAGAATTAGAAATGAGCCAAAGACTGATAAATAAACGTCGGTTGTTTCCTTCCGGTGCCCTTTGTCTGTTATTGAATGATCGTCTAAAAGAGGCGCCGCACCTGAAACCTGCGCCGGAGGAGAATGAAATAATACCCTCCTGTGTGAGACAGATGAGAAACATAATTCAGGGCTCTGTATCAAAGTGATAAATCCAACGCTTTCAGCTGATGCGTCAAAACAGCGAGCTCTCAGGCACGCCGCGGCGTTCTGGTTCTGAATGAATCTTGCGTCTTGTAATAAAAGGAATGCAGTTGCTTTTGGATCTATATTGTGCAAAAAAAAACAAAAAAACAGAAGCACATTTATTTGTGTTGTCGCCTTAAACATGTGATTACTGTAGCCATCTGGGTTCAGCGCTACCAGTCAATTCTTAGGCGTTAAAGTGGACCCGGCCCGGATCAAAGCTGCTGCCGCGAGAATGGCTTGGCACCGCTTTAAAAGAATATGAAATAATGTCCCAATCCTGCAATTGAGAAAGCCCAGAGGAGAGAAAGGGAGAGCTGAATGCGTTTCTGGTCACTCTATTGCCTCCAGTGTCACTCGACATGAAAGTAATGCCACTTCTATGGAGATCCAAGCTGTTCCCCAGTGGTTGAAACGCTATTGTGTGTCAGACAAAAGACATGGTTTCATTGCACCCCCTTGATTGCATGCATGACCAGCACTTTCAAATAGATCTAAATCTCGGGCTTCACTCAGCACAGAAGGCAGCAGGCAGCTTTGTTAGTGGTGAGAAATTACTGGGGATGTCCAAACTGAGGATTTCACGTCTCCAAACAAGAGCCTTTATTATGCTGAAGTCCACCGCAGCGCCCCGCTGTGAGGACGGCCGAGCCGAGGCCCGGGCCTGTTGTTTACGATACTGAGAGCTGGGAGGTTGTCCTCTTCTGCTGGAGGTTTTAGCAGTGACTCATCACAGATTCAGGTTTTAGTTAAGCAGCGTCAGAGCAGAACCCTCTGCTGAGGTGAAACTCTCCTGATGCTCCACTGATGAGTGCAAGGCGCCGTCTCTAGGATGAAGATATGCTGAATGCTAATGAATCGCATACAAACCAGAACTCTACAGAACGTCTTGACAACGTAATTATCCAGAATGCATACTCTTAATTATCACTTTATCATAGATAGAGGTGAAGTCAGCTATGCATTGGGTTCATCCCTGAGGAGAAGAGTTCAGCGCCTGTGAGACGCCAAAGGGGGCATATTGGAATTCAGGGACTGCGGTGATGGTCTGAGGATCAATCACACTTCCTTATATGGGCGGTTCCAGATCTGGTTCCGGGCCAGTTTTTAATGCGGAACTGGATTTTGCATTTCCAGCGCCAAACCATGGGTTCTCAGAGAGGAAAACCTGGAGCCAAACTGGAACCAAAACCTTTCCGGTTAATGAATTTGAATCGTTTGATTTGCAACCTCTCACGTTACCGTGTCGTAAATGATCTTACGCCTCTAGTCCATTATCATAACCTTCTCCACCCTCTTAACTTTTACTGCTGCCAAAACACTTTATAGTGTTATATCTATGACCTAATAACATGGCTGTAGTATCTCTGTGATGCAGTGGTGGTGCTTTAGTGACACTGTGAAGTGATGACATAGCTCTAATGTCTCTGTGACATTATGCTGTGGCTTCACTGCCTCAGTGTTGTGACAATGTGGCTTTAGCGGCTGTGTTATGTAATGATCTGGCTCTAGTATGATGCAATAATGTGCTTTAGTGACGTTATGATGGAGCTCTAGTGCCTCTGTGATGTAATGACATGGCTCTAGTGCCTCTGTGATGTAAAGACATGGCTCTAGTGCCTCTGTGATGTAATGACATGGCTGTAGTGCCTCTGTGATGTAATGACATGGCTCTAGTGCCTCTGTGATGTAAAGACATGCTCTAGTGCCTCTGTGATGTAATGACATGGCTCTATTGCCTCTGTGATGTAATGACATTGCTCTAGTGCCTCTGTGATGTAAAGACATGGCTCTAGTGCCTCTGTGATGTAATGACATGGCTCTAGTGCCTCTGATGTAATGACATGGCTCTATTGCCTCTGTGACATAATTATGTGGCTCTAGTGTCTTTGTTATGTAACAACATGTCTCCAGTGCCTTTGTGACGGAATGATATGGCTCTAGTGCTTCTGAGAGATAATGACCTGCCTTTACCTATAAACAAGCAGAGACTAAGCTTGTTTTAATATAGTATCGTCCTTTCACTAATGTCCTTCTCAGCTTTGTTCAATTTTAATCGCATTATCCTGTTCTTAGTCGACTAAAAAGTCTTACTTGGTAGATATATTTTAGTTTTAATCAATGAAAAGTGTTGACATTTCACTCTTTTACTCAGACATCAGGTTATTGTTATTAACATTTCAGTCAGGCTATTTGAGCCAAAACAAATATTCTTCTTTTATTTCAAACAAAAAACGATTCCCATCATTATCCATCATAATGGAAAGCAGGTTAAGAATGCCGCTGTGCAGAGTGTCTGATGATGTCAATTTAAGGAATGGATCATGTTCGGATTTGCGTATTTGTTTTGAAGAGTAGTTTTGGATTGTCAAACAATGAAAGGATAGAAACGCTTCCTGGACTCAGATCGAGTTTGGAGAAGGTTCTCTTTGGATATGGATACATTTAGACATGAGAACCTCAAGGAAACTCCAAACAATCGCTTTTCAAACAAATGCCACGGATGATGATGATGATAAACGGCATCGGGCCTTCATCAGGGAGACGGGCAGATCTCATAAGAAGACAGGATCTTTCAGAGAGGTCATCACCAATGACCTTTTTCCACCTGCATATAAGGTTGTGACCCGGAACAAGTTAATTTCAGGCCAAGGATTATGGAGGACATTGTCTTGACTCCGGGTTTCAGCTATTCTGAGGGAAATGTCAGTGGGAACCAGCTACTAAATGGTTTCTTTACCCTTATAGCCAGGTCGGACCACCGGTGAGACCATGTGGATCGCTGCACTCTTGAACCAGGGCGACTTTTGGCTTCATCCTGGTTGGGCATACTTCACCATCTTCCAGGTTCCATTGCAAGGGTTCAGACTCCACCTCCTCCTGCAGTTAATGCGTTAAAAACAGGAAAAAGCGACTTTGACACGGGACAAATTATGGATCAGAGCATCTGTGGCTGTTCCAGGTCTGCAGTGGGTTAGTAGCTTCCAAAGGGATCAGTGGTACGATGTCTGGTAAACAACGATATGTTCACCCGAGTTTTCAAATCCCACTGAAGAGCAACTGCTACACTGAACACAACTCACATTTTTCAAGGTAAGAAGTAACTGAAGAGACATTAATAGACAATCAATGCTTGATTGATTTTAAGGTGGGCAGGATCCTTCCACTTGGCTAGGCACTACACTGATAACCAGTTTATTTCTCAATGGTTCCACGAGTCGGGTATTCACGTTCTCCCAATTTTGACAGTAATGTTTCAAATTCTGTTTTGTGTTGTGCTAAATAATAAGCATAATCTCCAAAAAGTCATTTCATTTGTGCAGTTATATGTATATTTACTGTATATTCTCACTTTTTTTTATCATTACATTCTTTCTTTTTCTTTTTTTTTTTTGCCACTGTCACTGTTCTCATGTTCTTTTGCCACTGCAATTACTATATTTCCCATTTATAAAATGGGAAAGAGATTCAAAATGTTAGTATCTATTTATCCATAAATTACAGAGAATAGTTTTGCCAATTCAAACTAAACATGATTTTGGTCCTCTCTGGAGCCAGTCTTTAGTTTATTCGTTTTAGGCTACTTTCAAAAATATGGCAGTGCCACATTGCATCCTCCGTGAAAGAGGAGTTTCCCCTCTGGTGACATAAACAGATAATTCTAAGCTAAGATAAAGCTAAGCTAAGTTAAAATCATAATTTTTATTATCAGAGGATTACACACTAAAAAAAACCTTTTTAAGAATATTGTATTCCACTTAAGTTTACAGACTGCTCCTTTAGCAGAGGCTGTTTTCAAATGTCAGGCGGTCAGATCAAATTAAGCTGCTTTGTCAGACCTCTCCCCAAGATCCGCCAACATGTACGTGCCACATCACCTGAAAAATCATGAGCAACACAATTTAATTATCACTAAAAGAGTGTAAACATCAGCCTCTTTCATCCCTTTCTGTCTGTGGACAAGGAGACAATGTGTTAGCAGGAAATAAATCTGCCCTGACAGCCACATCAAAGGGTGCAGCGAGGGGCTTACTGCTACTTAAGGCACAGGAATGCTGTTGCTAAGCATCAGTCGAAAACCTATCAACCCTTTAAGGACTTTACTATTTTTGAGAGGGGAGGGGTTTAGGGGGGGGGGGGGGTCTACTGGAGGCCACTGTTTCAGAAGCCTGTGGCTTCATAAATCCCTGAAAACAACACGGCTGGGTTTGAACCAGGGGTTAAATTGATTTTCATGCAACATAGATCGTTAAGGTTTTTTTTGGGAGGGAGCTCGTTTGTAAGTCATAAATAAGTAACAGTTTGCTGACTACGAGCTTCCTCTGCCCTTTTAGGGAGGACAGGCTAGTTGATGAATTAGGACGTGCTCGGCTGGAGAAAAGCTATGACTCAGTGCTGGCTGCAAATAAATTCTATTCCCTCATTTAGAGCGGGTGAGGTGATACATCACCGGCAGCGTTTGGGAGCATGTTTGGTTGATGGCCGAGGAACCAGCCTGCGATAATTCTGTCCATCAACGTAATTTATTATTTCGACTGTTGAAGATTTCTACTCTGAAATACAAGAAGTGACATGTTTGAGTTCAAAGGAGAAAGCTATGAATGGTGGTGTCTAGTAACTGGATAGGTTGTGTTCACTTAGCGGATAGGTAGTGACTGCAAGGATAGGGGGTGTGTAGTAACTGGATAATAGTTGTCTCCTAGGATAGGTGGTGTGTCTCCTAGGATAGGAAGTGTCTGTTAGGATAGGTAGTGTCTAGTAACCAGTTAGGTGCTGTCCGGTTACATAATAGATGGTGTCTTGTAACTAGATTGGTCTTGTGTAGTAACTGGATAGGGGGTATAGGCTAGAAAAGGTGATGTCTAGTACTTGGATATGTGGTACTTGCTTGAAAAGGTGGTGTTTAGTAACTTTATCTGTGGTGCCTTCTAGAATAGGGGGTGTTAGTTAGTGGATACATTGTTTCTGGTTACAGGATGGGTGGTGTCTAAGAAGTGAAATGGTGGTGTGTAGTTATTGGATTTTTAGAGTCTTCTATCCGGTTAGGGAGTGTCTAAAACCTGTCTAATAACGGGAAAGATTGTGTTTACTAAGCAGTTAGGTGATGTCTATTACTAGCATACATGGCATCTTCAAAGGGGATATTCGCTGGATAGATGGTGTCTGGTAACAGGAGTAACGTGATTGACTATATCTACTAAGCGGATAGGTGTTTTTTGTGGACTGAATAGTTGGTTCCTAGTGCCTGATAGGAGTTGTCAATGAACCAAATTTGTGGCAACTACTACCTGGATAGGTGGTGTCTACTAACTTTGGGTTTGTGGGGTCTGCCAAGGACCCCACAAACCCTTATAACTGAATACTTGGTTTCTAGTAACTCGATAGTAGTTGTCAAGTAGCCAGATAGGTGCTGTGTACTAAGGTGGGGTATGCTAGGCTAGATGCAGTCTAGCAATTGAATAGGTGCCATCTACAAACTGGACAGGTGGTGTTTGCTAGCATAGGTGGCGTCTAGTTTCCAGTTAGATAGTGTCTAATAACTGGATAGGGGTTGCCTGCTAGAATCTGTGTGTAGTAACCGGATAGGTGATTTCTGGTTACGGGATAGGTGATGTTTACGATGTTTGCATGTAAGGAGGACGTAGCGATGGGTAACTGTAGGTAGTCAGGAGGTAGAAGCGAAGGGTGACTATAGGAAGTAGTACCGATGGGTGACTGTATGAAGTCCGGAAGTAGTAGCGGTGGGTGCCTGTAGGAAAGAAGAAGCGATGGGGGACTGTAGGAAGTAAAAGCGATTGGTGACAGCAGGAAGTCAGGAAGTGGAAGCCATGGGTGACTGGAGGAAGGAAGGAAATAGAAGCAATTGTCGACTGTAGGAAGTCAGGAAGTAGAAGTAACTAAGATGTTATCCACGGGGTACTTGTCATAACAACAGCGGATAAATCCTGCTGACAGAGCTGAGCCGTCTAAGCATGGCATGGGGCTGCATAGCCGACAAATCTCCTTCTTTTATGTCATTCTTGAGATGAAAGAACGATTACTGAGAACAATCAGCCGTTATTAGCAAAAAAAAAAGAAAAATTGGAAAATACACAATCGGCTTTGGCTTTGGCTCACAACCAATTATCCACTGTTCCTGACAGGCAGAGAGAAGCCTGAAACAATTTCCATCAGTGTTCACAGCTATAAAACTGTTCACAAAATAAAAGCATTTGTCTTGTCTCTGATGCTGCAAATATACGGAGAGGCCTCCCAGTCAGAATCTGACCCAAACTGAACACCCCTGAATGGTGGTTTCTGCTTACTGGATGGGTGGTGTCCATCAAATGGCTAGGTGGTGGTTGTTAACGGGTGGTGTCTAATGAATGGAAGCGTGTGGGTAGTTAGTCTCTATAATTTTGACGGATGATGTCTGCTTCCTGGTAGGATGGTGGCACCACCTGTCTAGGAACTGTTAGTTAGTAGACAGGTGGTGTCTACTAACTGGATACATTCTGTTTCCTCAGTGGATAGGTGGTGTCGGCTAGCAGGTGGTGTCTAATAAGAGGATACATGGATAGGTGTTCTCTAGTAACTGCGCAGACGATCTTTGCTAACTGGATAGGTGGTGTCTACTAACTGGATGAGAGATGTCTAGTTCCTGGATAGGTGGTGTCAACAAAATGAAGAGCTGACGTACAAATTTATAAAGCTATCCATACAACATGTGTCAACATGATGAACAGGATAACTTTCCCCATGTTAGTTTAAAGTTGTTAGCATGTTAATATTTGCTCATTAGCACTAAATATTAATAACAGCTGAGGCCGCTGGTTGCTGATAGTGGCTAAAAAACAAAATAAATTTAACTTTTTTCTGCCTCTAAGGCATTAAGATTTGGTCTTTACTGGTTGTAGACATTGTTCTTTGATTGGACAGAAAAATTAATTTAAGACATCACTGTGAGTTCAAAGGGATTCCAGGAGATAAAAGAATGTAGATAAAGAATCGTCGGTGATTTTAGTACTTCTGTTTAGTTACTGACTCAGTCACGTTGCGGCGTTCAGTGGGTGGATAAATCTCTCTCCCGTTTTTTGTAATCAGCTTTCATTCCAGCCCTTTTGATCCCCCGCTTTCCTTTGTGCGACACACCTCATCACCTTTATTTTCTGCCATAATTGCCTGGGAAAGATCTCCCCTTTGATACCATCTGCATGCAAAATCACTATCGGGGAAATGAGTGTCGAAAAGTGCCGTGTGCGCTGTCTGCAGGGAAAATAAAAGGGCTCATACACCTGTGGAAGACAAACAGGGTTTTCAGAGATGTGACATATCTATCAACCCGACGCAGGATATGAACTGTTCTGTCATCTTAATGGTGAGGGGGGCTTTGCATGGTGGAACTGTGGGTGCTGAGAGACATGTGTTGCACACTGTGAACTGTCTGGCAGCTGGCATTCCCAGGTCTCTAACCCCTCCCTTCCAGGCCCCTGTCTCATCTCCTGGCTCTAATCTGCAGACACAATCCTCTCCTGTAGGCTCATCACAGAGCTGCTGAGTGGAGCTGAAGAGGATCCTCATGCTTGCCCCCCCCCGCCCCCCGCCCCTCCAGGGCCTCCTCCTCCTGGTCTCCTTTACCACTACAGCAACGTCAACACCCATCCTCCACCCCATCACAAGTGTCAAGTGAGGTTGTCTACTGTCTCCTGCAAACACAGATACGAACTTCTGCAGGGGAATTAAGAAATACAAGACTTTTAGCACCAGAAAGGACAAACACAGACAAAAAAAAGGCCCAGAAACCACCACAATAGGGCTCTACTTGCGCCACTATGCTCAAGTAACATGACTATACAGGAACGTTTCTTTTAAAAGTGGTCAGTGGTTGACGTATACCACAAAGAATGCCAACAGATCTGAACAAGTCCTTAGGTACCTGTACGAGGTCAACAGGCTAGTAGTAAAACTTTCTTCAGTAAACACATGTGGTTTGGTAAGTAGAGTGGTTGTCCCCTAATCGGAGCAAGACCCGGAACCAACATTTGCTCAAGGGTAGCTTGACAGGGACGTCTCAAGCCACTGACATAAAAAGTTCTTGTTTATAGTAATAAATATTGCATTTGACCCATCCCTGAGGGAGCAGTGGTCACCGCCTGTGAAGAAGCCGGGGAGGGTATCGGGCTCAGGGTTTTGCTCAAGGGCCGTACTACAACCTTGTGCTCGATCCGGTTACCTTCGAATCGTTCGATTGGGAGATGGCCGCTCTACTCACTGAGCTACAGTCGCCCACCTCTCCCTGAGGGAACAGTTTCTTGGGCAAAAGGTTTGGGTTCATCTCTGGTGCCACTTTTCCTGGCTGAGAGCCCACGTTTTGGTTACGAAAATGTAAAGAAGTGCATGATTCCAAATTGGGCAACAGCTCCAACCCATTCCTGGAACTCCCTCGGTTGGAAAGGCGTATTTAATTTAGCACATTTTGATTTAATTAAAAGGGACTTTGCGCCCTGGCAGCGGGACGCACTCTACTGAAGAACTTGAACTCGCAAAGAAATGCTGCTTTGTTGTGAAGCTCCAGAAATATCTTAGAGGCGAAGAAACGTCTTTTAACTTTCCGTTTCAGCACGAGGCTGATGAGATAATGACTGAATGAATTGCTAATTCTTGGCTGCCCCAGAGCGTCTCGTCTATCTCAGTCTGAGATCAGCTTTTTTAATTGTGTGTATGCGAGTCCTGTACTTTCTGAATAATGCCGAAATACCTCCCCTTGGACTTGTTGCTCATCCAGAACACATTCTCTAAACAGTCCTTCACTCGGCCTGCACTGCATCTCTTCACACAGAAACGCCGCCGCCCGCCTTACAACACGGTGACGAGATAAGCGCGGTGGATTCTACTGAGAGAATCTGTTATCGGGGAAGGTGCTATGCACTGACATTAAGGATAATCATATCTATCAGCGCACTGCCAAACATCCCCAAGTGAGCCTGGCGGAGAACAAAGCCTGCGTCGTCTCTTGGAGCTAAGGTTACAGGCGGATGATGATGTACTTGTCACTGGGGTGCAAATGATCCACAGCCCGGCCAGTGCCGAACACATGGACGCCTAGAATCCCCACGAAGATACGGATATCAGCAAAACGGTTTAGATATCAGCTCATTCCTCTGCTTGATAGCTTGCTTGTTACAGTTCCGAAACCTGTGCGACATTCCAGTAGCGTATAATGAGCTGTCTTAGATAAAACACAAAAACAGGTCTTAGAGGGAGGACGCCGGATTATGCAGTGTTTCATTGCCCCACTGTCTTTTTTTGCAAGAGTCGTGTCTTTGTTTTTCACCCTCACCTCAGGAAGAGGGAAGGAGAATTTTAGCAAAATTTATTTTGCATTTAAAAGGCGGGGGGGAAAGGGTGTCGTGACAGGCGATGCTAACGCTGATCGTTTTTTGTTTTTTTTTATAACCGGTAGACCATAGGCCAGGAAATATAGTTTAACTCTCATTACCGATGAGGCACGAAATCAAAAGCAGGATGTCTTCTGGCAGATGCATCAATCCCACGTTTTGTTCAAGGCCATTTGAAAATCAGAAAAAAAAAGAGTTGGCTGGACAAGTTGAATCTGACAAAGTAGTTGAGGATGAGTCAGTGGATGAATCAGGCTCTCTATCCCAGCGTTTTGGAGAGAACTCCCCTGTTAGCAGGGGTGTGATGAATTGCCTTTCTCTCCAGCGTCTTCCACATGGTTTGCATCAATATCCCCTTTATTATGATGTATTGGCTCCCATCACAGGAGCTGCTAATGGACATTTTAGGACATTTCCAGCTGGTTTAGAAATCTGGATATTCATCTTAGCTGGGAAAGAAAGATTCTAGCCCTGATAATAAACAGGGTAACAAGGTGCATTTGTGTGTTTCGACCACCAGGATGCAGAAATGTACCAAAACAGCCACGATGCCACCAGCTTATGAAGCTTTTATGGCAAACTTGTTAGCAGGCATGTTATTAAACTATGAATTTATTAGGCATGTTAGCATGCCATATATTATGTACAGAACTTGCTGGCAACATTTTAATATTAAAGGTGCATCTATTTGAATTAATATTAAATAATAAACATAACTGAGTATAATGAGCTTAAAATAAGAATAATCTTTTTTAAGTTAGCTCAGAATGAGTCAAGTATATCTAAAGCAGGCTTGGGTCGTTTTCTATGGAGGCCATCTGGTTGTGCTAACATGTTTTATACAGTAGATTGAATGGAAAAACTGAAAACTGGCTTCAGAGGGAGCCTTTTTTTCTTTAACTGAATCACCAACCAAAAGTCAACAGGCAATCAAGGAGCCAACCAACACGACTGACTAGCCAAGCAAAAAGCCAAAGAAAGATAGATAGATAGATAAAAGTAAAAGATTGAAAAAGCAACCTACTAATCAACCAAGCAAGAACTAGCACAATCTACCAATTAACCATCCAAAGTATCAATCAACCAAAACAACAACCAACCACCAAAGCAAGTAACTCACCAAAGAACCAATCAACTAATTGACCAAACCACCACCTGACAACCAACCAAAAAGCAGAATATCCAACAAAGCAACGAAGTAGCACGACATACTAATCAACCATCCATTCCACCAACCAACTAATGAACCGAACCAACAACCAATAAAGCCACTAACCAACCAAAGAACCAATCTCCTATCAAACGTCAACCAGCCTATCAACCATCGGATGGTACCAACCAACCAAACAAATGATCAGCCAACCAATATTACCTCCCAATCACCCAACCAATCCATCATCCAACCAATCGCCAAAGCTATGAAAAACTAACCAGCCAATCAACCCAACCTACAAACAATCTATTCAACGAAGCAATCAACCAAACCACCATCTGACACAACCAACCAGCGAAACATCCGATAAGCAACCAAGCAAGACCACAACACAATCTACCATTAACTATCTAATCTATCAACCAACCAACAAAAAAAAACAAGCCACTAACCGAAGACAACCAATTGTCCAAATGACCACCTGACACAACCAACCACAAAGCCTAACATACGAGCAAGTAAACTATCAACCAACCAACACAGTATATTAATCAATTTTCCAATCTATCCACTAGCCAACCGCAGCAAACAGATGTTCAGCAGTCACCCTGCCCTCCAACCTAAAAACTACTGCTAACAGAACTGATCAGACTTTTTACAGAGCTGTATTTCGTGTCAGCTGCCACCTAAAGCCTGACACAGAGCCGGAACAGGTTGACATGTCCTTTCAAGGTAACCAAAAAACCTTCACACTGAGTCAAGGTGGCAGCAGACAGAAAGGGTGTGGAGAGCTGTGGGCCAGGCGAGGCAGCACACCTTGTTTCCAGTGAGAGAAACTATCAGTGGGATCACTCCACATGCTGGAGTCTAAACAAGTCTGTGTTTTCATTTCCATAATGCCGCGCTCTGTCTTTTGTTCTGACGGAGATAAGATGTATAAATTATGAGCAGCTGACAAAGTATACTGGGACGCCTCGGGCAGCTCATCAGTCATGCTCGGCCTGTCAGCAGGTAACTGATGGGGGCCCTACAGGCACAAAGAACCCCTTTTTAAGCAGAGGAGGGTGGGAGGCAGAGGAATTAAAGCTGTTGTTGGAGTCCTGAGCACAGACCAGCTGACTCATATTTAACAGTCTCTTTAAAGGAGTGCAGCAGACGCCAAGAGCTTCAAGCTCCAGAGTGTTTTTGTGGCTCTCTCCTCGGGAGTGTATGTTGTGCTCTGTCGGTATTATACAATGGCCGTCACGCCGATGTTAGGCATGCAGAGAGAGTCCTCTGGAGAGACCACCCAAGAGGAGCCAGAGAGGAATATCTGCTAAAAACACTGCATGACAGTGATAATCTTAATCAAAACTACCACGTATGTATAATCCTAGCCGTGGATCTGCAGAGGACTCCGTGACATTGTTCCGATAATGCATCACTGAGTTTCATTACAGAACTAAAGCCCAACCTGTAAAACAAGATAATCTGATTTACTGGGGGCTTTTATGCACTGTGTGTATTTGAGAGATAATCACAATGACACAGTGTACTGGTGTAAAGATGACAGCTAAGAATTGATGTCACTTCCTGTAGCTGTGTGGGTGGGAATGAATTGGTTTTATTTCAGTTTGTTGCCGCAGTTCTTATTTCAAATTATCACTGAGGCGTTCAACCGGTGCAGGGAGTTAGTTCTCGGAACTTTGAGGCCAAAAGGGAGTGACGGGACTGAGGGGTGATGGTGACATTGGCGTGAAGTTCTTGAAAACTTGAGGGCAAAATGACGCGTTTGGCGGCCAACCTACTATCGCATTCATCCATTTTCCTCTGCTTCCAGGATCGGGTCGTGGTGGCAAGCGCGGCATTCCAGCCCCTCTCCTCGGGAGCCTTCTCCAGCTCATCCAAAAGGGAATCCGGATGCATTCCCCGGAAAGATGAGATCCGTCCGGCAAATTCTCGGTCTCTTCCCAGTTGGACATGCTTAGAATACATACAGAATAAAGCGCCCTGGAGGCATCCTAATCAGATGCTAGAATCAGCAGGCTCCATTCAAATTCCAAAGGTCTTCTCCTTATCCTCATGTGCTTCTTGTACATTCTATCCGTCCGTGTTGATACCGCGGGGTTGGTTCGTGGTGGAGAGCAGAACTCCCCTCTGCTCAGGAATGTTCTAAACTATATCCTTGAAGATTCCAAGGCATCCACAGGTTAAGAAGAAATCCCTCCAGCAAATTCTGGGTCGACCCCAAAGTACCCTCCCAGTTGGACTTGCTTGCATGATCCAACTCATTGACAGGTAACCGAGGTAAAAAGATAATTAAAGTTATTATGACTTGTACTGCCAGTGGTTATTATATCATGGTCTATATATATGTTTTTTATAACGTTATGTTTCTGTTACTAATAAAGTACTTACAAAAAGTACTGTTGGATACAGGCACCAAATTCCAGGTATCCAGGTACAAAATTTTAAGGAACTGATTAAACCCGCTTCTATTCCTTTTTCTGTCTTTAGGTATCAAGTTCTCAAAGAATAATTGCTGAAAAAGGTAATTTGGCTCTTAAGTTATATTTAGCTCAAGAAAAAAAGATCCAAATGAAAAGTGGATTAATGTTCCACTTGAAAAATCAGCCATTAGTCAAAAAGCTCTTCTCTAAAAGGGACAGCAAGTTCAGCTGGTTTATGCTCCCTCATCATATTTCTGTAAACCGATCCTCACCGGTCTCTGATGTGTGGAAGGCCATAAAGCATCACACCTTCAGTCGGGTCAGACAGGTTCTTCAGTGTATCAAATGATGATGCCTAGGAGGAGACAAGTCCGTCGCTGCCAGCTCCATTCGAGTCAGTCAAACAGGGCTCTTAAAAAAGCTTCCATTTACTCTTCATGTAAAATGAAAATTCCCAAATATTTACAGCATAAAATAAATCATCAACAATCAATTCGACCATCTTTGCATGATTTTCACCATTTCCCCCATCAAATGAGTCGCCAACTTCACCGATCACCATCCAAGTCAAGCCTCAATATCTAATCAAATTTTTGCAACTTTAGAGGCTAGAACATTTCACTTCTTATATGGTTTTCCATTTTGCAGCGCTATATTATTTGGTGGGACACACTAAGGTTAGAGTATAAGCCCTTTATTAGATGGAATTGGGAGTCCTTATAGTTCTGCCTCTGAAGCAGAAGTCAATCAATCATAAATCACCTTTTATTCATATATTGCATCTTCACAAAAACTGTTGTCTCAAGGTGCTTCCTAAAAAGAGGAGGTCTACACTGCACTCTTTATTTAATCAGAAGTGGACGTACTAAAGGGCCTCTTTGGCAACATTTTTCCAATGTGTTGGACCGATAACTGGAATCTGTAGAATCTAGTAGAATTTAGCAGCTGACTCAAAGAAGATAATATAACCAACGAAAATGCCTCCACAATAGGGAGCAACAGGGTCCTGTTCCTCAGGGATGGGTCTCCTGCAGAGAACAAATTGATCTGATTGAATGTGACAATCTTTTAAAATATTTCAATTCAGCGGGCGAAGAAAGGTCGTAGGATGCGGGAGGATCTTCACAAGTGACGGTACATTCTTGGATAGGGAGGGTTTGGTTGAGTAGCAATATAGATTGCAATCACACTGCACCTTTTACTACGTCGACATCTTCTCTCTACTGACCAGAATATGACCCCGGTTCCACCCTCACCTGGAGGCCATTCTGGATTTGTTTCTACACGCGGGAGGGTTTCTGCGTGGACACGACTCTGAATGTCTGGTCATCAAAGTATCAGGCCATGATAAAGGTGAGAAACAGACGGTCGTTGGTAAACATCGAGTAACAGAAATACTGTCAATAAGCTAGCCTGAAGACGCTAATTATGACCCACAGGCGGATGGTGATTGATCACCCAGGAGCCTTAATTACCTGCTTGTCCACATTAAACTCAGGCAAGACTGTTTAGACGTACATCCCACATTAAATCAATCCTAGTGCTGTAAGGTGAACATCCTCTGTGGGTCCGATTAAGAAGTGACAATGAAAGTGAAAGAACACTAGAAGTCTGACGAGAAGGTTCTGAAATGATGTAGTGAGAGACTAAAGGTCATTTGGGTCCTTTTTCACCAGGGTTGGAACAACAGTCTGTCAAGTAGAGCAGCATCTTCTCAGAGCGCTGAGAACAACCTTCTAGAAGGGTATGTGCCCTTCAGTTAGCTACAGCTGCATCGCAATGTGTCAAAATGACTTTTAATCAATACTGTGTACAGATTACAGTCATTGTTCTTCATATCAAACTGTCAGACGGAGAGAAGTGTTCTCCTCCGGCTGCATCATTAACCGAGAAGCTATGGATTATGAAGCTCTGCGCATCAACTGTTCTTTGTGATCAAGCTTTTATTTTTACAAGCTTTGCAATGAATCCCTAGCGATTGGGATTTATTGTATTTAACTTGGCATAAGACGTTTGTGTAATAGAAATTTCCATAGAAATAACATCTAATAGATTCCATTAGGAAACTGGACCTTCATGTGGAAAAAGCCGCAAGTTGTCCCGGATTCAAGCCAATGCTACTCCCAGAATCTTCCGTACTTGAACTATTTAAACTCAGACAGGGTTGCGTTTCTTCTTCAGACGTATTTGTGTCTTCACAACAAAGACAAAGCGGTAGTGGTAAGAAACGTACATATCGCTCTCATGTATTGGCAGTTTTGAGTGATTTGCGTGAATGACACGAATAATCCTAAGTGACGCTCAAGCTAGTAAAACGGCACGAATAGTGTTTGGTGTGAACGTAGGATTAAGTATACCAACTACATCCTCTTTGTGCAAATATCTTCACACTTTATAATTAGTGACAAATGGGTGAACCAAACATGTGCCAACTTTTCAACCGCCCTCTTGTGTGCGTGAACAACCTGCACCAAAAAATGAAAAATTACAAGTTTTGGAATGACCCTGGAAAAAGAAGGGGATCCAGAATGTTCTTTTCCTAGTTTGTTTAACATTGCAAGACGAATTTTCCTGAGAGAAATTAGGCCATGTGCTAAATTTAGGTTAAGTCCCTTCCTTAAGTACAATTTGACATGTAGAGTGTTGGGGATAGAAACTGAACCAACAACCTCTCTAACTGAGCCACAGACACCAACATCATACAGTATATTAACCTTATGGATTTTAATGGAACCTGGTAGAAGTGTGTACCATGGTCTAAAAAAGGAACTACTGAATTTTGAGTTTATTTTACAACAATTTTTTTCCTCACGTCAAGGTTTTTACATTTTATTTATATCCCGATTCATGGACATCCATGAAAGGTAGTTAAAGAGTGGGGCCAACTTGGAATTAACTTGCTCAAAGACACTTTGACATGTAGACTGCAGGGACCAGTAATTGAACCAACGACGTTTCCAACTCCTAAACCACATATGCCACTATTATAGATGAACCTCCTGACTGATTGTGACGAGAGTTGGTGGGAGAGCGAGTGACTGGTCCAAAATAAAGGAACAGCTGAGTTTTGTGAGTGCTCTTGAAAAAGTTTTTTTTTTTTACAACATTTATTTCAATGTTGGATTTCCATGACACCTAAACATCTAGACTGCCTGGGCCAGAGATTGAACCACAGACTTCTCATTAGTAGACAACTGCCCCGTATTTAACATTACCTGCCAGATGGATTTTGACGAGACTTGGCGGAAGAGTGGGAACTTTGACGAAAGTGGAACTACAGAATTTTGGAGTGGATTCTCTTTTTTTTTCTGTTAGTTATAACAGAAGCCTGAGGGAAAACATTTTGATGGTACACTTATCTTGTTAGAATTCGGATTAAGGTTTAATTTCATTTAAAATGACGGGGCCTTGGCTTGAAGGGTCTGTCTATTGAATGCCCATCTAGATTCTATACCAGGATTGTGTTGAAGTTTTCTGGTATTCTGTCAACCTCACCAAAGATGGATGGATTTTCTGGACATGGCCCACATCTCTGCAGTGTTTCTACAGAAAGTGGATGGGGGGGGGGCACGTAGTTGACCTACTATGGAAAAGGGAAAGCCAACGAGTTTGTGCACGTATACACCAAAGTCTATTCACATCCAGCCTAAAAGAGTTGTCTCAGGAACAACAATGGTGGGTAACATGATCTTTCATTACACATTGAGTAAACAGTGTAACCTATCAGTGCTGTCAATCAACATGATTGATTGTGGCCTGTCACGGGAGAAGAGTGACGCGTCAGGAAAAGTTTTTTCCGAACAAAGCACGGCGCATTCAGGCTGCCAAAGAAAGTGGTGATTAATGTGTTCTCACTGGGTAATCCCACACCCCTGGCTAATGAAGGAGGAATCTATCATCCGCACTGCGTTGGCAGATGTCGCGAGGACAGCGATCCAAGTGCCTGGGAACAATTTACTTTCTTTTCTCTAATTGTTCCTGAAAAGTGTGACGGTTTTGGAGAAAAGCACGCGAGTCCAAATGCTCCCCAGGGCAACAACAACCGCCACTTCAACATACAGACCAAATCTGAAAGAAACCCTGGAAACACTCAAAGATAAGAAAAGCACTCACTAGTGCTAGTGAACGCATTCTTACGCCGTCTGAAAACAAGCTAAAATAACCGTATAAACAAACCTGATACTCCTCCATGCTAACAAGAGAAAGTGCATAAACAACTCGTTCCCGCTTCATCACGCCGGCTGAACATTATAATCACCAGCAAAGCAAGAAATTAAACAGCAATTAGAGAAAAGGGCTGAAGCTAAGGGATCATCATTCATGTCCCTGAAGAACTCCACAGCCAGTGGTGCGGAGGGAAAACAGCCACGGATCTGGTGTTATTTGTTCAGCTGTGAATTCCATATTACTTTTAGTGTATATTTTAAGCAATAAAGAAACGTAGACAAACTTTTATTGTCTCGTTACTTCTTTTTTTCCTTTTTTTTTTAAGCCGTGTATTACATCTGTAGAGGAGGTTATGATTCCACCCGCAGCCGTCTGTGAGCAGGGTTACCCAAAAACCACCAGTTGGATTTTTATGAAACGTGTCGTTTCGGAATGAGGCCGGGCTGAACCCAGAACATTTTTGAGGTAAGTCAACTTTATTTATATAGCGTTTTTCAGCAACAGGGCGATTGAAAGTGTTGTACAAAGACAATGAACAACATTGCGACAAAGTGCAATAAAAAAAAAGACTTAGAACATTATTTCATGATGAAATTTTGCATTTCATGGAAAATAGTCAATTTGAATTAGATTAACTCAACCTTTTAGAAAACTATTTGACCCTTTCTTTCTTTTTGGTTGTATAAAGTTATAGTTATGTTTAGTTCTTCCTCACATGCTTAAATATCCCCCCCCAAAATCCTACTTATGGAAAAGGACTTTCTCAATAGTCATAGTTACAGTCTCCTCCTCTGTGGCCCATTTGACCTGTTGTGTCCCCCAGGGCCACATCCTTGGCCCCTTACTCTTTAGCATATACAATGGTTGCTGCTAACGGATAATATTATAAACAGGGTTCAGTCAGTTTTAAATTAGAAATAGAGATTCTAAATGAGCTCAACCAAACAGTTGGGCAGGACAATAAAAGTGTTGTGAGAAAAAAAAAGTCCTGTAAAACCGATTGGAAATATTAAAATCTCTACCATGAAACTTTATTACTATTATTTTTTAATTGTTATTATTTAATTATGTTAAAAATCAGAGTACAAGCAATGACCGTTTGACATTCTAATGTTTAATATATATATATATATAAACACCACAGTTCTTGAGTGGTGTATGGTTACATTTGTTTATCATAAAATATTTTTATCCTTCGCACAATTATGATGAAGGTGACGTTTGAACACAGTTAATAAGGTTTTTGCAGTTTTGTAGTGTTTGCTGGCAGGGTGCAGGCGCGGCTGATGCGTCTGCTCTCAGAGCGTCCGCTGGTTAATAATGCCGTTCATTAGGGCAGCACGTGTTTTAATGTTTGGGAAAAATAAGCTGCTATTAAGCCAAAAGGGGAGAGAACGCGGTAAAGTCCAAATGTGTCACAGCTGTCTGTTGTCACATCATTTAATTTAATCTGGTTTCATGCCTGTTCACATTACAGGCCTGATAAAACAGAAACACTTTCAGACATCTGCTCGCTCGCCGAGCCTGTTGATTATTCATTCAGCGGGAGGTCAGATGGCGCCCGGCTCACACAGCCTCACACCCGGGCTAATAAATCAATTTCTGCGGCAATTATGAGTAATAGCGTGCGCTTTAAAGTTTAACAGTCCGCTTTATGAGGTGCAGTTTGGTGTGAATTACGCCAGCAAGTCCAGTCATAGCTCTAATTGCACTTGTTTCTTGTGAATGGTGAACTGATGCTGACCTCCGCACGTACAGTACGCCCGTCCCCCCCGGCACTTTGTGTTACAACATGTGGAGCCGCAGAGATTAAAGGGCTCAAGCTGTGCCGTGTGTCTTAACTTTCACACATCCAATAAAGAGGAAACGCTCCATCAGATATTGCGCTGACGTGAAAATGATTTAATATGTGTTGAGGTTCTGTTGTACATGTGTCAGAGGTGTTGTTGTGACTAACGAGGGTCAGTATACACAAGCATGAAACGTGTTCCCTGATTGAACGCCAAATATAATCAGATCAGTTTATCCTTGTTTTTATTAGATGTGTTCTTTAAACCTGCTTCCTTCATCTATCTGTTATGCAAAGGCTACAGGGAGATGAGTTTGATTGGGCTTGATTGGATGAAAGGGAACCATTAGGTCTCGGTGGAATTACAATTTTTACTGAGTGACATTCCAGTTCCAATAAATGACCTGGATGGCATCACA
The DNA here is from genome assembly GCA_037951165.1 of Lophius americanus. Lineage (NCBI taxonomy): Eukaryota > Metazoa > Chordata > Actinopteri > Lophiiformes > Lophiidae > Lophius > Lophius americanus. The sequence continues at coordinate 1,066,098 of JBBDHG010000031.1, read as the reverse complement.
GTTTCCTCATAGCAAAAGGTTCAAGGTTCAAACCCACCTTTGCATCCTTGGGACTTTTATATGTGGAGTTTAGATATTCTCCCAGTTGTTGAGCGGGTTCTCACCAGGTTCTCCCACTTCCTCCCACAGACCTAAAACGTACAATATACTGGAAGATACGGGTGTCTGCGGCTACTTTCACACTGCAGGAAGGATCGGACTTTTTCATGGCAGTGTGAACAGAATTAACAATATGGACTCTGATTCAGTTCCAATTAGGACCAATTCAGTACGTGGTCAAAAACCAGACACTGGTCGGATGTTTTTCAATGCGACGCCAGTCTAGAACATCATTTTAAACACTAGGAGAATAACAATAATCGCTATAAACATCCCCATTAACACTATAAACATCATTATAAACACTATAATCATCACTATAAACACTATAAAAATCAGTATGGACTCTATTAGCAAAACTATAAACAATATAAGCATCACTATAAAAACTATAATCATCACTATAAACACGATTATCATCACTGTAAACAATTTAATAATCAGTACAAACACAATAATCATCACTATCGAACACTATAAACGTCACTATAAACACTATAAACATCTCTATAATAACTATAATCATCACTATAAAAACTATAATCCTCACTATAAGCATCACTATAAACACAATAAACATCATTATAAACATTATACACATCCCCTATAAAGACTATGAACATCATGATAACACTATAAATAAAACACTGTTAACAATATAACTATAAATATATATATATACATATATATGTATAGTTTATATTTTATAGTTTATAGTAGTGTTTATATATATATCTATAAACATGCAGGTACCATGCCTCTCCAGTGCTTCGGTCCATGACACAGGTATTTGGATATAAATGGCAGAGGATGAGGGTGATGATGTTTGATGATGACAAAAAGAAACTTTGCCTCCTCAGTGAGGATCATTATAACCTCTGTGTTCTCAGAACTTTGTTGTTTCATAAACACACATCACTAATGATATAGTTCCCCTCTCTAAGAGACAGAAAACACATTACGAGGCCGTGTGATATAAAAACTCTAACAAGTGGAGGCAAAATTCGATATCTACTTACAGTAGGAAAAATACCTGCAGAGAAGAATAAAGCGTAAACAGTGAGGACAGAGTGAAGATGATGATAATGTGTCTTGGCTGTGAGCACAGCTTAAACCCTTATCAGAACCAAAACAACTGGAACCCACTGTCCCGATGATCTAATCGAGCTCCAGTCACATAAACGGCAGAGTTTAGATTAGACATCAAAGACCTGCCACAAAGACGGAGTACCTGCAGAGGTGGTGAACTGTGAGCCTGTTGTTGGAGCAGAGAGAGCAGCGAGAGGTCAATAACTAACTTCAAATGGCTGAGAAATGGGCCTGCAGAGCTTGCAGCTGGTGCTCGCAGCATCACACAGCAGATCAAGCTGAAACCGGGCCAAACCCAGACATGTGTTCTCATGTGAGTGTAAGTCGGATCACTGTCTAAACTTTGTCTCGGACTGAAATACTATCTGACTGAGGATCTTTTACAGTGGAACATAATTCTCGTTGTTTTACTTTTGCAACATAAATTTGTCCGACCTCTCACAACAACACATAATAAGGTTGACTTACTGTAGCTACAACACCCGTAGAATCAAAGACGATATAACAACTGCAACCAAACACATCTGATAGCTGGAGGTCAGTCTCTGACATCACTGCGCTGGAATCTTGGCCCATTCGTCTTTGCAGCGGTGCTTTGGTGCAGCCACATTGGAGGGTTTGTGAGCAGGAACTCATCTATTCAGGTCCAACCACAGCATCTCAGTGGGTTTCAGGTCCTAGACGTAGATAAGGAGCCATTCAGAGGTGGACCAAGTCTCCTGCTGGGTGTTATTGTCTTGCTGCGCACTGATTACCCGACATTCTCCTTCTTAATCTTTTGGTAGAGAACAAAATACATTTTTCCCTTCAATTATAGCAAGTCGTCCTAGTTTTGAAGCTCAAAGCAACTCAAAAATACCACACTACCATCTCTGTTTCTAGTGTTCTTCTAGTGGAATGCTGTGTTTGCTTTACACCAGATAGAACTGGACCCCTGTCTTCAAAATGTTCAGCTTTCCACTCATAATTCCAGAGAAGATTTTCAGAGAAGCTCTGAGGGACATCAAGGTGTGTTGTGGTCAAACTCAAAAGAGCCTTAATGATCTTCTGGGTCAGCGGTGACTTTCTCCTCACCAGTATCCCACAATGCTATTTTTGCCCGGTGCCTTTTGATTAGTGCAGTCATGACCTCTGACCCTCATTGAGGTGAACGAGGTCTGCTGCTCCTTGAATGGTGTCTTTGGATCTTCTTGGATTTCCTGAATGACCCTTGGAGGAATATTTGACAGTTATCCACTTTTGTGAAGGTTCACTGTTATTCCAAATCGTCTCTATAGAAACTGTGTCTCACTGTGGATCTGTGGATTCCCAGTACCCATAGTTTTGGAACCCTTCCCAAATAGATGGTTTTCACATTCTCGAGGTCCTTTTGATTTTGGCATACAACTTTACTGGTGTGAGGAAGGAACTAAGGAACCAACTTCCTCCTTTTGAAGATGGTCCATTGACGTGATTAGGTGGTTAAACAGGCCTGGTGGTGATGAGGTCTGGGGGGGTGTAGTCCAGCTGGTACTACCCCACTTAACGGGGGTTGTAGGAATATTTATCTTGTGAGGATGACGTTGAAGCCAAACTTCAAGCGCTGATCTATGGAAGCGGCTTGACGCTGCATGGCCAAAGCATCAAGGACTGAGCTGCATTTTTTCCTGACAGCGAGAGGAAACATCAGTCAGGACAAAGTCAGAGAATGTCACAGAGCAGACAAACAAATCAAGAAGATTTTAGAAGCAGATTCAACCCTTGAGCAAGATTTGACAAATTGCTAAAATGATAAAAGACGTAATTTCTCGATCAGCCGCAGACCTCGCTTCTCCCAGAGGTGCCCTTAAGCATCTAATAAAGACTGATGAAAGCAAAACTGTAACATAAATCAATCAAACCATTTGTTACTTTAAGGGTACCGGTGGTCCTCCTCGTACACAAGGTCAGCCCAGGGTGATTCTGCAAGGCCCGGGACTAATTAAGCAATTAAAAGCTCATGTGTGTGCTTTGTCACTCCGATGTGAACGACTGTCAGGTGGCGGAACGCTGCGGCGACTGGACGGACGCTGTCCACTTTGATGTGGGCTTATGCATATGAAATGAGGTCAGAGCCTGGTCATTAATAAGAACGCCTTCACACGGGATATCACGCTACGAGAGGCAATTCCTTCTAAAGGGCTTTAACTTTGGGAGATTTGTCAGGGATTATGACAGGAAGGCATGTACAAACAAAGCAATGTGAGAAGAAAAGGAAAATGGGTCAGATAATGCCCTCTGTCACAGCTATTACACATCTCAATTACTCAGAGAAGTTACAGGGATCATTTGCCCGAGTAAGAGCGCCGGACCGTCCCGCCGCCGCTCTGCTCACATCCACGTTGGTATTTCTGTTTGAGCCGTTTCTGTTCCTCTGTGCTCGCAGTTTCTACAATAATGGGAAAAACAAACTACTGGAATTATACAAACTTAACCTCCAGCTGGAGTCTAACAAAAAAACAAGGAGGACTAAAAAAAGTACTAGATATGTTTCCATGCAGATGTAGGGAAAAGTAGACCCATGCTGTCACCCCCGACAGAAGAGTATATCATCGAAAAAGCCCCCTATCCCCCTGATTTAACTCCTCAAATGAAATGTGAAGTTATTTACGCCATATTTTTATCTTAAAAAAGTTCCTCAATGTCAGTTATAAGAAACTATAAGATTAAATATGGCTAAAATGGGATAGAAACGGATCTCCTCCAGTCGATTCATACGCACTGAATTTGGATTAAATCAAACCAATGGTTAGGGCATTATATCCTTGAAAGATAATAATAATAATAATAATACATTTAATTTATAATGCACTTTACATTTGGATCATAGAGATAAAGAGATAAAGATTCCCCTTGTGTCGGAAAAATGCAACCCAACTTTCCCAAAAACACTCCAGTTCTTCCTCGCACTAAGATCTATGTGAGTACAAAATTTGAAAGTGATCCAGGATATTGTTTTTGGACTTTCATCTCTTGACACATGAAGGCCAACATAGGGAAGGGTCTGTTGAGGTGGCACATTTGGAACTGCCCCGTTAAATGCTAAATTAATAGGATAGTCATAAGAAGGTTAAATGAAAACAGAGAAAAGTAAATATTGCTTTTCAAAAATCAAAGACTCAATCACATTATTAGAGATATTATATTGGTTATATTTCTGCCGATCTTTATTCAGCATTTCCAATTAGGGTTCTAGATGCTTCCCTCGCCACTGAGGTACGATCTTCAATCATTTTCCTCTCATGCATGTAAAACAAACGGTGTGAGCACGTCTTATTACCAGCATTGTGCGGTGATTCCAGGTTTATAATCTGCCTGACCTTTGTCCACATGTGGAAACAATGGTCCATTCTGGTTCCACAGCGCGGCTATGTGACATCATAAATGTTGCATGAGAGGCTGTCAGTCAGGAGATAATGCCTCCCGTCAGTATCAAACCAACCGCAAATGTTTCCAAAGAAAGTGATTCCTTCAAGGTTTTCCTTTATGGTAAATGATTCATAGTGTCTTTGTTAAAACAGCACTTAACGGGGGAGGGGGGGGGGGGGACTGGTTAAAGTAAATATAAGTCGTGGTGAAAAAGCTTGCGCCATTATCCGGGCCTGTCTGAAAGCATATTAATGCCCAAGGTTGTTAATGGATCCGATGGGCTCAGGAGTGTTTGGCTTTGAATAGATCCATCCTGGCACCCTTCAGAAACTTTGAACAGTTAGTTAACATGACACAATAGGACATTCTATATTTCTTTTACATGGTTCCCCCCTTCATGTTCCCGCTGTTGCAACTAGCACAAACGTATCGCTTCAAGATTAATGCTTGTGGGTTGTTGTTGTTTTTTTCTTTTCCCTGCATTTAATTTAACTTTTACATCATTATATCAGACAGGGAATCAATGCAGGAAGTATTTTAGAAGCCTTAACTGCTGATTACACAGTTTTAGCAAAGTCAATAGTGTCAGCTTTTATTAATGTGTCAAACTATGGGACATAATGTCGATTTAATTTAGCTGTCAGGTTTCATGTAGTCATCTGTCATCGGCACAAAGGAGGTTTGAGTAAATATTCCGAACAACAGCCGTCGGTGTGGTTAGCTATTCAATAACACAGTGAACTCCAGGCGCACATTGTTCCGCCCGTAAGTCATTTCCTGCCATTCAATATGCACAAATCCTCTCAAAATGGCGATCACGGACAAAAGGAGGGAGTTAAAAGACGGGTTGAAAATTTGGCATGTTGTGAAAGCAACCAGCTGCTTTTTATTTTGTGTGTGTGTGTGTGTTTGTGTGCGACTTTCCTCTCTTAGACGGGTTGTTGTGTAGGGTGTTGACAAAATGATGGATGAAGCATGCTAAAGTGGTCAGCGATTGTAGAGGCTCTGAAAACTTCTTCCAGAGCGCAAACAAATGACCGCTTCACTTTGCATCCATCACAGATTCATTGTCCTAATTGGAAAATGAGACCCTGGCTATCAAACCCAATACCCCCTGGGAACGACGCACTGACAGACACTCAGCTCCCCCCTCTGCTCAGACAGGATCCAGGTTCATAGTCCCAATTAAATATCCTCTCCTCCCTTCCTGTGTGTCACAATAACACAGCTAAACACACGCTAGCTACATATTACTGCCATTGGGGAAAATAAAACAACCTTCATGGTGCTCCCCCCCAAACACGAAGCTAATTTTTTAGCATGGCTCCATTCACACAAAGTCAAGTACTGCACCCTCGAAGTTAAAAATGATTGTATAATAATAATAATACACTTAGTTTGTAATGACGTAATATGCATTGTACTAAAAACAAAGCTGTGCTTCACAGGATAGAAAACAAGTGGACTCAATAAAAACACGCAAACAATGACAATATTATTAAAAATAAATGAGACAATGAGCCTTTAAAGTCCTCACCGAGAAAAGAAACGATGGGGAAATTATTTCTTTATTTCTTTTTATTTCTTCACTTCATTTTAATTGGATAAGTGAAACCTTTTGCAAAAGACTGTCACATAATTCTGTTTATTAACTCCTCGTCCCCCATGGCTCCATCCTTGGCCCCTTATTCTTTAAAACAAACATGCTGCCACTGGCTCCGATTATGAACAGTCACATTTTTCAATGAGTTATAGTGACTAAAAATGAGCTCAAATAAAGAGTTGAGTAGGACCTGATGCGTTTAAATGGCGTTACTGGTTCCAGAAGCCTCGGCTCTTCACGCAGGAAGTTCCAGAACCGAGGAGCCTTGACTGAACAAGACACAGGTCACATTGAGTCCAGAGGCGGGACTAAGGAACCACAGAGCTCTGGCCGCAGATCTGAGACTGAGTTTAATGTATATTTTATAAAAATATAAAATATTTTTATACAAAAAAGAATTGTGTAAATTTAAAGGAATAAAATAAAATAAAATAAACAAGTACATATTGTAACTTAAATTCCTTTTCATATCTTACATATATAAATATATGTAGCATCTAGATTAGATATTTCAGGATAGAGGTCCAAGTCTTTTTTAATAGAGATGGACTTCAGTCCGGATGAACCTCATCACTTGATGGGCTTTGGGTCGGTGTGACACTGGAAGACCACCATAGATTTTTGGATAGGCAGGGGTGAGCTGAGGTGTAATATAGAACCACTACATTCTACACACTGCACCTTTTAAGCTGTTTTTTCCCTTTGACACGGACATGAATCCAATCTTACTAGCTAGTTAGCTGCTTATGTTAGCATTTACAGCTTTTTCAGGTAAACAATGGGAAAATGGTTGTGTGGTCGGACTCACAGAGGAAGGAGACGTGGATGAACACTGGAAGTGACATAAAAACATTTTATGTCATGACATTTTATTTTGAGCTCAATAATAAAAAGCATTTATGAGGAACAAAGAAAAAATGTTATTCACTTCATTTCACAATCGGAGAATTATTTCAGTTTGAATTATTAATGCACAATTTATTGGTTGTTTATATAGTGTTCATAATTTCCATATAGTTATTTCAATTATAATAATTTACATTTATTTAAAATTTTCAAATGAATACATTCAGGACTTGCCCCCCCGCATATTAAAATTGAGCGTCAGCCAATAACACCAGCACTTAAATCTGTTTAAAGCTGTGCTGTAAAAGCACCCGCAATAATTTGCCTACATTAACATTGCAATTAATTTGATCAATCATCATTAATTACAGTTATGGATAATGAATGAATCTGAACATTTATAACCTGATATTGAGCCCATTCATCATAATTCACCCTGTAATAAAAAAGCTCTACGCCCTTGTGGAAGATATGAGGAGTTTATTTTAGACACTGATTGTGTTTCCAGAATATTATACTCGACTTTTACAACATACCGTATTACTGAAAGTGTAACCATCATTGAGTATTTGGCTGGTTTTAGTTGTGTTCAGTTATTGTTTCATGTTTTCATGGTACATTTCTCTGTGTAGTATTTCTGTCAGTAGGATGAAACTACTGCTGATTCTTCTGAGGTCATTCTGTCCATCACTCTGCTGCACCAACCCATCCGTCTGTCAATCAATCACTGCAGGGTTTTCTGTTGTAACCATTGATCAGAATAATAAATCAAGGTCTGCTAATAACCTAACTAGGTAATAGTTCCACTTTTCACAGAACAGTTTTTGTAAAAAGGTGTAAAAACAACTCTTATAAAACTGAAATTTGAACAAGAACTGGAATTTGATCTGCAACAGCGGAAACGTGATCGAGCTCAAAGCAGAGGATGTAATACTATTATTACTAATAGTTCTACTGCTACTATTCAGTCCAGGTTCACAGAGTGAAACAGTCCAGGTTTATACAATGCAACTGCCCAGGTTCACAGAGTGAAACTCTCCAGGTTCATACAGAGACACAGTCCAGGTTCATACTGTGAAATAGTCCAGGTTCACAGAGTGAAACCGTCCAGGTTCATACAGAGAACCGGTCCAGGTTCATACAGTGAAATAGTCCAGGTTCAAACAGTGAAATAGCCCAGGTTCACAGAGTAAAACAGTCCAGGTTCATACAGAGACACGGTCCAGGTTCATTCAGTGAAACAGTCCAGGTTCATACAGTGAAACAGTCCAGGTTCATACAGAGACACAGTCCAGGTTCATTCAGTGAAACAGTCCAGGCTCATTCAGTGAAACAGTCCAGGTTCATACAGAGACACAGTCCAGGTTCATTCAGTGAAATAGTCCAGGTTCATACAGTGAAACAGTCCAGGTTCATACAGTGAAACAGTCCAGGTTCATTCAGTGAAACAGTCCAGGTTCATACAGTGAAACAGTTCAGGTTCATTCAGTGAAACAGTCCAGGTTCATTCAGTGAAACAGTCCAGGTTCATACAGTGAAACAGTTCAGGTTCATTCAGTGAAACAGTCCAGGTTCATTCAGTGAAACAGTCCAGGTTCAACCATAAGACAAATGTCTTTAGAAGTGTTCCAGTGATTATCATAATTATTACGAGTGAATAGTAAACAGTAACATTCGTTAGCTGAAGTGAATGTAGTGATTCTGTAGAAATGATCGGTGGCCGGGTGTAGTCGTTAAGACATAAATGCTTCCTTTAGGACAGGTTGATCATAGATGGTGACAGAAAATGTGCAGAGGGATAAAAGATGAACTCTGAAAACTTCAAAAGGCCTCCTCGATCCCCACTAGAGGTCCCTGTGGCCCACCCCCTTCTCTCGGTGGCACACCTCCATGGCGGCACCGTAAACAGCTCCCACCACCGAGGATGATGCAGGGAGATGGTCAGACGTGATTGTCATTGAAAGAAGAGGGAAATGTAGGCTGGAATCTAAATGGCCCATGAATAATCTGACCCATCGGCAGATACAGAACATGTTTCTGCAACCTTTGGCGAATACAATTACCCCACTGACCCAGAATTTACTGGTTCCTTTATGGAAAAAAAGGCAAAGATTGAAAAGAGGGGATTCTCGGCGTGGCAGGGTGTCCTGTACACACTGGCAGCATGAGTGATGTGGGTCAGTTAGCAAGTGGCAAGGATTCAAAACAAAGAAAAGGCCCGGGCAGCGGGCTCCACTGGATAAATTTGTCAATGTCTCGTGCCTTTAGGCATCCAGCTCCGCCTGACCCCCAACCTCCATTCTCAAGATAAATACCTCTGTCACCATTCACCTTCAGTCCCTGGACACAAACTTAACTTGTCATCCATCATCCTTGTGCGGAGGTATAATTTTCTCCCTTCCTAGTAATGAGTTGAAGACCTCCGAACAGGCCACGGATGGAACCGTGTCATCCAGCATAACAAAGCATTCTGGAATCCACTTTTTTTTTCTTCTTCTTTTCCTCGTGGTTATTATTTGTATAAAATGACTTGATCTCACACTCCCCCATCGGAGAGCTTGCCAACTGGATAAATGATTGACTGCGACTTTCATTGCAACTGCGGGTCCATACAAAGTTCACGCTGTGGAAGGTGTACAGCGGCGGGTATTTGTTTCCCTCAAATGGCGGCGGCTGACAACCTTGTATGATAATGTGCCCACTGTACATCAACTTAATTGACACTTAAATCTGTCAGTAGCCTTACAAATGCTGACCTTCTTTGGGGAACAAATCCTTTTTAATGTGCATTCTTTGTGAGTGATTGTGCGTGCGCGTGTGTGTGTGTGTGTGTGTGTGTGTGAGAGGAAGGGGGAAGGAGGAAGCAGGGAGGGAGGATACAAATGAGATGGAGAGAGCTTTCTGGATGAACAGCACCGACAGCAGACGGAGGAGAACTCCCGCGCGCCCAAAGCGAGCAGCAGCTAAATGCATATTCCTGTAATGATGAGTGAAACAGGAAGTCCACTCTCACCTGGTCTGATTGGAGTTGTTTTGTGTTGGGGGGCTTTTTTTTTTGCAGTGTTATGTTATTAGCAGCCCAGTTAGGATGGAGCCGGCATTCACTGGGGGTTGGCTTATTAATTGTTGTTTTCGTGTCACCTCTGCTGCGTGCACCCGGTGATTTAATCAGCTAAATTCGCCGCCATGGGAGCCGCGGCCCGAGCCCTGTTTAACGCTTAAGGTGTAATAATAATATATTGGCAATGAAGCTGTCGTGCCAATTCATTTCCGCCGGTGATTTACATATCGGCGCGCTGAATAACACTGATTAGCCAAATGGGATGACGTTATTATCGGGCCCCTTCATGGCTGCCGTTTCATTAATTCAATTCTGCTTCCCGTGAAACCTGAACGTCAGCTCTTGATCGCTCCGACTGTCTGACAGTTTAGGGCAAAATAGTCCCCGTATTATCCCCCGGGCGTTGGTAAGCACTGAGATGTGGGGGCGTTCTGCTCTGAGGCCATTAATGACCTGCTTCGACCCCCCCCCCCCCCCCACACAGGTACAATCTTGTTTATCTCAATCCCCCTTACACTCACGCCTTCCTCTCCCCAGAGACCTGATCCGACTCCTTTATCCTCACCTCAGTCACCAACCTGGTCGCTTTCTCTAATCACAAAGCCTCACGTTATCTGAGGGGGCAAGGCCTCTGGTACTCGCCGCAATTAACCTGGGACCTCGTTACCAAAGCGCTCGCTGCAGCGACTCTCCATGGAGAGGAGAGCAAACGCGGCCTGGCTACCTCGCTTCCATTAAAGATCTCAACCGAGATGTGAAGTCGTTTAGATAACACACCTACACACACACACACACTAGTAAATAATCAACCATATTGATAAAGTGGAAATAAGGAATTCCTGGATAGCCCCTTCTAGATCCAAATGCTTTGGATCCTTTCCACGATCAAGGGAATTTTCCGAAATCCTACAAAGCCGAAGCAAACGAGGGGAAAACAAAGAAAAAGGAAGGCCCTTAACCTTCAACCGACTTTACAGAAATCCTATTAGAAGGATTAAATCTTAGTAAATCTAGTAGTTTTAGCAGAATCCTGCTGACATCAAACCAACTAACCAACAGACGCATTCGAGACGAAGGTGCAACTGAAAACCTGTGAAAGCCGTGGACTGATCAAACAACCTGCCACTGCCGGACAGGTGTTGGTGTCATGCCTGGGTATGACAGGTGCATCATGGGAAGGCTCAGCTGAGGTTCATCACTTGATGTTATAAAGAATATCACAACATGAACTCAAGATCACACATTTGCTGAAAAATAATCAGAGTTGTACTTCTTAGCTTTTTCCCTACAAGGTTTTCTTTTAAAAAAAAGTGACCTGAATAACAAAATCTGACTTTCAACATCCAAAACAGCAAGGTCAGGTGAGATTTCATCACCACGACACAAAATGACGCCACCATTATTCTAAATCCCTTCCCAAGGTGGAAGGATTGCAAATTAAGGCCCCTGCAGCCATCTCCCCTCACAGCCAATCCACTGAACGACAACCGACAGCCACACTGAAGCCCGACAGAGATGGATGGATCGATAGACGACTGCATATGTGGACGGGCCTATTGATAAACTCCTGCTGACAACGGGCCAACACTTTGGGCTCATTGCTGGAAACGTCAGTCATGCTGGCCATTAGTTTGCGTGCATTTCAGGTCGGATGTCCTCAACCTGTGACTGAGGGGTAGGAGGCGAGCCTACGAGTTCCGTAACATGCCAAAACACTTTTTTATCATGTGTCAGAATGGATTCCACTCGGTGTCAGTCAGGCGTCTCTACTGCTGGATGTGACACGGGATAAGGCGGCGTCTGATTACGCATTATCGTCTGCGTTATCAGACGATTACAGCGTCTGGTATGATTTGCCTTTCAGAAGTATCTCAATGACTTCAACATCAAATACAAGCAGCTGTGTGTTTCCTCTGGTTATGGTTCAGAACAGCCTGGAAGTGTGGAATACTTCCTGGAATAATGTTTCCAGGTAACGTTTGCTTGAGTTGGGTTGCACAGTGCTGACCACCGTTACTGTGATCAGCCCGTCGTGTAGGCATACAGGGGGTCTACGGATCTGTAGATGTTGAAATGCTATACAACATTTTCAGTCCCATATGCGGATCTGTGTGTAAGAGAATCATTTACTCATTCATCAATCACTCAGTCATTTCACTACACTGTCAGGAGAAAGAGGAACATTTCCTGCTAAACCATTGTGTAAACCAGGTCGTTAATATCGCTGGTTGAGCCTCATGGAGTCATTTTGTTCTCTTTTTCTTCAATTCATCCCGCCTGCAGGCCCGTAGGAGGTCTTCTATGTGGTTTTTGCTATTTTTCTGATGTGTACAGGGTCGGGTCCTGTATATAGCGTCCCCCTACCGGGCACATTTTTTCACCTTTGGGTCCATTGTCTATCCAACTGTGTCAAACGGAGAATCCTCCTCTTCCTATCCCCCCAAAACTGTGTACAATACCATGAGCCTTGTGATATTTCTATCAAATTTGATATAAAATTATTTATCACTCAGTAGTTATCAAACAGTTTCTGAGTGAATTATTAAAAAGTATTGGAATTTTTTTTATGTTACTCACAGATAACTGACAAATAGCATGAAAGTTAATTATTCTAGGTCTTATCTAAGGTGCAAACGCACCTGATAGTTGTGGTGCTCACTTAAGTTTATTTTGTTTATGTCATTCAGGCAAACCCTGACTTAAAACCACCAGTGTGGAGAAAAGGTTAAGGAGAACGCTGTTTTGCTTTGAATCTCCGGAAATGTTTTTTTTTTTTTGTATAAAGGAAATCCACCTCATGTTCTATCTTCATTTTTCTGAGTAGATAATGTCTGAGTTTTCACTTTTCCCTAAATCATCCATCTAATTTCGCCCAACCTGCACCACCGCGCTAAAAATTGGCAGCACATATCACACTTGAAGCTGTCATTGTAAAGAAAAATATCAATCTTGTCTTTTTGTGCCTGAAGTGATGTTGGATGGATTTCCACTCGGCGCTGCTGCACTTGACAAATCAGTGTAAAGTCAATGGCTGGCTCTCACCGCTGACAGCTAATGGCTTATCACTGTAAGAGCTGCAAACTAGCCCCGGTGTGCAGAAGTCATATTTATATTCTAACAAGGCCGTTCAGGGTTGGGGATGGCGACGGAATCTAAATCCTGCTCAGGGAGCAGGGAGCCGAATGCCTGATGAATTTGTCAATACAGCAGGAGTGATGGGCCTCATATGTGTGTAATGGACTGGATGCCTCTCAGTACAGATTGCCTGTCCAGATAGGAAACTATAATGAATGACACAGAGGAGCTGTACGGCTGTAAAAACACAAGTTTTACCTTCATGTAAAAAACATGACATAGTTGGTTAAAGCCCCCCCCACACTGTTTTTCCAGATGAGCTTTAATGCATTATTGAAAACTGCGGTCTAATGAGGGAGATTAAAGGATTTGTGTGTTTGACCAAGATTGAAAAAGAATATTATAAAAGTTACAGGATGTACATGTATGTGTGACGTTTGGAGAAGTTCAACGCAGGTAGGCTTTGGTGTCACACAGTCACGCAAAGTTCTTCCTTGAGTTGAACATTCTGTAAATGCTAATTATAAAAAGTAAGTCCGACATTTTTCTCGGGGCAGTGAAGTCATTCTGTTTGTAATCTCGCCTTCTGAAATTCTTTTTGTGATGTTCTCTTCTTCCTGCACTGCATTTGATAACATATAAACAAATGTACTGATATTCAGGTCATAAAATGTATCATTCTGATGGGAAAATAGATTATCTATATGGAAAACTATGCCTGTGCGGTCGTCTCCAACAGCGAGCGTGATATCTCTGAAAAGTCCCAAATCTCCTGCGTTGTACAAGCAGTCCGCCTGATTGATCTCCTCAAACTAAATATGAGGGAATGTCCAAAGTCTTTTTCTGTAAAAAAATAAAAAAGAAGCTCCGCTCCAGTAAAATATACACTATCAGAGTCAAATATGATGAATGCATTACGGATCTCTACATACCTTAGAGATATTTTGGGAAAGGTAGATTGTCTATTTCCAAAACTAGAGGGAGATTTATTTCCAAAATGTTTTTGGGCCATTATTTCTCAAGCATTAATACAGTGTCGAATATGAATGGACTCCAGGAGATCTGTCTTGTATGACTCATATTTGACTCTGACAGGAAATTTCTACACATTAGGGCAAGTTTTTTTTACATATATATATATGACATAACTTGACATTTAATTTGAGGAGTTCAACCAGGCGATTGCTTGTAAAATGCAAGCGATTGGGGGCTTTTCAGGGCAATACCCCTGTGGTCGGGGGGCAACAGCTTGGGGATAGTTTCAGAATCCTATTTTAGCGGACTGTTTCGCTAAACAGAGATAAGATTAAGATGAGTTTAAAATTACTTTTTGTTTTGCTTTAAAACTGTGATCAAGCAGAAACCACGAAAAATAAGCAGAGCTTAGCCCATGAAATCAAAGTTAATGCTAATTAACTGCTTATTTCTTGCTTGAAAACTCTGCAGAAGCATATTTGGGCGTTTTCTCGTCAAGTAAGATCGTCCACATCAACCCTGACATTATTTCGTGTTTTACAGCAGAATTAAAAAATGAGCTCATAAAACTCGAACCGATAAACCGGTGGAGCGATGGGTACATGGTACCGAGCCTACCGAGTTCCAGTCCACCTCTGCCCAGCACCTCTGTCTCTGTGGGTTCTCTCTGGTTTCCCGCCAAATTTGGGCTTAGATAGCCTCAAGCCCAATCCACTCTCACCAGGATAAGTGGTTACAGATAATTATATGAATTATTAGCAATGCGGATACATTATGAATCGTAATGTTGTTGCTCCATGAACTATCTTTTTGCATAAAATGGTTTTGGAACGTTATTTTGCATCTGTCGCCGTTCATACAACCAATAAAAAAATCCATAGAAACGCCTCACGGAGGGAAGTGTTGATGTCGTTCTCCGCCGAGGACTCCATTACTCCACCGCGTCTTTATGCAGCATATCAGATGAGGAGCTTTTAGAATAACATAAAAAAAAAGATAGCATTAAAATGTAATTTCCTTTGAATCTCATTAAGAGCAGAAAAGCTCATTTCTGCCGCGGCCCGCACAGTTACAGTTTTTAGTAGACGCGGAGATGCATTGCTGCTTTGAGGAGAACCTTGGATGAATAATAGACTGCTTCCCAAGCAGCAGCACTCTTGGTGGTAGGAGGTTAATATTCTCACGTGTCATTAGGTCTGCTGGCTCAACTGATGGCTCATTGAATCGGGCAGCAAATGATTTCCTCATGCTGCAGAGGACAGAGCTCTTCAAAGGGAAGGAGCTGAGGTCAGGACAGCACTCCGCTTTGATTAATGACCGGGGCTCAGCAGAGGTTGCCCGTAGGTAAGAATGTGACGGTGAATTGGATGTGAAGGGGACCGACTTTTAAGCTAGGTCTGACCCACCTCCAGAAAAACTTGCAGATAGCGTCACGCGGGTCGGGTTGATGGGTTGTGACTGATAGGCTTGCTGACCCTCTGGCTCGTACAATCATAAAAATGAAACTTGCTGGCTGACAGGCTTAAATCACCTTTAATTGTGAATTATTTTCTATGCTTTCAGAGTTTCTACTTTTTGACTTCCCTACAACAACTCTTATCCCAATAGTGGAAGAAAAAGATTGAGTTTGCATGCCAGACCAGTTGTTGGCAGTGTAACACCATACCACTGCGTACAAATACCATATCATGCAACACGAGATGTGATGGTGATGGATCACTCCAAATTGGGGTGTTTACTCTGGTTCACTCTGAACAGACCGTTCGGGAAGTTCAGTTAGAATTGGTCGCTTGTATGTTCTATTACAGTTTCATACTAGGAGGGCGCCGAGATTCTTTTCCTTTGAACATATCTAACTAATAACTATCTCAGCTGCAGACTAGAGCAAGTTTCTGGTCCTATTTGTTTCAATTTAGTCACCAGAAATGACATAAAGCTAAATAAATAAATGCGAAAAATTTGTAAATGAATACGCAATTAAATATATAAACGTATTTTGTTATTGGAAAGGGCTTCATCACACAATTTTACATTTATTCACATTTCCTCATTGATTTATTTCTAACTTTATGTTAATGAGGTGGTTTGACTCAACCTCTGTCTTAAACAGGATCGGTTTGTTGATTAGAATCAATTCGGCGCTGCTATTTGTAGCTTGGATTGGCTAATCGGGTTTTGCTACCATTGACTTCAGTAAACTTCCAGAAACACAGTAAAGTTATTCTCAGTCATTTCAGTTAACTGTCTAAGTAATGATGCCATCGTGCTACGTTACTTACGTTACTTAACGTTACTTACGTTACTTAACGTTACTTACGTTACTTAACGTTACTTAACGTTACTTAACTTTAGTTGACTTTCAAAAAGGGTTAGGGCCGTTGCAAACTTTGTAGATTTGTTTCGAATCGATTGCTTCTGTCTGGTTCTCCAAGCAAATCAATCCTTCTTTAGACTGAGGTTAGGTTTCGCCCACCCCATTACCATACGGACAAGGAAACAGCCATGAAGAAATGAAGAAATATAGACATAAAATAAGAAATAAGTTCAAAAATGTATAAATATATGTATATATAATTTAATGAATAAATACAGAAATAAATGAATGAATGAATAAATTTAGAAATAAAAACAACTGAACAAGTAAATAAATACAAAATTAAGTAATGAATCCCTTTTGAGGGAAAATTTTAATTTATTTCTACATTTATTTATTTACATAATTATTTATTAATTTTTGCATTTATTTATTTATTCATTTATTTATCCTTAAATAAATTTTGGTCCTTCATAAAAGTAAGGCTACCTGAACAGAAAAAAATCTGTATTTTTTTTCAGATTCCCACCAATTCGTGCATTCTCACTGTAAACAACCTTTAGTTTTCACAGGAAGGAGCAGGGTCCCTGCGAGGCACCGCTATTTTTGACAAAACATGCAAGGAACTACGGCGATCGCTCAAATTTGATAAGTTTTAATGACAAAAAAATCCAAAATTCCAAGTTTCTCCAGAATACATCCGGAATTTTTTACGTTTTCTCTTGCGATCATGATATCACAAGTTCCTGGCGAGACTGTCTGGGCTTTGATGTTGCACTCACCCTTAATACAATTTTTTTTTTACATGGTTCTCTTTCTTACAAGGTCAATGCGACACAGCGAATACAGACACAAATTTGAGACACAAATCCACATAATAAAGTTGGACATTACAACTTGGGCGAGAAATTACATCGGTAGGCCGATGAGGCAGAAGTGTGGGTCAGGCTTACCATGAGTGGACACCGGGAACAGATAGTGTCCATGGTGTTGAGCCCACTCTTCCCTCAGGGACGGGTCAAACGCAGGTAACAAATTTCAAGTTGTTGTTTTATGTTTAACTTGTCTGACTGTGTGGCTAATAAAGTTAACATTATATCATTCTTATAGCATTTTTGCACCGACAAACGTCCAAACACTTGACCTGAATGTTACCATAACGCCGTTGTCCCGATGATGCCTCCCGTGTTACAACCTTGTGAGCATGAAATCAAATAGCTACTATTTTTTTTCACCAGTTTACATGGCAACGGTGTTGTTTCACAAATATTACACTCTCTAAACGATATTTTCTCCAGCCAAAATGTTGTTATCATGTATATATATGTATGTTATACCAAGTTGGAACAGAATTATACCATTTTGTAGAAGAAGCGTTGTCGGGTGAGTGGTGCTGGGCGTCAGTGGGGATTAAACACGCCGCTGCCTGGGTTGCAGGTCTCCTGGGCCCCATTATCACCCTTCTTATTAGTTTTTGACTCAGCAGAACAAAACGTGACCGCCTCAGTCTTTGATCACTCACGCGCTGACACTAAACCTTTCAAGTCTCCCGACGTTCCTCTGCTAAGGTAATTAGCGCTAATTAAAAGGTTTCCAGCTGCCTTGTGCGCATTTTTTTTTTTTTTTTTGTTCCCTCCGAAACACATTGTCCTCACAGGTGCATTTCCCATTTATACTGTAGGCACGCCACTCACATTCCACCCCCTTTTAGCACAGAGCACGATCAAGGAGATTAGGACTATTGTTTGGGGATGATAGAGGAGTTAAAACGCCCAACTTGTTGCCAATGGGAAGCCATTATACGAGGTGGACACATCTGGAAAAAGATTTTCGTGACAAAAGAGGGATGCTGGGAGAACTCTAACAACATTTCACAAAGTTTACACAATGATACAGATATCCTTGTTTGGATTATAGAGGCTTTTATGTCTGTGCGGCAGGAGAGCGACACATTTATGGGCCGTCACCAGCAAATATTTCCTTAAAATGAAGCTCTTGGTGTGACTGACTGCATATTCCAACGCTCATAAGCTTTATGTACACAGAGTATTTTTTATTATTTTTACCGTTTTATTATTAAAGAGAAGTAGAAGGGGCTGAATGATGTTATATATAATGCATTATTCTGCTAAGGAAAATGCGTTCTCACTCAGTGTCATGGTTGTCGATCGGTGAGGGTTAGACGTCTCGATTAAACCCGGGAAACCAGATAATGAAAAACGATCATTACTGCTGATGAAAAGTTACAAATACTATTCAGGCAAACAAACTATTTGTTCTTCTACAAACGTTCTACGTTGTTGCGTGTCTTTGTGGATGTGGATCTTTTTCACAACTTAGTTGTCGGAATGCAGTTTTCTTGTTAGGAAAAAACTTTTTAGCTTGAACGGTGTTGTGTATGTTAGATTCTTCAGTCTGTGTTTTTTGTTGGGTGTACTTGTAGATTTCACTGCATCCCGTACATTCCGGTCTCTTCCAGTTGTTATTTTCAAGCTTCCTTAATATTCTAAATGAGTTTGATTTGTCTTTTACTTGTATCTTATTTCTGGACTTTCTATTGATTCTGCTTTTTATTTTGGTGCGGCTGCTTAGTGTTCTGGATTGTGTGTGTAGTGACCTGGCCTGGATTTTTGACTGTATTTTGACTGAACTTTAATGAACATTGTTTGACGTTAAGTTTCAGATTTTACTGAAAATTAAACTCTTGGAGTTGAGATACTTTCTGTCACTGAACAAGTAGGAAGGTAACACAGAGTACCACCATTAAAGAGGGGCGGCTGTAGTAGGTAGTGGGTAGAGTGGCCATCTCCCTATCAGAAGATCAGAGGGTAGCCGGTTCAAGTCCCACCAGGGACCCTAAACCCTTGGCTTAGGGTCCTTGACCAAGACCCTGGAGCACCAGCTCCCAAGGTGCTTTAAAGGGGCGGCCCACTGGTCCCTAAGGGACGGGTCAAATGCAGAGAAACTATTTCACTATGTTGTAATGTGAATGGCTGTATGGGATAAATAAAGGATTTCTTCAAAACATATTTTAAGCTGATTAATCCTCATCTTCATGTTAGGGATCCACGTTTCTTTCCTCTATTTCACTACGTTATAAACAAAAAAAACCCCTAAACAATTATTGTGTTTCTTGTAAAAGTTATCTATATGTCCAACAAAGCAAACGGCGCCGTGTTCAAAACATTATCTGCAGAGGGACGCAGCGCCGATAGTAGGGTACCATATATAGTTACATCGCGGTAGCATCGCTACATAGTCGCTTTTTAATGGAAAAATCGCTTGAGTGTCGTCAAAAGGCCATAACTTTCTTTACACCACGGGTTTCAAGCCGGGTCGGGTGGGTAGTGTTCATCATGGCGGACCGGCCCAAAGCCCGTGAAGTGGGCCTGTCCCCACCCTGGCAACACGGTCGAGGCGCACTAAGGAAGGTTCACTCCGGTCTGTGACCGGGCAACATTTGGCATCATAATAAGGTTACTTTCACTTTATAATTTATTTAGATAGTGTTTTGTAGTCTGAGATTGTGATTTCCTACTTAGTGTAATGTGGTTATTTGGGGTTTCGGGTTCATCAGGAACCAATTAATCTCTTTATATGAGTTCTGAATTTGCTACAACGTCGGTCGGCTAGATAGTCATGCCCCATTGAACGAATTAACGACTATATAATCGGTACACAACTACATTTACTACGTCCACCACTGTCTCAGAGCCAGAACAACAAAGAGTCCACATTATGCCTCCACTGCATTTGTACAGATCAACAAGGTAGGATGAAGGCGCTTCGGCCCTGCAGTGAGACGGCTGTATAAACATCGCTGCTGTTTCCCTGTTTTGAAGTAACCCATTTCAGTTGCTCATAGAGGCTTTCTGTTTTTCACTTTCAAAGATCAGGGCAGCCCTATTCCCTGTCACATAGGGAAGTAGAGAAGCCAGGACTGATACCAAGTGCAATCGGTTGTGACAAGTGATAAAAAAGTTTCCTGACATGTTGAAATTCCTTATTGGAGAGCCTCGTATCCAACGGTCACAGGTTGAGGACATCTGAGCTGAACTGCATGCAAACTAAATTCACAGGAGCTCAACCTTGTACATGCTAATACTCATAGCTTAAAGGCTAAAGAGAAGGTTTCAGCTCAAAAAAAGGTATAATAACGTCTTATTGGGGTCTCTGGGCTACAGGAGATTCGCTCTGCTTCGGTTGTCTTTTTTGTTGTTGTTGTTGTGTCCTTTCTTACATCAGTCGTTTAGGAAAATGCTGTTTTGCTGTGAAGCTCCACGGACATTGTACGAACTAAACTTCACCTGGATTTCCAGCAGAATAGGAATGAGTGGAAAACGACTGAATTTGAATCTTTTGGCAGAACCGTTACATAAAAAAGAAGCACCAGCCAGCCCGACGATGGCCCACCTTGTAAATTCACTCGCAAGTGAAGGAGCCCATAAACATCATTAACCATCATTTCCCAGCCCACTTCAGTTACATGTGTGAAGCCCCCTTTATTGTGTAATGAGCCAAGAATGCGAGAAGATTGCCACATCAAAGCTTCTCTTGAAAGTCGTCGCCCATGCAGCCTGCTGACATGTCAAGCTGGGATTAAACATGCCCCCATAATCATGTCTTTGTTTTCAAATGAGCCCATTGTTTATCTGCACCTCGGGTGACAGCCATCAAAAGCGCCGAGAAGCGGAGTGTAAGAGATTCATTGAAGTTACTTTCCCTTTAGTTTGGAGATGGCACTTCTGATTTACTTTGTAAAGCTTTTTTAGAATTTGCAGCCAAACGAGACAGTGAAGGAGGCATTGCAATTTTGGAACGAGAGTGGCCCCCTTGATATATCCCTCCACTTTTCACTTTTCAGTACTCGCTCAGAAAGAGATCCTCCTCTGAAGCCTGCAGAAGTAAATCGTCCTTTCTGTTCTTTTACGAACCATTTGTAAAGTGATTTAGAGCGCACAAGACTCTAACGCTCATTCAAGTCCCGCCTCGATTGTTATGCAGAGAGATGCTTCTTCCATCTTGTCTTAGAAAAACAGAGCATTGTCCAAGACCAGCAGTGTGTCATCAGCTCTGAGTCTCCAGTGAAGCAGGGATATTGAGCCCTGGCAGCAGGGGGACACTCCTAAAGGGCCTTTAGGAACTACAGTAAATCTTCAAACAATTTATCCAAACAAAGGCCTTTGTGCGAGGAGAGGGAGAAGACACAGGGAACAGATGAATAAGCAACATCAATTACCAGACCCTGACCTTGAGTGGCCGGGACCAAGGCATACGTTTCACACCAAATGACTGCAGATTGGGGCTGACAGGACTGAAGTGGAGGGGTGAGTCCTCACAAGGTTAGCCACCATGCATTTCTTAAAGAGGCCATACCGTGCAAATAGGGAAGAGGATATCGAGGGAGGAGGAGGTGGGGGAGAGAGGTAAAGGAGCTGTGGGAGAAAGATCACCATAATAGATGCTGTTTTGCTTTAAAGTGAGACAACTTGACCAGTTAGTCTGACAAATTGGGCGCCGATGAGATGGAAGAGGAGCATGAAAGTGGACAGACCAATCAGAGGGAGCCTGAGAGGACGCATGTCTTGAATTAAATACCCGTGGTTCCAATCTTACTCCTTATGTTACACAAAATGTAAATACAAACAGTCAAGTGGGATTACAAGAGTCCTTTTTGCCACAAAATGATTCAATAGTGCCACTATAAATGAATGCATCTTCAAATACAACAGAACAACGATGGCAGGGAAATCCCAGTGTTTGACTTGAGATAACATGGATAGATAGATAGAGACAGATTGATACTTTATTTATCCTGGGAGAAATTCAAATGTCCAGTAGCATTGACACAGATTCACACAATAATAATATTATAGAGCATCAATATTTGGTAATAATGCAAGGTAATAAATAGTATTAATGGAAGGTTAAGGTTAGGTTACCTGCAAAATCGCTGCCATTTTGCAGATTTGCACATACAATACACTGAGTGTGATATATACATCATTTCTTATATGGTATTTGTTATATTTGTTATATAAGTACAGTCCTTACAAAGTTGCATCACACATGCAATAAAATGTAATTTGATTGTAGTGCAGAGGTCTAATCTAGCCTTTAGCTTTTGCTGCCCACAGGACAGTAAAATAGAGCAAAAAAAAGATAAGTTGTGTAAGAGTAGGAAGCATAAACATTTTTTTTAAGCCAGTAGAAGAGGTGTGATGTATACTGAGGGTAAAGATTGTGGTGAACAGGGCCTAGCAATGCCTTTAAATCCAATTTAACCCATAAACAATATAAACAAATAACTAAAAAACAAATAACTAACAAAAAAACAAAACATGGATCCTTCTGTTTGTATTATAATAGACACGATTTATCGTCGGGGGTCGGGGTCGAGGGGGAAAAATATGTCTGGTAAGGGCAGATCTCTACTCTTTGCTGATGATGTGGTTCTGTTCTCTGATATTCACTATGCAGTGGATATGAAGTAGAGTCATGAACTCCAAGTCTGTCCCCGTTGGATATCCGTGGAAAGGACCTCCTTTAGGAGGAAAAACAGGGAAGGGACCCCTGCATGGGCTGCAGGGGTCTGGGAACGCCTCCGACTGCTTCATGATGAGATGGAAAGTGTGCGATGTCAGAAATTACCTGATAAGCCCGCTGCCACCTTGACCTTAGCAAGGATAGGACGACGGAGGGATGGATCAACCCCTTCCAGAATTCATGCATCGTAGATCCAGATTCATGTGTTTTTTCAAAGTGACCCATCTTTCCACTGGGGCAACACAATGACTGAATTTCAATGTTGATCATAATTTTCGATTCTCAAAATGAAATGACTGTAATTGAGCAAGTTTTAAAATGTGCATTCTCCACCCATCAAGCACTCCCAAAATTGCTGTCTGACATATCCTAGCGTTACCTTTGCACCTCAAATCAAAAACAATTTCTGGATGCAGTCAAGAGAAATTAAATAATATCAGTACTATAAAACAAACAAATAGGCGCCAGGGGGTCTAGTTTGATGAAATCGGTCGAGCAGCCTCACTTGAGGTCGATTGAGTTCCGATTATAGGCATACGATGTACACGCACACCAAGCCTGAGTTACCACAGCTCCAAACATCTCATAAGTAAACCAGAAAATACAAAGCTGGCAACTTATAACATCAGTAAAGACAAATTAAGCTGTGGAGGATGAACCCCAAAAACGTTTGGCATAACTAACTAAATGACACACTTGACATTTAATCACCCTGAGGAACAAAGCAAGTTAAGAAGCTAATGTTAGCACAGAGGCAACAGCTAGCGGGAGCATTGAACAAGCCAAAAGCCCTTAAGTCGCTGAACAAAACCAACATATAACATATAACGGACTGAAATAGGGTTTTATATTTATTTAAACAGGTCAGAATACATACACAATGCCAACCATTCTTGTTACTTCCAATTTATCCTTAAAAATAAAAGCACTTAAAATACATTACCCATCATGATTATAAAACTTTAAAGGAAAAATATGCAATCGGTGTACCTCTGAAAATACCTTACCAAAAAAATTATGTTGTTCAAATATCATTAGTTTACCCAGATCCACTCCAAAATTGAAAAGGTTCTCCCCTACCGCATACCGAACCCATCGAGAAGCTCCATCAAGTCACTGGAATAGGAGATAAAGGTCAATGTTTAATATTTTCTGTAATTTCCAACTGAATAATTCTTTGGACTTTACTGTCGAACAAACAATTAAAAAATATTGTCTTGGATGGTGATTTCTCCCACATTTTAAATATGAACTGCAAAGAAAAATATTGTCAGCTCACTCCATTATATACGCATCCAGGATGCATGCAGCCTCCCTGACTACTTAGCAACAGTATGAGCATTTTAATGAAATATTTACAAGATTAATGACCAGGTTAACTATCTGTCTCGCAGTATGCATCGCAGACCGCTCTCTCTATCGATTATTTTGAGCTATAGTTCGGCGACTCAATGAACGGCTAATAAAGTCTGTGAGCACCGCTACCGAACCTGAAGCTATTAAGTCCCTCTAATTGTGAAAGACCTTAAATCAGAGTCCGGAATCTGACTGTTTTATGCTCTGCAGGCCCTCGCTCGATAATATGTGGTGAAAAAAAATGAGGCAACAAGCCGCCTGTTTCTGCAGTTATTGTCAAAACATAACAGAGTCCCTACACTTTGTACCGCTGGAGGGGAAAGCATTAGTCTCAATAATGCATATGCTATAATCACAGGGAACTTACTTAAAATTCAATCCACTTTGGTGTCATTATCATGTATCAACATAATGAATGACTCCGTCAGAGTATGGTAATTATAATTTGATAAATCATCAGCAGAAAATTAACTAGATGTCAAAACATTCATTGGGAAGGGTGATGAATTGAGGATGATTGTGGTGATGAATTGTGTTAATCTGTGCAGTATGTATCCAGTGAAATGGCTAAACAGCCCAAGATGGATGACGCACAGAAGCTGCAAGGTCAGACTGCAAACCCGCCGGACGGAGAGAAGGAAGGGAAACTTTCTTTTGGCACGTCTGATCTATTGTTCGCTTCATGAATGCTGATTTATAGAGGACACTGCTCATTTAAAGCGTCTCTCTGTTTGTTGGTTTGTGAGCAAGATTACGTGACACTTGGTAGGAAGATGGGTCGTGGGTGCGAATCGGACGTATCTCGGGGGTTTTGTACACTATATGATGCCGTATTTACAACTGAAACGTCATAGATGTAAAGCGACAACAAGTGGAATAATGGAAAGAGGCATATGTATATTCGTAGGCATATGAGTTACTTGCGTAAGTGACTTGAATAATCCCAGAAGTATGGCGCCTGACACCGGACTCAGCACCCATTTGCAAAATTCAACACGGAATTTTAAAAAGTTCCTTGTTGCGAAAGGCCCTTTGATGCTACTGTCAATAAAGATTTGTTTGAAAGAAACGATCCAAGAAGAAGCTTGTTAGCTAGCAACATACTAACAAGAAAAAAAGTAGCTACCTTTAGCATTTGTGTTATCCTTTGGGCCAAAACCTCTAAAAACAAAAAGAAGCGCCCACGTTTATGGACTCGTAGGTGGCTTGGACCACGTGGTCTATTTTACAGACTGATTTATAGGTAAGTGAAAGTGATTTGACTGTATAGAGTAATAACTTGATAGCTAACATCAATCCGAAAGCTAAAGATCTTTTTTTTACATCCTCGCTGTGTTTGTTGCTACCAGCCACAATCTGCACTTCCTACTTTATGACTACTTGCTAGCTATTATCCATCCGATCGAGTCCTGGCTCTGCTTCAAGTCTGAGTCGGCGGACCAAAATTTCTGATATGTGAGAAAATCCATCCAAACGTCCAACTGTGCTCCATGAGTTTCTGATTTGTCCTTGCGACCACCGTTGCAGTCTGCGACAGATGACACCCGAAGAGCCCCGACAGTCGGCCCGATGCTCGTGAGGCCAAAAACGGGCTCACTCCATACAAGGACAGACCAGGAGGTCTTGATGATGCAAAGTGATGATGTCACAGTTATTTGGTAGAATTTGTACAAGGAATGCAATGTTACAAGGAAACCAAAACTATGATGTTTTTTTTTTTAAATGACCCTTTGGGACATGTTGTTAAGTATTCAGCCCCGAAATATGCTGTCGCTTTATAAACGAAAGGCCAAAACACAACAAAAGTTGACAGCTTCATGTACAAACTTTCATTCCTAAGAATGCGGACCCATTTCCCCTAAAAGGAAAATTATGTGGGATGTGCAATAGACAAGATGGACCTCATTAAACACATTTCTTACATTATTTAGGAAATGCTGCCCTCATATTCAGACAGCTGTTATATCGTGCTTTTATGGTAATTCTTCCTCATTTCAACATAACT
This sequence comes from Lophius americanus, assembly GCA_037951165.1. Taxonomy (NCBI): domain Eukaryota; kingdom Metazoa; phylum Chordata; class Actinopteri; order Lophiiformes; family Lophiidae; genus Lophius; species Lophius americanus. Next base: position 1,039,742 of record JBBDHG010000031.1, on the reverse strand, counting down.
CAGCTTGGCAGTCTTTTTGTTTTCAACGTCGGAACACAGATTTCCCCTTTTCATTTGCAATTCCACTACATATATCAAAATTAATTCTCTATAAGAGCTTTATAGCAGCTCACTACAAAATTTATACCGTATTTATATTTATATAGTGTATGTTTGTTTATTTTATGTTTACTTATACACAGGTTTATACTTTTTTACTGTTTTCGATTGTCACTTTGTAACGTTGGAGCTGAAATTTGGGCTTTACACCAAATTTCCTCATGAGGATTACTAAAGTTCCTTTTATTCTATTCTAAAATTGTAACTTTTCTGATTAAGTTTTACAGCACGAAAACATCTTCCTATACTGTTTCATGTTAATTTGTGTGAAAATGTGTGGCGATCACAGGATCAAATCAGGAATAGAATTTCAAAATAAAACAGCAAACATCAGAAACCCAGAACCAGAGAAAAAACTCCCTCAAAATAAACGGCAGAGATCAGAACCGTGACAGTCTGACCTGTAAACGATGGTGGCAGTGATATTCATCCATGGGTATAATTTTGGACAAGGTTTTGCCTGTTGGACCTTGTTGGGGGTATGCGTTCTGCTGACACAGATGATAATCTGGTTATTTAGCTGGATCAAACCGTGTTTAGGTTCAATCAATATCCAGATGACAGGGATTTATTTTATCATATTGGTTGCAGATATGACGCAGAAGCTTCTTTAACAGCACCTTTAAAGGCGGACCGGACATGGTGCGCCTTTATTCTGCCTCTCCGTTCTGTATATACAGAGGCGTAACGGGGGTCGGTCTGAGTTGTTCCGCCTCAAAGACCAAAGTGGAAACAGTAAGAGAGCTGGGACAGACATCTTTGTAAACATGAGTTGGAAAAGCAGGATGGGCTGAATGCTGGATGTTGCACACAACAGAAAGTCTTAAAAGCAGTAAGTAGTGGTTAGCGTTTATTTTTAAAGAAGAAAATCAAGTGAAAATGTTAACGCGACGTCTGGGAGCTCCGTAGCTTTGATCGCATGTAACGGGGAAATTATAGGTTTTTGTTGTTTTAAAAAAGAAAGTCTTTATAGGGTGTTTTCTCACATGAATTCATCTCTTTTTCTGACAACACTCTGTAAGACTTCGCTACACCAGACGTCGCTTTTATTCTCTTTAGCTTCAAGAACCTGGGCTAATTGTTCTCCATGATTCACCAGTACGCCGCTGGAGGTATGAGCTGTACTTAGTGTCAATGTTTTGATTTAGGGTGAAAAAAGCCCTTTTGAAATCCCCACCAGGGTCTTTTACAGTGTCCAAAGGGTTTTTTCTCGACATGCAGAGATAGATAAGAAACTCATTCATTAATCAGGTCATGATAATACGGTCGGACTCTTTGTTTTTGCTGCGTGAAGACCTCAAAATGTTGAAAGAATAATCCTCCACACACCCATAATCGTGAGCCCCTCTTGGACGTATCTGAAGTGAAAGATGGTTCTGCTAAGTGAGGGAGGTCAAACATGCGTACAGATATTTATTAAATGTGCTGAAACCAGATGGAGGCAACACATTCATCACAGCAAGGTGTCACTGAGCTAACACCCGTTTCCCATAAATCCGAGCTCCCTCTTCCCAGCATGGCCACTGGCTTCGACTGGTGTTTACAGCAACCAACCCCGGGTCAAACCAGCAGCCATTCGCCCTTAATCACCCCCAACCTCTCTCGCCCGGCTGTGGTTATTTTTAAAACTTTTGCTTTTATCAATACTCCCTGCAGTAGCCGGGGGAGATATTAAAGCCGCGGCGGGGCAAAGATGGGCGTTTCTGACACTTGCACCCTCATTTATCAGTTCCCTTCATAGGCCCCGTCAGTGACAATGAAAAGATTTCACAATACCGCCAGACAGAAACTCATTCCACCAGTCATCCATCATGCTCAGCCCGGCGACCGTTCCACTGACCTAATCGGTAATGCCTGGCTGCATGCTGGAGTCGTCTTAAAGCCACCCCCCCTCCTTCATTAGGCCTAGTTAGAAACAGGCATAGGGATATACCCTGTTACTGGGTGGGACCTGCATGTCCCATTTACAACATGTCAGCCACGTTATTGTTTTAAAAATCTGAAGTCAATGGCCCTCAAGCCCAGGAGAGATTTCCCATCCATGCATCTCTCTTTGCATATTTTGCACGGTGGAAAGATTTATCCTTTAAAGTATCCTTGGAAAAAAACAGGCAGAAAATACACACCATTAACTATCCAATGCACAAACGGCACATAAAACCACATCGAGTGAAACAACAGCGGTAAATATTTCACAGCGCTCCCAACAGGGATAATTTGCGCTTCATTTCAAAGTTATATTTTTGCTGGGAGGGGGGTAAATCTGCCTAAATGAGCCTTTTGCTGGCTCCGAGGACTACTTCACTGTTTCATCCCTCCCACTGCGGGGCGGTATGTGGAGGTTCAGCCAGGTCGCAGAGCTGCTGAGAGTCTGGATCCGCCGGCCCTGAGTTCAGACAGCATTCTGGCGAGCGTTAGTTAACGCGGAGAAAGACAGCAGGGGGGGGGGGTTCGGGAGTGCTCTCTGACCTTCCACCGGCTACTATTGAGAGACTATTCCCCAACCCCCACAGCTGAGTTTATCTGGCACGTTTCCCTTATCTGCTGTTACATCTATTACAGCTGTCTAACGTGACCTGTCTCGTTTGTAAGTTCGAAAACTACGAGTTCTTGTTGCCAAAATTGGGCCAAATTAAGTCTCTCCAAATTGTCTCGTGTTTGAAGTGAATGCAAAACACGAAAACCTCCCAACGTGGTGCCAATACCGTTAGAAAGGGAAATCAAGCAGCACTTGAGGCAATCGAACAACCTCACATAAATACTCAACCTTGGCTCCTTTATTCAAAGTAATTAGGATGAATGGTTTTAAGGTTGTCTAAATAAGCCTGAAGACAGAACATTAACAGACCCTGGACGAACTCTCGGACCAGATGCAATCTGGGAACGTGAAGATTTGGAAATCCTGAGCGGCTAACGGCCCAGAAAGAAAGCAGCGTATTCACTGCACTTTGGAGGTTAGACTTGGAACAACTCGAGCATCAAGCAAGAAATAATGAGGGAAGAATAACCTTTGACGTAACTGGAGGGGTGTGGGGGGACTGGATCGCCTGGTGGGTCTGAAATGGTTCTGTCTATGTGGTTGGTCTTGTTTGAAGCCACAGGCAGAGTTGTTGTTTGTGGATGCTGCTCAGCAGAGGTGTTGAGGCTGTGTTAGATCCTGCTAATGGGCCCAGAGGGTTCATCACTGAACCCTGGAGACATTCACTGGGATGCAGATAAAAAAAAAGGCCCCTGACACTCTCAGAGCTGACTTTAACTTTCACAAAGCTTACACAAGCACAATTATAAATCACCTAGTGGTAATTATGACTAATGCCTCTTATTATATTGACTGAGGTACACACAGCTACAACATTATAAACACCTAACTGATATTATGTAGGCTTCTCGTATATCTCTGATAAGTTGAGGCCCAGACTTGACCAGACCCCCAAAGGCATGCTGGGGTATCTGGTACCGAGACGTTCGCAGCGGATCCTTTATCTCCTTGAGATTGTGAGGAGGGGCCTGCATGATCCAGACTTGTTTTTCCAGATGCTGGATTGGATTGAGACCTGGGGACTCTGGAGGCCAAGTCAACACCTTGAACCGGTTGTTGTGTTTCAACCATCCCTGAACCATTCCTGCAGTGTTTCAGGGATCATTATCCTGCTGGAGGACAGCACCACCATTACGGAATACGGTTTCCATGAAGGGAGTTACTTAGTTCGCGGCCATATTAAGGTAAGTGCTATGTGTTGAAGTAATAATGCACAGGCAGCCGGTCCACATGATCTTAAAGAAAAAGGGAATCATCAGACAAGACCACCTTCTTCCATTGCTTCTTAGTCCAGTTCTGATGTTGATGTAGGGGCTTTCAGCAACAAGGGTCAGCATGGGCACACTGAATGATCCGTGACTACATAGCCCCAGATTCGACCTTAACCTCTTCAGCAATTTGTGCCACATAAGCTCTTCTGCGGGATCAGACGACACTGGCTGGCCTCCTCTCCCTACGTGCATGAATAACCCTTGGGCGCCCATAATCAAGTCGCCAGTTCACCAGTTGTCCATTCTTGGACCACTTAGGTAGGTACTAACCCCGAAAGATCTGAATCACCTGCAATTTCTGGAGATGCTCTGACCCACTTGTCTAGCCATAGTCTGACCTCGTCAAAGTCACTCAAATTCTTACACTTGTCCATTTTTTCTGCCTCCGACACATCAACTTCAGGACAACATTTTCACTTGCTGCATTAATCAGTAAATTGTATCCCATAATGGCAGTGACGTCTTCCAGCAGGATAATGCTCCCTGAAACGCTGCAGAAATGGCTCAGGAAGGGTTGGAGGAACACAACAAGAAGTTCAAAGTGTTGACTTGACCTCCAGATTGTCAAGATAAAAATCCAATTGTGCAACTTTGACATGTGCTGGACAAACAAGTCAGATGTATGAAGGCCCCACCTCACAACTTACAGAACTCAAATGTTATAATGTTATGGCTGATCAGTTTATTCACATTCCACATTCCAGAAAACCCACTTGATGGTGATTTTACACGTTCAGATTTCCTCACCACTGAAGGAAACAGCTCAAAACAAACCCCAGAATGTTGGGACGCCTATATAAATAATGGCGTCACATGCTAAATCTGTTTGAGCTAAAGTTAAATGAGAGACAATCGAGGGTGTAGACGTTTTTCCCAAACACTCCAGCTTCATCCTGATTGGGTCAGCAGTGAAATAATGCGAAGGCAACAAATACTCTGTGAGCCCTGTGAGGCTAGTAATGCTCATATGCTATTATTCTGCTAACTATCAGCAATTATCTCCCTGTCAAAGCTCCAGGTGACAAATTCTCTCCATATCCCGCCTGGCAGTATCATCAACCGGACACGAGCTCCATGTGATGGAAACTAAATCTCTGGCTCTGCTTACAGCCCTGACAGACAAATGGGGTGCCTTGGAAAAGCTGGGCCCATCACTCTGGGCTGGAGAGGAGAAAAAAAAGTCCTTCCCTCCCTGCTGACCTTTTTTTTATTCGCTGAGAGAGGAGATTAAATACCACAGATTCTGTATGTATGGTCTGTTTCCAAAATATGAGAATTATTAATGGCTTTGTTGTAGGGACCGTTTAATCTTCTGCCAAGTTGCAGTCATCGTTTTTACCTTGGGCCGTTTTTTTTTCTTCTATCTTGCATGCTAAAAACAGGAACTGTGCTTTTATCCTCACAGCAGAGGCGAAGGAAGTGTGTGGGTAGCGTCTGGGCGGCAATAATATGACAGAATAATCATCCCTCTTGAGGCGATGTGTAGCATTATGATGCTAACAGTATGTAAAAAATGTACAACTGTGTGCGAATGCATGGAGGATGGCAAACACGCCTCGACAAATGAGCTGCTGTGGACGTTTAATTGGTTCACACCTCCGCCGAGGTTTTTTCTTCATGCAGCGGGACCCTTTTCACCAGCCGAGGACTAATATATAGGTTGTTATTAGCGGCGTGCTAGTTCAGAGCAAAGATGCAAGAAAGGACACCTCCCACTGAAGTGTGCATACCTGCAGCCACATGCAACTTTTCACGCAGAGGCCACAAATCAGTTGTCGAAGCCGGAGAAGATGACTCAATCACAGGAGTGGGACACGGCTAGTAAATTATGCTCTTGTCTTTTTGACCTCCCGATCGTTCAGCCGAGGCTGATCTGCTCAGTTGGGTTTTAAAGTGCATTTGCAGCTGTGTTACTGTATTTGCATGAGGTCTGCTGGCTGTGTCAGCAGCTCCTTTTACTGCTCTACACTTTAGACCTCTTTCATTCCAGTTCAGCAGAAATAGCAGGGGGTGTTAACGTTAAGCAACCCGCTAAGCCCAAACTTCAAGGGTGGAAAGTCAGATGATGCAACTATTAACTTTGAAACAAGCGAATATAATTCATTACAGATAATAGTTAAGCAACTTCATATGTGGTTGTTCCATCTCCAACCAGCAAGGACTGCAACCAAACCCTTCTGATAAACGGGGATCAGTCTCTGACATCATCGCAGGGGAATTTTGGCCCACTGTGAGCATAAACTGATCCGTTCAGGTCCCACCACAGCAATGAGTGATCCATTCAGAGTCGGACCCTTTCTTCTGCTTGGGATCATTGCTTGTCTTGCTGCATGACCTCACAGACTGATGACCGGACTTCTCTTTCGTATATTTCTGCATGAAAGGAAATTCATGTTTCTAGTCTACTACTCTATGATGGCGACTCGTCCTGGACCTGAAGCAGCAAACTATCTCCACAACATTCTGCTGCCGCCTCCATGTTTGACCGTAGGGCTGATGTTTTTCTAGAGGAAAGCTGTGTTTCATTGACACCAGATGGAACAAGAGCGCTGTCTTCAAACCATCAGTCCATAGGAGATTCTGCAGAAGATTTTTAGGGTCATCAAAGGTTGTCAAAAGTCAGATGAGCCTTCGAGTTCCTCTGGTTTAGAAGTGGTTTTCTCCTCGCCACATTCCATTGATGTCTTTTTAACCGGGTGTCTTTGGAATAGTAGTTCCTTGAAGTCTGATCTTCATTAAGATGGGAGAGAAGCTCCTGCAGCTCCTTGAATGTTTTCCTTTGGGTCTATTGTGACTTCTTGAGCCTTCACAGCGCTTTCGGTGGTCACTTCAGAGGGTTCTAGGTATTGTTGTAGGTCATCTCCATTTGTAAATAATGTGTCTCACTGTGGATCTGTGGAGTCCCAGGGTCTACTTGAACCATTCCCAGACTGAATTATTTCTATCACTTTCTGGATTTTCTTTTGATTTCGGCATAGGGTGCTACTTGTGAGATCTAGGAGCCATCTACCTGCATCCGAAGACGGTCTACTGAAGTGATTGAACAGGAGCGGGTAGGAATCAGGTCTGGGTGGGTCTGGTCCAGCTGGAACAGTTATGAGTGCAGTTTTGTTTTCTTACACACAGACCCGGTTGGTATTGGAAAAACTGTTTTGTTGAATAAATACAATAATTTAAAACTTGTATTTTGTGGTTACTCATGTTGTCTTGCAGATCTGACACAGTTTAGTCAGAGATACACATAAACTAGGAGAAATCTGTAACTTCAGATGTCTTCCCCTGCATTAACAACTTGATATCGCCCAGCCAGCCCCGGATAATCCTCTGAACCAGCTAGAGAAAGTAGTTGTTCTACTTCTCTTGCCGCCATGACCCTGACCCAGGACAGACAACTTCTTAAGGTTTGGATGAAGGGATGGGTAAATCCCTTCTCATCAACAGTGACCAGTCATGAAGCCCAATTCTACTAATGCCGTGGCCCTCTTCAGGCTTCCTTTGAAAAGGGATTGAGTTATTGATACAGCAAATCCATCCGGCGGCTCCCCTGTGAGGGCTCAAAGCCACCACAAACGACTCGTTACATAATGGTCTCTTTGCCCTTGGCATTCAGTGGGCTCTGGCAAGGAATCCATACCGAGGGACGCTGACGTCCCAATGGGATCCAAAACTTAATTAATAACTTCTACCTCGCTTTGGAGGCTGCCCCTCCTATCTTTACCAATATATCACCTGGCAGCGAAACGTACACAGACAGAACTTCACTAGCCTTTTCTCTCTGACCTTGGCATTTCTTCTCATCCGCCGATTATTGATAATTTTCTGGCTGCGGCGCCTCTCCTCATTTGTCATGATTATTGCTGAATTTTTAAGCTGTCATCCATGAGCATGGATCAATGGTTGTCGACTTCGCCTTTGTCATATTGGCAGCGCAAACAGCCCTTCCTCTCTAAATGAGGCTCCTCTTCGCTTCTCTATCTATTAGCTGTCTGTCTTACTGGGCACTTGAATCTTTTGTCGGGTCAGTCTATACATCACCCCTCCAATCAAGGCATGACACCTCAAATATGGGCAGAAGGAGAGAGCTGTGTATATATTTTATATGTATATCTGCTAATACATACATTTAAGCATTGACCTACCTCTCAAGGTCAGTGCAGGACTCTTTGAAGATGCAACGAGAGAATTGCATTCATAAGAGGAGGCAGTTGACAATCCAATTGCTCAAGTGTCAAATACTCCATGTAAAATGGCCAGATCTGTCAAACTGATTAATGAATTTTCGCAGCAAACGGAGTCAGTTGTAACTGTGGCGGCTGACGGTCCGTCTCATTTGTACTTGTAGCCAGACCAGTGGCACGCCGGCTCGTCCCAGCTCTACCACGTCTGCACCTATTCCGCCATTTCCGTCTTCATCCCTCGACTGGCTGAACAGGTCTGACAGGAGGATTCCTTTTCATTTCAATGTATTAAAGGCACTTTCCTGCTCTGACAGCCTGCTCTGTTCTGCCACCTTCTAGCTGGGGCTTCACACTACTCTGGGCAGCCACTGCGTCTTGACAGACCACTGTCACTTCCCATCATCCTCCCTGTAGATCCCACTCTCCCCCCTCTGAGCACGCAGACCCACTTTCCCACCAGTGCAATTATTTTTTTTGACAAGCCATCCATCAGCTTTAACTTTAAAGCACTTTCAACTGATACCCATTGTTACAGTCCTGTGCCTTTTTACGGAGGCGGCGCAAAGAATATGATACCAGACATTCAGATTACCCGACCATGTAAATCTACTTTGTTCTGTTCTTTATTCCATTTTTTTGGTCCATTTTTGCCGTATTATGCATATTTGTTGTGCATAATATGCCCTTGTCAAATACAATTACTATGTCCTTGCTAGTATTGTACCCTCCCTGTCTAATAATCCCTGGTGGGCAGGTCATGTGTTGATATATTTAGTTATGCGTTCTATAAAACTACCGAATAAAGCTAATATGTAACACAAGTGATAGTGTCTTTCGTTCTGCATAGCTGTAGTGATTGACAGACGGGGCCCGAAAACCTGCTTTGACTCAGGCATCTTACTTGTTTTGTAGCACAAGAAAAAATAATGGAGTGTTAAACATCAAAAGAAGACATGAATGCCCAACTTGTGAAACCATTAAGAGGTAAAAATTAGGGCCCGCGCAGGGAATTAAACTCTATGGATGAAAGATGACCACAGGGCGAGCAAGGGTGAATAGAGGGATAGGTCTACAGTGTTGGGGGGCGGTTACGTTTTAGCTGGTCACCACACACTATTGCTGATGAAATGCACAAGGCGGTGGCTGACCAGCAACCAAGCCTAATACCCCGGGTTGACCCAACCACCTTAATGTTTCCACAAGTTGGATCTTCATGTTATATTTGACCTATTTTTTGCTATAGTAGTAATACTAATACTCGTTGCAGTAGAAGGATTTTCCAGTTGTTCAATTTAAAGTTAATACACAAAATAGTTTTCCAGCAGCAACATATTCATCTTCTTCTTCGTTGGTTTTTGGAGCTGAAGCATTTCAGCTCAGTTTCTTTATCATTCCAAGCTAACGTCACACTGGCTGTGGAAATCGGAAATCTAACAGCTCTGGAACGTCCTCAGAGGAAAAGAGGCGTTAGTAGCTTCGCCGTCTTTACCTCAAATGTCATGTTTTTTTGAACCATCAGCTGGACATGGCGGAGAGTTTTGTGACATGGAATGACAATGATTAACTGACATCGAGACTCGCACATGACCAACCTGATCCATCTTGGCTCCGCCTACATGATTAGAATGACAGATGAGAAAATTTGGCGTGATGCAAAATCTGTCTTATGCCGCGAGGAGCCCCAATTACTATCTCTGAGTGAGAGTTAATGATGAGAGGTGGGAGCAGCATCTGGGGGACTCGAGGGGATACTCTCCCCCTCCGCCACTGACATTTGCTAAGTCCTTAAAACTGGGCCACCGATGGCCCTCAGTGGTCCGCCCTACTGACACGCGCTCTGAGCAGGGAGACAGTGAGGTTGGCTGCCAAACCAGGGGGACGTCGCCGGCTTACATCTTCATCGTCTGCCCCTGAGAGCGGTCGATAGGTGGAGGGTTCACCAAAAAATGCTAGCTTATATTTTAATTGCATATAACAATTCCATATTTATAGTTCTGTAGCCAAGAGTCAATATTAAATCATTGCTTGAATCAATATGAAGTCAACTTAAGGTGACACAATAACATTTAAAAGTTGAATAATAAATATTTAGATTCGTACATTGTTTACGAAGAAATCCCCCTTAAGGCAATGAGTCATCTGTTCCTCCAAAGCTAGTTCTGGGAATCATTTTTCTTAGGGCCGGGGCAAAGAAATCGATAAAAGATATTCTTTTATTAGATCAATATTAAGAATGCATTGAATTATTTACTGATAAAATAATAAAATAAACCAATAGACGGAGCAATGAAATGCTAGACCTCACTATAATAATATTTTATCGTACTGTATTGTGATAGCCCTGTATCGTGATTTAAGTATCCTGATAATATCGTATTGTGACAAAAGTATCATGATAACATATCGCGCCTTAAGTGTCGTGATGACATCATGTGGGGACTTAGGTATGATGACAATGTCCTGTTGTAGCTGAAGTATTATGATACTATTGTGCCGTGACTCAAGTGTCATCATGAGTATTACAATTTTATCGTAATGCAACTTAAGTATCGATCAGTCATAATTTATTTATATAGCGCCATTTCACAACAACTGTTGTCTCGAGGTGCTTTCCAAAACAAGAGCAGGTCCAAGCCAAGACCGACATCATTATAATCCTTCCATGACCTTAGTATCTTGATAATATCATACCATGACCTATTGATCGGAATAATAACGTAATGTGACTCAAATATCGGGACAATCTATTATTTCTTGTCTTTTATTTATATGGAGGTAGCATTGAAATAAAGGCAGGTTTTTGAATTTAACATTAACCAGCAGTAGTTATGTAGAGGTTCTATAATAATCTCATATTACTTATGAGATTTCAGTTTAGGTTACCATGGATTATTAGCATTTTCACTTAAATAATAGTCGTTCAATAGCTTAACGTATATATAGATTAGATGTTGGTGCTAAAAAGTGGCACAAATAGTGAAAAACACCCAATGTGAGTTCAGGGTTACATCAAAACAGTGATTTCTGTGACCAACCGAACCCCGATGTGCGAAATATTTCTACATAAAGCCAGGAGCAGACCAAAAACCAGCCAATAATTGTTGATTCTCATCAATTTGTTTAATAAATTCTCAGCTAATCCATTCACCGCACTCGAGCTCCTTCACCCACCAAGGACTCAGATCTAAAAAAAAAAAAGAAAACGGCGTAAAGGCTCCGGCGAACAAAAAGCAAACAGTGCGACAATAAAAACAAAGCGTGAGCATATGGCTCGGAATGACCCAGATGGTCCGATCACTCCTGAAGACTGGCAACTTATCTCTTCTATCATGGGATTTGTGAGATGATCAACAATTAAGCAGGTGTTGATAAGAAGTAATGAGAGAATCCTTCGTCAGCCTCCGGTCTATGATTTGCTGTTTATTGGTTATTATGGGCATTAAGTGCGGCGTGTAATCTCGCCCTACGGAAGCTGACACGTTCGGTCTGCGCGTCTGCATAATCAGAGCTAATAACACGCAGCTGTTTAAGACCGACAGACACGGCGCCCTAAGTGACAATATGTCCGTGATTGTGTAGCAGATGAAAGTGCGGGTATTAATAAATCAAAGTGACCCCTACCTGAAGCCAAACAGATGCAACACCTGGACATGTAAATTCTGTCGTAATGGATGCCATAAATTTAGAGCGGAGGATTTAATAACTGCGCAGGAAGCAGCAGCCGTTTGGTTTAATGTAGGGGACAGTTGTAGAAGTATTATATATGTTCCCATCAATCAAGGCGTAAGTGTTCTGTGTTGGTGTGCGACTCCAGTCCCGCACCGTCATTCCTCTTCTGCGATGATACGCCGTGTTCTGTATGTTAAAGAGGAGGTAACAGCGTCGGCGTGGTCACTGTAAAAAATGTTATAGAGAAAGTAGAAAGCAGTCAAAGTCTATAAAACTACATATAGAATAGATAGATACAAATGTAGAATGACCCTAGCAAACAGTGGGCCGCTGGAAAAATGGGCTCACGATTCCCTTTCAGGTGAACCCTTGGGCGTTTGCACTAGTGGTGTGAAAGCAAAGTGGACCAAGTTACAAACCCAGTGGTAGGAAGTGGAGCAAAGCTCGTGATTTAATACGTTCAAATCCATGTCAGTACTACGCACGTTATCTGTGTAACCATGACAACACGTCCCGATTTTGGTTCCCTGTTCAATAGATGAGCAGTTTTTCTTCTTCTCTGATGATTATTAGTTCATTACAAGCAGTTGTTACGACTGCGTGACGTAGTTCAGAAGGTCTGGTTCACTTGACAACCCAAATGAAAATGAAAGTGCGGCAATGTTGCACTTTCTTCCCCTGAGAGGGACTCAGGTCGCTCTGCTTACAGAAGTATTAATGATTTGGATCATTCACATCGCTCTCAAGAGTAATACAAATACGAACCTATAAGCCGATTGGCTTTTGCGTCACAGTGTCACGTGAATGATGCGAATGATATGAATTCATATCATTCACGCCATTTCTGACCACTCGCGGTATTGAACCGACGTTATTTATAATCGCACTTTTTCACTCTATAACTATAAAACTATCTATATTATTAACTCGATTATTACTTTCGATAGGAATCTTTACGTATTACTCCATCAAAACTACAGATTTAGCTGATATACATTTTAACAGTATTTCAGCAAGAACATATCTTCAGCCATACGATATGTATATATATATATATAAAGAGAGAGAGAGAGAAACACACACTAGAATATGTTACGTAGTTGTTTAATCTTTTATGTGTGTATCGCACATAAATGGGAAATGTTCGCAGGTGGTTGCAAGCATATTTTCAAGCAAATTACTGTATAATACATCATTTTCTCTTTGTGGTTATTTACGGTATAAATCCAACAGCTATCAATAATGGTTACCAAAATGTACTTTACCACCTTGTTTTTTTTACAGTTGCAGTTCTGACTGCCGGTATTTTACAGTACATTACACATGAGATTGTATTTTTTTTTACAGTGCAGGAGAGGTGAGCGGTGTGTTTGTCGGTAAGAGTAGCGCGCTGGCAGCAGGGGGTTAACCTCCTGTCTGCTGTCAGCGTATTAATCACCACTGATGTGGTTTGTAAAAGGATTGCTGCAGGAAATAAAGACACCATGGTGTCAGCTGCAGTGCCCTGATGTGACTCCATCAGACAAGAGGATGCCTATCGACACGGTGAGAAGGAGGGGGGGCGGGAGGATGGACAGAGAGGGAGAGAGGGGGAGCAATCAGTCCTCGAGTCAGTCACCTTGGCGCTGACGCAATGTCATCAAAGTCCACACCATTACTCTTACAACTGCTCAGGAGCATTATTTAAACTCAAACGTGTGCCGTCGGCTGAATGTCAACCCAAGGGCAAGAACCGGCGACGCGCCGAACATCAGATTCATAGACTGGAATAGAAATCAATCCTCAATTATTAGGAAAAATGTCAAACACTCCCATCTGTCCAGCATCTTAAATGTGAAGAATGTGCTGCCATATTTGATTGAAGACTTAATATATTTGGGTTTTTGACTAATTGGCTTGAGATGGGGAAAAATGTAATGAAGATTCTTCATTATTATTTGAGCTTCGTAGATCAAAGCGACATTACTCATCCAAGATAATGAATTCAAAACTCACGCGGATGACGGATATACACTCAGCTCAGAAGTCCAGTTTATTTATGAAGATTCAAGATTAAAGAGGTTTGGTGTCATGTGCACGATAAAAAAAAAAACAGCTTCAAAAAAGACATTTAAAAACAACTCTTCAGTGCTGTACAGTCAGTAAACAGCTTTGTCACACAATAAAAACACAAAGCTAACGAAACGAATATTGAAAAACAAAAATGAGTGGAAATTGAGTTTGATTTTTCATTTTCGTAATCATTGAAAAACAAGATATTTTTTTTGTTTTCAAGACCAAATAGGGATGAGAGAGAAACTTGAAAATGTTTTAATTTGATAGTGAAAAAACAAAATTACGAGGAGAGAGAAAAGAAAAAATGGTTTGTTTTTTCGTTTTCTGAAAGTGGATGTGGTTCTTTGCGAGGGAACGACAGCGGTCATCACTTTATTTCTCAACAGTGGCGATTTATTTCAAAGCAATATCAAGAAGTTTGAGGGGGATGAAATACGTCAGCAGCCCAGGCATCGAGATAACAAGATTCAAACCGCCGCACACGAACCGATCAGCCATAATATTAACACCGGTAAGCGGTTATAATGTTGTGGTCGTCGGATGTTTTATATTCTACACAGCAGGAAACTGATGTCATGCTGCGCCCAGGTTTTAAAAAAAAATGAATGCACATGTCCCATAAAAACTAATCAATGTCGCTGTACTCCATCATACCAGTACACTGATTTATGTTCTGGTGTGTCGGCAGACTGACAGCATCTAAAAGACACACCTGCTGCATGATCCATCCTGGAGGCGATGGGATACCAGTGGTTTATGGGTATGAAGATTTCAGGTGGCGCCGACTCCAGACTGCAGCTCTACGTTTTTCTCATGCTGCCATGTGTGAAATGGATCGTCGCAAAAGGAATACCGTCGATTGGTCAAAACTTCCCCCATACTGGTAGCCTAATAAATAACATTTGTTAGTTAGTAGATGCTGACTTGCTGTGTTTTTTAGTGTATTCATAATTCACGCATTGATAACTAGAGAAAAAATGGCGCCGATAAGTCAACTGTTTGGGAACATTATGACCACTGACGGATGAATCTAATAACATTCATAAACTAACTTAGAATAACTTCTATGCAGAATAAAGGCACATTTAACAGGCTGTGTAAAAAGTTTTCTCTCGAGTACAAAGTTTTGCTGGAGTCTTGAAGAATGCCGATATAAAACACGATCAGAATCCAGCAGTCTAAATTTGGTGGGTTTTACATACATTGTTTTTCGGCAAGCCAACACAGCTGCTTTTATTTTATTTTCATTTGCTTTATTTCCCAGCAGTGATTTTTTTTTTTAGTGTCCAAAACCCATCAAATGGATTCAATTAAATTACTTTTGAGGCATGTGATAATGATCAGGGCTCCGGGGGAGTGTGTAATTAACTTGAACGCTTAGGCAGTCATGAGTTTTTGCTCTTTAAACTGTAAAACTTTATGGATTGGCTCAGGATCTAAATCTGTGTTGATCGGGCGCTGGACGTCATCTCACACAGTATTTAGCAGGAACGCTTAGGTTAGAGTTAAAGCCTTATTTTCAGTTTACAATGATAACACATAACATTAAAAACAGCTGCCTTATATTGTGTAGGTCTCTTTGATGGCACCAAAAACAACACAAGCTGGCCTTCAATTTTTTTTAGAACTGATAGTTCTGGTATTTGGTCATTTAAAGTAAATGACCAATGACAGAGGGGATTCAAAGGAGGGTCCTGACTGAGATCCACTGTAGATACACATATCGGCCATTACGTCAAAACCAATTGTGTAGTTTCCCTTTTTGTTGCGTTACTCTGTGTTCTGACATGTTTCTATCAGAACAAACATTTTATCAGCTATTTGTGCCCAAAGTATCTCTTTGGTAGGTAAAGAACCAGGATCACCCAACATGACCTGCAGTCCTGACCCATTTGGTTCTTCTCAACCTCACTCAGATCCTTGATCTTCTCCTATTCTTGCAGCTTCCAACACAGAAACTCCAAGACAATCATGATTTTCAACCTTCGGAAATGATGGTAAGAAGAAAATCCACATCCTGCCGACTTCACCCACGGTTTTCATATTCTTCTGGCTGGATGGGTAGATATCTGCCTTGTACCGTAAACACCCAATCAAACACGGGGAGAGAATCAGAACTGACTTCCTATAGTGTTATCTGAGAGAGGCGGCGGCGGTTCTGACTTGCTGGACTCTTCCTAGTGGACTACCTTTCCAACCTGCCTCAAAAAAGGAGGGTTATTTAAGAAACAATTAGGAGCACACACAAAGCAATTTGCAGGCAGTCTTACTCCTTGGGCTCAGGCGGTGAAGGGCCTTTCAGCGCTGATTTATCACGCTGTCGCCTTCACAAGGCAACATAATTAATAGGAGCATAGACTTCTAATTCCACACGCTTCCACGGCCAGTGGATTCCGTTTGATTTATGACAGCCCGGGACTTTGCATTTTATCAGTTCATTCGCTCGTTATTTATGCTGATGACCAATTTCAATGGGTCACCATCATCCAGCTCGCTACTAATCAAAGAGAATTAGAGTTCACTGCATTATTTAGAGCTGCTAATTTATCTTTGGAACAAGGCGAGGAAACGTTCAGCCACACAGATCGGCTCCGAGCTGCAGCCTCGACGTAGAAAATCTCTCTCAGAAATAAGAAATGTGACTATTATCGTTTTAACGATTACGCCGCTTGAAGTGCAGAGTGTCTCATGTTATTATCACTGGTTGTTTGGAATGGTTATAATATTCTAAAGGTAATATTCTAAAGGTTGAATATATGCAATTTACTGCAACCTATAGGGCCACCAAAAAATAAAGATGATCTCAATAAAGTTGTACAAATTTAATATGAAAGTCGATTTAATAAACAGTGCAAAGTATAAAAAAAGAAAAACAAGGCTTTCTTACTATATAACCTATTTCTTGCTTCAAATCTTTACAGAACTATGTTTTACAATACCATTTAACTCCAGAATGACAAACCTCTGATCAAACATTGACGTTTGAGAAGTTAGAGTCAGATCTTCTGACTTCATTGACTAATTCATGCAGGAAACCCCTACAGAAGCATTTTTATCGGCAGGATTTTGCAAAAAGAATTTTGGTGTGGATCCGGATGAAGAAACAGATCCAAAATTGTCTAAGGCACATAATTCAGTGCATTATTTTGCTCATTTTGGGTCTTGCTTTAGGCAATTGTAGTCAAAAATTAATGAAGATTTGGTTTCTACATGACCTTTATCGTATTTAAACTTTTTCAGAACCAGTTTAGCTCTTGTAAAAGGTTCCTGATGAGACACACTATTTTCGCTACTGCTATGAATAATGTATCAACAAACCACCCTACCTTCGCTTCAAGGTAGGGCAAACGTTTCAAACTGTATGGATAGTTTATAACTGATGTATGTTATCAGAACCATTTTTAATTGGTCATTGAGCCCAATGGAATTCTGATGTATATCCAGACGGCATTTCCAGATCGGAGATTATTGAGGCAATATTTTAGGTATTTTAAGGGAAATGAACACATCAAAGATTCATCTTGGACTCTATAGCTCTACATATTATCTTTACATCAAAGTCTTACTTTTTCATATTTGGACACAACAGCTGGAGAAAAGTTCCACTGAAGGAACATCGCTAAACCCGCTGTAGTCCCATTATCCTGCATTGTAACGTGACGCGACGCTCACAAAGGGCTTCATTACAGCAAGTTTGGTTGGCTGGGAAAATGTTGCGACTAGAGTTGTAGGGTCCACATCCTGATTGTGTTGGAATGGTGAAAATAGTGTCAATTATTTGTATAAATAGGTGTTTCAATACAGTGATGACCGTTCAACCACAGTGTTATGACACTGTCTAGACCTCCCGATGCCTGCGCCCATCACATAACATCATACAGTACTGGTCCTACTCAGAACACCACCGGTCCTGACCTCTGCCCTCTGGGAACAGATGCAGATCGATCCGTGCTAGAACCACCCGAAGTTAAGGTGTTGTCAACCTCAGGCTGCTAAAGGAACTCCCAAGCCCGTCTCTCTGCCACCCTCTCACCACCCTGCTCTCCGCCCACCATCTACTACTTTAATAGGAACTATGAACTGGACTTTGTATTGTTACAATACTCATATCGTAGCGCAAACCTTTCTGTTTGATCTCCATCTTCTGCACACCACCTAACAACCAACAAAAGCTCTGAACGGAGACATTTGCAAATTCGCACTTCACACGCCACTTTGCACAACCCACATTAGCACCAGAACCCCAAAAGCACTTTCAACTACTGTCCGTATTCTCATTGCGTCTGATTCAAGTTGTACTTTCTTTCTGCATCCACTATTTGTTTCTATTGTTGACTTTTTAGGTTGGTGCTGTGTGCACTACTGTCTGAATACTTTGAAATGTGCTATTTATTCTTTTTGTACCGCTACGCTGAAAGAGATAGTCTGTCATTATCTCATTGATTTTTATAACAATGACAAATAAAGCACTTGACTATAAATGTCAAGGGTCAGGCAGTGCTGGACCCGGATAAAAGGGTTGGATCCAGTATAATTCATGAAACATGATTTAGTTTATGACAAGTTTAGGACAATGATTTGTTTTTCTTTAAAAGAAAAGCTGCAAAAATAGGCAGTTTAAGCCAAAAGTAATCAAGATTTTTGTTTTAACGTGATCATCTGATTCCTAGAAATGTTTTCAAAATGATATTTTATCATAAATCATAAATCTATGATGAGTCATACTTCACCTTGTGTTTGGCTTCAACAATGTCACATCGCTGTTTGCAGAACTTTGTCGTTCTGACCAATAAACGTGATGTTTCTACGTTTTCTTCTTATAGCCGTAGAATGTTGGGGTTATTATGGTATGGTCATTGGCCCATACCTTACCCTGCTGCGTCTGCCGTAAATCATAATGTGACGACTATGTTTTTTGGACATAACTTGGGAGTAGCAGAGAGAGAGAGAGACATAACTTTTAAAAATAAAATAAATTTTTATATAATTATTATTATATCTTTTATTGATGCATTTATCTGCTTTTACCTTGTAGCGCTTTGAGATTTGATCCAAATGTAAAGTGCGTTATAAAAAAAAGGTATTATTATTACTATTATAACTTTTAAGTTGAGGAGTTCAATCAGGGCGATTGCGTGTACAATGCAGGGGATTGGGGAATCTCTGGGATATTGCCTTGCTGTCCGGGACTGTGGTTTGTTTTCACATTTGTAATTTTGTTTTCTGTCTCTGATAAAAGATGTTATTCATCTCTCAACTTTGCCTTTTGTAATTTTTAACCATTTCTGGTTCTAATATCTCCCCACAAAAGGACTGAGAGGCTTAGATTATACAAGAAACCCACTCGGATATCATTCTCTATAAATGTCCGCTGCTATATAAAAGTTCAAATATCACATATTCTACTTAGAAAAGAAAAAAAGATTACTCAGTGTTTTCCTAAAAGCCACCAGAGGAGCCTAAAAATCACTGCAATCAATCACGCCAGGGAAATTCACATTTTAAACCACAAGAGCTCATTTCCATTGCATACAATCTGAATTCTTCTGCAACGAAAGCCACGACCTCCCAACTGCACAACAGCTGAACGCGGGGAAAAACAACAGGGCTGGAGAGATATTATTTTTGGTGGCGAGGCCGAGCAATAAGAATGAGTTATTGTCCTGCTGAAATAATGGGTCATGAATAGCCCACAGATTAATACAGTGCATTATAAGGAACAGAGATAAATAGGGTCACATTGCAGCTCTGTTTGTTAGAAAAATTACACCTGCTCCGAGTGTTATGAACCTGCAAATGGTATTCTGAAGGTTAAATTGTGTATTACTACAAAACAAATTGAGATAGAGAAAAGTGCTGGCAGTGGGACATTATTTAACGTCCTTGCAGGAGGCGCAACAAAAGGCAATGATTAAGACGCAATAAACCTTACACAGTCAAAGAAAAATAACCCTTGTAAACAACGCAGTAAAGAGAAGCTTCGCCGCCAACGCGGGAGCTTTAAAGCTTTACATAAGTCATTTTAATGCTACAGCAAACTTTCCAGACAGGGATATTGGATCCAGAAACATCTTTAGATTAAGATTTGACCTTCCTGCAGCAGCGGCATCACGGGGAGGAATAGAGGAGGTGTGTTTGGAAGATTTTTTTTTCTTTGGACAACGCTGAAGGTGCAATAGAAAAACTTTATTTGACTTATCAGGGTTAATTAATGTGTAATATTAGCATAAGTACGTTTCATATGTGTAATGTTTGGTGAAGCTAGTTGTTATAAATTAGGAGTTATACCCCGTACAAGACGACCCCCCTTCAAGATTTACCTAAAATAATCAAGTTTCCATTGAGATGGTAAAAAATGATAAGACTTTATTGTCCGAAGGGGAAATTACAGTGTTACGCAGAATACAAGACTGGCAATTACACAAATACTCAAAGGACGGAATAATAGCCAGAGATAAAAGATAAGTGAACAACAATCGTTAAACTATAACAAATACGATAATGTGCAAATGTTAACGAATTTATCAGAGATTCAATAAAATGTTGCAAACATACACCGGGAAATGAAATAAGATGTGGAGAAAGTTAAAAGGCGAACTACTTATTATTGTTGATATCTGTCAAAAATGTGTTGAATTCGTTTTGGCTTTCGTGCAAAGTTTGGTAACGATAGCATGTATAGTTTCACAAAATGACCGCTCGCCATAAATAATAATTAGTGTTAAATTTTTACACTTCAGAATGTCAGAACGCACAACTGTTCATCATTTTCATGTTATGTATAAATTTGGTAAAGCTTAACATACATTTTGCTAAATACGTGAAGTCAAGATGACCTACCTTCACTCCCCTTAATGATCATACTACTATGTTTTTATGGAAACATCAGAAACTTTAACATTTACAGAAAGTTCTTAAAGGTCAAAAAGCAAAAATATTCATCACAGTAAATAAAGGTTTAAAGTTTGGTAAAGCTGGAATGTTTAGCTTATGAGAAATGGTCTGAACCAGATAACCACCCCTCATCAAGTCTCCATGGAAACGTGTACACAAATACAGAAAATGGATAAAGTATTTAAGTATGGTTGTGAGTTAGTAGTAAGAGTGTCAAATATCAAAATGATTTATAAACACATAACTAGACATAAGTAAAACGATACACACATGGTGATTAGCAGCGATCACACAGAATAGGCGAGTCTAAATACACAAGTTTTTAGGTATTCAGATAAAACACAAGTTTTTGGATTAAAAACTTGTGTTTTTAATCCAATATCAGGGATGGTTTGTAGGAGAGAGTTGTGGATTATGTTCATAAAAGTATGTATTATATTTGGTGGGGTTAGATCGTGCAGTTAGCCAAACAAGCTCAGAACATTAAGACCGTTCGTAAAGACTAACCGAAAACAAACTGTTGTCCTAGAAACCCGTATAAAATCTGTAAAAGAAAATTGAAATATCCAAATGTGCAAATACTTATACATGTATCATATAAAATAATATAAAAAAAATGTACGTACTCATATTCATGTGAAATATGTGGGAAATGTAATCCATCACACTCACCTAAAACAGTTTCCATGGAAACCAAACAAGATGTTATCTTCCATCAGTTTACGGCGTTTAATTATTCAGCACGACGACTGATAAGATGTTTTCTGACACCCTGAATCAGCTGAGCTCCATCCTCCACGTTCACCGGGTGTATCATTTATCCCGAGAGGTTAGGAGATGCAGAATTTACACAGGCTTGTCAATAGGCATGTCGATAGGAGGACACTTAGCATCTATCATCCGGAGAATCGATGTCATCTCTCAGCCATGAATCCGAGGAAATGATAGCTTTCAAATAAACGGTGGAAAGAGAAACATGACGCTCCCCCGGGAGAGATGGATGCCGAGCGGCTCCATTTCCCTCGTTCGTGTTCGTCTCGCAGCGCGCTAGTGTAACGCAGAAGGTCAGAAGATGCTACCAGAGTACCTCTGGAGAATCTGTAGAAGTCTGACAGCTAGCTGTGGCGATAATTATGTCAGCTATTATTTGATTACCGCGTTTAATCAGCAGCATCCCGTTTTCTGTTTTAGCAGGGTTTTACACTTTTGTTTTTAATGATTCTTTAATGGTCCTGTAGGCCTTTATTGACAGGACAGTTGAAGATAGACAGGAAACGGAGAAAGAGACGTGGAGGGGACATGAAGCAAAGGGTCAGAGGTGGAATCTGAGCCAAACAGCATCCAGGGGTTTTAAGTCTTTAATCAAGCAAAACCAATATTTATTAGATTATCTTCATTAGCTAATCAGTTATGACAGCTGAAATGAGCTATTATGAGATAGGATATCTAACATCAGCTATGTCAACTGACACTAGCTAACATTAGCTATGTTGTTTGGCATTAGTTGACATTAACAATGAGAGCTGAAATTAGCTTTAATTAGATAGTGTAGCTAACATTAGCTATGTTGACTGGCATTGGCTAAAATTAGCTCTCCTAACTGAAATAAACAAACTCTATCTATTTTTACCGACATTAGTTAACATTAACTATGATAGCTGAAATGAGCAAATATTCGATAGTTTAGCTAACAATAGATATATGAACTGACATTAGCTAAAATTAGCTCTCCTAACTGAAATAAACAAACTCTATCTATTTTTACCCACATTAGTTAACATTAACTATGATAGCTGAAATGAGCAAATATTCGATAGTTTAGCTAATAATAGATATATGAACTGACATTAGCTAAAATTAGTTAGGTTGACTGACATTAGTTAACATTAACTATGATAGCTGAAATGAGCTAATATTATATAGTGTAGCTAACAATAGATATCTTAATTGACATTAGCTACGCTAACTGAAATAAACTAATGTTAGCTAGGTTGACTGACGTTAGTTAACATTTAGTGGGATAGCTGATATCAGTTAATATTAGAAAGTAAAGCTACAATGAGCCAAAAATAGCTATGAAAATTGAAGTTAGCTACTGTTAGTATTCATAGCTAACATTAGCAATATTTAGCCATGAGAGCTGGGATTAGCTAATATTAACTAATACATTAACAAACATTAGCTATTTTCATAATTTCATTATCTGTAACCGATTGTCCTGTTCAGGGTCGGCGGGCCGATACCAGGTGACCCTGGGCGAGACGTGGATACACCCTGGACGGGTCGCCAGTTCATCACAGGGCAACAACATAGACACAAAAAACTATCCACACCTACGGCAACTAGAGTCGCTAATCCCCCTAACATAAACTAACGTGATCTTTATTAACTGACATTAACGAATAGTAGTTATGTTAACTGACATTAGTAAATTGTGAATATAACATAGGATAGCCAACATTAGCCAGTTTTAGCCATTACAGCTGAAATTAACTAACAGTACCTACAATAGCTGAAAAGATGTTAAAGAACGTGAATAGCGCCACGAGTCGCCGAATCCAACGTAAATCAACGTATTTATGTTGTCGACATAATTGATGAGGCCAATGCATCGCTGCAGCCCACCTCCCCCCTCCCCCACCTCAGCCCTTGAGAATCCGGTAATCTCCAACAAGATATTCAAATCCATCCAGAGCTAATCCCAACATGAAGCTAATCGCCGGCACCAGTGTCTAGGCTAAATGTTGGTGTTTCTCCTCTATACTGGAAGCACTTTATGTGTAGGACGGACTTCCTGTTGGGATTCATACACCAAAGACTATACTTCCTGTTTACAACAACCTTATTCTTAATCTAAATCTCGATTGTCTCATTTTTATTTTTATTGAAGTATCCTGGGTGCTTTCAGAAGAAATGGTAACAAAAGAACAAAAAAAAAAAATCAGCCAATGCTCAACTAAAACCCAAAAGCAGTACTAAAGTACTTTTATTCTAACATCAATACATACTATTCCAAACACCGCCGCTTACATAAATCAATACCTATTTGAAATTCCGCAGAATTGAGCATGCTGCATAACCAGGGTCCCAGGGCCCTGCCGGTGATTGGCAACTTGCTAAATCAACAACAGGACTACAGAACATTAATGACACGATGACACAATTGATTTTTATCCCTTGTATCATCAGTCTAGACATGGTCTGAACCCGTGCTCCTCTTAGTGACAGTTAGGAATGCTGTGGCAGCTCATTAATCACCGGGACAGCCTGGAGAAGCCATACTTAATCCTGTGATGCTGTCCTTGCCATCCTCCACCGCTACCGATGCTCGTAAAAGTGAAGGAGAGAGCAAAAAAGAAAATGATTTACACAAATCAATCATCCGGTGGCGGCGCTCAGCGGCTGTAACACGAGCAGCCTGTCTTTACGGCTCCATTTTTAAAGAGCGCCCGTTGACAGACACACTTGATGAAGGGCTGAGGCTCCCTAACAGAGAGGAAACATTGTCACCGGTTCTCTTTCTGCTCCTCCGGGTCGGTTCAAGGCGAGAATATTGGCATTCAAATTGGTGGCTGCTACTGTGAGCAGATGTCACCTCTGGCGTGTAAGGGTAATGACACCAGGAGGCTCATTCCGGCTCCTGGGGCTAAACAACCCACCGCCACAGGGCTTTAGTGGGAGCAGGAGGCAGGAGGGACGGCCTCAACAAGTGAGTGCTTTACGAGCCTGACCTCCACACTCCTTCTCCCTTCCCCGCAATTATCATCAAAGAACATCTGTTTGTTGTTCCTCAGGCACCCTCCTCCTCCTCACCAGTGTCCTAGCCTCACCTTGACCCATACTTTCAATTGTGGTGGATGTTATGACTAAAAATAAACAGAGCGAAGGAGTGAGGCTACCCTTTGTGTGAGCAGGGCGTTGGAGAGGAAGGATATCACCCACTTCCTCCTTGCGCTCGCAGCTCTTGACAGGTACGTGAACGCCAGCCAGCGCATCCGTGACGGATCAGATGTGAAGTCCAGGCACTCACTTTGTTTCCCTGCTTTTAAGTCAACCGGTGCCCCTACGCCCCCTCCTTTCACTTCTGTCACAGTCCGAACGATCCGTCAAAGAAAAGTTCAATAGTTCCTGGCAAGAAACATGAGACACGCCGATGTTGCGGTTTGTCCTGTTTCGGTTCCTGCCCTTGCAATCTATATCCCGAGGCACGAGTAGTAAACCGAGGAGGAACCGCTCGCTCACGAGCAAGTAAAAGAACCGTAGTGTGTTCTAGGTCTATCACCAGATTCCTTACACCGCCATATAACAAGGAGCACTGGCGGCTGATGCCATAACGCCACTCCAAACCATCGCTCAGGTCAATTAGCAGAGGGGTGGGAAAGATGGTGCGTCTTTGCGACAGGAGCGTCCAAGGTGCAGCTCAGGCGACGGAATCTGATGTAGTAGAAGAGCTAGAACGCCGACCTTTTAAATCAAAGGGAAATTAATTGATATTTGGCGACCAACAAATGTATGCGGGTCTGATGGCGCTACGTTTATTGGGTACTCGAAACAATGCAATCATTATAATATATTTTTTTTAAAAACAGTGTTCACTTTTTTGAGTATGATAAAAACATTAAATTCTGAATATTATATAACATTTATTCAAATGAAACACAGTTTTAAGTTTTTCTACTCTTGGGTGTCAAGTAATACATTTTTTATAATACATATAAAATACAATATTTAGCTTTTATTGGAATTTTAAAGTAACAATAACTTGTGTTATTGCGCCTTAAACTGCTGTATTTAATTTTTTGATTTTGAATATTTTCCATTTTTCGCACTGTATTTTAATCAGAACATTACACCTAAAAAGAAGAGAATAAAAATTTGTTTGAAGTTGTAAAAAAAGATCATCACATCGTTATACCTCACGATATATAATGTTGGAGATACTATTGAATCGTCAACCCGTCCACCACGCCGATGCAGCCAACAAAGAACGTAATACAAGGAAGAACTGGATTGATTTTGGGAAAGGCCGGTCGTATTTTACCGACAATAGGGGGAACTTTATTTCCAAATTATATCAGGTAATGATTTCTCAACCGGTGGTCTGATTGACTCCAACTTGTGTGCATATAAATTGACTCAAGGAGATCTATCTTCTATATGCAGTATATTTTACTCCAATAGTTCCTATTTTACTCACTAAGGGGCGGCTTTTCTTTCCTTTTTTCTTTACGAAAAACACTGTTTTTCAGAAATAATTCCAAATTCAATTTGAATATTTCCGTCACTGGGGATGTGTAGTTCTTCTCTTGGTAAACATTGTAAATGGATCCAACAGACCCTACAAGCTTTGTGCGTTTGGCTAGTTTTTCAATGTAAAATAACAAATCGCAGAGATGAATGTGAAGAGGAGCTCAGTTCTGTATTACAATCGTTTCCTGAATTGATTGGGGACTATGAAGAAGTTCTGCCTTGGAATCTTGTTGCTCCCCGCGGATTAGTGAGCTGACGCGGGGGCTTCTATCTGCCAAATAGCCCTACCTGGCAGGGTACGGCGATAACGGCCCGTTTTATTGCGCAAAACAACTTTGTTTTATTCCTGTATTCTCACCAGAAAGACATCATCTCCACCCCTAATTTGAAAGCGCTCCAAGATCTGCTGTGATCGGAGCCATCGATACACCCAAAGGGTGAACATTTAATTTCTAAAGCCTCTTTATAATGACTGTTGATAGCACATGAATGCGTCCTGAGGGAGGGCCCCAGCTGGGATCCGCGGGAATCATCCTCCGACCTGTGCAGGCAGATGTGACGCCTTCTCTTCCAGGAAGATTCATCAAATGACGCCGCGCACCTCGGCGATAATCTGTCCTCGCTGTTATAATCACTGCCGATCAGATTACATCCCATCAGACGGGCCATAGCAGCGCCACCTCAGAGATCACGCTCAATTAGAACGCGTTCATGTAACCGGCTCTAGCTTCTTCCACGCAGCTTTCTGCAGGCAGGTCCTTGTTTGGCGTGTCACGCCACAGGGGTGGGGTCTCAGTGACAGCATTACAGATGACTGTAATTAAATAATGCGTAAGACTATTGTGCTTTGTGCCGTGGGTTTGGAAACTGGACGCACTCCAGAACATCTGTGTTTACCGAACCTCAATGGGTTGCTAATGTATAAAAACAAATAGAGATATCCTGAACGTTGGATCGGCCAGAGTTTCAGGCCTTTGTTTGGAATTCCCAGGAGAAATTTGGTGGTCGGTCCGAGATTATTTCAATCTATCAGCGTGAGACGGATAGGAGTGTCAGGCTGACTGGGAGTAGCGGGTTTATCAGTTTCAATTTAGCAAAGATCCCGTTAAGCTCCTATCTGTCATTGGTGGGCGGAGTCAGCAGCGAGAGGTTGATCAGGTTGGGGGAAAAAGAGGACAAAAGCAGTTGAGTGTTCATTTTCCTTAAGTGAGAGCCGTACAAGGTGGTGAACAAGTGGGTCGCACATGGAGACGATTCTGGCATTTAATCCACTTCTATGTGGAGTTTGCATGTCCCCCCGTGTGTTTGTGGGGAATTCCAGTTTCCTCCTACGATCCAGAGAAACGCATTGTCGGTGAAATGGTGACTCTGGCCAAATGTCGGCCCGGAGAGGTTTCAGTGCACCAGGGGCGCTGCACAGAATGAGGAGTTACAGAGAATGAATTTAGCAAACATAATTGCTTTAAAATGTTAAAATAAGAACAATGTATGTTTTTCTGAATGTTTCTGGAGAACGGCTCTGGACGGGGGGGAGGGGGGGATAATATCTCTGCAGACTCTTGCTGCTACGTAGGTACATTATCACAACCTCCTACCGTCACTGATTGTTCACTTCCTCCCAGCACTGGAGAAGGCGAATTGTAATAAACTCAGCATTCTATGCAATTTATCCTTCTAATTAGGTTTATCACACATTGTACACTAAACTGTTCTCGTAACAGCTACCTCACGCCGCTGGAAATTACAGCTACAGGCTACATTAGCCCTAAAGTCCACTTCTATTCTGCTGTCTACCTATCTACCTACCTACCAACCTATCTATCTATCTATCTATCTATCTATCTATCTATCTATCTATCTATCTATCTATCTATCTATCTATCTATCTATCTATCTATCTATCTATCTATCTATCTATCTATCTATCTATCTGTCTGTCTGTCTATCATCTATCTGTCTGTCTGTCTATCTGTCTGTCTGTCTGTCTGTCTGTCTATCTGTCTGTCTGTCTGTCTATCTATTTATCTATCATATAACTGCTCATATTTTTAATGTATAGTTATTATTTACTGTTTGCTGTGGTGGTAACTTTTTTTCTTTCTTTTTTTTTTACAGAATAACAAAGACACTTTTTATTAAATACATTCAGAAATTTTATTGTTTGATTAATTTCATTTAAATCAAGGAAATTAAATAGGGGAACAAAAAAAAAAACTTTTAGAATTGTCATAAAACCCCATGAAAACAGGTTATATTTAGTTAAGCCTTATATTATATACAACAAAGCAGGATTCCTCTTTCCCTAATAAGTTGTGTTCAAATTGCATCAGAATTAAGTATCCACTCCTAAATAGGAATATTTGAACATCAAATCTACAAAGGACATAAACACGGGAATATTTCCCATAATCCTCTTCCCTCCCAGATGACCTAAACGCAGCATCACTATAGTTACAAGACATGTTTAAAATGCAACAGAAAATATAACAATAAATGACAGGAAGGGGTCACTGCACGGGCCAATCAGATTTGACGCCGCCCTTGGATCCTCTCCGGGACCATGATTGATGTTGGTGGGTGATTATTACCGAATAAAACCCAAACGTGGTAAACCCCCCCCCCCTCTCAGACAGTCAGGTTTCTAGCGTCACATAAATCTTCCTCTATCTTCTCTGTGGTGATGGCAGGAAGGGACGAGTCTTCCCCTCCATCTCATTCACATGTCTATCTGCCTGTTACCCATGCCCTTGAGCAAAGATTACTGATTCCCTGCCGTTGATGTATGACACATGGAGTGCCACAACGTTTCATCCAGTGAATCAACCCACAGAAAAATAAAAAATACAAACGCCCTGGCACTTCCCTGAATCCCTCACAGCTGCTGTGTTTTGTGTGGGTCCTTGCAGAGACTGTTGGGGCGAGGTGTTATCCGACATCTGCAGGATTCTGGCTCTGGTGTTCATCAACTCACGTCATCAGCACTGCTTATTTTTAAATTTGACTCTGAGAGGCTTTAAAATGAAAATTATTTCCTCATTTGCTGTTGATTTCTCAAAGGTGACGACATTTTTAAATCTGTTTAATATAAACCTGATGTAAGATTATACCGACATTTCTTGATTTAACTATGAATCATTAAATTAAACAATTGAACTTGGATTTTCAACATCAGTGCACTGTAAAAAATGTTCACTGCCAGCAGCTTCGCCTGTTGTTACAAGTTATTACTGTATTCTTGTAAAAATTACAGCACAACACAGCATTATATTCTAGAAATATACAATATATTATAATATATTCCTATTTGTATCATAACAGTGAGTAGAGTGTATGTAAGCTTCTAGGCTAGATGTCCCGCTTTGATGTAACGAAGTGGCTTTAGTGCCCCTGTCAGAAATGATGTGGCTCTAGTGTCTGTGATATAATTACATGTCTCCAGTGCCTCTGTGAACTATGACTTGGCTGGAGTGCCTCTGTGAACTATGACTTGGCTGGAGTGCCTCTGGGACATAATGACATGGCTGGAGTGCCTCTGTGAACTATGACTTGGCTGGAGTGCCTCTGGGACATAATGACATGGCTGTAGTGCCTCTGTGACATAATGACATGGCTGTAGTGCCTCTGTGAACTATGACTTGGCGATAGTGCCTCTGTATACTATGACTTGGCTTTAGTGCCTCTGTGAGCTATGACTTGGCTGTAGTGCCTGTGTTACATAATTACATGTCTCTACTGCGTCTGTGAACTATGACTTGTCTGTAGTGCCTCTGTGATATAATGACCTTGCTCTAGTCCCTCTGTGATGTAATAAAGAGGCTTTAGCCCCCCTTTGACGTAACAAAGAGGCTCTAGTGCCTCTGTCACAAAATGATGTGGCTCTAGCGTCTGTGATATAATTACATGTCTCCAGTGCCTCTGTGAACTATGACTTGGCTGTAGTACCTCTGTGACATGATGAAATGGCTGTAGTGCCTCTGTGAACAATGACTTGGCTGTAGTGCCTCTGTGAACTATGACTTGGCTGTAGTGCCTCGGTGACATAATGACATGGCTGTAGTGCCTCTGTGACATAATGACTTGGCTGCCATAATGACTCAACTCTGTTGCCCCTATGATGTAATTCTGTGGCCCTAGTGTATCAGACATAACATCATGGCTCTAGTGCGCCCATGACCCTGTAACCAGTTCCCATGTTGTCCTTCCTTACACCACTTAAATCATAAGAATCATCAGAAGACAGGGCATGGAGAGAAGATGAGTGATATATCACAATCGACGGTGTATGATAATTGGTCCAGCAGAAAGTCTTTGACGCTCAGACTCTTCGCTGGGATTGAGGATTGGTCTCTGCCCCGAGCAGCGGCGTAAACTATCCCTCCTTTGGAGTCTGGATACTGGTGGTGGTGGCTGATGACTCTTCTGAGGCAGATGAATGATGAGGCCGATGGATCTGTGAGCACTAGGTGGAGATGTGGAGGTGGAGGATAAATGCATAAACCAGAATAAATGGAGAGAGTTATATTTAACGACAGCAGCTGGTGGTGGGTTAAAGCATGCAGGTTTGACACACCGGTGGTTATAATGTTATGGCTAATCGGTGTAGTGTTGCGTTGACTGTAAGAACATTTTTGAATAGCTTATTTCAGCTCGTACATAATATATTATACATCTGCACTATAAAATGATTTGAGATGACTGAAATTGAACAGAACCATAAATCTTTTAATCATATTTTAAGATGAAAATATAATTTTCAGGCCGAAGGAAAAAATCACTCTTATACGCCTTATTTTAGTTTGACAGTTTCTGGGAAGCATAACGTCGGCCCGAGATCCTATCTTTTTTAACGTTTAATCAGAATGTACCTGCCAGGAACGGGTATTTTATTGCAGGTAATGTGAGGAGAACTTCTGAAAACAAAAACAGTTTCTTGAAAGACTGGATTCATGGTGAATAATGGTTTTATAAGACTTTATGACTCCAATCCTGATCCTTTCTCTCCATTGTAGATTATTTGTTTTATGTGACTGAACTATATCAGCGGTCATAAAACATCGTAGATGTGATTTATAATGCTAAGGTAGAATGGCACAATGTCAAAACCATTCTGCAAATCAGGAATTTCAAGAAGTAAAGTCTTATTTGTGGGTAATGAATCTCATTTGTCGTGTAAAGGAAACATGTGGTGCTGACGTGTTTGTGGTGCTGACGTGTTTGTGGTGCTGACGTGTTTGTGGTGCTGACGTGTTTGTGGTGCTGACGTGTTTGTGGTGCTGACGTGTTTGTGGTGCTGACGTGTTTGTGGTGCTGACGTGTTTGTACAGGAGCCTAGAACGGACAAACTGGCTCTCCAGAAATGCATTTTGAAAAAAGTCACAGAGCGTTAAACCTCGCCATCAAAGACGAGAAACCACAAAGACCCGACTCTTGAAACCGTTGAGAGGTTTTAACTGAGAACATTTGTGAAGAACGCCGCGGGGATTCAACTCCACCTTTAAATTCCTTTCCTGTCCTTTTCTTCTATTCATATCCATTCATTTCGTGTCTTTTTAATTAATTTCCTCTCCCTTTCATTAATTTGATTTCATGTACTTTTCTGTCTCTTTCTTTCCTTTCCTTTCCTTTCATGTCCTTCCATTTCCTTTTCCTTCCTGTCCGTCCCCGTCCCTTTCTTTCCTTTCTTGTCTTTTTCATTCCTTTCCTTATATTCCAGGTCCTTTCATGTCCTTTTCTTTCCTTTAATGCACTCTATCTTTCCTGTTCTTTCTTTCCTTTGAATGTCCTTTTCACTCCTTTCCATTCACTTCAGGTCTTTTCTCCACCTTTGATTTCCTGTCATGTCCTTTCCTTCCATGTCTTTTCATGTACTCTACTGTCTTTTCAGGTCCTTTCAAGTCCTTTTCAGTCTTTTGATGTCCTTCCCTCTTTGTTTTCCTTTCTTTCCCCATTCTGGCTAATTTGTTGGATTTTGTGTCTGACGTCATTGTCACATTTTTAAACTATGAACTTTTCACTTCGTTGCTTTTGTCCTGTAAATAAAGCTGTGTTGTTGTTTTTTTTCCTGGCCCACGACCCAAGCCCCGTCACACAGTTTCATGGAAATCAGTTCAGCATTTTTTCTTTGTAGTAATAAAGCTTTCAAAGCAGCCTCGCCAAAAACACAATATGGTCATATTTTTTAAAGAACAATCAGCAAAGTGGGCGCGGCCGTAGATCTCGAGGACATCACGACCGTTCGGGGGTTTGTGTTTCCCAGGCGGTCCGAGGAAGAACCTCCTGTGAGGAAGAATTCACGTGAAGCAATCGCACGCAAATGATCATTTCAAGCTGGATATTGTTGACCAAATCATTTAGATTTATACTGGCTTCAGGCAGAAAGACAGAGTCAAAGGATTTTATTAATTATTTACGCCTCTATTCAGATTGTAAAAACCGATTGTCTGAAAATAAAAATAATCTTTTCAAGCATGTTTCAAATTAGAAAGAAATCTGATTTTTCACGAAAATATATCTAAATTTGGTAATCCAGTTTATGTTGAGCTGGATTTAGTCCCAGTAGGATATGATTTATTGTCATCTTAGGGACATTTATTTAAAAACAACACCGTACAACCATCGCATTACACTGTAAAATAGGAAGACGACGGGAAAACGATGGATTACTTCAGGATGTTTTCCTTATTTTAACAGTCAGACCTCTGGTGCAACTTCTCCATTTAAGAATGTCATGAAATGATTTTAAGTGAACAGTAATCTGTTCTACACGGCCAGATATAATATATATAATAAATGTTTCTTCAATCAACCAAAAACAAATCAGTCATTTCTTTCTCGGCTAAAGTTGTTATGATTAGTATGAGAATAACTGAAGGGATATAATAGATATCGGAATGAGACAGAAATGCCAGAATTCAAGAAAGTTGGGTTTATATATACATACATACATGCATATATATACGTGTGTGTACGTATATACATACATGTACATACATATATATCTTTTCATCACAATATGATGATGATATATCAACAGTTCACAATATTATCAGAAAATTCTATAATAATATACAAATACACGATGATATAATGATTATAAAAAATAATTATAATGATGGCCTTTCTGTTTGCGTAGGTTCTCTCTGGGTGCTTCAGCTTCCCCCCCACGGTCCAAAATTGACGATAGAACGATGTAGCCGAAGCACTGACTCAAAATCACCAGAGAGTGTGAATGGCGTTCTGTCTCCATGGTTGGCCCTGAGATGACCTAGTGACCTTTCGACGGTCTGCCCCCATCTCTCACCCTGTGTCAGGTGAGATAGACCCCACCCCCCTCCGATGACCCTGTACAGGATGAGCAGTGTCAGATAATGAATTCATATTTATATATTCCTTCCTTTTAGCATATACTTCTGTTTTTTGCTCTTTTGCTGTTGGAGAGTGGCCAAACCAAATGTCATTGTAGAGACTATAAGGACAAATAAAGGGTCCTATGTTTTTATTTTAACAAGATGGGCGACGCCTTTATCTGCTGAGCTTCTGCCGGCACCTAAAAACACAGGAAATCTGTGAGACGTACCGGCGATCCGAATCCCTTTTAGGCAACATTAGCAAAAAAAAAAGCAAGAAAGATTCTCCATTTTAGAAAATAACATAATAAAAAAAGAAAAAAATGTACTTTTCATTCATTTGTGTATATAGAGAGTGGTGATGCAACTTTCTCATTGGTGAAGAAAGAACACCCCTCTATCTCTCTCTCTCTCTCTCTCGCTCTCTCTCTCTCTCTCTCTCTCTCTTTCTCTATCTCTCTCTCTCTCTCTCTCTCTCTCTCTCTCTCTCTCTCTCTCTCTCTCTCTCTCTCTCCCTCTCTCTATATATGTATAAATATATATGTGTATGTATTTATATACACATATATATACACATTTATATATATATATAAACACATACATATACAAATATATAAACATATATATATATATATATGTGTATATATATATGTATATATATGTGAATATGAATATATGTGTATATGTATATATACACACATATATGTGTATATATATATATATATTTGTGTATGTATGTATATGTATATATGTGTATATATATATATTTATGTATATATGTATATATATGGATGTATACATATATATATATGTATATATATATATGTGTGTATGTATGTATATGTATATATGTGTATATATATATATTTATGTATATATATGTATATATATGTATGTATACATATATATATATATATATGTGTGTTTGTGTATGTATATATATGTGTGTGTGTATGTATATGTAGGGGTGGTGATACAATATGCGGTAAAGGAAAACGTCATAAAACCTAAATGATTGTGACATAAACAGCCGTTTACTCCTAGACGATGTTTGGCAGAGACTTTTTGGCGGACAAACAAAATAAACGAGCTGAAGGCTGTTGTTGGGAAAAATATGGCCGAACCCGCAGCACATGCAGCGCGGCGCTCAAGTGCCTCTTCAGCACCACAAATCTTACATCAGTCTGTGAAAACAGTTTGTATCCCTCCATGTTATTCATTTTACAGTCGAGTCACCTGCCTGATACCCTTCAGCCATTTTCCTCCGAAGCTGTCACACACGCCAGCTATAATATATGGCTGCACCAATGAGAACAGCTGCAGCCAATCTCCATCCTCCCTCTCCTGGAGCCCAATGCCTGTCCAGCATAAAATAATACATCAGTATTAATTGATTTCCTGTCAGTCTCACCAGAAAGAAAATAAATTTCCACGTAGTCTGTTTCCTGCAGCATTATAATTTTGTACATGGCAAGTAATTTAAGTTTTTTAATTATGCATGAGAATGAAAAACCATGACAAAGTGCGCTGTCGTCTGGCCCAAGGCCACGGGGCTGGCTGGCCTTGTGTGTGCTGAGACAACAATAGCAGTAACTTAAGCACACATAAATAATAAATTTATGCATTTAGAAGCTACACATCTCCGTCCAAAGGCTGGAGCGGGAGTCAGACCGCCAAGGTCAACAGCTGGCCATTTATCTTAAAGTAACGACGTTTATTTGGAGCGCATGAATCATCAAACACGCACGCCGATGCCAAAAGTCAAGAGGAGGAAAGTCAAAGCTCACTATTATTCCCAGACTGTGAAAGGGAAACATGGGCGTACGGCCCAGTGGGCGGGGCCAGAGGGACGTTGACCCAACAACAACAAATATGGATTATGACTATTTTAAGATAATATAGCAAAAAAAAAGGGCAAATGAACCGATAGATGGATGGATAGTTGGATGGATGGATGGATGGATGGATGGATGGATGGATGGATGGAATGATGATGCATGGAGAGATGGTTGGATGGGTTGACAGATTGGTGGATGAATGAATATATGGTAGATTACCGCCAGTGTGGATAAATGGATGGATGGATGAATTGAATTGGATGTTGCGATGGGTTTATGGATGATGGATTAATGGACAGATGGGTGGATGGATGATGGATGATAAATGTATGGATGGATGGAAGGATGATAAATGGATGATAGATGAATGGATGGATGAAGGATGATAGATTGATGCATGCTGGGTGATAGATGTGTGGGTGGATGGATCGATGAAAGATGTGTGGATGGATGGATGATAGATGGATGGATGATAGATGGATGGATGGATGGATGTGTGGATGGATCAATGGATGATAGATGTGTGGATGGATGGATGGGCGGATGATAGATGCGTGGATGGATGGATGGAGGTTAGATGTATATATGGATGGATGATAGTTGTGTTGATGGACGGATGAATGGATGATAGATGGTTGGATGGATTTGTGAGATGAGATGAGATTTGTGTAGGGATGAATAATTGATGTGTGGATGGGGTGGATGATGGACGCATGGATGGATGGATGAATGGATGGATGGATGATAGATAGATGGATGAATAGATGGATGGATGACAGATTTGTGGATGGATGGATGGATGATAGATGCGTGGTTGGATGAATGGATGATAGATTATGGATGGATGGATGGATAATAGATGTGTGGATGGATGGATGATAGTTGTGTGGATGGATGATAGATGTGTTAATGGATGGATGATAGATTCAGGATGTGTGGATTGATGGATGGATGGATGATGAATCTGTTGATGGATGGATGGATGATTGAGATGAGATGAGATTTGTGTAGGGATGAATAATTGATGTGTGGATGGGGTGGATGATGGATGTGTGGATGGATGGATGATAGTTGTGTGGATGGATGGAAGATAGTTGTGTGGATGGATGGATGATAGTTGTGTGAATGGATGGATGGCTGGATGATAGATGTGTTGATGGATCATGGGTGAATTAGTGGATGATAGACGTGTGGATGTATGGATGGAGGTTAGATGTATGTATTAATGGATGATAGAGTGGTTGGGGGATGGATGGATGACGGATGTGTGGATGACTGGAGGGATGGATGGGCGAATGAGAGATGTCTGGATGAATGGATGATGAATATGTGGATGGATGGATAAATGGATGATAAATGTGTGGATGGAAGGATGATAGATGTGTTGATGGATTAATGGATGGATGGGTGGATGATAGATGTGTGGATGGATGGATGGATGGATGGATGGATGGATGGATGGATGATAAATGTGTGGCTGGATCAATGATAGATGTGTGAATGGATGATAGATGTGTGGATGGATGATAGATGTGTGGATGGATGGATGATAGATGTGTGGATGGATGAATGGCTGGATGATGGATGTGTGGATGAATTGGGTGAATGAGAGATGTCTGGATGGATGGATGTTGGATGTGTAGATGGATGGATAAATGGATGGAGGTTAGATGTATGAATGGATGATAAGAGATATGTGGTTGGATGGATGGATGATATATTCAGGATGGATGGATGATAGATATATTGATGGATTGATGGATGATAGATATGTGGATGGATGGATAATAGATGTTTGGATGGATGGATAATAGATGTTTGGATGGATGGATGATAGATGTTTGAATGGATGGATGATAGATGTTTGGATGGATGGATGATAGATGTTTGGATGGATGATAGTTGTGTGGCTGGATGGATGATACATTTGTCGATTGATCGATGATAAATTCAGGATGTGTGGATGGATGCATGGATGGACGATAGATGTGTGGATGGATGGATGATAGATGTTTGGATGGATGGATGGACTGATGATAAATGTGTGTATGGATGATGAATGGATTGGTGGATCATAGATGTGCGGATGGATGGATGGATGGATGGATGGATGGATGGAGGTTATATGTATGTTTCTATGGATGATAGGGTTGCTGAGGGATTGATGGATAGCTGGATGATAGATATGTGGATGGATGTATGACAGATGTGTGGATGGATGTTAGATGTGTGAATGGACGCATGGATGGATGATAGATGTGTAGATGGATGAATGGATGGATGATAAATAGATGGATGGATGGATGGATGGATGATAGATTTTATGGATGGATGATAAATGTTTGGATGGATGATAAAAATTTGGATGGATGGATGATGGTTGGATGACAGATGTGTGAATTGATGGATCGATGGATGGGCTGATGATAGATATGTGTATGGATGATGAATGGAGTGGTGGATGTTAGATGTGTGAATGGACGCATGGATGGATGGATGTTAGATAGATGGATGGATGGATGATGGTTGGATGACAGATGTGTGGATGGATGATAAAAATGTGGATGGATGGATGATGGTTGGATGACAGATGTGTGGATTGATGGATGGCCGGATGCTGAAGGGATTGAATATTTTTTATTAATTAAAAAAACTCTTTTAATCTACAGCTGGTCACACAGTAAAAATGTTTTATGAATATTATATGACATTTGATTTCAAAGAGAAACTCTAAACATTACAGACTGCGCCTTTAAGTCCCCCATGGATGATGTCACCCATTGAATGTTCACTAGAGTGATGTCATCAGTTCACAGCGATGTCACATCCGACAGATTAGACACCCCCTGGTACCTGTCAATCAACACCAACACCCGCCCACACACTTATAGCTGTAATGAGATCCGCGTCCTTGTAGGAAAACAGATGATACGCAAACACTGGAAGCTGTAAACGATTCCCTCGGCGTATAGCTGCTGCATCGCCACCATATTTTGAAATCTGATTATGACAGATGCCTGTCTTAAAAACAAACAAAAATAAAAGATTTATTTATTGTTCGCTGGTGGAGAAAGTGGCCAACGTTTCCCTTGGTGGAGGCAGAGATATAGGGGATCATCAGTGGGCCATGGTCTTCAGTCAGAGCAGAGGCCAGCCCTGGTGTCAGCTCCAGAACGGGGGGGAGGAGCCAGTGTGTTTGTGTGTGTGTGTGTGTGTCTGTGGGGGGGGGCTGTTTGTTGCAGCTGCTACAGTATGGGCGCCTGTGGGTCACGGCGAGCTCACAGGAATGGTATGAGTTTAACGAGATAACCCGTTGAAAATGATTACAGGCGTCCAGGAACACTTGAAGAAGTTGTTTGAATGATTTATTCGATAGCGGCTGTTTTCTGACCCCCACATCTGCAAACTGTCCGACTGTGAAACCGCACAGTGGAACAAAAAAAAATAAAATCACCATGTGATGAACTGCAGCATGACAGAGATGAATACACGCTAAAAAAAAAAGAAAAGTGAAACAACTGTGTTTAGCGTTCATTTCCATGAATCTCCGATGGAACGACTGTGATGGTTTCAGGTTCAAACCAGTTTCCTTTAGGTGCTCCATAACATTCCCCACAGACAAAACGACAAACGATATTCATCCGGAAGTCTTTACGGTTTGAGTTTTACAGATGGACATAATGAACGTGTCCACTGCAAAAGTATTTAGAACTTTAAATGATTTAAGTCACTGACTAAAATTGAGTCTGTTACTAAGTCTTAGTTAATCTAAGCCGGGTTTCAGTTTTTTTTCTCAAATGAAAATTCTGCGTGAAATGAGAGCAAATACAATTTTTAGCTTTATGGTAAAGAATTAAGTTGTATAAGAATAAATAGCGTAATTTTATATATACCTACTCTGTAAAAACAGAAAAAGTAATTTGTTTACTTTTAATATACAATTATTTATTTGTATATTTAAATTGTATAATTAATAAATTGTATTATTTATTAATTATACAATTTAGTATTATTCAGTTTAAAATTTAAGTTGAAAATGTTTCATTTAATTGTCACCAGTGGAAGTCATTTTTTAAACTCTCCAATCATTTTCTTTTTACAGTGTGTGATATTTGCTTGAAAAAGGTTGCGGGAATAAAAATAATGTCGGAATTAAGCACCAACAATAAACAAATATTTATTTGCGTTGTTATATTTTAGGTTTTTTGAAGGTAAAACCTATGTTATATAATTCTTTTGATTTCCCTTTTCTGCTTTTGGGGTTCAATCATGCACTACATAAAAGAAAATAGCTTAATTAAATTCATTGATTTTGAATGTAACTTAATAATTTAAGTTGTAATTTAAGTTCAGTAACAATTTTCTTTTTACAGAATATGCTTTTGGGGTCGAATCATGCACTGTAAAAAGAGAATTGTTGAGGAACTTAAAAAAATACTTTAACCAATTTGTCAATTTATATTTTACAAGTTGAACTAATTAAAGTAGAAAAAACACTTCATTTAATGGAGTGTTACAAGTGTAAGTATTTTTTTGAGTTCATCAACAGTATTTTTTTTACAGTGTAATAGACAACTCAGCGTTTCGGTGTAACAAAGTGAAGCGTGAAGGTTAAGAGTAAGTTAATAATAATAGTTTGTAGTGATTAAAAAGATTCACTTGAGATATAACTATTGGTGGTTTCATGTAACAACCTGAATTCTGGGATAGAATTACAAATAGTATGTTTTTCCAAAGTGAATAAATAAAGTTTTAAAAATGGTGCATGGCCTTAAAAACTAATAAATAGTTTTTGTCAACAGTTAAAGGAAAGTTTTGCCGAATAGCGACTCAAAATGATCACCATCACCCAAATCATAACTCTAACTTGAGTTAAACGAAAAGGTCTCACAAATTTCACTTTTCTTTTTTTTTTTCTTAAATCTTCCTTCAAAGTGAGTTTTTTTTTTTTTTTTATCAGTGCAGCATGGCTCTGAGTTTGGGATGGTGATTTCTGCGCATGCTTCATCTCCTCTCAGCCTTCCCCCTTTATCTGTGTGTTCGCCGGTACAATCAACACGCGGTGAAAAAAGGCATCAGGAGGATATGGTTGGACAAACAATCCGATACCCAAGGTTAAGAACACAAAGATAATAAATCGCTCGGGTGTCATGTTCAATTTGCAGGACGGCATTAGCCGGCATTATCCATAACAGGATTTAAATTGTTATCAGGACACTGAACAATCCACTTTGCGTCGGGAGAGCATCCTGCCTCCAGTGATTCATAGGGAGGAAACAACTATCACATTTTCCAGCGTCCCGTGGCGGCGGCAGAAGTACGGCGGCTCACTTCATGTCCTCAGATGATTGCATGAATAAATTGCTTCCATCCTGACTGCTGTTGACACCCGTGTGGATGAGCGCTATCAGTTTTAATTGTCTGCCTTCCTTCGCTCGGCCCACGTCTGCGACTCCTTCCTGCCTCTCTGGAGAACAAGGCCGCAATAAATTAAGTTAAGGCAGGTTTCGGACGTCGGGGCGACACGAGAAGAATTTACAGACGTTTCGGATCTGTTTTAAATCAGCGGTTACTTAAAGTCTCTGAGCATGTTGCTGTTACACGAATGTTGTTAAAGGTGCAGTCTGTAAAATATAGTGACATCTAGTGGTGAAGTTCCAACAAAGTTTTCATCTCAGCTCAGCCGTGCCCATCCAATAATCTA
Organism: Lophius americanus; assembly: GCA_037951165.1. Taxonomy (NCBI): domain Eukaryota; kingdom Metazoa; phylum Chordata; class Actinopteri; order Lophiiformes; family Lophiidae; genus Lophius; species Lophius americanus. The sequence continues at coordinate 998,899 of JBBDHG010000031.1, read as the reverse complement.
CGGTGGCCGTAAATTATGTCATCGAGCGATGGGGTTCTTTAAGACAGATATATGTGGAAATTGTATTATTTATGTAAATTGTGTATTTCTTTTTTTATGCAGTGAAGGATTGTGATTAATGCAAAAAAATAAAATAAATTATAGACACACTTTTTAGAATTACAAAAATAAAGTTATTTCAAACACCACAGGGAAGATGGAATGTTGTTTTTTTTCTTTTCTGTTTGTAAACTGAGATTAAAGTCACACTTGAAATGTAAATACTGAACGTAAAATGCGGTATAATCAACTGTAAAATGTAGTAATTATTGTAGTAAAATTATTGCCCCTAGGGGTTTGTGTGACCCCCATTTTTAAAACCTTCTAGCATTTCTTCTGTAAAACTATAAGCCAGAGCTCACATGTAAGATAGCCGATATTATCATTTACTGTATTGTGAATTGTGGTGATCGGCGGTCAAATGAAAGGGCGGGAGGCTCCGTCTTTCAACCCCCAGTGGTGAGGGATAAATAGGGCGTAGCGAAGAGTCGCCGGGAGCCATTGGCCACCATCACCTCAGAACCTTTTCAAGCCGGAGCCGGACCTGAAGTACAGTCATTGAAGAATTCAACACTCACTTCACTTTGTAACCATGTAATAACCAAATGAATGATGTCAAGTCAGACACTCATACATGCAGACGACTCTCTTTTCTCTAACCCAAATGGATCGGTATCGCCTATCTCAGAAATAACAAGCTAGAGTTATCTCTGTAGCTCAGCAGGTAGAATCTTTACCGGAAGGTTGGCGGTTCGATACCCGGACCACCAAAAATGTCCCCTAGGGCACTTCACAGGGGCTGCCCACGGGTCCTCGGGGGTCGGTCAAATGCAGAGTATTAATTAACATAAATGTATTCATGACTTTATGAAAAATAAAAAGTACTCATTAACATTATTATTATCTGGCTTCATGTTTGTCCACATCGCATAATGTCAGGAGTTTTGTTCTCTCATTCGTGCCACATTGCTCCTGCCAACCACAGTTCTAATGCTAGCACTCTGTATTGTTTGCTTTCTCTCGCCCTTTAAGAGCCCAAGAGAGAATCATGGGAAAATGTGACGTCGAGGAAAGGGATCTATGAAGCATGACCCACCGTTCTGTTTGATTTAGTCGGATACCCAGTGTTTGATCCAGACAGAATTCCAGAGGAGGTCTCAAACCTGTAATTAATGTCAAGTACGAACATCGCCGGAGTGGAAGAACCTTTTAACAACGAGGGAAAACATTGATAACCCTTCTGTTATTAGTCTCTAAATTAACTTTGAGAGCGACAGGAAGCCGCCGATGCTGTCGCCCAGAGTCCTGCTGTGATTCATATCTGACACATCGGCCCGTAAGAATGCAGCGTTAATGAAGCATAATAGACGCATTGATTGGGCGAGAGCGATCCACCTGCAGCCCACCTTTTTGTTTCAGCCGCCCGACTTATTGATATACGATCCATCAGGCTTTTTATGAAAATCTAAAAACAATCAGCATGCAGAGCCGCACAATGCCGGGGCATTGATCATAACAGGCAGCACTTTATTCCACACCGACCACGCCATTGTTCCAACAGCTGCTAAGCATTCTGGTAAAGCGAATGATTTATGGCTGCGGAGCAATAACGATGAGACAGAGTCATTACCATATCGACAGGCAGCAGGATGGATCATCCTCATCGATTACTTCATCAGCCTGTTAATAAGTATTTGTTTCAAACACAAATGGGGGGGGGGGGGGAGATCGCTTGATGGCGCCGCTCTGCAGTGGGCGCCGAGAGAACGGGGAGATTTCTCGCCATCTCGGATGTTTTTCGGTGCTTGAGGTTATTTTCAGCTTGTAATAAAAAGTGTTGAGATGTAAATATTGCTGGTGATGAGTAACAGTGAAGGGCTCCGGTGGAAGATTTCACAGCTAATCACAGGCCGCTTTGATTCATGGCACACCTCGCTCCTCGTGCCTCTATATCACAGGATGCTCCCTCTCCCCGCCGAGGCGTCCCTTCCTGCAACCTCGCCAAGGTCAGCCGAAGGAAATGATACCGGGAGGCCACAAGATTTATGAGAGATTCACTCCGGTTTGCCTCCCTGTTTACAGAATACATGGACTCCCGGCACAGAGCTGCTGCCGTCCTCAGGGGTTTACAGAGCAGGAGCCCGTCTAATGGGTGAGCCTGGCAACCTCTCACCTGTTACAGGTGCTAATCGAGAACTGAGCCTTCAGTTTAAACCTCAGAGTTCCTCTCTGCCCCTCTGTCGTCGCATGGGCACGAATAACCTTGGATGCTGACACAGAAAGAGAAGTAGTAAGATGTCACTGAAGGCATCACAGAGCCAAAAACTAAGTATAAAACTATATAAGACCATGTGATTGACATGAAAGAGTAACAAGTTGTACGTTTAAAGGTGTGATTTGTAGACAACGTCTCTGGTTTTAGAGTGGATTGCTCTTTATCTCGCCTCTAACCATTAACCTGCCCAGCATAGGCGGACCTGCCAGGAGACTAAACCACGACTGGCATTGCACCGGGGGGCACTACGAGATACGAGCTCCCCGACTACAACAAAGTGTGCCCTACATGCAAAGTAAGTGTAAAATTTAGTAGCATCTAGTGGTGGAATTCCAGATTGCAACATAGAATTACACCTCAGCTCACCCCTGCCTGTCCGAGAGTTTACCTACAAGTGGCAAAATCATTTCATATATGAATTCATCAAGAATCCTGTCAAGTGATGACCTTCCTTTGGAAACATAGATTTCAAAGTTGTATTTAATAATTTAGTCTGTAAAACTTTGGGTTAAAGCTTAAGTTTAAGATAGCAAACCATGAAATTTAAATTTTCACCACCACAAACTAATTCTTAGCTTTTGCTTTTTCTTCTTCATTGGTATTTGGAGGCAAAGCTTCTTCTTCTCCTTCATCATCATCTTTCTTCCACTCTAACCCAACGCTGTAAAAGAACCTCACAAGAGCCATTAATCAGTTCTGAGCTTCTGTACAAACACGGCAGCAAATCATGGTGGCCTCCATTGTAGAGGACCCACTCACTCTGCAGATATAAGGGACTCACTCTAAACTAATGTCAGACACTGAAAAAAACATGGGCATGAATATTATATTCCATTTATAGCCCAATTGTAGCCCTACATTTTACTGACTGCACCTTTAAAGAGTAGCTCTTGGACCGCTCGTGTAAAACTCATCATGCAGGTACAAAGCGGAAATTAAACCAAGTTTTATTCATGTGATAGTCTGACTATGAGTGAAAGGAGATCGTCAGCGTTCAGATTAACTGGAAGTCCGGAGCGAGAGGTGACTGGCCTTCACATGTCCTTGGCCACCGTAATGAAGAGATAGTGAATGGGTGCAAGTGCGTCCACCCCTCGTCGGTGACGGGGTGCTGCCCTGCCCCTCGCTCAGAGAGGAGCCGGGCTTTAAATTGCTTCCATCTCCACGACTCTGATTAATGAGAATAGTTCTAATCGGAGTTCCTGAGGCCAACAGCATTAGTCTTAATCTTCCGGGCCCCATCCAGCAGCAACACTGACATTTAATGTAGAGCCAGTGCAATGGTAATGAGAATTCATTCCCCAACCAGGGAACAAACTCCTCTACCCCCAGCACAAGTTCTGGGTTTAGGAAGGTTATTGGTCCTGAGTTTCAGGGGCTATTAGTTCTCTTCAGGCCATGAGGTACCTAAAATATCTTATGTTTTACAGTCCACTTAGAGGGGAGACAAATTAGACAGTGCTTGAGCACACAGACGATTTAAAGCTCCTTTACGGAGCCTAGATGCAGTCTGGATAAAACAAATAGTCGATTGACAGGGGAGGAAAGGAGAATTGTGATTAAGGTCGGGTACTGTTCACTCTGGAACCAATACTGGTACTTGTGCATTAATGGAGGGGGCGGGGTACATCCTGGAGAGGTCAGCAGTTGATCAAAAGGAACCGGTCATGCTCATTATTTAAAGTCAGCTCATGACATGTACACAGTCATGGTGCTGCAGGCGAGCTAATGTCCGCCGCTGCAGGCGTTCTTTTAACATTAGCTGCAGGTGCTGCAGGGGACTTAGCCCTGGGGTCTACCCTTCCCTTTTTTGGAATGTTTAATATTAATAATAATAATAGTACTTAGATTAATATAGCGCCTTTCATTTAGGGTTTGACAGGGTAAGAGGAGTTGTCCAGGAAAGATTTGTTGTCCTAACAGATATTATGATGACTGCTGTCTGTGTCAAGTTTCGCAACGTTTACATAGCTACGGACATCTGGCGTGAGCTGCCTTAACGTGAATCAATCTTCTTTAGAACGGTGGTTCTTACCCTTTAAATGCACCAAAATATGCACTTCATTTGGACTAAATCAGACCAAAGGTTGAGAAATTATATAAATTATATAAATTATGATAAATCGCCCCCTAGAGTAGGAATTAGACAACCGACCCTTCCCAAAATAACTCCAGTTCTTCCTCACACTATGGTCTACTTCGTTCTGAAACTTGAAGTGACTAATGAAATAGTTTTGGAGTTATCGTGCCAGCAGGAAATGGATCAGCGGAAAACAGCGATGACGATCCCATAATATCCGTAATAATAATAATAATAATTATAATAATAATAATAATAATAGACTCTTCGGGGATATAATGAAGGTGAAAGAACATTTTTCACTCTTTTCAGATATAGAAAGATATAGAAAGAGTATAAAACTCCTTTACGATACAAATCCAGAAAATGAAATGAGTTAACAACTATTCAAAAAAGGTGACTCAACAGTAATTCAGACCCTGTAGTCTGGGCGTGTGTACTTGTGTGTAGGTGTGTGTGTAAGCATCTCTATGGAAGAGTATGCGCGCAAACTTAATATGTATGAATCTGACTATATTGAAAACCAGGCAATCATAAAACAATTGTGTACAACCAGGCAGCCTCCATCAGCGCAACGGGAAAGCCATTCCCGCTGTTGGGCCAATCGTACCGATGCAAACACTCCTCCTGTGCTCAGTTAGCAAGAAGTAAATTGCTCTGGGATTTGTAATGCCGGAATGCTTTAGCAGGTAATTCCTCTCTGTCTTTCATTTTGTTTGTCTGTGTTAAGTTTCCACTCCGGCCTCATCCATTCTCACATCCAGTTCCCGGCTTTGTCCATCCATCAATGCGCGCACTTTGTCAGTGCTGACTTCATCCTGGCGGCTGCAATCACATCCGAACCGGGCCGGGGCACCACCGGGGAGCTTTTTCACCTCCCATCTGCATCTCCCTGATCTGCTGACGGGGTCCCTGACGGCCTGTGTTTTCTATTGCACAGGCAAGCAAAAAAACACTAATGCTGCACCTCGATTCTCCAGATCGCTCAGAGAGAGAGAGGGAGAGAGGGAGGGGGCGAGAGAGAGAGAGAGAGAGAAGGAGAGAGTGAGAGAGAGAGAGAATGAGGTGAGATTGAGAGAGGCAGGGAGGTAAAGAGGGGGAGCATTTACAAGAGGGATCGGCTCTCGGGTCAGACTACAACTCAATTTGCCTTTTCTTTTCAAATACATCAGGAGGCATCACAGATAGAAAATGTTTCACTAATTAAGGCCTAAAGAGCGAGAGAGCTATTCCATAGGGATGTTTCTCCAGCTTCTACTGCAAAGATATCAGCCGTAACATTATAACCACTGGCACGTTAAGAAATTGACATTGATTACCTCATTACCATTGAACCTGCCAGTAGGATAGATTAGGCAGCTAGCAAACATTTTGTCCTTTAGTTGATGCAGAAATCAGGGAAAATGGACAAATGTGAGGATCTGAGTGACTGAGAGTGAGATCAAATTGTGACTGAGATCAAATTGTGATGGCTAGCGACTGGGGCCGATAATAATAATATCTACTAAAGTGGTCTAATGGGTCATGCTCACCTAAGGATCATTGAAGCATGTAGCAAGTGACGGTTAAATCCATGTTCTTTGATCCCACATAGGAGCTACTGTTGCACAAACTGCTGAAAAATATCATGCTGCTTCTGATAGAAAGACAGACAGCACAGAGCTGGTTTGGTGGCAAAGGGATACCTACACAATATATATGTTATATGTTATGGCTGATCAGTGTTTAAGCACTAACGGCGGCAGTAAACGGCCCAGCCATACCAAATCCATACTGCCACAGTCGTAGCAGCATAGAAATGTTGTTTTTCTATATCTTGCACAGTCAACAGACCTTGATGACATTTTCTGTCGCTGTGGGCGGATGAGAATTTGCACCAAACGATGGAAATTTTGATACGCAAGTGATGTTCATTCATCATAGGAGGTCAACGCTGTATGTACGTTAAGAACATTGTGACGTTTGGTTTTCAGACGTAGCTCTGACGTCCTTGACAAACACAAAGCAACACTTTTGTTTACAGCAGAAATAAACCTTGTTTGTGGCTTTTACATGAACTCAAATGACTCCTTGGTGAAATTCAACTGTGTAAAATGCGTAGGGAAAAGATCGGAACATTTTTTAGCGCATTGCAATAGAATTTCAATCTGAGAAGGGTCTCTGAGCATCAGAAAGGAATCCCCCCCCCCTGGAAACCTGCATACATGTGGTGGTGGCTGTTGACCCTGCTGAGGCTGATGAATGATGAAGCTGATGGAACTCCAAGGACTAGGTGGAGATGAGGAGGTGGAGGGCGCTTGTACCAATATCATGAACAACTAGATAAATGGAGAGAATCATGTTCAAAGACAGCGACTGATGGTGGTGGGTTTAACATGCAGGAGGGACAGTGATCGGATCGGTAAAACTGCCTGAATGAGTGCAGCGTGATGTCACCGATGCCCCGGACCGTGAACCAGGTAACTGAGACTGAGCATGTGTGAAAGGTGAGGAGAATAGAGTGGTATGAGCAGTAACTGTGGCCCGAGTGTGCAAGAGGGTAGTCTTTGAGAAACACAAATTCGAAATGCAAATTCTATTAAACGTCGACTCGGATGATTGCGTCACATGACGCAGTGACGTGCTTAATATCAGTATCAAGTTGATGAGGCAGAGTGGGAGGAGCTTCTCGTTGACTGTTTCTAGCATTAGCAAGCTCTTAGTAATGATACATGGAAGGTGTTTGCAGTAGATTATTTTATGTTGAAAGAACCAAATAGATGCATCTATGAATGCTAAAAAAGGAGTATCATTGCCTCGATGAAATATAACTAGAGTTTGTAATTACATTACTGTACTTAGAAAAGTCAGCATAAATATGTTTATAATAAATTCAACATCATCGTTGAATTCCTGCATCCTGCTACGGATTGGTGTTAACGAAATAACTCAAAAACTATTAGTTGGATTATTTTCAAATATAATACCTATATAGGCCTCAGTGTGGGGAATAACTGGAATGATTTTGGGAAAGGTATGTATATTTCTGACACTAGGGGGGGCTTTATCTCCCAAAGTTTTTGGGCCATCATTTCTCAACGTCTTGATTTAGTCCAAATTTGTTGCATATGAACCAAAATATCTTGAATATGTGGTATTTTACTCTAATATTTCATAATTTACTCACTAGGAGGAGCTTTTTACGTAAAACACTGTTTTTTTGGACATCACATTTGACGTTGACACTTTGATGGCTTCAATCAGGGGAGTTGATTGTACAACAACAACGTATCAGGGTTTTTTCGGAAATAAACCATTACTGTCGGAGAAGACAGTGTGGCGCTAGTTGTGTTTCACAAACATAAACATAAAAGTTCTTCTCATTACATGATGTCTTTCGTTTGGTAGAACTAAATATTTGCATTCTCGACAATTAAAACAACGGAGTACCATTGAATTGATGAAATTGCACGATGTTATGGAATTACAGAATCATGTTCAGTAAATCCAACTTTGTTCATTAACATAATAATTCTATGATGTCGCCCTTTACGTTTTACTTGAAAGCATTAAGTAAAAATAACTTTTCTAATATATTTCCCATTCATTTAATCTATTTTCGCGTGACTGATTGACACAAATAAAAGTTCAGTGGATTCTCTTTCGTTTCTGGGACTCTCTGTAAAACCGCACACCTGCTATCGTTTTTTTAGTGTAAACAAAACTATTATACGGAACGCTTCTGAATGTTGAACATCTCATATTTCGGGCGATTCCTCCGCGTTCAGAGGAAAGAATGTGAGAAGGCGAGAAAGGGAGGGACTTGCGGGTCATTATGTCTACGTGGAATTGAAGAGGTCCAAGATCAAAAACATGTTCCGCAGCTGGAAATTCATAACGCAGCCATTATTAATCAATCTACTGCTTAGAATACGATCATGTTTATCACCATGGCGATTGCTGAGTGGCGTAACGTTTTGCTGCAGCCGCTCATATGGCTCAGACTTCAGCTGTTGTGTGCGTTTTTGTTTTTTTTCTCCCACCGCTCCTGTAGTTCCAGAGGGCCAGTAAACCAGGGCGTTCAATCCCTCCACTCAGGTGTTTCCACTCAGGAGCAGGAGTGATGAACAAACGCTTTCAGACTCAATCCTGCAGCAAAGGCCCGCGCTGACAGGGATTATTATTTATTTGTCATGCTGGATGTAATAAGCTGTAGATACAGGATGGAGGCCCCGTGATTTATTGCTCTGTCGACCGCCACTAGCAGGACGTGCGCTCTAGCGTGCAGGATGAATACCGCACTGTCAGTTCTGTCCATCCGTCACCTCCCCCGCTTCTCTCCCTCTCTCCCTCATCCTCCCTCCCGTTTCACGCCACAATACATAAACAATCTTTCATTATTTCGACGTCTGCTGCACCTGAGTTAGGCTTTCGGTTGAGATTCCATCGACTCTTCCCTTCTCCTCTTCACGATTCGTTTGCACCATAATCTTCTCCTCCAAAGGAGGAATTTGCAATATCGTATTCCTCGCTTTTGTCCACCTCGCTATCCGCCGCAAGGTTGCACTCCAAATAATTATTTTGCCGCTGCTCTTAACGTTATTGAGCTCAGAGAGCGGGTGACTCTGTCGCCTCTCCCTGGGTCATGTAATCTTGTTAAAAGCCTTCATGGTTTTAGGATTATGTTATTGAAACGTCACTTAATTGGATAAACATTTTTCATGCCGTAAACACGCCGCGCCGGCGCTTGTTTACACGGTGGGGGGGGGATTTACGTAAGTGGAACCGACTCTGTAAACAGCGGTTCCCACTAGAGGCTTTACGTGAAAAGCAGGCTGAGAGGGGAGGCATCGGGGAAAACACTTAGCCCACATATCAGAGATTTGGACATGGGCTTGGCGAGAGGGAGCGAGCACGCCGCTGACAGCGCTTAATTAATATGAGGAATTGCCTTTGTGTCCCGGTAAATGACTTGAGGAGGAGCGGCTTTGTATTGTAAGCCCACTCAGAGAGTGTTTGTGTGGAGTAATCTGGGAATAACATTACAAGCCGGCATGGGAAGCACCAGCCAGTCCAATGTTCACGTCCTAATTCAGACTTTGGATCAGTCTGTCCTCCTTTTTCTCTCTTCGCCGCTGCCATTTTCTCTCTCCAGATGTCATTTACCACGCCTCATCTTTGGCATCTGTCTTATTTAAAGGCTCAGAAAATTGTTATTTATGGAGGGTTTTTTTGTTCTGGAGCATCATCACTAACAATACAGTTAATAGCAATCATTTGTTATTCTGCGCTAGAGCCGATTCCTGGGACGGGAGCAGTGGAGTGAGAATACTCATTTGGAGGTTGAGGAAAGTCTTGACAGCGGCCATTTATAACCCGATCATTGTGGGAAGTCTAGCCTATTAATAACCCGCCATCGCAGTCTAATTAGAGCTCACTGATGTAAACCAGTCTGAGTCATGGAGATACTCCCCTAAAGATCCACGTTTGTGTTGTCCTTGTTTCTTCTCCTGATCTGTAGAGACACAAAATAACAATAATTATTATAACATCGATAATAGTAATAATGATAATAACACTAGTATTACTAATAATAACAATAATAATTAATCTCAATCATTTTTTAATATGTGCCTTATTGTCAAATCCGAGCACCTAAACCTGCACTGTTTCACCGTGTGAACCTGGACTGTTTCACTGTGTGAACCTGGACTGTTTCACTGTATGAACCTGGACTGTTTCACTGTATGAACCTGGACTGTTTCACCGTGTGAACCTGGACTGTTTCACTGTATGAACCTGGACTGTTTCACTGTATGAACCCGCATTATTTCAATGTTTATATCTGATCTGTTTCATGATGTATTCATAATGTTTAGGCACACATACACACACACATGCATGCACATATACCTGTATATACACACACATAAACTTGCCTAAGTGCATAAAAGTGACAGTGCAGCAAAAGAGTAAAGGGGGGGAACACCAGCTATGACCCTCATGACCCTGTCACCAGTTGTCCTTCCATAGATCACTGTGTTGGTTCAAACCACTGTAGACCTTGAACAACCAATAAGACCTGAGGTTCTGGAGATGCTCTCACGCAGGAGTCCAACCATCAAAAGTTAGTCCTTGTCAAAGTCGCTCTGATCCTTACGCTTGGCCACTATTCCTGTGATCATGAAGTCTGCTGACATGGAATTGTATTTAGAGGTCCAGAATAAGCACAAACATCTGTGTGGATGTACTGGAAATAGACATTTCCAGTAATTACCTTCATATTTTGAAAAACAAATTGGTCAATTTGCTGCAGAGGTCAGTGGCAGTATCTATAATTTGACTTCCCGGGTATTAAATAAGTAAATGTAATGTAGTAGCAATGCGGAAATTATCTTCCACGTGACATTTATGTGCTATGTATGATTAAAAAAGATCCTTATGGTTGACTATTTGTCCTGCTTCCAAAATCAACTTCAGAACAAAATGTTCACTTCTTTACATATATTATATCCCACCCACAGACAGGTAACCGTCAGAGGTTATAATGTTATGGCTGACCGGTGTCTAAACACCTGTCGTGGTGGCTGATGACTCTGCTGAGTGATGAAACTGGTAAATCTGAAAGGATTGGGGAGTGATGGGTAGGCGGAGGATGTGTATAAATTATCACGTGGTTCATTTGTCTAATAATATAACGGAATAAAAGGAACAATATTTTCCTTTGATGTATAATGGAGAGAAGTAAAACATACAAACACAGATTATTAATCCATTCAATGTGAATTCTGAAAGGACAAGCACCTCAAACTCTTGAGTAATTATTCAATTCCTACCGCCTCTGAATACATAAATGACAAATGAGCCCATATATCTTTGTTGCCGATGTGTCTAGGAGGCGAAGGACATCAAAGTATGACCAGATGTGACAGCAAGGTTTTGGCTGAATCAAATATCATTTTCTGTTTGGGTAGATCCAGCAGTTATCTAATTGTTTAATCGATGGATGTGCAGAGCTGCTGGCTGTTGTTTGGATCAATACAAATTGATTTACATGTGTCTGCAGAGAAGCACATCCTCCTCGTCTCCTTCCACACCATCACCATCACCGACGCCGCCTCCACCGCCGCCGCCGCCGCCGCCGCCCGCCTCCCTCCGCATTATTCAGAGGACGTGTGGCGTAAAGCTCATTTCAAGCCTCTGTCCCTCATGCCCTCGCGTTTCTGTAAACTGTATAAGACCATTTAATCTTCTTTAGATGAGGAACCATTTACTTTGTGCCGTCCTTCAATAAAAATTAAAAGCTCTCATAAAAACGGGAATGAGAGTGGGATGCCCTCGACTAAATCAGAGCGCCCTGCTCTCCCCGCAGCTTCATGGGCCTGTTTTATTTTGATGTTTTTAGATGACTTGAAAACATAAAATGCAGATGAGAGCCCGCCGTCATAGGGGCTAGTGAACTGTAAATGAAGCTCTCTATCTTTCCTCATAATAGGTGTTGAACTGTAAACATGCCGAGGGATGTGAGGGAACACGTCCCGCCGCTCCTCCAGGGATCGTATAAACATTAATCATAGAATCACCCGGCCGTGATTAATCGCGAGGACACGATCTCGGAGCGGGCGGCATCGCTAACGCGAACTGTCACCATAAAGTGTAGCTCACACACAAAAGGTTGACTTTAATCTGGAGAAAGTGACTTTATCAGCGGATCGTAGAGCTAAAACATGCTGCCTGAGCGACGGGACATCCGGTTAATGAGTTTAAGAGCATGTAAACCCGACATGTGCGGGGGACCTTTGTTATCCAAATGAGCGCTGAAGCAAAGATTTATCAGTGAGTCAATCATCAGAAAGCTAATTTCACTCGGGAGAGACAGGGAATGAAGTAAAGATGATGTGCGATAATTAATCCATCAGAAAGTCTTTGGTGCTCAGACTCTTCGGGGAGATTGGGATCGAAGGGTATCTGCCCTGAGCAGCAGCAGGAGCATCGCCCCTTGAAGTCTGGTTACTGGTGGTGGTGGCTGATGACTGATGAGATGAGGAATGTAGATAATGGGTCTGTGAAGACTGGACAGAGATGTGGCGGTGGATGGAGGACATACCAGCAGAAAACTAGAAAAGATGGACGCCAGATGAAAGGCTAACTAGGCCTACACTGTCATCGCCGCCAGCAAGGGTGTATCCCCCAAAAGCCCACAATGCACTGCATTTTACAAGCAATTCCCTTGATGAACTCAAGTTAAATGTGAAGTTATGCCTGAAATACAATGTTTTGGTGAATAAGCTCACCCTAGTGAGTAAAATATGATTTACTATAAAATATGATTATATTTTACATATATATAAGATTGATCTCCTCTAGGCGATGCACCAAATCCACTAAATGTGGGCTATTTTGGACCAAGAGTTGAGAAATTATGAACCGGGAACTTTTGGCGATAAAGCTGCCACTAATTACAGTAATACACAACCATTATTTCCCAAAATCCACTATTTTTCTATTTTTCTAGTGTATTGAAAATCAGTCACAGCATTTATCAGGTCTTTATTTCCAGCTCCTGCTATTTTTTTTTCGGCAAGCGGTTTCGTCAGACCAAGAGGTAGTGAAGTTGGGGATCAGGACATTTATAACAATTGCTGGGCAATTTGCCTTCGATGTCACAATATGAGGAAAAAAGGATAAAAGCAAATGGAGATCAGGCAATGGATATACAGGAAGTGGTATGTGATTGGCTCAAACAGTCACATGGAGCCAATCGCAAGGGCTGGGATCAAACCCACAGCAGATAAACCCGTAAACTGAGAGCTTTGCTTCAAAACTCAGCTCTGTTGACTACGACAGAATGATACCACACCACCATTACTGCTGATAATGCACAGAACCAGCGGTCCATCTCACAGTACATAAAGTCCCAGACCTTAAATACTTGTTTTTCATACATCTGTAGCGCAGTTACAACAGAAAACAGAAAATGCATCAAATTGTTCACTCAAATACTATAAGACACTTATACAAACAAGTAACATCAATGACGAAAGAACCTCGGAGAGAAAGCACATCTAAGAGAGAGAGAGTCAGAGCTGGAGGGAAAAAAATGAAAATCGTAAAACCGCGATGTTAGCCTAGCTCAGCTGAAGTATTCTGTGGTTATTTGAATCATTATTTGCCCGCATTCCAACACAAAACCTGTTTTAAAAAATCCTTAAAAGATGAGTCTGCTTTGCAAACCCAAAAGGAAAAAATGGTGAGATGCCAAACTCTAATTTTAGTAATATCTAATTACACAACGAAGAAAAGATCTTCCTTTTGCCAGTTAAAGGTGCGGTTCGTGTTCAGTGCAATGGATTTCACGAGGACAGTATTCATTCTCATGAAAAGACATTCTGATTCTTTTGATCAGTGGTGGTCTTCCACTGACAAAAGCATCATAAAAATTTTAGGAATGGATAATCAGATTTTATGCTTCTTCTGTGTTCAACATCCCAGCAGATTGAATATCTTCAGGCATGAAGATCAAACCTTGCAAGCCGATTTTTTTGTATCTATGATTAAATAATTTTTGCATTTCAGGCTCAATTTATTCACTTCTTTTGATCGTATCCCTCAGCGTTTGTCTGCAAATGCAATATCTTTGAATTAAAGTCCTAGGCTCTGAGAACTTGTGATCCAAATCTAATCTATTCTAATCTGATGGAAAGCTCGGAGGAGAACCTGAGGGCCGACCCATGTTCCAGTGTGTTACGTGAGGTAGAACACCGCATCACCAGAAAGACAGAAAGACACAGCACAATTAACGTGTTTTGGGGGAAACGCTGCATCTTTCCCCGAGTCAGAACTCCTGGGAGCTGCCGAAATTCCAAACGACCGGAGGAGAGTCAAAGCGCCGTCCGGCCTTCAGCTCGCCTCCTGCAGATAAGAGTCAGCTGCTTTCAATCAGGTTTAATTCAGTTTCAGTGAATTATTGAAATCTCCCGAATCATCTCAGATGGGACCTTCAGATTTTGCTTGGAATTCCATTACCACCAAAGCCAGACCTCATGGGATGTTCAGAGCCGGCACCTGGGTGGGGGAAGCCTCACAAGAACCGGTTCTCCACCGCTCTGCCCTGTTACGTTAAGAGGGTCGGGAGTTCACGCTTCTCTCTTCAACTCTTCAGGCTGAGTTTCGAACTCCTGACCCGCCGCGAGGAGGGGGGGGGGGGGGGGCGGCCCTCCATGCACAGTGGCTGCATTTACAAATGCATGCTGACTCTGTGCCAGCAAAGCGGAATCGAGAGGGGTGCGATAACATCTCGCTTTAGAAGGAGGCTGCTCAGCCAGCCCTTTGTATTTATGGGCAAGTCTCATGGTTACCCCCGACCATAAATCATGTTAATTGGTTTACTGATAAAAAAGTCTGACAGCCCCATTCACATAACGCCGTGGCACCCTCAGTTACTGTTTAATCTCTGTCCAGCAATAGTTCATCTGTTTAACTGACTGAAGGTGAGGAGGAGTGAAGCAGGGAGTATCAATGCGATGGTCGGGTGGAATGATGAATGACACGACAAGAAATCAGCGGGTCGCCTTTTCGCCGGGTTATCAGATGCAATTTCTCCCATCTCTTGAAAAAAGAAACTTCTAATTGTTCCTTGCCTGTGATTTTCTCAGAGATGGCAGTATCTCATTCTTCAAGCTGGTGGCGACAAATAAAAAAGGACTATCTCTGTAAATTGTATTGCTTTTCTGGCAAGGACACCAAAGCCCACAGGACACAAACTGTCCCTCGTCAACAGATAGACCACACACGGACGCTCATTTACCTGTCAGATAGAGATTAGAAGTGACTCTGCTCTGGGCCATATGGCAAGAGACCAGGAAGTCGAAGAAAGAAGTGTTTTCCTCTCAAAATGTCAGTGCTCGTTAATTCAAGAAAATCAAGATACATTTAGCGAGCGAGGCAGACAAAGACGACTGTTTATCTTCCAGAGCAACGAGACTTTCTTCTCTCCCCTATCAGATGTCGATTTTTCTATCGTAATAAAAGCAGCTGGGCTCATAAATATTTAATTTAATGTACTGACTCATTATTTTTTCAAATCCTAAGACATCATTTGTTAGTAGAAACTCATTTGTTTCTGGAATTATATCATTATTTTGAGGTCCTACTCATTATTTTTATGCATTAACGAGGGATTTATGCATTATTTTTAGGTGCTATGTCATTATTTTGAGGTACTAACCCAATAATTTGAGATATTATGTCATTATTTTGAGGTAATTACCCATTCATTTGAAGTATTATGTCATTATTTTGAGGTACTAACCCAATAATTTGAGATATTATGTCATTATTTTGAGGTACTTACCCATTCGTTTGAAGAATTATGTCATTATTTTGAGGTACTAAACCCTTCATTTGAGATATTATGTCATTATTTTGAGGTACTAAACCCTTCATTTGAGATATTATGTCATTATTTTGAGGTACTAACCCCTTCATTTGAGGTATTATGTCATTATTTCGAGGTACTAACCTATTTATTCGAGGTATTATGTCATTAACTTGAGGTACTTGAGGTATTATTTCATTATTGTGAGGTACTAACCCATTCTTCGGAGGTATTATGTCATTATCTTGAGGTACTAACCCATTCTTTGGAGGTATTATAGCATCATTTGAAGTGCTAAAACCTTTTTTTGAGGTATTATATCATTATTTTGACAGATTATGTCAAAGCGCTCGTAAATCCAAGTAAATCAAGACAAATTAGCGAGCAAGGCAGATAAAGGCAACTGTTTACCTTCCAAAAAGACTTTATTCCCTACTTTATTAGAGCTCTTCATTCTTTTTTCTATACTAGGAAAAGCAGCTGTGCTGATGGATGCAGATAACCACACATGGGTTACTTTTCTAACTTTGGAGGAGCTGAGGCAATGCAGCGCAATCTACTTTTTATTTGGCCGCCGTTGATCTTTGCATGATTAATGGTTTAGAAGGATCCAGAAAAAAAGGTCAAATGCAGAGTTGGTGAGATGGAGCAGCTATACGGGATAATTAAGACAAACATGATTAATAACCCCAAGCTGCCACTGTGTTCTGTAAACAAGATGCAGCCAGATGGAGAGCATAGTTTGAATATTGAGCATTAGTTTTCACGAGGGCTCGCCAGCAACTCAGTGCACCCTTAAATGAGCTAAATATTAATGTAGTTAAAATGCAGTAATAGCCTGTGAGGTATGATGAGTGTGCATTAATGCAACCAAGTCTACACCTCATTGACCATCCTTTTAAAATTAGCATTAAATCACTGACTGCAGTAATGGAGACTCATTTCAACTATTGTAATGACAAACTAAAGATTAAGATAGTCATAATAAGACACATTCTCATTTTTAATGACCTAATATCACAATATAATGAGTTGAGCAAATTGAAGACAACTTTCTGACTTCATAACCTCATTTTCTGACGGAATATCGTTAGTTTCAGATACAAAGTGATTATTATATTCCGATATGATGTCATTGTTTTGAGATCATTTTATGGTTGTATTCTTCTCATGTAAAAATGTTGAATTACATTAAGAAACAAGTGAGATTCTAACGTTACTTTGACACTTATAATAATAATAATACATTTAATTTATAATGCACTTAGTGAGATATCAACCATTATTTTTGAGATATTAAGTCATTATTTTAGTTATTATGAACGTATTGTTTGGATATATCCTAAGTCATCATTTTAGGCAATAAGGCAATATTTGAGATATCAACTGTTTTTCCTTGAAGCATTATGTCATTAATTAAAGATACTAAGTACTTATTTTGAGATACGTAGTCGTAATTTTATGGTAGTAATTCATCATTATTTGAGAAGCTAAATCGTTATTTTGTGGTATTAACTTATTGTTTATAGATATTAAATCGAAACATTGAGATGCTTAATAATTATTTTGAGGGACTAACTTCTTATCTTGAGATACTAACTCCCTCTTCAGATACTGACTCCCTCTTTTGAGATAATAACTTATTTTTTTTGAGTTGCTAACTCATTATCTTGGGGTGCCCAGTCACTATTTTGAGGTACTAACTCTTTCTTGTGATACCAACTCATTCTCTTGAGATACTCAGTCACTATTTTGAGGTACTAACTCACACTGTGATATAAACCCATTGGCGTGAGGTATCATTATAGAGATACTAAGTCATTGCTTTGAGACAGTTTGTGATGAGTAAGTCGTTATATTGAGAGGTTTTGTTTTTGTGTTAGGTCGGTCTTTGAAGGTTGTGTCAGAAGCAGCTGGACTTCAGGAATAAAGCTGAAGACTTTTCATTTCTCTTTATCTCGTTTGAGTGACTTAGATGACATCACCTCAGGTACGATGGTCGTCTGTATAACAGTAATGTATTAGATGAGTCCTTGAAGTTTAATGTTCTTGGGCTTGAGGGTTTCTGGAGTGTGAGCGGCGGAGAAGACGAGGAGCGGCTCCATCATGGTGACTTTCAAGTCAAGCTGGGGTTACGCTCCTCAACGAGAAGGGAAAAGTCTCCCGTTCTTATTCACTCCATTATCTCTCCTCTCCCTCTGCCCACCCGGGTGACTGACAGTACAGAGGGATCGGTCCGGCTTCCAGGGAAAGCAGGGAGACAGGTGTCAAAATGGTCCAGCAAGCAAATCTAACCCTCACTAATCAGCCCTGTTGTTCCTCCACAATCCATGTCGACTCGGCGGCACTCGTTCCGTATGAGAAACAATTACGGCGGTTTGAAGTTGAGCGTTCACTAACTCACCTGTCTCTTCTGATGAGTGTAAAGATGGAGAAGAGGGAGGGGAGGTCTAGGCGCAGGAGGGGAGGGAGTTGGAGCCGAGTGGATGGCTTCTCGGGGAATCCAGAACCAACAAGGATCTGTTGGAGGCCAAATATTAAACCACAAGAAGTGAGAGAAATGAAACCCGGAGGAAAAAGCTCATTAGCACCACCAGGGTTACGTTCGCCTGTTTGTTGCCATATTAGAATGATGTTTGCAGCAAAGTTGCATCGTGGGCCAAAAATGAAGAGATTGGTTATTGATGGATGTCAACCTGAGGGGTGTTCAGAATTTCTTTCAAGTTTGCTTTGCAGGTCTTCCGACCTGAAAACCAATTTATATAAACTGAGGTTGTGCTCCATACAAGTGGGACAATTTGCATAAAACAGAGGAGGGCTGGAACCTTTTGCACAATTCGCGAAACCTTTTCAGCGTCTTGGAGCTTTATTAATGTTAATTATTGATCAAATAATAGTAGTTGTGTTTCATAAACACAAACATATCACACTTAAAAAACACATTAACCCTTAAAAATGCTGTTCAAGTCTTTGGTTGAGCCCATTTTTAGTCACTATTTCTTATTGGTAGATATGTCCCACCTGTGACTGAACCTGTTTATAATCTGACCCAGTGGCAGCATTTATATGCTAAAGACTAAGAGGCCGATGATGGAGCCCTGGGGGACACCCCAAGTGAAAGGACCCGACGATGCGAATGCTCTATTTCACGTTGTTTCTTATAAACGCTTAAATTTGTTTGTGTTGTCCACGTGCATGCACCAGGAGAGCAGGTCAGATTATTTGCATATATAACTTGATTACTTGTCGATAAACCTTTTCTGATTCTGAACGTTTAATACTTATGCAGATGAAATGAGGAATCTGAGCTGAGGTTAGCGCTTTTGGAATGCTGTCTAGTTACTAGGAGTTTAAAGGAGTATCTAGAAATTTGGGCATATGACAAGGAAGAAGTCCTTGAGCGGATCAGGATAAAGGGGCGGGGTCAGGAATTGGGTTTCCCTATCTTTAATGTTTTACGCGTTGTTGTTGCAAATAATTTAAAAAATTTGATAGAGGGAAGGCCTCGTCCACACAGAACTTGATGCGTCACATAAAACTTAGAGAAAGGGTTGGAGATATGACAAGGAAGAACTCAATACTTTTCGGACTGGATGTGGATAAAGGGGCGGAGTCAGGCATTAGGTTTCACTTTCTTTAACATTTTAGAAAAGGACGTTTTCATCATATCCGACAAACTCGTTAACAACTCAAAGGATTCTTATGAAACATACTGCAGAGGTTGGGCATTTTCCAAGGAAGAATTTCATTTAGGGGCGGAGTCAGGTCTATGAGGCGTTCAGCTGTCTTCGAAACGGAAAATTGGGCATTTTCCACCATCTACATGTCTACATGTTACAATCTACATGTATGCATAACCATCGTGAAGGTGTTTCATGAAACCTAGCAGGAAGGTCCGGCACATGACAAGAAGGAACAATTAAATGGGCGGGGTCCGGAATTTGGTTTCACTTTCGTTAACATTTTTGTGTAATAGATTGAAATTATGAAAAAAAGTTCTGTCAAGTACATCGGGCTTTTTCAGAATTTCAAACTATTACGCCTCAACAGCCTGATGGATTTTCATGAAACGTGGTGGAAAGGTTTGGCCTCTGACGAGGAAGAACTGGATCTGGAATAAGGTGCGGAGCCAGGTATATCAGGAGTTTAACTTTCTTTTAAATTGCTATTAGGTCTTTTTCTGTCTCTAATGTTTGGATCTATTTCATGTTAATAAGTTGATGGATTTTGATAAACTCTGTTAGGATGGTTGGGAATTGGACGAGGAAAAACCTCTTCTCTTATTTCGTTTTTGGTAGTTTTTTTTGTAAGAATGGACCAACCTTGAAGACTTCCAGGGATAATAATGTTATATTATTTTGTCTTTGGTAGCTTTAACGTCTTTATGATATGACTTTGGTGTCTTTATAACGTAACACTAGGAGAAAACTAGGCTACTTTGATGGATGTCGGCACTTCTTCATATTTTCTTTTTCTTCTCTTTGTAAGCAGAGCCTCTGAGTTATTGCCTCTGTGCACACATCACGACAGCCTCTCCGAGCTCACACCCCCCTGACAGTTTGTCGGGAGGACGATGTCCCACTTTTGACTTACACTGCTACCATTTGAGGCTGACCTCTGAGGTGGTAAAACCCTGACGGAGACCTGGAGCTGCATTTAAGACACAGGTGAAATATTTACATTGAGCATTGGCCTCTTATACACTGCTCAAACATTTCGCCCTCTGAAATAAATCTTCTTGTGGTTCATTGTCAGTTAAAACCTTTTAAAGCTGTTGAATCCCTGACTTATTAAATATGGTTATTTTTGGATAATTTATACATCTCTCTATACTTCTCTTTATCTCTATTTTTACACTTATTTACCATTGCTTTATTTACAATATTATTTGAATTTGTTTTTCATTTTTTTATGTAACTTTTTTGAATTTAGTTGTAACATTTTTATCATTTGAAGTTTTTTGTTTTTTATTTGAATTGATAATTACAGTCACAGCCTCCAGTTTTGGGTAAACTTACTGTATGTACTGTCCTCCATTTGTGTTATCATCTAATAAAAAGCTGCGTCTTTTGTCTTACAGTGTGTTCCCTCAGATAAGGCGCTGTAACACCTAAAAACTAAAATGAGGTTAATTAACTGTCGATATCTGAGCGCTTGCTCCTCTAATTCTGTCCTTCCAAGCAAGACGGGGGGAGGGGAGGAGGAGGTGCTGCGAGCCTCAGAGGAACTGGGATGTACGAGGCACCACACAGTCATGTATTGAAATAATAGCTGACAAAGATCCTCAGCGTTTGTGTCAGTGTAATGCTCAGTGGCACCGAAAGCAGCGCCACTACCACATCCTCCGCTTTAATTCGCCGTGATGGGCCTTGGACTCTCCGCGGGCCAAGGAGGCCCACTGATGCGGTCGCCAGTCGGCCCTAATGCACCGGCTTGATGGGAGATGAGTGAGGGGGGGGGTGGGGAGCGAATGCAGCCAATGGGCACTTGATGAAGTAAGACCACAGTGACAGTTAGCAGCTGAGAGAAGTTTGATTCTCACTCAGCGCTTAGTGAAAAACCTTTCAGAGGTTTGACAGGAGGGTGTGGCACGCCATGATTATATGACAACTATGTGCAAACCTCTGCAAGTGGACGAGGGTTGGAGCGGTCAGGAGGAAGGTGATGTCATTAATGGCATTCTTTCGTGTGTTTGGTTTGGAAGAAGTAAAGTTCATACTGGTTTTCACTGAGCAGTGTGAAATAGTTCAGCGCTTAGAGGAGGGGCTGACAAACGTAGAGCGGGTTCTGGTATCGTGCTTTTGTGTTGATGTTTTGATCCTTCCATGCATAAAATACTTGAGGTTATGAAATAGAAGAGGAAGAATGACAAATCGATCCTTTTAAATTGTTTGTATCTTCTGAACTAACCTACAAAAAAAAAAATCGAAGCCAGCGATGGCACCTAAAGGTCCGATCTCTAATTGCACTCTTTGGATTTGTGGTGGTATTTTTACAAGCTGAGAACTCATGGAGTGTTCATGTATGAAAGACTTCAACCAGATCTTCATACTGCATACTGATGTTGCTGGACAGAATAGTTAAAAAATAAAAATAAATAAATTAGACTGCACTGAGTGAATGAAAGCCTCCACCAAGACTCTGTTTCTCCATTATGTCACTGCACTTAAAAGCGGCAGTCCTGATATTGTCTGGTTCTCAAGATGTGACTCCTTACCCATGAAAACCTTCTTCTTTGGGCTGCTCTCTTTGGGGTCACCACAGTGGATCGTCTGTCCATCTGACCCTGTTCTGCATCTTCCTCTGTCACATCAACCAACTGCATGTCTTCCCTAACTGCATCCAGAAACCTCCTTTTTGTTCTTCTTCTTTTATCTCCTGCCTCGCATCTCCATCTCCGGCATCCTTCTACCAATAGATCCACTATTCCTCCTCTTCACGGGTCCAAACCGTCTCAAGCTGGCCTCTGTTGCTTCGTCTCCAAGACGTCTAACCAGGGCTTTACCTCTGATATGCTCCTTTCCAATCCTTTCCATCCTCATCACTCCCAAAAAACATTTGAATATCACCAACTCCGCCACCTCCAGCTCCGTCTCCTCTCTTTTGGTCCAAGGCATAGAGAAAGGCTGGTCTCACTACCATCTTGAAAACCTTTCCCTTCACCCCTGCTGCTACCCGCCTGTCACGGATAGCCCCTGATGCCCTTCTCCACCCACTCCACCCCGCTTGCATTCACTTCATCCCCATTTCTCTGAACAGTTGAGCCCAAGTACTTAAACCCTTGCACTTTCTCTACTACTACTCCGTCATCCTCACTGTTGCACCTGCCCCTCTTTCCTTCACACATGTATTCTGTCTTGCCGTAACTAATCTTCATTCCTCTTCTCCACAGTGCATAACTTTAGGTTTTCTTCCACCTGCTCCCTAATCTCACTACAGATAACAATGTCCTCCACCAACATCATAGTCCCCGGAGACTCCTGCCTGACCTCATCTGTGGACTCAGAGCCGACCATGCTGCTCTCATTCATATCCTGTACAACTCTTACATACTTATCTGTCACTAAATACTTCAGCTGGTACGTCATCCGGTCCAACCGCCTTTCCATTCTTCACCCTCTTCAAAGCTGCTCTCACTTCATCCTCACTAATTCATTGAACATCCTGATTTTCAATTCTCCCATCTTCTCCAACCCTTTTTTTCTCTATCTCATTTTCGTCATTCATCAGTTCTCTAAATGACTCTTTACATCTTGCCCTCACACTATCCTCACTTGTAAGAACATTTCCATCTCTACCCTTAATCACCCAAACCTGCTGCACATCTTTCCCATCTCGATCTCTCTGCCTCCCCAATCAGTTCAAGTCCTGATATCCTTCCTTAGTGTCTAACCTTTCATACAGCTTATCATGGGTCCCTCGTTCTGCCTTTGCTTCCTCACTCTTCACCTTAAACCTCATCTCCTTGGTGATGCTGCTTACCTTCTTCATCTCTCCTGCTTTACCACTTCTTCTTTAAAAATCTTTCCTGCATATCCTTTCCTGAACCACCGCATTCCACCACCAAGTCTCTTCATCGTCTTTACTCTTTCCAGATGACACACCAAGTACCTTTTTCTACCCGTCTCCTCGTTCACCTCCAGAAGACTCCTCAAACATTCCTCCTTCAGAATCACGACTACCCCATTTCTCCACCAAACCAAACCATTACAAAACAGTTTGTACCCTCTTTGTCACCATGTCAATCTTATATTTAATCCGTTTGGAAATCAGCTTTGTGTTCTTAGATAGATAGATTTTGCATAGGTTTGAATTTGGATTCTAGTGTTGATTTGTTGGTTGGTCGGTTTTGTTGGTTGTTGCTGGGACTGTTGGGTGTTCTATTTGATGGTTGGTTTCATGAGAATAGGTGAAAGAATACGTTTTTGACCCAAGTAGACTCACCTTCATCATCATTGAGACATTGGACCTTTTTCACTTTCTTACAGCTCCAGTAACAGTAACAAAAATGACAAAATGTGTTCTTAGTGCTATAGAACTATTGGATCAAACATCATTCAATCATGAAACTTCCCCGTAACCATGACCAATTCAGCAACATTATCTCGTAGGTGAAGAGTATCGATATTTTCTACTATATACTTTTGTAAAATTGAAACACATTGCCATTGACTACACTCCCCGGGATAAAATAGCCACCGCTCCCTGTTTGGGATGGCTCCACTTTCAGGGTCAGTAGACTTTCTGAAGTAACAAGCGGAGCATATGCCGCTGCGGTTCCCCTCATGTCCCAAGAAAGACCCAATTAATTCATCAATCTGTTCACTTCTGTCACTGCCTGGTGCTTTTTAGCCCCTCGCCTGCACAGCGCCATCCATAACCATCTAGGTTCTTCAGCTCTCCTCCCCCCAGCCTTCCTGCCAAACAACCAGCAAGGGTGGCTGCTGGCTAATTTCACATTGTGTTGACATCACACATGATTGTTTTCCTTGCAGTATATTACTTCATTAGTACTTCCAAATATCGTATTTTTATAAATGTCACATTTTCCCCGCAACTCGGCCCAATCTGGACTCCTCTGTTGTATCATAACAATCATTAATAACTGTCAGCTGGTAGCATCAGCTTAGCACTGGCGCCAGCTCATTAGCATGGCCCAGCATTTGTTCTGCAGAGAGGCTGATTATTTTCTACAACAGGCCAGGCCAATTACTTCAGCAAAATGGTATCACATAAATCAAAACTTAACAAGGTGGCAAATATGACGTTATCAGATTCCAAGAGGAACCGTAACTAATATGTCACTGTCACTGCCGCTCTCTGCAGGTATGCCGCTGCCATACTGAAAACATCCTCCCGCAGGATTCCTCAAGCGAAAGCGGAGATATAAGTTCAATCAGGCCGACTCCTGCTGAGGGTGAGGAGGGTAGTGGTGTTTTTTCAGGGCATCCCGTGCAAAGAAATGCCACCTTTCACTCACAACACGGTCTTCCCCCTTACGTGATGATGTTCATCAATCAAATCCCGACAGCCACATCAAGCTAACAACAACAACAAACATGCAAAGCTAGCATAAAATATGCTGATGCCACGCCATGCGCAAACACAAATACAGACCACTTTAGCTCTGACTGGCTCTGTTTAAACTAGATTTACAATCCACTGGGAATTCCCGCAACCCAGAGGTTTGTGGGATTTCAAGATTCTGTCTGCTCGCCGCTGACAACGGAGCGATCTCAGAAGCCGTTTAAATGGCTTTCTGTTTGTTTTTTGCGGCAAAGCGCTTCTGCACAGCGAGCGGATTAACATTCGCCACCTCTTAATTCTTTGTTGTTGAATGTCTGCAGCACCTCCGCGGCTCATTCCTCATTCTTTCTAAGTGAGGATTGTGGACAGATGGATGGGAACTCAAAGTTTTTGATCTTTAGCAGAAGTTATGGAGGGTTATCTTTGGCGGTATATCTCTGCTCTGGCAGTGTTCCCCTGGTGATGAAGGATTAACCACCGCAGCTGTCTCTTCCCTGGGATGATGCAGTGCACTGCTCTCCGACACGACAGCATCACTTAATCTTAATGTCCGCTTCTCCGGAGCGGCCGCACAGGACAAAGCCAATCAGTGTCACATGCCACGGGGATGGACCTACAGCTTGGCCCTGGAGTTTCTCACCCTCGCAGCCCTATTCATCAACTTCAGCCATGCCAGTCCAAGAGTTTTCCCCTCGCAAACCGCAGCTGAGCCGGCCAGTGATGTGTAGGACGATGAAAAAGGAGGAAGGGAGACGGGTAAGGGGGTTGGTGCACATGAGAGAACACTTATCAGATTGCACATTATGCACTGCTTTGTGTTCCTGAGGTAGAAAAAACCGGGACGAGGAGTAATGAATGCACTTCTCTGGGGCTGGACCACCTATTTGCTATGTTTAAAGAGATATCTGTTCAATATCGCTCCGGCATTAAGGATGGGCCGGATCCACAATAATGATCACTATTCATTTAGACAAATTGCACTGAAGGAATCCATTTGTAAAGATCTGGATTCGGTAGTGGAGGGATGCTTCATAAGTTACCCAAAACTGGGTGTGCAGCGGTGACCATGTACGGCCATACATTAAAAAAAGATCTTAGATTTACTTGAATGTATTTTTTTTTTATGAAATAATATCATGTTTACAAAATAAACGTGATGACATCATGTACGACTGGCAGGAAATTCAACAACTTGTCTTTTAAAAGATTAAATCAAGTTGACAAACATGGATTCAATGTTTGGTTTGTCTTGTTTTGTGCAAAACTTTGTTTCCAACTGTTTTAAAACTTGACATTTCTGTGACTGCTTACCATGTTTGGACTTTACACGTAATCTTTGGATGAATTTGGTGAAATTGTGTAATGTACACGTCTCAAAAAATAAAGGGAACATGTAATCATCACAGTGTATCTCCAAGTCAATCACACCTCCGGGATATCAGCCTGTTCAGTCAGGAAGCAATAATGATTTAGGATCAATTTCACCTGCTGTTTTGAAAATGTCACGGACAACAGGTGGAAAGGAATGGCGTTCAGTGAGACAACCTCTATTAAGGAATGGTTCTGCAAGTGGTGGCCAAAGATTTCCCTCTCCTCATCCTTTCTGGCTGATTCTAGGCTAGCTTTGCATTTTTCCAGCCCCCTCGCCACTAGTAGTATCATGAGGCGGTATCTGCAGCCCCTAGAAGATGCTCAGGTAGTGCAGCTCTTCCAGGATGGCACATCCATACGTGCCAAGGTGAGAAGAGCATGGAGGAGATACCAAGAGACAGGCCAGTACACCAGGAGAGGTGTAGGGGGCCTTAGGAGGGCAACAACCCCGAAGCAGGACTGCTATCTGCTCCTTTGTGCAAGGAGAAATAGGAGAAGCACTGCCAGAGCCCTACAAAATGACTTCCAGCAGGCCACTCGTGTGCATGCTTCTGCCCAAACTGTCAGAACCAGACTCCATGAGGATGGCGTGAGGGCCAAACGTCCACAAGTGGGGCCTGTGCTGACAGAACGGCACCGTGCAGCCCGATGGGCATTTGCCAGCGAACACCAAAAATGGCAGATTCCCTATTGGGACCCTGTTCTCTCCACAGATGAGAGCAGGTTCCCACTGAGCACATGTGACAGACGTGACAGAGTCTGGAGACGCCTGTTGTGAACATTATGCTAATGCGGTTTGGCAGTGGGTCGGTGATGATCTCGGGAGGCATATCAATCGAAGGCCGCACAGACCTCCACATGCTAGCCAAAGGTACCCTGACTGCTGTTAGGTACCGGGATGAGATCCTCAGACCTATTGTCAGACCGTATGCTGGTGCAGGGGGTCCTGAGTTCCTTCTGGTGCATGACACTGCCCGGCGTCAAGTGGCTGGAGTGTGTCAGTGGTCCTTGGTTGACAAAGGCATTGATGCTATTGGCTGGCTCGCCCGTTCCTGTTCCCCGCCCGTTCCCGTCCCCCGCCCGATGTCTACACATCATGTATCATTTCATCGACTGCCTCACATTATGATTTGACTTGAGGAAATTGGCAAAAGTTGGATCAGCCTATGATCTCATTTTTACACATTAAAACGTTTCTTACAGCACGATTTTGTTGGGGCAACTTAATTTATTTGGGTTAGACAAACTCAGTTTAGTCGGGTAATTTTGGCCAAACCAAACCCTATTAAATGAAGTTGGACCTATCCCAAGCAAATAATAATGACATTTTTTTTATTACATATTATTTATTATATATTATTATTATTATTATTGAATAAACCCTTATTTAATAAGTTAGAAGTACTAAAAAAAACTAAATTGAGTCAACCCTAATAAATTAAAGGTTTACTTGAAACTAATAAAAGCCACTAATTGTCCTGCACTGTAATGATGTAAGTTTGACCAACAACGAGTAGCTAAATTGAACCAAATATATTAAGGTGGAATTAATCCAAGTTACTAGGTTGAATAAATCATGATTAATAAATAGTGGACTTAAGCCACATAACTAAATTGAATCCACCCTGATAAATCAAATACAGGTTATTAAGTTGAATCAACCCTAATAGATTAAGTTGGACTTAATTCAAGTTAAATCAGCTTTCATGAATTATATTGACCCAAGTATGCTTAACTATACTGGACCAGAATAATTGGCATATACTAAACTCATTTAATCACGTGAATATGGAAATACTTTCCATGATTTTCTCAAGTACACTGAAAGAGTTTTTTGAGTGTGACCCCACATAGCTGGCTTCTTATAAAATGTGAAAACAAGGACAAGTTACTCATCAACCTGAAAGTCAGCTCCTTTTGTGGTCATATGATATCAAATGTAATACTGGATATATAAATCCCGCAGACAAGGGCGGAGGAGGGGAGGAATGATATAAAACATTGATGACGTATTCTTGCACGATCAAAGAACATAGCAGAGCTAATCCTTTAAATCAGGAGATAATCATTTTATCAAAAAATAAAGCTCTGCGGTATTGTGACTGAGCCTCATAATGTAGAATTTAGAAAATATCCCGATGTTAACCTTCCTGTAGCAGCAAGAGGGGCCTCGCCAACGCCAGCCACCAACCCTGGCTTTGAACCCGATAATAAAGAGATGACACTTTTATGATAGCATAATTAACAGCGCTCTAGGATGAAATTAAATCAATATGCCCATCTAATATCATTTTCTCTAGTTATGCAAATCAAACATTCAAAGCCCTTGGAAAGTGATATGAATTGCTTTCACATTCCAGCTCACACATATTATCATATCAGACCTCTTGGGTCTGAAGACACGGCGGGTGAGGAGGGGGGAGGCTTAACGACATGAGAGCTGAAGAGAGGAGAGCAACTCTGACTGCTGATTAGCTCGCAACAGGGAAATAATGCCATATTAAAACAATTGCACGTAATTCTGAATTAAAATGGGTATTCAGTGCGACAGCTAGAAAAAGTGTCACGGATGTCCCCCCCACTGGAATAAAAAACCCTGAATGTGAACCAAATATCCCAAAATAGAGAGCAGAAAAAAGTCAAAGGTGACTAAAAGGAGAAGAAGGAACCAATTATGAGAAGCACACATTTAGGACCCGACAAAGGAACTGAGGAGAAAAGGATAGACTACATCATTAGCCACCTCATCCCTGAAGGACCGCTTTGAGGACACAGCCTGGGAGGTTTTCGCTGAGGGGACAGACATGGAGGGACACACATCAGCTGTCCTCCCATACATCAACTTCTGTGCTGAGACTGTTTCGGACAGCAAAACTGTTAAAGTGCTCCCCAACCAGAAACCGTGGTTCAACAGCAAGGTGAGGACCCTGCTCAGGGCATGGGACTTGTTCGAGTCTGTGGACCTGCACGGCGAAGCCTAAGGAGAGGCATCGCTGAGGCCAAACGCAGGTACAAGAAAGGCGTGCGCAGGTTCAATCCTCAAGGCGTGGGCAGACCAGCTAGCAGGAGTTTTCGCCACCATCTTCAACCTCTCGCTACTGCACTCTGCTGTCCCCACCTGCATGAAATCAGCCACCATCATCCCGGTCCCAATGAAAGGTACTGTGAACCGCCTTAATGACTATCGCCCAGTTGCTCTCAACCCCATAATAAGCAAATGGTTTGAGAGACTCATCCTCTCTCACATCAGATCTGCCATCCCTGCTGACATGGAACAACGCCCAATTTGCTTGACGAGCAAATAGGTCGACGGAGGATGCGGTCAACACAAACCTCCACACAGCCCTCGCTCACCTGGGTCAGGTTAACAACTATGTGAAATTGCTGTTTGTGGATTTCAGTTCAGCCTTCAACACGGTTATCCCCCGCAAACTGGTCCACAAACTGAGCAACCTAGGTTTAGGTGCACATGGATACTTGATTTCTTCAGCAAAAGACCTGCAACAAACTGGACTTAAACACCCCAAAGACCAAGGAACTGATTGTGGACTCTAGGAAGTCCAACCGCACAGAGCACTCTGCCCTCTGCCCTCTATCTACACAGGGAGGTAGTAGAGAGGGTAGAGAGCTTCAAGTTCCTTGGCGTGCACATCTCAGGCGACCTCACCTGGACCACACACATCTCCCACCAGGTGGGGAAGGCCCAATAGAGGCTTTTCCTCCTCAGGAAGTTAAGGTACGCTCACCTCCCTCACCATCTGTTGACCAACTTCTACCCGTCGGCGCTAGAGAGCCTCCTGACCTACTGCTTCACGGTGTGGTTATCCAGCTACACCTCACAGGACAAGAAGGACTTGCAGCGGGTGGAGAAGGCAGTGTCATCAGAATATCACTACCCCCCCTCAGAGACATTTACAATGTCCGTGTACAACAGAAGGCCAGCAGTAGTGTTGAGGACCCCACTCACCCTGGACACCACCTGTTCTCCCCCTAGAAATGTAGATCTATCAGCTCTAGAACAAACAGACTGAAGAACAGTTTCTTCCCCCAGGCAGTGAAATGCCCCCCCCCCCCCCCCCCCCCCCCCCCCCCCACTCACATTAATGCCATACTGTACATAATATCTTGTATATACCTCGTGTTTGACTACCTCATTTTTCCTATAAATTTTACTTCTATTTCTATTGCACTTTATCTGTCTTATTTTGATGCTGCTGTTTTCACAGAGGCAGTATAGCCACATATTTACATCATAGAGGCACTAGAGCCATGCCATTACACCGCTAGAGCCAAGTTACTATATCAACAAAGCACTAGAGCCAAGTCATTATGTCATATCATCATGTCACTACAATAATGTCAATATGTCAAAGAGGTACTTCAGCCACGTCATTATGTCACTCGAGCCCTGTAATTACATCACACTACCACAGTAGCACCGGGACCACGTGATTATGCTTGTGCTGTATTGTTAGACATCTTTAGTAGTACACACGAATGACACCCTCCATGTCTGTCTTTGACTTTGAGCATAAATGAGCCTTTGGTTGAGTCATTTTGTTTTTAAAATGGCCGTCACAAAGGTTTGGTATGTGAAGATAATCCCAACCCGTAAATTCTGTTTGACAGTGCGCTGACCGGCCTGCAGACAAGAGTAATCCTATACAACTCTGTTTGCGTGAGACATAAAAACTACAAAAGTTTAATTCCCAAGAATGCATCCTTGCACCCTTTTTAGCATCTCTGCAGCGGGAGGTGAAAGTATACGGCCTCCCCCTTTATGGATATGGAACAAAAGGGAGGCGGTGACGGTTGGGCGTAGACAAGGCGACCGGCGGTGGAGGGGGAGCCTAATGGCCGTGATTAATGACAATGGGCCAGAGGAGAGCTGGGACACAGGCGCTACATATATCATCTCTTCTCATCAGTCTGTGCACCTCTGTGGCCTCTTCTCTGCAAACCAGCACTACAAAAGAAAAAGAAAAAAGAAATCTGCTCTCAGTCAGCATACCACCGAGGAGGAGCTTCTTCTTTATGGACCTGGTACATGATAGCTGAGCGGGGGAATGACATGTAGAATAAGATATAATGAGTGGAGGGGAGAAGGCTGCGTGTGTGATCACTCATGTTTTTCATGAAGCGACTACTTCCTGTGCTTAAAAACACTTCCAAGGTCTAATCTTCCATATGGAGAGGGATGAGTTATTGGCTATTTATGAATAGAGGTGATGATAAATGGTGCTGCATTTATCTGCATAAGTAACTCCAAGGGCTGGCACCGAGGCTCAGGCGGCTATAATAAACAGAGTTTGCACTCAGGGGCAGCTCTTTATTTATGAGGCTCTGTGAATAGACATTATGTGGCCATCATTACTTCCTCCTATTCCCCTAAGATGAGGACTGGGTAGAGCACCTCTATATATGCATTAGGTTTGGAGTTTGACTCTAGTTGTAATCAACTCCACACAGGGTTTAGTTATGAGCAATTAATGGCTTACTCTTACGGGAATTATAACACTCTCAGGGACTTGTGGTTTAAATGAGGAGGCACCTTGTTGGATCCTTGGTAATGCATTCAACTTGCTGAAAACATGGCAAATTAATCCCCAATTAACACCACAGGCAGATTTAGTTATTATGAAACCGCTCTCTGCATAAAGGGATGAAAATATGTGAGGGGTTTAATCTTTATTCCGTGACGGGAACACTGTGTCCCTTTCCTGCAGGGCTAAAACAAGTTGAGCCCTGAGTCCTGACCTCCACATCTCCAGCTTTACGAGGCTGCTTTACTACCTACCAGAGATCCATGTGTCAGCTGAACACATGAGCAGTCCCTTTGTACCTCTTTACATGGCATGTTGTGAATAAGAGGCACTACAGCCATGTAATTACATCACACAGGTACTATAGCCACATTATTATAACACAAGAGCCACAAAATGACATCACAGAGGTACTAGAGCCACGTAATTACATCACAGAGGTACTGCAGCAAAGTCATTATAGCACAGAAGAATAACAGCCAATTTATCATATAACAGTTGCACTAGAGCCATGTCATCATCTCACAGAGGAACTAGTAGAGACATGAAGTAACCTCACAGAGGGACTAGAGCCACGTAATCATATCACAGAGGCACTAGAGCCACGTAATCATATCACAGAGGAACTAGAGCCATATCTTCATCTCACAGAGGAACTAGTAGAGACATGAAGTAACATCACAGAGGCACTAGAGCCATGTCATCATCTCACAGAGGAACTAGTAGAGACATGAAGTAACATCACAGAGGCACTAGAGCCATGTCATCATCTAAAAGAGGAACTAGTAGAGACATGAAGTAACATTACAGAGGCTGTCTTGCGTATCTTGTTCCGTAACATTTTATACATCAAATTGAGGAAAAACGTGGTAAAATATAATTTCCTACCTGACTCTGAACAGGATAAGTGTTTAGAGTTAACGAATGAACAAATGAATACAACTATTGCAATTTTTTTTTTTGCATTGAGAATTGCCACGTTGCTTAGTTTACGGATTGAGATCATTTGGCAAATTCACATTTTTTCTTTTTCTCACATTCACATTTTTCTCCCCCCCAACAGATTTTCAGCTTTCAAACTGTAAATTTAGATGTATTGTTTGCATTTATGCTGTTAAACATATGGGAGTACATACACGCTGAGTAATGGTCTTGAAGAAAACATAGTAAGAAGTTTACTAAACAGTGGCGCTGCAAAGTCAGGCACACAGAATTAAAGCTATTCTGACGTATTTTCCTGTGGCCACCCTTGAAGGGGCCCCACTTGAGCCCCCACAACCAAATTAGTCTGGAAACGCCCCTGCTTGGTCTCATAATTCATTATGTGCCACATCTATAATGCTTTATTACAGTGCCTCAGCAGGCGTTATGACACTACATATGCACTGACGATGCACTTAATAATGATTATAGCAGTCCTCGAGTATATCGTGTCCTTAAATGACATTTCTTTTGCACGCAGCAGCAGAAACTGCATCAGAGCAAACTTCTTGTTGCATTTTTCTCTAATTCATCGTGGCGATTCTGTACTGGAGGACATCCTCATCGAGCATGACAGTAGGCTTGAAAATTCTCCATTCCAACGAAATGTTGCAGCAATTTCTTTTTATTTTTTGTCCCTGGGAGCAAATAGTTTGAAAGGCTGCTTTAAATCTGTTCTCCCCGGGATCCACTTCTTAATTCTCACACAGAACTCTTGATTAATTTCAGGGAATGAGCCGACAGGTAATTACTCCAGTCATCCGTGTTTGGCGCCAGTGGCAGTAGTTAAAATGTAGCTTCTTCACTCGTCTGTTTATTGCTTATTAAATGCTCCGTGCACAAACAAGACATCTTGCGAGAAAACAAGACGTCTTTTGTCTCGCCAACTGTTTTCGCTTATTTTCCATGGGTGCAGCGTATAATTAATATCTCAGCGGTGCCGGGGGTTGTCATTTTTCAAATGGTTTCCCTGGAAATGTTCTACACCTCTTAATGGCCCTGCTAATGCTGTAGCTGTCATGTCTTGGACAGCTGCACTTTTACAAGACAAACTCAGCTGTGCCACGGGCCTCTCTGTGGACTGACTCACTGCGAGGCTTAGAGGCTGCTGCTGCCAGCTGGTGATAGTACACATAACATTTGATTAATCTGTACCTTGTGCCCATGACTGGCAAGTCACCTTCCAATGCTTTCCCCCGGTGCACCGACTATATTCGCTTTTTTCCTGCTGGATGACAGATGGGACCAATAGCCAGAAACCAGATGACCACTTACAGGTGCCGAGCAGTAATCCAAGGAGATTTAGTTCAAGTAGTTTAAGCATTTAAAATGAAGACATTCGCCGCGTTATAGCAGACTGTGGCGGAAACTTTTTTTAGCTCTTTCAAATGTCTCTCCACTCTGGGGCTCCAGTGACACAGAGAAACTCTCGGAGAGGTTTTCCATATCAAAGGTGTGCAGATTGTGGACAAGGCGAAGAGTCACATTTCAATTCATACACTGATCAGCCATAATATTAAAACCACCTGCCAAATATTAGCTTGGTCCCCCTTTTGTAGCTCTTCTGTGGGATCAGACAAGAGCTAGTCTTCTCTCCCCACAGCTATCAAAATAAGTTTTTCAAATGCGATATATTCAAAGTCAATGCAAAGCCGCGAAAGTTGCAAATTTTTCTTGGGTGACGTAAAAAGATTTGCTTTATTAACTTGACTTGACAGAAATTGTTTAGAATTTGACCCAGTTGCAGCACGTATATGCTAAAGGGTATGGGACCAGGGATGGAGCCATGGGGGACACCACAGGTCAAAAGGGGCCCATCTCCAAGGAGGCGCTAACCATGACTATTTAGAAAGTCCTAGTTAATAGGTAACTTTTTTTTGGCATATTAAAGCATGTGAGGACTTACTAAACAGAATTATGACACTTAATACAAAACATTTTTTAATAAGGATCGAAAAGTTTTCCGTCGTTGGATTGTGTGTTTAGAATTTAGATGAATTCATTTAAGTAATAATAATGTAGCATTAAATAATATTTCCAAAGATTCTCCGGATGTCAGTAGGACGTCAATGCGGATCCAGATACTGTTGTGAACACAGACATGGGGCGTCATTATAATTATGATACAATTTACTAACACAACGCATTTACACCAAACTCTTTTCGCTAAAACCTGAAAAGATTTTTCTTTTCGCTTTAAAAAGGGATACGTGTTCAGATGATACTGAAGACTCCGATTTCTTATAATGACATTACTAGAATCAGAAATACTTCTAATACTTCTACTTCTGTATCTAAATAAAGATTCTCCTTGAAAAACGATCAGAATGGAGAAAAAAAACAACAATAAGAAATAAGAAAAAGAACTATTTATAATACAGTAAATATCCAACAATATAAGAATGGGAGATTATGTTGTAATGACATTAGATTATAAGACTAATATTGTCATACTATTACTAGAAAACCCACCCACAGATGAGTCACAAGCCAATGTACTTCTCGTGCCGTTCCCAAGCCCGGATAAACGGGAAGGGTTGCGTCAGGAAGTGCATCCGGCGTAAAAACCTATACCAGAACATTGTGCGGAACACAAGACTGTTTTCCAAACTGGATCCGCTGGGGCTCAGGTTAACGAGCGCCATCAATGGTACTGTTAGCCAGCAGCATACTGGCGGTATTTATGGATAGAAGCAGATGATCTGCTGTGGTATCCCCAAGAGGGAACAGCTGAAAGAAACAGAAGAAGAAGATTATCGTACATTACAAGTTATTAGGCTGAAATTATGACTATGAGTGCTGTGGGTCGGCGCTTCACCGAGTTTCATTTTGCCAGTTTACATTGAGACGGAAATGTTTTCAACAGATTACACTCAAGAACCTATTTTCAAAAAAAGTGAATGTCTCCAGGCATTCAAAGCCCAGTTGATGTGCAAAAAGTCCAACAGTGAGTCGTTGAAGGCACCATGAGTAAATGAAGGTTATATTTTGCGATTACACATGAGCCCTACTAGTAATAATATTTTTAAAAGAAGCAGCATTGCCTTTAAATACGGGTACGAATCTGGCAGGGCTTGTGTACAAAGTGTCACTATGGATATATTAGGTTAAATTAAAGTCAACAGACTTTTCTCTCTCTATGTATATATATAAAGAAATAGTATGACTGCAGCTGGCTCGTGATTACATAATCTCATAAATACACATTTTAGTCCATGGCTTGAAGTTAGAACATAATATGAAAGTTCTGGGAAAAATCATCCTTGAATTAGAATAACAGTGATTGCCTTGTTTACTCAAAACCACAACAGCTCCTCAGCAAACGCGTAACAGATCCCGCGGAACCCTGGAGGCAGTAAAAATGAAGAAAACAAGCCTTCTTTGATTCCTAACTGTTCGATTTGACCCTTTCACACTGTGGCGTGGAGAAAGCTCGGCTAACATTCCCCCAGCACAGGACAGCGGAAACAAAAGGTCCACTGAAGTAGAGATACACCAATCGTGATAAGTAAATCTCCGTGATGGGTGATATAATCAGCGGTGGAAGCACAAGTGTTGCTATTTTCTTCATTTCACACACTATCTCTCTATTCCTTCCTGAAAGCGGAGATTGTTGATGGCGAGATGGTTATCATAATTCATGAGGGTTCAACGCCAGTTCAGGACCAACACTTCATTCCACTTCTTAATAAGATGACACAGTGCAGATAGAGTCACGGCGTGGACCTGTGGATCATGCATGCAGCGTGCGTGTGAGAACCCGGTTTGGGATTATGAACATAAAGGCTTCATTGTAACACCCGGGGCGAGCCTGGGACCTTGTGGTCACAGGAGCATAAGATGCAAGAAAACAAGCTTGCATAAAGGACACGAACCTTCAAAACCTTAATCTACCACCAACTGCAAGCCAGAGTTGGCCTCCATCTTTATTTGAGGCCCAGCGTGATGGTGGCCCTTCAACCCTCATTTTCCAGAAGCTTAGACCTGGCTGTTTGAAGGGGGCTTATCCCTCAGCTGACATATTATCGTCGGACAGGCCTCTGACTGCGCCGAACGAACGGGCTACGCTAAAGGATTAGCCCGCGCACTCGTGCTAATGCAGTCAAACTGTCAGAGTGATCAAAGCCCCTCAATGCGGATTAAGACCAATTAGAGGAGGTGGCCCGACACAAATTAATAGCTGGAGCGTTCACCTGTTAAAAGGTGGAAAAACAGAGAGGGGCTTTGTTTTCTGAGCCGAAGTGAGGAAATGCATCTAGGTCGGCGGTGTGTTGTGGCAAGCATTCGACAAACACCATCGTTTGTTTCACGAGATGTGTTTATTACACCCACATGAAGTCCAATGTGAGCCGTTGCGTCCAAACGCTAACTTGACAGTTGCGATCGCTGCCTTTAATGGAGCAATTTGAAATAATTGGCACTTTGCTTGAAGGCCAACTTCCCATTATTACAAGTCGATGTGGCTTTCACAGGGCCATATATTCTCTTACATAGTCCCACAAACACACACACACACACACACACACACACACACACACACACACTCACACACACACATTGTCAGAGCGACTGAAGTTTAAACGGTTCATTCAAATCACTAAAAAATATTGTGTTACTTCCTCCAGCAGACATGCAGAGAGTGATGAGATATCTATCGCCGTACCAACAGAGTGGAAGAGAAATGTTCATTAATACCTCCACCAGGGAGGTCACGGTTTCAGCTGTCTCAGTTTTTTAGTTGGCAGGAACTACCGGATGGTCGTTGTAAATATGTGAGAGGAAATGACCCATGCAATTTGCTGCGGAATTCCATTAAAGGGAAGAACCTGTTTTTTTTTTTATGCCCCAGCTGAAGGGGGCATACCGGATTAACCTTGTTCTGATGTTCAGAAGCAGGATCGTCTATCCATACGTCCGAAAGGGAAAAAGAAAAGTTCTGTACAGAAGTTGTAGAACTTTTCACTTTCTACAACTTTTAGGATTTTGCTTGGGGTTTTAGTTTTGAGTTTGGAGAGGTTTGAATGAAGGGTAGAGACATGTGCTGCTGTTCAGCGAGTGTTGGATGGTTAGTTGGTTAGTTGGTTTGTGGGTTGATAGCAGTAGAAGAAACACTACTAAAATATTGTGTTCGTTAACTTGTTGATTGGTTGGTTGGTTTGTTAGCTTGTTAGTTGGTTGGTTTGGATAAATCTGTTGGTTGGTTGGTTTGTTAGATTGTTTGACAGTTTGTTGGTTTGTTAGCTTAGGTTGGTTGGAACAGTCTATTGGTTGTTTGGTTGGTTGGTTGGAACAGTCTATTGGTTGTTTGGTTGTTTGGTTTGGATCAGTCTATGGATGTTTGGTCGGTTGGTTGGAACAGTCTATTGGTTGTTTGGTTGGTTGGTTGGTTTGGATCAGTCTAAGGATGTTTGGTTGGTTGGTTTGGATCAGTCTATTGGTTGTTTGGTTGGTTGGTTGGTTTGGATCAGTCTATTGGTTGTTTGGTTGGTTGGTTGGTTTGGATCAGTCTATGGATGTTTGGTTGGTTGGTTTGGATCAGTCTATGGATGTTTGGTTGGTTGGTTTGGATCAGTCTATTGGTTGATTGGTTGGTTGGTTGGAACAGTCTATTGGTTGTTTGGTTGGTTGGTTGGAACAGTCTATTGGTTGTTTGGTTGGTTGTTTTGGATCAGTCTATGGATGTTTGGTTGGTTGGTGGGTTTGGATCAGTCTGTTGGTTGGTTGTTTAGGCAGTAAGGAAATGAATCCCGCTTTGTTTTTTTAGTTTTTTTTTAACTTCTAGGTAGGTTGTTTTTTGATAAATTCCGCTGTTTGTTGAATGTTGATTCGTGGATGGTTGTTAATTTGGTTAATTTGAACCAGTCTGCCGGTTGACTGGTTGGTTAGTAGGTAAAGGAACGGATCCAGAGTGTTTTTGTGTTTTGTTTAACTTAGCCAGTTTGCGCGTTTTCAACATTTTCCCCAAAATGTTGAAAACGCTTGTTTTTTTGTTGTTTGGTTGCTTGGTTTCATGAATTTTTCATTATTTTGGTCGGCTGAAATCCATTGGTTGGTTGGTAGGTAAAGAGATGAGTCATCAAAAACTTCAATCCTCACTTGATGTTAGATGAAACTGTGCGGAGGCGTTGAGGCAGGTTAACAGACATGTGCAGGATTGTTTGGCAGACATGTGCGCACTATAGGGTCTAATTCTAGTTTTTCAACGGTGCACAGGTTCCGTTGGATAATCCCCTGGCATCACTTCCTGCTACATCAGGCAGAGGAGTTCCTATAAAAACTCTCCTAAAGAGGAGAATACGTTTTCTTTTCGCCATCATCTAAATTCACTCCCTTCAAGCACCGGTGTGAAGCAGCACCAAGGACATGACTAGTGGCTGGAGCTGCTGCCGTGCGGAAGGGGTTAAAAGTCTCAGTTATTACTGTCATGCGAACATCTCAGACTGAGGCATCTGAAGCACAGCTGCTGGTCCGAGAGGCTGTGGGTCATCCGAGGGCCAACAGAGGCTCTGCTGATCAAGGCCTCTGCTCTCGACAGGGGGATGAATGATGGCTGCAAGGTGAATGCCAGAACTATAAATTTTAGCCCAGACTGACCCAAAAGCTCCTCCAAAGTTTATTTACATTTTCGCGTAACATGCACCCTCCGCCGCCAAAGGATGTGGAGGCAGGATGAATTAGTGATGCGTGCAGTGCGTGCGCCCTAAAACACACATTACGTTTGGTCAGTCGTGTCCGCTGTGGATGTCAGCGAGGAGCAGACTGAAAGGATCTTTCGTTGACTTGTCTTTTCCCGTTACTCGCCCAGGATCTCGTTTTTTTTTCAACCTAATCCAGAATGGTCAAAACCGCTCTTCAGGTCCAGCTTTGTGCCATCGTTTCACCTCTGCTTTAATTTAAAAATCTAAAGCCAGATACGTGGAAAATAAATAAATAAGCCCGGCACCCCCACGGTTAAACTTTCCAACGGGCTCGGCGGAGCGCCGCGTTTGATGTGGACGCCGAGAGTGGACGGTGTTTGGACAGTCACGGGGTGGAGCTGCCAGGCTTTTAACTGCTCCAGAGAACACAACCCACCCCAGAGCAGCGCACAGGAGTCCCTCTGTCCTCGGGCTGGATGCAAAATATCAACTGAGAGAATGAGAGCGAGAACCGCGGTGGGATTTATCCCTGCACAGGCCTGCGAGCTAACACGGAGCAGTAAAAACGCCTGGAAGACGTATGCGGCCCGGTTCTCGGGCGCAGGTTTACACTCCGTCTCCAGCAGAGGAATATTGCATCTTTTATACACTTGTCAACTCGCAGGTGAAGCAGGAACCACTGATGCTCCCCTCGGATCTGACAAAGAAGAGAAATATATATCCAGAGGATGCGGGAAGACGTCATCGCTCCTGTTGCGTGGCGTGGGAGGCATGCCATGCCTAACTTGAGAGAGGGAACATGCCTAAGTTATTACTGCAGTACGGTAATCTGTCAAAAGCAGGCAGTGTTGGCACGTTGCATACCACTACTGAGATCATAGAGTCTGATTCTGTTTGCAATTACCGCTGAAGGACCTTGGACGCAGGCAGGCAGCCATTAATCCTGCTTCTGGCCCTGGATGCTTTGACATGTCAAAATTCCCACTGTCCTCCACGCCACAGCTCTGGGAAAAAAAATCCTTCTTAGTGGCCAACCAAACCAGTGGAGTAATTGATGCCACCATTAATGTAATTAGGTCAACTTCCTTTGTACCGTAACGTAGGGGAGTTTACCGCAGAGAGGAGGGGGGCCGCTCGGATCCACTTCATGACCAGATAGTGGGGTTTGGTTAGTGGAGCTGACGGCGGTTCATTGAGGAGTCAAAGCATTTATAGGTAGCAAGAAAAACCAGAGTTTTATTCAAACGCAGTGTTCTTTTTAGAAATGAAATGTTGAATTCATAACGCACGAGAATGGCAGGATGCAGGATACAGACCTGCACCAAAACCCAGACCACCCTACGTATCCTGTCCAGCATCTCCGTAAGCCTCGCTGAGCAGATTAAGCGTTGCACCGTTTACACAAGTGAAGCAAAGTAGTGAGTGTGATACTTTATCTGGATCCTGTGGAACTCTAGGCGATTTCTTTCTTGCTAACCGCCACATTTTTCCACCAAGTTTCAATAAAATCCATCAGGTTTAGTTGTAGTTGACAGAAATGTTGAGAAACTTTATCTCGCAAAAGAGAAAGGAATTTAGATCTAACTCCTGGATCCTTCCCTTTTATTTGCAATCCATCCAAAATGTAGCGGGTTGTTTCCTGGTCCTGCCCAACCCTCAGCCCTTTTCTATGAGGTGGTCCGTCAGAGCTTCAAAAACGCCCTCTAGCACCGCTCTCACAAGTAGAAGACACTTAGTTAGTTAGTTAGTTAGGCAGGTGGTTGGTTATTTGGTCAGTCGGTTGGTCATTTGACAGTCAATTGGATAGTCAGTTGCTTGGTTAGTTGGTCAATTGGTTTATTGATTAGTTAGCCAATTAGGTATTTATTCAGATGGCTAGTTAATTTTTTGTTTGGTTATTCAGTTGGTTAGTCAATTATTTGATTGGCGAGTTAGTTGGTTGGTTGGTTTGGTGGTTGGGTGGTTGGGTAGTTAGTTGGTTGGTCATTTGGTTGGTTGTTTGGTTTGTCAGTAGGTTGGTAGGTTGGTTGGTAAGTCAGTGAGTTGATTGGTGAGTTATTTGTTTAGTTGGTTTGTCATTGGGTCTGATGGTTTGTTGTTTTGTTTGCCAGTTAGTCGGTTGGTTAGACAGTTAAGGGATTGGCTAGATGGTTTTAGTTAGTTTGTCATTGTGTCAGTTTGGCTAGTTAGTTAGTTGGTTGGTTGGTCAGTTGTTCTGTTGGTTTTTCATTGGCTCGGTTTGGTGGTAAGCAGTGAGTCTGTTGGTTGGTCAATTAGTCGTTTGGTTGGTTGATTGGTCAGGTTGTTGGTTGGTTGGTTTTCTTAGGGACTCCATTAAGCTCTGGAGTGGATCCAGATTAAAGGGGTAGATCCAAGAGTTTCACATTGGTTGATGTTGATGTTTTTGGACCGGACTACAGACAGAATCAGAAGGACCTCTACTCTCCTCTTAAGCTGCTGTTAGCCAACAACGGCAGCTGTTTGACGGTTTCTACTGCATGAGATTATTTTCAACAAAATGCAGTTGGAAGTCTTGTGTAAGGTGGAGGTAAATAATAATTAAACTGTAGATTGATATAGACAGATATAAGAATGAAGTTTTATAAAATGATCCTACATGTAAAAAAGGTTCTAATTACTAATAGTGTTTCTGTGGTTTGGTACCAGAGCACCTCCCACCTCTAAAGGTCTACAGACTAAACATCTACAGGAGTGGATCAATGTCCATCCAGGTGAAACACATGTGTCGTAAGAATAGCTTCCCCCAGAAACCCTCATTCACTCCTTTCTTCCCGTCTCTACA
Organism: Lophius americanus; assembly: GCA_037951165.1. Taxonomy (NCBI): domain Eukaryota; kingdom Metazoa; phylum Chordata; class Actinopteri; order Lophiiformes; family Lophiidae; genus Lophius; species Lophius americanus. The sequence continues at coordinate 956,786 of JBBDHG010000031.1, read as the reverse complement.
CCATCTCCTTCGACTGCGGTTTCGTCTGAACGAAAAAGCAACACGGACACGTTCAAAAGAAGCAGGGCTTCAAAGGAAGAGATTCATCACGGAGCGCCGCCCCTCCCACCTCCACCCACGCCCCACCTCCACCTCCACAGCGCGGTGATCAGGTCGTTAAGCTGTTTAATGTGGGAGGACATTTCATCCGTACCTCGAGCATCCTAGAGCCGAGTTTTACTAAGAGGCATTTTTAGCGTCGGCACTTTAACCCCGAGGGGGAGCAAATAAACTGCTGCAAAGAATTAAAGGCTGATCTAAAAATTTAACCCCTTGAGCGTAAATTGATCATATTGGCTTTGAATATAAATCTGGATCATTTTCAGAAACCAGTATGTATTTTTGGGGGGATTTTTATCATTTCATCTTCACTATTTGAATAATACACGGTGTGAACAAAATTGTCAAAAAAGAACAAAAACGTCCCCCTTGAAATCCAACAAGCTGATATTTTTGATCAGACTATTATAAAACCACTTCTCCTGCGTTTTTGTCTCATTCTACCATTTGTACATTGTTTAGTACAACAGCAGAAAACATGCTGTCCTACAACCTAAGATGAAATCCTGAAGTAAACTGATATCTGATAGTTATAGATACAAGACTGACACGACACTGTAAAAAGAGAATAATTCAATAAACTCAAAAAATTACAAGTAGTAGAAGTATTTACAGCTTAAATTATGAAGTTAAACTCAAAAATACTTAATTGAATTTAGGTTAGTAATTACTTATTGATGTTTATTGACGTTTTTTTAAATTTTTTAAAGTGTTTATTTAAAACCGAAAAGCATAAGAATGTAAAATACCAGAAAACAGAAAACTTTTTAATCACAGTTTTAACTTAAAAAAAAGATATAAAACAGTCAATAAATATTTGTTTATTACTTGTGCACAAATCTGACATTATTTTATTTTTCTGCAGCATTTTAAGACAAACGTTGGTGATTTCCCCAAAAAAATGACTTAAATAAATTAAGTGAAGTATTTTCAATTCAAATTTTAGACTCAACTAATATAAAAGAAAACAATCTTAATCAGTGTTATTGCTAATCATCGACGTTTCCCACACCACATCAATTATAAAAACCAAATCCATTTAGGATTTAGGAAATTGAAAATAATATTTGGTATTTTGTTATTGTAGAAAACTGGTTCATCCAGTAAACAACGTAGTATTTAAAAGGTTATAGTGAATAAAAGTAAATTTATAGACTTATATAGCCTTTAACCATATTAATATCTAATATTTTATGGTAGTTTCAGGAAGGAGAGATTTTTTTTTTTTGTATTTTGTCAAATTAAAAAGCAGGCGGCGTCAGTAAAACAATGTGATAATTCAAAGGGTTAAAATACTGTAAATGAATGAAAATTGATGAAGATAGGCTTAAGTTAATTATTTAATATTTTAGGACAGTTTCAGAAAGGGCAATTAAAAGGTTTTGAGTGTGAGGGGCTATTATTTGGGGCTTTTATTATTTTTGGAAAATCTGATGCTAAACAAAAAGTTTGAAAAAAATGCAAAATACAATAATACAAAAAAAAATAAATAAATCAGCCGAATTGAAGCAAAAGGGTTAGAGTTCAAAGAGTGAGCGGTAGGAGGAGACGAATGTGTGGAGGGTGCCGTCACCTCGCCGATCCCTCTGACACTCCATGAACCGAACATTTCGTCAGGCGCTGAAGTATCTCGGAGGAGCTCATGTTATGCCGGAGCATCTGTGTCCGATCTGAATAACTACCATGATTCGCGTGCAGATGGTCACAGGATGTGGCGACCACGTATCCCCTGTTCCCATCCGTCTACCAGTAAATAGCTCCTTTGACACCCCGTGCTCGCTATTTGTCAGCATCGCCTCACATGATGGCGGCCGTCTTGAAAATAGAAGCAGAGAGGAAGAGAAGAGCAGAGAATCCTGAAGTTGCGGAACATCACGCCGCGAGAACTTTTGACCCCTTTGTGACGGGTCATGTGTCACGAGTTAGTCCCGTTGATATGGCTTTAATGTCCGACTGGCCTTCTTCACGGCCTCGGCCCAACAGCTAAATCAGATTTATGAGTGCTGTCAGAGGCGAGGATGACAGATGAATTAATCTTCCCTTCATGAGTTTACATCTCAGGCATCTGGACGGCTGATCTGGCCCTAACAAGCGCAGAGGTCTCTGCGAGCTGTCGTTTAATGTTGATGTGTTCATGGCGGGAGATGAATGGCGCTGTCATCAGAATCTATTTATACAGCGCTTATATGGCAGCGCCACCAGAGCCAGAACATGGCACTTCCCAGCATCTGTTGGAGGAAGTCAGTGAATGACACTTCTCAGGGTAAGGAGCTGTGTTCAGTTGAATGTGTGTCGTCGTGGTTACAGCCAATCGTTTTTTAGCCAAAAAAATCCAGTAGACGATTTCTCGGAAAAGGGAAACAGGCCTCCTTTGTTCAGAAGTTCGATTTGCATCAAAGTAGACGCAGCGATATGAATTTGTGCTGATCGGCCGATGATTCATGGAAACCTTCTGTCTGTACGGAAACATTATTCATCCGTGCGAAGATGAAGTGGGAAAAAGTTAATCAGATTTTCATCCATTTCTGCATTTAGTTTTAAAATTGATTCTTGAGGCGTGACAGTCGCTGTAATGAAATCAAACAGTGATCCCAATTCTGAGTCTTGACCCAATTTTTGGGAATCTGATAAAGATAAGCACAAAAAAAAAAAACACATTTTGGAATATAAAAATAAATAATAAAAATAAATAATAATACATAATAAAAATAATTATAATGATGATAATAATAGTAATAATACTAAATTAAAGGATTTAGAGTCAAATGAAAACATTTTGAACAGATTTAGAAAGAGCTACCTTTATAAAACATACTGATATTAAATCCAAAGAGGATTGAATATGATTATTATTTTTATTAATACATTTATTAAATTCCCTACAGTTAAGAAGATTCATTATTGATTGGAAATTGCTTTAAAAATTCCATAACATTGAGTTTTAAGAAGAAAATTTAAAGGAGCATTCTGAATGACACAGATAAGCCATAAAGATCTTCACAGATCAACCATAACATTATAACCACCTGCTTAATAATGGGTTTTTTTCCCCTTTTTTCCACCAAAACAGCTTTATGATGTCACTGCGTGTTCTGACACATTTCTATCAGAACCAGCATCAACCCTTTTAGCAATTTGAGCTACAGTAGCTGCTCTGTGGGATCGGCTCTGAGTATTCAGTGACATGCCAATGACCTTATCCCCGATCCACCACTTATCCTTCCCTAGACCACTTAGACAGCGCTCAACAACTACAGACCAGAAGCACCCAACAAAACCCGCAGTTCTGGACTCTGACCCACTTGTCTAGCCATCATTATTTGGTCTTTGTAAAAGTCACTCAGATCATATTTTTGCTTCTACATTAACTTCAGGAAGAAAAGTTTGCTTGCTGCCTAATATATCCCACCCACTGACAGGTAACCATGGCAACAAGATAAAGTTATGGCTTATTATCCGTGGCAAAGAAATGTGAAAGGATTTGATTTGACCAAGTCCGGAAATTGTTCAGGTTTCATAGACAGCGGCTCTGGAAGGACCTTAGGTCTGCATTTTATTTATGAAGTACCGAATTATGGCTAAAATGTGTTCTAAGCCACGGTGTCCACCAAAACCGGAAGAGTTCTTCTTCCAGTCAAGTGGACAACATGAGAATGGGACGGACAGACATGGTGACCTCGATTGGAAAATCAAATTCTAGTGAGTTCGTCGAGTCCAAGCGGACTGGAGCGCCAAATTCTTTTAGAAATGTCATCAAGGCGTTTATGAGGAAACGCATTCAAGAGATGGATGGAACCATAGAGCCTCGGGTCGAGGCTTTTACCAGTATCAAGTCCATGAAATATATTATAACCAGACTTATTATACACTAAAGTTTGGCCACTGATCATTCATATTCATATGAATCTATTTATTAAGCTTATCCGGATCAGCCCGCAGTGGCAGTAGGTTAACCAGAACTCCCAAAATCAACCTCTCCAGCAGAACTTGGCACCTCAAGTTCCTGGTGGACCTTGAGGTGCCTCAAGACCAGACGAGATATGTTTTCCCTCCTACAAATTCTAGGTCTAACCTGGGGTCTTGTACGACTCGTCTGCCGATCCGAGCGATGACAAACACAAAGTTCTCCACCTGGTTTGATGCCGAGTTGGGTCGGGTGGGATTGGACAACTGGACGGTTTTGTGCGTGGACTGTGAGAAACATGAATCACCCTCTGACAGGAGGTGATGGGATTCTGGATCCACATCACCTCATCCTCTATGCTGTGTAGGATGTTCCAACAGTGGGAGATTTTCTGTGTGGGGGGGAGGGTGTGTTTGTTTGATCGTTACTACTTTATTTTTTTGCTTTTGAAATGATGCGCCTGTAAAAAGTTTACATCCTGGGCAACCGCCACTGTGACCCCGCCCATGCTACCCACTGGATGATTCTCCTCTGGACTCCAGCCATATTTGTCTTGAACATGAGCATAAATGAACCATAAGGATGAGACCCCCGTACCCAATGGAGGAAACCCAGGAGGTCACTACCCAGAAGTCTTGAGTTGTCCGGCTCAGCTCCTTCTTTCAACAATGGTCCAGTTCAGTTACAACAGAACTCGTAATTATTGAACTTAAAAATGTATTCTTCAGGTATTACCAAATGGCGAATCAAAATCTATATCAATACCAAAAAAGAAACCGCCTTTAAGGGTTTAGGTGAAACTTCAGACCAAATTTCAGAAGAAGCTTTATTTTAGAGGAAACCTCCTCACCCGTGTCTCTCTCTTTCTCGCTCTCACTCTCTTTTTTTTTTTCTTCAAATGGGTTTCTGCCCGTTAAAGGGCAGCTTTTCTCGCCATTGTCGCCAAGTGCTTGCTCAAGGAGGAATTTGTTGGGTCCTGTAGATAATTATATAAAGATTCTGGTCTAGACCTGCTCTTTCTGGAAAGCACTTTGAGACAACCGTTGCTGTGAATTGGCGCTATATAAATAAAGATTGATTGATTGATTGATTGATTGAAACTCTACTGCAGAAAAAGGTTCCGTGTCTTCAATCATGCACATTCCCCTCGCCTGAGGCGGAGATGAACATGTTACCATCAAACCCACGGCAGTGGACGGCAGAGTTATTAGGAGAGGACCTGAAGGACAGGACCACCGGGGATGCAGAACCCAGGCCTGTCATTGTTGGCCCACCCTCCTCAGTACCAACCACACCTCCAGCCCATCACATGAATGCTAGCCTCCACCCTTCGCTGCCTCTGCAACAAAAGATGCTTTGAGGTCATGCTCCTCTTCTTTTTGGTCATCCTGGCGTGCAAACAGAACCACTCAGGACAAGGACGACTTCAGAGCGGCTTATAATGAAAGGATGCCCATCGTAACAGAACGCGCACGCCATAACTCAGGAGTCACTACGCTTGTGCTCGAATAAATTACATACGAAGGGTTTTGATTATCCCGCTTTTAAAATGACTATCATTTGGCGTTCCTCGTCAAAAACAGGGCTTCACTGATGATGATATGTCTTAGCTTTAAGCTGAATCCTCTTTTACATTCATTGCCCCAAAAGCCCTCCGTGGGGGTTCAAAACTTCAAACACCACCTCTTGAAAAAGTCAGGAGGTGTCAGACATGTGTTCCCCCTCCTCCTCCCCCCCTCCAACCCCGCTGGCTTGCTGACACCGAAGGCCAGAATTGATTTTAGCTGCTCCAGCCCTGTCAGGGATCACCTGCCTCACCCACCGCCTGTGGCGCCGATGCACTGCAAACAAATAGACAAGGACAGCGAGGTATCTGTGGTTCTGCTGGGCTAATTATGTATTGCATAGAGCAGCTACAGAGGGAGTTCCTTTACGGTTCTCCAGAACATCTGAAGGAAGTTAAATGTCCCGGTTGCATCTTGCTGCTCTAATGCCACATGGATGAGGTCGTGTATGAGGTAATAAAGTGGGGTTTAGGGAAGACTCAGGACCGATTATCGGAGGTAAGAGCACTGTTCCGTGGCTTTAAAGTTAGCCCAGCTGCACATATAAGATGCGGTGTGAAAGGTCAAAGAGGAGCCCAGCAGAGATCAAAGTCTGAGGTGGCTCTCTAGGATGCTGATCCGTTGACGATCCTCTTTAAATTAAACATTCCTTCCTGTTTATCTACTTTTGCTCATCCTAGCAGGGAACTGTAACACAATTCAGGGAAAATTGTCAAGCAGGGAAATGTCGCTTGTGGTTTGGTTCTCTTGGTCCGGACCAAAGCGGACACGTTTTTTGAAAACGCTTCACGATGGCTTTTTTTTTTAACAATGAACCAAAAGATTCGAAACAAAAGGATTTATGGATGAAGTCGGAAACTGATTGGACAGATTTTAAAGGAACAGCTTTTAAAGCTTTTTCTACCCATCAGTTATTTCAAATTAAACCTAACCCGAAAGACACGTCAAAAATAAAGTTGAAATAAAAGACCAGCCAAACGGTACCAACAGTTCTATCCTTACTGATATGGAAATGGAAATAGTAATAATCTTAGAGGCGGGATTCCGGGATGAGACTCGCGGCTGAGGGTGCCGAGATCTTCTCCGTCATAACAGATCTGTCTGTAATAAACCCATATATCTACATAAAACAACAGTGACTCCTCGAGTTCATTCCTTTTCCTCCGGTGATCACAGGACAGGATTTAAAAGACACTATAATATCATTACATTACAGTAAAACCGTGAAACAGAACAATAAATGGATTTGCTGGGGAACTCTTCGATAACTACCTGCATCAAATTTGATAGAAATATCACAAAATTCACGTTATTCCACAGGTGTTTTGGGATTGGACCAGGAAGGCTTTTCATTCGGCACAGTCGGATAGATGATGTACTCAAAATGGGCCAAGAATGCGATTTTGAGCCCGAAGAGAAATTTTGGATGCAAGTACCACCCATGTCCACTAGGGGAGATATATGCACAATGTACATAAATCGATGTTTTTATTAATATTTAGAATTAAAATGTAGGTAGAAGCCCATTAACGGGCCTGTTGTCTTAACCAGTTCAGATAAGAGTATTTCATAGGGCATTTTATTTAAAGCTCACTGTTGCTTTTAACAAAGAAGATTTACCCGGAGAACTCGGCAAACACGGGGAGAACAAGCACCAGAAAGGCCCTTCATCCAGAGTCGGATCTGAACCTGGAACCTTCTTTCTTTAAGGCAACTATTTTTATTCCCCCTGCTTCACAGCTGCCTCACATCTATAGGTTTTATCATCATTTGTCATCTTTTTGCACCATTTGATGGAGTTTATAATGGAAAATGAACGTGTGCAATCAACAAAAGGTGAAGATCTGTATCAGATGACATCAAACTGCAGCGAATTGCATTGTTCTGTATTTAACTGTAGCGATCCTGAGCTCCTGGGTCTCAGACCATGTGTCTGGATACATATCTAATACTTATACGAAGGGGAAACGGAAACATGTTGTGAGTATGATGTCATTATTACTGATAAAAGCTGTTTAAAGTACAATAAACCATGATTTCCTGTAAAGGTGAAATAGTGGCGTTTTCCAGCCATAACTGATGTCAGCGCTCCTCGCTGACTCAAACAGACCTTTACAAAGAGAACCACCACCCAACTCATAAAAGAGCCCGGAATCAAAGCTGAAAAAATAAAATACTAATTACAAAGTAATATTTAATGATGCATTTAAGTGCTAGGACCACAGTTGCAGTAAAGCACCAATAAAATACAGTCCAACCCAGCGTTAAGGCATGTTAATGGCTCTGACAGGCTTTCTGGAGATGGATGTCGCTCACTCAGAAACTGTGGCGTGCAGTAAGTGACTCATGTGCAGAGACAAAAACAGACTTTTGGAGCAGAGGTTTAGGGAGCTTGGCGTCTACATGCAAGGCTTGACTTCCTTATTTTTAACAGTGGGCCCTTCAACCGCTGGCTCAATGTCAACCCCACGTTCTAATGGACAGCCACAAAGCTGACAGGCCGTAAATCAGGGGGACTTTGGAAAGCCATTAGTCCGGGGATACACAATAAAAAGCGGTAATGGTCTCATAAAGCCTGCAACACCACAGCAGACATTCTGATTCTGTCTATTAAGCTCAGCAGAACCTCGGATGAATGAGAATAAGGAAGCCATTTTTCTTTGGCGAATTGTTGCCTGGGGTCTCGTGCTTGTGACCAATGTACAGTAAGATGCCCGGTGCTGAGAGCCATTTATTTACACAGCACGCCGGCTGAGTGAATATTAGGGGAGAGCTTGTCATTACGGGGTGTTTTCTATTGAGCGACACGATGCAGGCAACTCATTGATTTACTCCCACTGGTTATAAATGCCGAATGTGCTCGGAGAGCCGGTTGGGGTGTCAAGGATATCGGTTGTTATGGTGATCTCTCTTCATAGGAACGGCAGCCATAACACAGACAAATATATGGCTCTAGTGGTGGAGGATTGTTTTTTTTTTTGTTCCCCCTTTCATCTCTCTTTAAAATACAGGCCTTCACCATAGTGCAATAGGTGTGCCGAGAATTTCAGTAGGTTTCAATGTTTTCCAATCTGGTGTACAAGATAAAAACCAGTTAACCTTAATGCAAAATAGCTGAATCAGCATTTTTCGGGTGTGGCTAATGAATTTACAAGATGTTACTGAGAGCAGCTCTGCTGTGTGCTTAAGAGACGACGGCTCTGACCAAAAGACGGGAGGCAGAGCTGGAGGTGGCAGAGGTGAAGATGTTCCGATCTTCTTTGGGAGTGAGGAGGATGGACAGGAATAAGAGAGGCCAGATTAAGATTTTGTAGAGTTTGGACACTTGAATAGGAGGGATAGTGGATCCAAAAAAGGAAAACTAGGAAACTTGAAGTAAAACATACATTAACTAAAACTAAAACTGAAATTATGCTTAAATAAAATAGTGAAATAAAGTGCAAATTTAAATATATGTACAGAAGATTCATCAAAAAGTGTTGTATATATGTGTAGAAATGTATAATTATGTATAGTTATTGAATATGAAAAAATAAATATTTATTATAAATATAAAGAAATGTAATGGATAAAACATCTAAATCAATGAACAAAATTGATTTAAATTAATTAAAAAATGTAATAAATTAAATTGATTTGAATTAAATGCATCAAATAACATTGAAAACAAATCAATAAATTAAATTGAACATTTCTTTTATTGATAAATCCATATAAAATATATCTATAAATATATAATACGTCAATTATTTTATATTGGCGAGGTTTCACGCTCCGTTTCTTTGTCTTGTGCTAAATATTAAGTATGATCTTCTGTGCAAAATTTTGATTGACAGTTGCACTGGGGGCGTGTCCCTCCTCAAGAGGGAGGGCAGAAGAGATGACGTAGAAAGCCAACACACCTGGATATGGCGAGGAGTGGCATCTTCTGTCTTTTAATCCAACCCAGAACCAGTCGGCCTGAGCCAGGGAGAGATCCCGCAATGAAATCCCCCGACGCCTCGCCTGCAGAAGTGAAAATAGTTTAGCAGCAACTGATTCATCATGTTTTCCCTCTTCTTTGGCGTCTTTTAACGAGGAAGCAGTTCTCCATCGTCTCTCTGCCCTTTCAACCTAAGATCAGGAAAAGCACTCTCTCGCACCCAAGCTCGGTCCGTTCTAGGCTGCTGTACAAACATGCAGAGGACCCGCCCCCTCTGGAAATACAAAGACCTCATTCTAAGCTAACACAGACGAAAACAAAGATTTTATTTTCAGCCGATTATACACCGGCGTGAACGACGTCATGAATAAGAAAAGCCATTTATTCAAAGGGACTCTCCTAAATTTCACAGACGCAGCCTTTAAACGTGATGCAGATGAAGGCTGGAGGCTCCTGACGGGTTTCTACGCGGCTCGCCGTGACAAATGGAATTTACTAGAATCTTCTCGGAACCCGCGCCAGCTTGTTTCAGCTATTCACACACCCCAGACTGCTTGATTAAAAAAAAAAACAATAATAAAAAACAAAATAAACCCAAATTTCTCCGGTGAGGAGACGAGAGTGACGTTTCAACAGGCTGCTCCCGACTCACAGCGAGACTCCAATCGCCCGGAGACAATGACAAGCTCCTCTCTGCCTGATGTCACTTCCCATTTCCAGGCCGACTGCTCTCCGCTGCTGGCGTCTGCCAATAATAGCTCATCAAAACAACACAACCTTCCCTGGCACCAAAATAAAGGCAGCGGTCCACGCCTGTGCCACTCATGTGTCAATTAAGACTCCTCTTCACTCTGACACTTGTGACTTAAAAGAAACAGTCGAAGTTGTGATGAATCCAAGGCGACACGTGAGGAAGGTGGCGCGGCGCCATGATGCTCTTGAAATATGGATAACAAGTGACGGCAGTGGTGGGTGCTGGGAAGTCTGATTTTATTTGTACGCTCGAAAGTCAGAAACTTACGCTACTTCAGCAGAACGAGGAGAGAAAACTTAAAATGTGTTTAGAGATTCTGTTAACTTTTGTTCATCAAACTCGTCATTTCTGAGTAATACAGAGTTTGGAAAACTTAAAATTGCACGCTCACACTAAATAAATGGCATAAGCTGTGAGAATTGACAGAAATCGCTTCAAATTTCTTCTAATTGGAAATTGTTGAGCATTTATATTTGTTTGTTTTCATAAAAGTTATACATTTTACTTCATACGAATTGAAAATGATGGAACCACCGGCTGAAATGGTTGAATTCACAGGTACTTAAAACTCTCTTTGGTACAGTTCTGATGTTGCTGTGTCCGTTGCAGGAGCAGTGGACAGGGGTCAGAGGTCATTCGGACTATGCTGTGATGTCACTGTCATCTGTTCTGACACCTTTCTATCGGAACCAGAATTAGTCTTTCCTGTAGTTGGTGCTACAGTAGCTCCTCTGTGGGTTCCGACACATCACTGAGGCCAGGGTCACCTTCCTTACCTCTCCTGACCAGGAACACCGGACAAGACCGGCAGTTCTGGAGATGCTCTGACCCAGTTTTCCAGACCCAGAATTCACAACGTGGTCCTTGTCAAAGTCTGTCAGAACCTTATGTTTGACCAATTTTCCTGCTTCTAGCATCAACGTAAGGACAAAATGTTCACTTGCTGTTTGATGCCTCCCAGCCACTGACAGGTAACTATGGTAACCAGATAACCAACCTTCATCACACCCGTCCCTGGTCATAATGTTATGGTGCTGAGGACTTCACGTCCAGATGGCATCTAATGCTATAGTATTTTTTACCCTGGGTCTCTGTATGAAGGACGTTTCTGGAGGTCCTCGGGCTCTTCGGAGCATTTAAACCCACCTGAACCGCGCCCGACAGAGAAATAAACAACCATCATCCTCCGTATTTCATGGCTAAGTAGACAAATGGAGCGGTAAGTGTCCAAGCCTGTCTCCGTAAATACCTCGCACGCTCGTCTCCAGCCGACCACATGACGCTAATTCCTGAGTGAGGCTCTCCTCTTGTGGATCCCTAATCCTGCCTGTGAAATGTGACAAGATCATTCTTTAGGCCCGCTTTAGTCGGAATAATCTGCCCATCACAGACATTCATCCCGAGCCACACAGAGCTTCCAGTGTCATAACACGCTACCTGTACATTTACACCCCGGCTTAGGCTCCATAAATTAAATCTAGGCGAGTAAATGTGAAGGATTCGCATGTGTGGAGAGACAAACAAATGGGTTTGCTGCTCATTAATCGACTGGAAACAGCCTTTACTACTGGTGCGTTGTAAAAAAAACAACAACTCACAAACGGGAGAATTTGACACTTTTGGGGGTTTTAAAAGACGGTTTGAGGACGTCATTCGCCTCATGATGGACGTTTTTAACCGTCTGCTGTTCAAGCATTGATTGATCCATCATTACAAAAAGGAGCTGACGCCGCGCTTTGATGTCACTGAAGGGGAACGAGATCGCACTTCCGTTTTTCACCTAAATCTTCCCGACAAGCCGATAAAGGTCTCGCTGGAGCTTCTCGAAGTTCCCACAAAGTTCTGAAGCGGTAATATGGCAGCTGTCGGGTTGAATTCAGCCGTGGGTTCCGGCACTAACAGGGAGGTTAGGTGAAGTTAACTCTTCTCTACAGCATGACTACAACCCGACAGGATCCTCACCTACCTGACGGCTAGTGGACGACAGCATATAATCTCCCAGCAGGCTTTGCTTCCTACTCCTGACCAGCTTTAACTAATTGAGGAGACAACGTGGAAAAAGACGGCCGCGATCTCGGCTCTCTTGGCTGCGCTGGCGTCATCTGACTTCCGGCGAGATTGCGCGACTTCTTCTTGTCAGCTCGGGTGTTGAGCTGTTGCAAATGAAGTCGGCGCCCCGACAGAGACGGAGGGGAGGGGGTCGTCTCGGCTACGACTTCTGAGAATGTGAAACGTCCCGTCTCAAACGCGCAATATCTGTAATACTTCCTGACACTTCCTGCTATAACCTCTCATTCTGTGCCGGCGTCTGTGGGGCCTTTTTTTCCCCACTCAGGAGAAAAGCAGTCTATTTTCTTGTCATATTTGCTTGAAAGGCAACTCAACTCCGAGTCTAATTTCCTGCACTTTAAAGACGGAGCACATGCAAGGTGCATTACCATGCTATCAAGGTGATGGGAGCAATTTCAACCTGCCACTCACTCGTGCAAATATCGGTGAGACTTAACGTCTGCTGCTGGCTGTCAAAAGCTCCTGTGAAGCGCCGGAGAGCGTAATCTGAGTCTTATTCACTCAACGCCATTTACTTGTCAGCGGAGCTCTGTTTTACTGTGGATGGCGCTCTGTAATGAGACGGGGAGTGTAATATAGTCGTAGGTACAGGGGAGCGATGGGAAGGAGAGAAAAAAGGGAGATTTCTTCAAGCATAAGTTCCCGTAAAACAAGCCGAGTGAACGCGAAATACAAGATTTTAAAGGAGAATTTTATCTATCAAACCAAAAAAGGTTATTTAACATCAACTGGGTCTGTGTGAAAGAGGCTCCGCCCCCTTAGAACCCAAATCCTACAAAACTACTAAACTACCTTAAGGACTGGACGCAGACGGACCAGAACCCAACCAGACCTGATCACTGTTCAGTCACATCAACACTTCAGTACACCGTCGTCAGAAGCAGGAGGTTGGCTCTTAGGTCTCACAGGAACTTCACAGAAGTAAACCACCTTCCAAAATGTCTCCAAGAGCCCCATGAAGGCTCCTTCAGGAAGTCACCATGAAGGCTCCTTCAGGAAGTCACCATGTAGGCTCCTTCAGGAAGTCACCATGAAGGCTCCTTCAGGAAGTCACCATGAAGGCACCTTCAGGAAGTCACCATGAAGGCACCTTCAGGAAGTCACCATGAAGGCACCTTCAGGAAGTCACCACGAAGGCTCCTTCAGGAAGTCACCATGAAGGCTCCTTCAGGAAGTCACCATGAAGGCACCTTCAGGAAGTCCGAGGAAATCCTAAGAAAACATCCAAGGAGCTGCAGACCTCTCTCACTGCACCGAAGGTCCACTGGACAAGATGAGGAGAAAGCCCCTACTGACCCAAAAGAACATTAAGGCTCATCGGAATTTACCCACAACACACCTTGATGACCCTCAGAGCTTCTGGGAGAATCTTCTATGGACTGATAAGTGGACAGCAGAACTGTTTGAAGGTATAGGTTCAGTCCCACAGCATTCCACCAGAGGAACATTGGAGAAGTGGAAGGTTGTGGAGATGTTTTACTGCTTCAGGTTCAGGACGACTCGCCACCATTGAGGGAAGCTTGAATTCTGATCCTTACCATAAAGTTTTGACGGAGAATGTCAGGTCATCAGAGCGTGAGTTGAAGTTCATGCAGCAAGATAATGATTTCAAGCAGAACAGTAAGTCCATCTCTGAAAAGGCCATAGTCAGAGTCTGGACCTGAACCCTGTTGAGATGATGAGAAGATCAGTTCATGCTAATAAACCCTCTAATAAACCCTCCAGTGTGTCAGCGCTGAAGCGTGACGTCAGAGACTGATCTGATCTGCGGTCAGCAGAAGGGTTCGGTTGCGCTAAAGATGGAACATCTAGATATCGAGGAGGGTGGAACTCTTTTTGTCATCGATGATTCGGGTTTTTGGTAATCTTGGTTGCCTTATGTTACATTTGGTTTGAGGATTGGACCCGGTTTAGGCTGAGACACAAACCAAATCAGAAGAAACCAGGGTAGTGGGGCTCCAATACTTTTTCACGGAGCTGTACACGATGACTTAGATGAAGAGGTCAAAAACAGAGAGCGTGAATGAAACGGCGGCGTCTCAAGTGACCCCGCTGCTCCTGCTCCTCAGACGGCGGTTAGTTAGTTAAGGCTGTTAATTTCCCGGTAGACGCACCACCGGGCAACACGCTGGGCCAGCACTTAAGCGTTCTTCGTGTGCCATGAAGCCAGGACCTGACAGGTAAAGAAAGCAACGTGAAACAATGGCACCTTCTAACCATCATCTCCCCTCTTTATCCGTCACATCCACTCAGCCTGTCTGGCTGCTGAGGTGGCGCGGCGAGGGGAATTTTCTTGTCACGTCGAGAGAATTTTCTTATTCCATTTGCTAGATGTAACAATGGTGCAGTTTTTAAGCATTTCCTACATTTTTTTTTTTTTTTTAGCAGAACAGAATTGAGTGAATTTGCTCAGAAACTCTTGAATAACTGCTGCGTCAGATTTAAGAGGAATACCACAAAGTCCCTGTTTTTTGTTTTGTTAGTTTTTGTGAGACAGAACCAGAATGTGCCAAAAATGGGATTTTGTCGGTAAAAGAGCTCCTATGTCCGCTAGAGGGAGCTATATACAAAAACTACAACCTTTGGTTGAGACATGGACAAAGTTCAAAAACTGTCTAGAATCTCTATTATAGGTCTGTAAAATATCAAAATATCATAATAATAAAACAAAATAATGACAAGGTAGGTCCCTGATACAAATCCCACCCACAGAATGAGCCCAACCCTTTCCAGAGGTCACAGGTCAGTTGCAGGTCATGCTGAAGTGAAGGAGGAGGAGCTTATAAAAGCTGTATGACTCCACCTCCAGATAATGTGAACTCAAACACGGTGGCGTTTGGTTTTCACAACAAATACAAGACGGCCGTTGTGTTTGTTCGACTGATGACGAAGTGAAATAGTGCAAAGAAACTAAACTAGTTCCTGGAAAAGAGGGGAGTGTACGAGAAATGCATTTGTCCAACTTGTAGTCAAATGTTAATAGCTCCGAAATGGAAAAATAAACCTTTTTACTACTGGATTGATGTGCAGACAGACTTTAGTGCTAAAGCATTAAAACGTTTTTGAGTTTTTAACAAAAACAAGGGTAAAACGATGCAAAACTATTTTACCCTATTTTGACAAATTGTTTGGTCAAGGTTATTTGGTTATTTTCAAACAGTGCAAAAAAAACACATGCTATAATATACTAAAAAAAAATCCTACTTATCAAATAAGACTTTCTGAGCTGCCATGGGTAACGCCTCTTCCTCGTCAGCACCTTTGAACTGTGGTGCTCCCCAAGGCTCCACCCTTGGCCCCTTACTCTTTAGTATATCCATGCTGCTACTGGGTCATAATATAAAAACATTCTGTCACATTTTTTGACTCAAATATGTTCAAACAAACAGTTGAGCAGGACTTTAAAGAGTTAATAAGTTCCCAAATCTATTGTCTTATATGCTAATCGACCCTCCAGTGAAATCTTCTTTACACAGACCATGATTCACAGTTAGATGTCATATAACATTGTTATTACAGCCTACGCTGTCGTTGTACCTTCATCAGAAGAAGAAACATACTCAGTCCTGCACAATAAGCTCCACTTGGCCCAAACCAGAGGGGCAGTAGCTCCGCATGGTGCTTGAGGTCCCACAGAAGGGTTCAGTCACGACGAGAAAGAAAAAGTATTATAATTCCAGAATAAACTAATACAGTCCCATAAACCCTTTTTTCTTACAATTTACTTCAATATACCCAAGGTTTCTCTTCCCTGTCTGTTTCCTGGGGGCGTCTTCTGTTTTTGATAGAATTAAAAAACACATTAATTATTTAAACATTTTTGAGTAATTTCTCTTTTTCTTTTTTATTGAGTTTTTTTCTCGTAACGTATCGTACAAGCTCCCTTTGGTGCCCCCTGTTGGCCACTAACGCAACCGTTTATCTCATTCATTCACTTTCCGGTACGGACAGCATGTTAATTGTCCAATTTTGATGAATTCTAGAGGAAGAGCGTGTCGCAGAAGGAGCTGCATAACTTTAGAGTGTATCTGGACAAATAGGGACTTTAACTTGTTTTTCATTTAGTTAAAATGAGTTGTTGGGCCTCAGCAGAGGTTTGCGACAGTCTTCCATTAATAATTGATGATAAACTTTAAATGTCCAAGTGGCACAGGTGGAGGGACATAATGTCAAAGAAATTAAATTATAACTTTGTTATACAAGGAGCTAAAGAGCATAAAGTTCTTGTTTGAAATATTACTTTCTCTATTTGGCAAGTGTTTTTCTTCACTTCTGCCAAGGACAAGGATAAATACGATAACTAATGCCAAAAACATTAATAAAATAAGAGGGTTTGTCACAGGATTGTGACTCCGTATGTGTTCAATATACTATATATTATTAATTATTAACATGGACATTAGTAACCAACTAGGAATACGAAAATACACTTACAGTAAAAATACAGTAAATTACTGTAAATCAGGATGAAATGTTACTAAAACATTAACAAATTTAAGTGTGAAAATATGACTTTTGGTAAATATTGACGAGTGAAAACCATAAAATTCCCAGTACTATTCAGTCAATGTTACAATATTGTAACTTTCTGGATTCAGAGTTATTCTAAGTAAGCACTAGTTAGAATTTTATTGTCTTTAACTCCTGCGGTTTGAAAGTTTTCACCGTCATTGCTATATACATTTTTACAGTGTAGTTTTTACGGTATTTTTAAAAAGAAAATTACTGTTTATAGGTTTACAGGAAATATTTATTTCATAGTATTCTAAGGTAAACAAACAACAGTTCTAAAGTGAGAAATATGGTAATGTCTTACACATTATTATTTGGGCAACCATTTGTCAATATAAATTAATAAGGTTCACAACATATATGCATCTATTCTTTTATTATTATTATTATTTTTTAACATAAACAAACAAGACTTCACATATGAAGAATATATATATATCATAATATCTGCCACAACCACAGCTAACAACATTTAAAGGTAAATTCCACGTATAACTAATCCTTTGTTCGGTTTATCAACCACAATGAATCAAGAATTGATACATAACTTTATTTTTTTCTCTCTTGTTGCGAAGAAAACACAGGATTTTGCTGTCAAATTAGAAATTTCTGATATACTGTAATAAATAATCAAAGTAATGATGAACATCATAACGTACCGGACTGTTACTGTAAAAGTAACAGTATTATTCTGCTGATTGCATTTAAATGTATGTGAGTGTGAACTACAGGTTAAACTTTATGATAGTATAAATTAAAAGACCTATACCATCTACTATGGTGATATTCTGAATACACTGTAAAAAAAAGAAGAAGAAAAAGAACGAGTTGAATTGTATGAAAGTGTTGTGAGAATATCATCCCAGAAAAGTTCTCATAGAAGAGTTTACTGTAAATCGAACATCACCGGTGGCCGACTACTAGATTTACAGTATTTCACAGTTGAGAACTGTTATAACTCAAAATAAAACAACTTAAACACAAAGATACATTGTCAACGTATTTGCAGAAACGTTCTAAAATAACCTAAGAGTAATTACAATGTATCAGAGGTTTTAGAAATTACAGTAAAAAAAAATATCACCATAGTGGAAAGATTAAACTTCTGTAAGTGGTAGCTAACTTTAATCCAGAGGACAAAAACACCGTTACTGTTAAATATAGTAATAATCCTGGTGAAGATCACCACGTCAGCAGTAAGTGACTGCTGTGTTTTTATTATTCCGTCCAAATCAAGGAACGTTTTTTACAGTGTGCTCCACACAAAGAAACGTTTAACCCCGTTTTCAGATTCAGGACATAAAGTACTTTTCTGAGCAGTTTTTCGCGCGCCTGTGTGGGTGATTCATAAACGTGTCCTTGTGAGAAATAACAGCAGGAGATATCAGGCTTTCTGCTTAAAAGTAATGAATTGCGGGCGGTGGAGAAAAGTGCAGCCATTTAAGGGAAAAAAGCGGAGAATTTGGTGTCTGCGGCGGAGAGCCATCCATCACGTCCACAATAAAGGAGTTTCTGCCTGACGCTGGAAATTTATGGTCGCCCTTCTCTGCCCTAATAAGTCAAAGCGCTGCGTCAGAGGCTGACAGGGGCTGCCGAAAACAGCCCCCCGGTTATCCATCAAAAAACACTTGCATATGTTTAACTTTGGCCTGATCAGCAAGACATTTATATGCTATTGAGTAATAAGATAAGTGGGTCTATTTTGATGGGGATAGAGATGAATGACTTGGTTCAAACATGGGTGGGACATTTTTTTCTTAATAGCGTATTATAAAATAAACTCCTGCAGCAGAATTAAGCCTCCGTTATCTCCAATCAAACAAACTCCAGGCCAGAATAATGATGGAGGAGTGAAAGAGAAACTTTCGCCAGAGTTGGATCTGACTGAGGGGAGGTAGGAGAAGGGGAAAAAAAGAGTCAGTTGACAGATAACTGGCGTGAAGGACAGGGAGCTGACAGATGACAGGCTGCAGGATTGAGAGACAGAAAATGTGAAACACGCTGATGGATATCGGGGAAGGCGCTGGAGTTATTCATTAGTGGGTTACTGTTGCGCAGGAGAAGTCTCATTTTGTAAATTTTCTAGCACGGAGAAGGAAAGAAGAAGACTTGAAGTGTTTTAGATTTAAATAAATCATTCGAACATTTCATTTTCTTTGGGGTCATATTTACCCACCAAACCAATGCAGGGCGCATGCGTCACGGTGCCAATTTACGCACGGACACATAAGAACTCCAAATGGATATCACAACAGCCTTTGAGTTATATGTTAATTGTTGTGTAAATGTATCTTTTTGAAAAATCACAGGACGCAGCAGGGAAAAACAAAAACTAGAAAAGTTTCAGGAAAAAAATAAATAATTCAAAATATATAGTTTTGATCCTTTTTACGCACCAAATCCACGTGCGTCACAGTGCCATTCTGCCAAAGACACATGTAAGAATTTGCATAAAGAACATATAAAACAACTTCCAGGGTGACACACACACACACTGGTGTGGAGGACAGGGAGCTGACAGGGGAGAGGCTGTAGGATATAGATACAGATAATGTGCAACACGCTGATTGATAAAACAGAGAGTCTTCAAGATTTTTGAGTTACAAGTTAAATGTTGCGCAAAAAAAAGGCTTTTTGAAAATTTCCAGCACGTAACAAGACAAAAAGAAAACTTCAAATCTTTTTAAATAAAAGGAGTAATTCTAATACATCATGTTATGACCATATTAACCCACAAAAAACACCCACGGCATACGCGTTACGGTGCCATTTACGCACAGAAGATCTCCCAATTCCTGTGTAAATTCATCTTTTTGCAAATTCCAAACACGTCGCAGGAAAAAAATAAAGCTTAAAAAAGTTTCTGGATAAAAAATAAATAAACGGAATAATGCAAATATATCATGTTATGGTCATTTGTGCCCACTAAATCAACGCAGGGTGCATGGGGGTGGGGGGCGCACGCGATAAGGTGCCGTTTTACACATAGACGCGCCTTAAAAAATGAAAAATAGAAGGTTCCAATATGACACACGCGCACTGGTGTGATTGACAGGTATATGTCAGCTGACAGGCTGCAGGACTGAAGCGCGGATAAGGTGATACCTGCTGATGGATATCGAGAAAAACCGTCAAGGTTTTGGAGTGACACTTTGATACGCGCCAAAACGGCTCTTCTGCAAATCTCCTATGCGATGCGGGGAAAAAAAGGAAACTTGGCGAGAGTATATTTTCGGATGATAGAATAATTCAAAAACAGAGACATGTTTTGGTCATTTTTTCCCCTCAAATCCACGCAGGACGCATGGGGCGGCACATGCGTCACAGTGCCATTTCCGCAAACACGGATATAAAAACTGCAAATTTAAAGTGTCACACACACATGCGAGAGGGGGGAAGCGCTGCATTCAGCCTCCGATCACCGCGGGATCTCTTTTTGATTGGTGATCTGTGGACTAATTCAGGCGCAACTCGCGAGAGAGAGGAGAGGAGGCGGAGTGATCTCCACACTAAGCGAGTGCGCTCTCGGACCCAAAGCCACACAGTCGGGGATGAGGAGGCGACGCACGGATCTTGCTCATACACCGCGCGTCACTTATGCGGATTTGTTTCTTCAAACTCTGGCTTCAGGGGCTTTCTCTACCTTACACATGCATTGCTTAACCACTTCCACGAGAATTGGGTCATGATCACATCGCCCACGATCTCTGTCCTGAGAAATAGCACCAATCCAGCGTGGGAGAGCCGCTCCTCCTTGGGGGAAAAGGGCTCAGTGAAGATCGGCCAGCTTTCCGTGCACAACTCCGTCTCTCCGGCAGACCCTTCTCGACAAGCCAGTCGTCTCCCCATCAAGGTTTTGAAAATGCTCACGGCTCGCGCAGGACACCTTTTGCACCCGGAGTACCTTCAGCCGTTACCGTCCACCCCGATCAGCCCCATCGAGGTGAGTGCCAGTAAACATTTTTGAGTACGTCTGCGCTCTTATGGCTTCTTTTTCTCGTACAAACAGTTATTATGAGAGGGATATAGTGGAGATATGTAGGTTAATAACAGATGACGAACCATTTTATTCATCCTGTGTTGTTATTAGAGTCGTAATTTGGTGCTTAGAGCTGATTTCTGCGGATCTTGGATTGTTTTTTGGTCATTTTATGATTTAAAATAAATATTTTAATACATTCTGAGTTGAAAGCGTGAAAATTAGCGACCTTATTTTGGTTTTGGATGTTTAGTTGTTGTATAATCAGCTATATTCCCCTCCTCAGACTGACTTGTTTTGAGTTTCATCCACGGATAAGTTTATGCGCAATGCGTAAAAGAGCGCGGAGCTGCAAACATGACGCGCATGTAGTGATTTTACGGCTCGTGTTAATGTATTTGTTTCTATTTATTTATTCACAGCTGGACGCTAAGAAAAGTCCTCTGGCTCTTTTGGCCCAAACGTGCTCTCAGATCGGCAAACCGGACCCGCCATCCTCCTCCAAGCTCTCCTCGGCGAACTCGAATGGATCCAGCGACAAGGAGGCGAAGTCCGGTCCGCTGAAAATGAGCGACATCGGAGCCGACGACAAGTCCAGCTTCAAACCATACTCCAAATCTGAGAAGAAGGACTCGAGCAGCAGCCTCAGTGGAGATAAAAACAGTTTCCGAGTGCCTAGCGCCACCTGCCAGCCATTCACCCCAAGGACAGGCAGCCCCAGCTCCTGCACCTCCGTGTCTCCTCTGCCGGCTGAAGGCAAAACGGGGGACAAGGAGGACAAGAAGGAGTCTGAGACTGGCAAAATCAGCAGCACGGAGAGCAACTCCATCCATAGGATAAGTGGAATTACCTCAGATGGCAGCCAGGAGCACACATCTGGATCCAAAACTGCTTCATCAGACACTGTGACTTCCTCCTCCTCCTCCGTCCTCGGATCTGGACTGGTGGCTCCAGTCTCCCCCTACAAACCCGGTCATACAGTTTTCCCTTTGCCACCTGCCGGTATTTCCTACCCAGGAACTTTAGCGGGCGCCTATGCCGGTTACCCGCAGCAGTTCCTCCCTCATGGAATGACCCTTGACCCCACCAAATCCAGCAGCCAGCTTTTGAGCGCGCAGTTCGCCGCAGCCTGCAGTAAGGCAGGCACGAGCCCCATAGCCGCGGCGTCCCCTCCGACCCTCATGTCCGCCAGCCTCTGTCGGGACCCCTACTGCCTGAGCTACCACTGCAATAGCCATTTGTCCGCTGCGTCCAGCGCAAACTGCGCGCATGACTCTGCTGCGGCTGCGCTCAAATCCGGATACCCGTTCATGTACCCGACGCACGCGTTGCACGGCGTGCACACCTCCACACCCTCTTTCAGCGGACACCCCTTATATCCGTATGGCTTTGTGCTGCCCAATGACCCCCTGCCGCACGTGTGCAACTGGGTGTCTGCGAACGGACCGTGCGACAAGCGCTTCTCGTCCTCGGAGGAGCTCCTCAGCCACTTGCGGACTCACACGGCCTTTGCAGGCACGGAGAAGCTGATGTCCGGGTACCCGGGTTCATCCTCTCTGGCCAACGCCGCTGCAGCCGCTGCCATGGCGTGTCACATGCACATCCCCAACGGAAGCCCAGGCAGCCCGGGGACCCTGGCCCTCAGGGGCCCGCATCACCACCTCGGACTGAGCAGCCGCTACCACCCTTATTCTAAGAGTCCCCTGCCCACACCAGGGGCCCCGGTGCCGGTACCAGCCGCCACAGGGGCCTACTACTCCCCGTATGCTCTGTATGGACAAAGACTGACCACAGCCTCCGCCTTAGGATACCAGTAAAGAATTCTACATTTATAAAGGAGATTTAGGCCCAATGAGTTTTATACTGTACCTCATGCAGGGACTGGATCCACGCGGGGATCAGTGTATTTATTTGCGATAGCTTCAAGCGTGACTGAAATAATAAAAAAAATAATAATATAACTTTGAAAAGCCTCAGTGCGCATTATTTTACAGAGGATGGAACAATTTGTCCGTGTGTGTGTGAATTTTATTGCTGGTGTGGGGTTTATTTTTTTTTTTTCTCTAACCAGGCTGATGGGAGGATCTGAGATTTTTGACTGAAGTGGGGGGAAATCTGTTTTGCAGAGCCGTTATTGATTTATGGTATGTGCCATTAAAGCGCTTCCTGACCTTTAAAGCTTCAGAGACACGTGAAACAGTTTATGGGTTTAATTCTAGCAATTATGCATCCACTTGCATCAATTACGTTGTATTTAATTTATTATTTAATTAGCAAAACTAACAAATTCAATTAAGTTAGTTTTACTTGCAGAGATCCGGCTTGCAGCATGATTTACTTTTTAAATTACTCCATATTTGTTTTTTGATGCTTTAGCAAAAACAAGCATTTTGTTTGTGGCATAATTTAATTTGCTTCATATGATTTGTTTTTTTTTTTCAGGCTGACACAGGGTTTTACAGAAGGCTTACAGACGCAGAGCTAGCTTGAATCTTTGCAGATTATTATCGTCAGTATGAGACTAGGAAGATTTTATTTTCAGTCATTCTAGATTTTTTCCAAACCTTTTGGCTGACGCTGGGTTTTAAAGAGTCCAGAGTTAATTTGAATGATTTGAATGTTTTTATTCCTAATATGAAACAAGCATTTCAAGTTTTGCTTGAAATGCTTGTTTGATATTAGGAATAAAAACTGACAGGGGTTTTTAGGGGCTGAGCTGGTAGTGGCAAAATCCTTGAATATATTTAAATTTTAATATCAGCATAGTTTTATTCCACTGTATTTAGCTAATTAAAAAAAAAAACGCAGGCATGCACGTTCCCTTTCCGAGTCAGACTCTGGGTTTTGCAGAGGGAAGGCTGATTGTAAAGTTTCAAAATCTCTGAATATTTTTATTTCTAATTTTCAAAATTTCTGCAGGAAAACACTTTTGAATGTTTTTTGTTTGTTTTTTTCATTTTTTTGTCGCCTTGAGGCTGAAGGGTTTGCTGTCAGATGGAGATCTGATTATAAAGTTGCTAAATCTTTCCGTATTTCCATTGCTTATATGAATTTAGCCACACTTTTCTGCGGGCAGACATGTTTTTAGTCACCTTGAGGCTGAACCCGGGGTTTGTAGGTCTTACAAAAGTAAAGCTGAATCTAAACTTGCAAAATCTTTTGCATGTTTTTTTACTTTTAACAAACGAATATAGCCAGAATTATTTTCAGGCATCTGTCTTTTTTTTTCTTCTCTCCCTCAGGCTGACACTGAGTACTGCGAAGGGCTTACAAATGCACCATTGCAAAATATTTTCTTTTTATTATTATCTAATTTAAAACTGCCTGAAACTCCTTGCAGGCATGCCTGGTTTCGTAATAATAGATCCACATTTCTCAACACTCTTTAAAAGTTAAGTACGATTGTAAAGTTGCTAAATCATTGCTTGCTTTTATTTTTATGATGAGATATTCAAGGAGGCATGAACGATTTTTGTACCTCGAGGCCGACACTGGGTTTCGGGGCTGACAAATGCAGAGCTGGTTATAAATGTCGAAAAATCTTTGCATTTTGTTTTTTTATATTACTTTTAATTTGAGATTGGTCAAAAATTCTTGCAGACTTCCAGGTTGTTTTTATAACATCAAGATCGACTGTGGGGTTTGCATTCATGCAGAATCTTTATATAATAAGAGACTATCCTGATCTGATTTAGCAGATGTGAATGATTTTTGCTGGAAATGGGTTTAAAATTGCAGAACTGGTTATGAAGTTGTAAAATATCTGCATCCAATTAATTTATCATGAGATTATTATTATTATTTTTTTAATTCAGGCATGTTTTTTGTAACTTTGAGGCTTATTCTGGGTTTTGTGGGGCACTCAAATGCAGAACTGGGTATGAAAAGGAAAAAAATATTAATAATATTATATATTGGAGACCAGCCAGAGAATTTGACGGACAAGCAGGTTTTATTTCAACTTAAGACTGATAATGGGTTTTTTCAGAGGGTTAACAAAAATTCTAAAGTTGCAAAATAAGTGCATATTTTAATTATTAACTTGAGGTCGGCCAGAAACAGCTTCAAACTTGTACGTCTTTGGTTTCCAGCAGGACTGACGAGGGTTTTTTTCTAGAGTGCTTATAAGCACAGAGCTGATTCTTAAGTCGCAAAAAACCTTTGCATATTTTAATTCTTAATATGAGATCATTCAAAAACATTTCTGCTTGCGTGCATGTTCTGTCACCCTGTGGCTGATAACGTTTAATAGGATTAAGAACGTAGAGCTGTTTGTATAGTTGCAAAACCTGTAAATATTTGTATTTCCAATATGGAATTTTGGCCCCAGATTTCTGCAGACATTCATGTTTTAGGATTTTTACAGAGTTTTTGGTGGTGTCAGAAGTTACGGACTTTGCAGAGTGTGTGTTCGGATGCACTGGGGCTCATCATAAACATGCTGCGTCTCCTCCCTCCCCAGCTCATGGATTACTGTTTGATTACCCGAGACGAACGCCACACCGATATGAGAGGAGCTTGGCAAGCAGTGATTCACGTCGACGCCACATGTGGGAAATTTCAATGTAATGTGATCACAAAACGCAGACGGCGTGAGGCCTAACGATTCATCAACCGTTCAGAAGCCGTCAGATATGGTGTCATTATCCGTCCTTGCTAGATCAGACTCTTCTCCTGCAATAAAAACGCTGTCATTAACGCTGAGACGTCATACGCATCCAATCCAGCCATCCTTCATGGAGATGAGGCCAAACGGAGCTGGGTGATGGATGTTATTACAACCCTTTACCCACAATTCAGCAGTGCAACCAGCCCCGATCACATGTCGTGCATCTTTTTCATTCCCTTAACAACATTATAAGGGAAAAAGAAGATAATCAACATTACTTATGAACTTAATTCACTCAAATACACTCTCATTATAGGATTACTTTCAATTTTACTCGTAAATGTTATTGCATGTGGTGTAAATTACTGCAAGACGGCTATTTACTCAGAAAGTTTTAGTTTAGTTATCATTTATTGCGTAATAACCCCGGTAATAGCAATGATTTATCATCTGTATATTTTCATGTGACATATTGTGTAATATTAGCATATTCTCCAAGTGAGGCAAGCCATTACACACAAATCTTTAAAAAATATATTATTAAGAAACCTTAAAACTCATATCTAGTATTTATATAAAAATAACATATATGTCAAATGCACAGATTTTCTAAAGTATATCATATTGCTTAAACGCTATTAAATAGTATATGATATTTTATAAACATATCCAGCTATGTATAAGGCAGTTGTGAGCAGATGCAAATGATATAGTTAATGATATTGAGATCGATCGACTAAGTACTTTACACTAATAAATAGTTGGACATTTTTCTTGTATCTGCATAAAACTTCATTATTGTAAGTTATAAACCCATTATTACATTTTTATGTATGGTTCTAAATGCTGAATAAGAGGATTATATGGTATAGTGTTACAATTGCGTAAATCATCTTTCAAAAACTACAAAAAATCAACTTTCAAGGACATGACATTTGAATATAAAGTGAATTCCTTGAAAAGTAACATTTTATTAGAGGTATATGTAACCCTCTTATTACATGTTCATATACTGTTTATAAAAGGGAATAAGGGGGTCACACAGCCTATAAGGTAAAAACATTGATCCAGTAAGAACATGCTACCATTTACTTTGAATTTTATTTGGAAGGAAACTCTTGTGTTATAAAATCTTTTAAATCAATATTTTATTAGAAACGTTTAGATTATCTAGCATTTTTTTGTGTAACAATTCTATTTTTTCATTTAGTGGCGGAGAGATAATATATGCATCATTTAGATGGGACTTCTTAAAAACTATTTTCTAAATGACACAAGCCATTCCACACAGACAATTAGATTATTGAATTATATTAGAATATGTATATATATATATATATATATATATATATATATATATTATATATAATATATATATATATATATTATATAATATATATATATTATATATAAATATATATATATATATATATATATATATATATATATATATATATATAATATTATATATAATATTTACCGTATCTAGTAATTTCTAGCAAGTTTAAAATATTTCACCAATGTTTATAACATCATAAGTTGTAAAAATATGATAAATGTTAGAAAATACAAATTATTTATTCTATTACAATGTATTATCATAGTAAAATATAGTTTTATGGGATAAAAAAAACAACTACTTCCTTATCCTTGTATCTGTATAGAACCTTATTATTAAATGTTATTAACCAGTTATTACACATTTATAAACTGCTTATAAATGTTAACTATAGGGGTCTTACTACTTACAAAGTTAAGACGTACAGATCCATTATTAGACCCTTATATTCCAAACTTTTAGGGATTAAAAAAAACCTAAATAAATGTATTTTCTAAATTATTAATATGGATACCTCTGGTAAAGAAACAAAACCGCTGCTGTAAACACACATCAGCAAAAATACTGTTAAGTAGATGCACGGCTATATAATACTGTGGAGAAAAAAAACCCACATTGCAAAATTTTCTTTTCTGCAATATATGACATTGGAGGAATGTTCACCACATGAATAGATCTATTTGTGAGTAATGAATCACTTTTATACACTTTGACATGAGCAGTTCTGCCAGTAAGTCACGTCTGACTAATAATGATAACATATATAAAAATGAAATAGCAAAAAGTAAATCATGCTCTATCAGACAGACTTCTCTTATTAAGTCACGGACAATGAGAACCAGGAGACTTTTTTTCCTTTGGTGTCCAGCAACAAAGAAGCTGCATCACGACAAGTTTTACTTCACTTGCTATACACACATTGAATACTTTGTTGTGTTACGGTGGAACACAAAGCCAATCTTAAGGTAATTCCTCAGCAAACATCCGGACTGATTGAGATGTTGCTCCATAAGCGGCGTCACTATGTACGAACCCACTATATCATCATTAATTGACTTTAACTTTAAGGAAGAAAAACACCCGTGAACATTTTACCCTTATACAATGAGGGAAACCAGGATATAACATAATTAAATTAAGTGTATTTAGATGATCATTAAAAGATGATCATCTGAGGTTAGTTGATTCTGCAGCTGGACAGAAATAATGGGGCTTGTGAAAAAAACATGCATGTAAAAATAAAGGAGGACTTTAAAGTAGAGATTTTATACGTGTTTGTATTATTTATTAGTCTGTGTTAGTAAAGATAAGATGTTCTCGGTGCTTTGTGAACTAACCTCATTGGAGGCCAAGTCCAACAGAATATTGTTGCATTGAAAATACAAGAGGATTAAAAACAAAACCTTATCAATAGTAATTATTAAAAGAGACATTTGCATTAGGATTACTCAGAGAAAAAAATACAGTTTATAAGATACGATTTAAACGCCTGCCTGGGTCTTTTCAGGAGAATAGGTATGAGTTGTTGCCATGGAGACACAAATACTACATATAGTAAACATTTTGGAATAAGGGCAGGCAGAAGTCCAGCATGTGTTCAATGTTTCAGCCAAGTTTCACTACAAAGTGTTGAGTCGTTTTTCAAATGTTAATAGATGCACTGTAAAATTGTTACAGCTTGATTTTACTTTGAAAAACAAAGTCAGGGAAATAATTGCCCCGAAATTCCCAAGTATATCAAAAATGTTTTTTTAATAACAGCTGTAAGAACATAGAATTTATTAGAATTTTTGAAGGAGTAGGATTCCTGACTTTAAGATTTATTATACTAATACTTCACCAATTATACTGTAAAACACATGTTATAGTTTTTTTGTTTTAACCCTTTGTTCTCTTTAATATTTCAGTGTATATTGTATTTTTTAGGGCATGTATTCATTTAATGTCTTTAACACTTAAATAAAATGACAAATCATTTGGGTCAAAAAAACGTCAGATTGTTTATGATGTACATTTGTATTTTGAGTCAAATAGTCAACTTTAAGGAGATTAGCTCAAACTTTCTGGTAAAGAATGTTTTTAGGAAAACTAGTTGACGCTAATTAAACTTGATTTGTTGTCTAAATAGTTCTGTTTACTAAGTTCTCACATGTTTTAATACACCAAAAGCCAAAATCCTACTAATTGAATAGGACTTTCTCATTAGCCATGGTTGATGGGTCCCCCTCTTTGACCCAGGGCTCCATCCTGGGCCCCTTACTCTTTAGCATTCACATTCTGCCCCTGCGTCCTATTATAAACAGGTTCATTCAAACGGCACACATCCGGTAAAAAGACTTCAACCCTCTTAAGTCCTGCTCAACTGCTTGGTTCAGCTCATTTTAAGTCACTTTTGAGTCACTGTTTCTTCACTGTTTCAAAAAAAAAATAGACCCAGCATGTATAAGAGTAAGGGGCCAAACATGGTTCCCTGTGGGACACAACAGCTCAACGAGATTAACCGTGGCTATTGAGAAAGCCCTATTCGATAAGTAGGATTTTTTTTGGCTTATTACTTATTAAAGCATAAAAAAATAATTATGTATAAAGGTTGAATCATTTTTCTAAAATCTCCTATAATTATAATTATATATATAATTAAACATTTTAATTTTTTTTTGCATTAAATACACAATCTTAATCATGACACCATTTAATAAGTCCAATATTTTCTTTTTTACTGTTTAAAAACAAGCATGACCAAATTATTTGTCATTTTCTAACAAATTTAAAGTGTATTAAATTAATGAATGTCCAAAAGAAATAAAGTATACAAATAAATCCATTTTGTATAGTTGTTTTTGTCAGGACATTAAAGGATTAAGGATAAAAAACATAACATTTTGACAACAACAACAGCCTTAAAAGAGAAAAAATACTCCTGCCGCATACAAATACTTACACAATAAAAGATTTGTGTTATATTTTGTCCTATCAGCAAAAACACAGATTTCTGTTTTTAAATTTCTGTAGTTTCCTTAAGAGTATCTTCCTACAAAGTTGAAAATAAGATCTGTAAAAAATTGTTCTGTTAATTGTGTAAACATAATATATATGTACTGTGTATTTAGCAAAGTTTGCAAACAGGAAATGAAAAACTGGCAGAAATACATGTTCCACTAAGCATTGTTCAATATTGCATTAAATGTGGACGTAATTTGCAAATATAGCAAACAGATATTGGAAAAATACATATGACTCTAGCAATGTTTTAACATGACAAAACTGCAAATAATTCTACTACGTCAAAATATTCGGGAAATAAAACGCTAAAGTAAATATAGTCCTATGAATCATTTAAAAGTTGTCATAATTCCAAATAAGTGTATAATTTCAAACAAAATTTAGCAAAGGCACTTACATAAGGCACTATGCATTGTTTGCAGTATTACCTTCAGTTATTCAGCAGGACATCTACTGTAAAGTATATAGTATAGTGTAGTATATCGCAGCGGTGGATGAAGTATTCTGATCCTTTAGTTGTTTAAAAGTACCACGTTGTGAAAATACTCCACTGCAAGTAAAAGTCCTGCATTGAAAACCTTACGTTAGTTAGTAAGTAAGTATAATATAATATAAATATAAGTATTATCAGTAAAGTGTATTTGCTGTTATGCTGTTGAGTGACATCAGCTCTAAAATCATCACAGCCTCTAAAGAATTGTCCACAGGAATTACGGTATTTAAAAAAAAATACTGTAAACTTCAAAACAGTATATCACTTTATTATATAAAGTGAAATTGCTTTACTAAATAAATAGTTAATAATTATAAAAAATTTGTTTTTACAATCACAATATTTGAAAAACACTGAATTTTACTGTGTAAATACAAACTTTTGGTAAAAGTAACGTGAGAATGTCATTACACAAGCAAGAAATAAGCATAAAAGTATTACTCTGTGTAAATAACATATTTCACTGGTATATGCCTTCAAATTCACAGTAATATAAAGTCAACCATTTAACAGCAGCATACTGTTGTTTCCACAACAACAGCAAAATACTCAAAATATGATTTAAATCAAGTTAAAATAAAAAATCCAAATGAATTCTAATTTTGTTATTTTGCATAGTGTACCGTACAAACCGTACGTAACATAAAGATTATATCTGCTTTTTTTTGTGGGCACCATATTTTTCACGATATGATCACAGTATATTATCCAGATTTTATTTTACATTTTTTTACAGTGTTTACAGCCTCTCTGTCCCCTCAGAACCACAAATCTCCACTTTTCCTAGGACCGGCGTGTTTTCTGCTCCATAATAAGGCAATTTCCTCTAAAAAAAAAAAATCCGGTCGGTGTCCAAACTTCTGGCTGGTCTTCTACTTTATTTTGCCTATTTTCTGGACACATAAATAATAAACACCTAAACCTTCAGTTTATCATTAAACATTCAAAGACAGCAGAGACGTGGGCTTCAGACAGGAAGGGTTTGAACATTTGTAAATATAATAAATAACTGGTAAATACAGCTGTTGGACAAATGTGGTACTGTCAGAAAGAGAGACGATAATCCTTCTGACAGGAAGTGGAGTTAAAGTCAAGAGTAGCATAAATCTCTAATCGGGAGAGTTCAAGCAGTGGTGGAGTACATTTACTCAAGTACTGTATTTAAGTTGTACTCAAAGTTAAACTACTTGTACTTTAGTTGTACATCCTTTCTATAATGTTATTATTAAACACCTACTGTCATGCCCTTAAAGTCTGATTTTTTTTTCTTCAGGACAGTAAAGCTGTAAAAAAATCTATGAGGATTTTTTTTTATAGATTAAACTAGTCTACAACATAAAGTAATTGGATTACTTCAACCTTTTACATTTAACACTGTAACATAGATCTACAGCAAATATTAATGCAGCAGTAAAAAAAGAATAGAAAAACATCATATACGATATGAAACTACCTCAGGTTCGTACTTGAGTAGATGTACTTAGTTACTGTCCACCACTATCAGCTTTTATAATAGTAAAACTAGTGCTCACGTACTTTTACTTACATTAAGTACACTTTGTCGCCAATACTTTCATGGAGTGGAGTATTTGCGAAGTACAGTAGTAGTACTTTTACTCAGGTAAAGGATCTGAATACTTTATCCACCACTGACAGTACAAGTACCTCGAATGTGTTCTTAAGTACAGTACTTGAGTAAAAGTACTTTGTAACAGTCCTTCGCTGAGTAGATGCTCTAATTCTGAGCCCTATTGTTACAAACTCCCTTTATTTGACTTTTATGATCAAATACTGCCATCAGTATCCCTGTAGAGTTTGAGCCTCTGTCTGTCGAGGCAGAATGTAGGAAGGGGAGTCACGCCGTCGGGCACTGAGGTCGGACGCTGCGTGGTTCGGATACCGCGATTCGTCGGCTCTCTGTTTATTGCATTAACCGAGCGGCCTTCTCTGAGGCTGCATCAATCTCCAGCGGCGTAATGGAGGATCTGTTTTCCCTCGTGTCTGAACGCAACATCAGGACGTGAGGCGCCCCGTGACTAAATGGTGAATCACGGGGGCGGCGCCAACTTGTAAGTCAAACAATCTGCAAATGTCTTGTAATAAGATGTGATATTCAGATAAAGGAGATCTTGAAATTAGCCACGAAATCTCAACTATATTGAACTATATTTTACTATTATTAGGAAGTGTCAACAATTACCGAATTTCGACCTAAAAAAAACAGCTTTTTGTTAGCACACATGTCTACATCTTCATTTCAGGTGCTTTTCACTTATTCTGAATTATGTTGTAGCGACATTGTTCCAGATTTAAGACTATCTCTTTCTTGAAATAAGTTTACAAAGGTGCATGGAAGGATTTTAAGATAAATATGTTTTCCACCCTTGAATGTGCTGCTCAGCTGTTTGGTTGAGCACATTTCGAGTCTATTTTTCTACGTGAAAAATCTGTGCCGCTAGACTAATCCTGTAACCTATAAAATTACCAAGCTGCAGAATGCATAATCTAAAGCGCAAGGGGCCAAGGATTGAGCCCTGGGGGACACCACATGTCAAAGGGCCAACTGAGGAGGAGTCTTTATCAAAGGCTGTTCAGAAAGTCTCCAGAAACTTTGTTTTTAATGTTTAGAAACATGTATGATCAAAGAATTTATAATTTTATGGTGAAATTGGAGTGTCTAAGATATCAAATGAATAAATGCCCCGAAGAAATAAAATAAGCAAATAAAACTTTTTTTTATTTTTTTCTTTGTGAGGACATTTAAGGATTAAGTTAAATGGAAAAATTCATATTGAGAATTTGAGCTTTTTAATATACATTCTTTGACTCAACGAGACATTCCAGATGCCGGGGAAGGCAGATCTCTGTTTAGGAAAAACCGATGACCTTCTGCCTCTTCGGTCAGCTGAGAAGCGTGTCCTCGATCATCCGGGGAAACACGGCGCGTTTATGTTCGCAGGAGTGAGGCTCTTGGTTCTCCAAACAAATCCCGTATTTATCGCCGCTCCATCATTTCCGTCCTTTGACAAGCAAAGTAAACTGTTGAAAAGCGGCGCTGGAGCCGAGTCGTTGACCTTCGCAGCTCCTTCTATCAGCTCCGTCAGCCTGATCTTAATTCTGCGATCGGAGACGGAGAGAAAGGAGGAATTTTCCTTTGGAAGTGGGTCCGTCAGCGCAGAAAGCAAAGAGCGCTAGCCAGTCAAACAGTGGGCCCTTGTCTTTCATCGCTCAGCAAACCCTGTAATTTACACGTCACTGACAGAGGCCATTTTGAAGTCTGTCGTAGGCTGCAAACTTTTTGTCTGCAAACGTCTTGCTCGTGCGCTCAGCTTGGGTCCGGGTGATTAATGACTTCTCGCCTCATTGTGTGGAGGTGGCTAATTAACTACAGGCTGACTAAAGAGACACGCTATGAAAACCCTCCTCCGATAACCCCAACTTTTTTTCCCTCTCCTCGTCTTGGCATGTGGAAGCTCTTACTGACAAATTTGCGACCGGCGGGCTAACGTTGAGTAAGATGAATGGCCTCCGCGAACAGTAAACAACCTTTAATTTAACAGTGTTTAAACGTATGACACACCGCTATTGTGCTCCCGCGCAGTTCGTGCTCTCTGCTTGGGAAACGCAGCCAAAGTTGGTTTAAAATTAGGCTCTTATTATTCATGGAGCAGGTTTTTGGGCGCTCGGGCTGGTAAACACATGTTCATTGCCTGCTTGCGTTTCTGCGGCCCATTTACACTGACACTCTGAGACAAAGACAATCAGCCTCATCAGCAAACTGGTCTTAAATGATCCGAGCAGGAGACGGATATCTGATCATAAACCAGCAGAAGAAGGAGACAGAAACCAGACAAGAAGTTTAGTTTGGACCAGAGCAGTCTGCTCCATAGAGACACGAGAGGTTTGACCTCCTCTGTTTTTGAGATGCGAGAAGGAGTTAAAAAATCCATTATCGAAATTCAGATTATGCTTCGACAGCGGCACACACAGGGCAGCAAGATGAAAGGCCGTCAGTGTGAAGTGGAGAGCAGAGGAGGACAAACTTAGCTTACCCTCCTCTGGAAATTAGATCAATTTAATGTATTTCAATGTGCTTCATTTTTCATGCTGATCTGCTATTGGCGAAACACAGGAAATGATGCTTTAAAGGAGGACGTCCTCCCCAACCAATCAATAACCAGAGAAACTATTGACATGACTTTGGTCCAATCCAAATTTCCTCTTCATGCCTCGACCACCGTGAGGCGCCTGAGTGTGACGTACTGTTGGTAGAGGAGAGATTGATTTATTGTGAACTGCTTGCTAATACAATTAAAAAATGGATATTTTAAAATACATTTTATTTGATCAGCTTTACAGTTAGCTTAGCACTTAGCTAGAAGCCCCGAAAATCCAACAACCATGGATTTGGAAGTGTTTTATTTTCGTGTGTGTGTATGTGT
This sequence comes from Lophius americanus, assembly GCA_037951165.1. Classification (NCBI taxonomy): domain Eukaryota; kingdom Metazoa; phylum Chordata; class Actinopteri; order Lophiiformes; family Lophiidae; genus Lophius; species Lophius americanus. The sequence continues at coordinate 922,095 of JBBDHG010000031.1, read as the reverse complement.
GTGTGTGTGAATGTGTGCGCGTGTGTGTGTGTGTGTGTGTGTGTGTGTGTGTGTGTGTGTGTGTGTGTGTGTGTGTGTGTGTGTGTGTGTGGCTGAGAGTTTATGACATAAGCCATTGAGCATGACCCTGAACCGGATCTGTTCTCTGGGTTCTGCAGATAACTTCGATTTCTAACTATTTCTTCTTCTTCTCATAATATGAAACTACAAAATAATAAAACACTGCGGTGGTGTGGTATAACATGAGGAAGACTGCTCGTACTTTATTTTCTCACGAAAGCAGAACACTCACACCGTTCTTGCCGACTCAACTTCTGCTCTGCTCCTTCAAAATAAGAGCACTCAACATAAACCGCAAAACCACTTGGTAACAGGAAACATAAAATCACTTGGTGCATTTTTGCCAAACACATAAAGATGGATTCCATCTCTTTGTCAGGTTACGGGATACAAAGATCTTTTGAATTTACTGTAAAATTATGTATTTGATCATGAATACTGGTTCAGATTGACACTGGTTTTGTTTTTATGCCCACTTTCAGACCAACTTAGTTCCGTCCACACCAAAGTAGCAGGTTTGAAATCTCCCTCAGACCAAAGCGTGGGGAGGACGACATCATAGGCATCTAAAGGAACGTCATCTCTTGACAGAATCCTGGATGACCCTTTGTTGATACCTGAAGGCCACAACAACTTCTTGTAGGCGACGTCTGTGGTAAAATAAGTTGCAATCTGGAACTTTACCACTAGATGTCACTGAAATTTACACAATGGACCTTTAAGTTGCAGATTAACTAATAATTAGAATACTATCTCAGTCCACAGAAATTATTTATTTATTTAAGGTCAGGGAAGCGGAAGTGCGCATTCAACGCCTCCACTTAATCACCACCTTTTCTTATTTTTAGGTTTGTTAACCCACTGTGGCGTCGTGGTTGCACTCATGTTGACAGGCTAGCTTAATCACGTTAGCATGGAGTCCACGCTCTGCGCCCAGCACGACGGTTTTAGTGCCAGAATTATTGCCTTGACCTATGAGAGGAAATATGCTGCGGACAGAACTTGGTGCAGAAAATATATATTTACCGCAGCAGCATAACAACCTGAATGAAAAACGCCACATGGACCCGACGTGGTGCAAAATGCATGATGGCAGCTGGCAGACCATTACAGATGATGGACATTTCACTTACCTGAGTCAAACTTGACAGACTGCTGTTCATTAATATACAGGAGTGGCGGCGGAATGGAGCACGCCATCTGGTTAAATCGACAGAGTAATCTAAAGCTCGTGATTAGAGCCGAGGAGGAGTTCCTCTTTCATCTATTTTAGCTTTTCAGGAATTCCATCTGCACCATGTGGCGCATCAATTTGCTCCGAGACAAATGGACTGTTTTGTTATGATCCAAAAGTAGATCAGCAGAAAACATTCGTCTTGCAGAGGCCTGGGAAAAGAATCCCATCCTCTTGTCTTCAGCCTCAACTCTCACTTCTCTGATATCAACATTCTTCCATTCTTCCCATCATGCTCTCTGCTTAGATGCACCAGCCCCCCCCGGACTTACGTGGGATATGAAAAGGGGCCCTAATTTAGTGTTTCCCTGTGGCAAGGCAGCTTTATTTGTACAGAACATTTCAGACACCCGGGCATTTCAAAGTGATGGAATATAAAACATACACATTTACCATAAAAAAGTAAAGAGAAAAAGAACACATGATGAAGAGATCATTAAAAGTGATTTTAAAGTAGGGTTCTGAAATATATCTGCAGGGCCTGGACTAGAATGTTTTAAGTTTGGACAGAAAGAAATGTATTAAGATCCTTTACGTAAGTAAATGGTACTAATACTTTACTGTTAAATAAAAAGTTGTGCATAGTAAGTATTCCCAGCAAAATCAAAGTACAAGTACTCAGTGGTCAAATAAAAATTTACTTTTTTCCATGAAACACAAAATTCTTGATAAATCTTTGTTCTCATTTTGATACATTTAACATTATTTCAACATGACATCATTTCGTAAGTATGAGTTTTTATTTTGAGGGTCTAAGATATTCAATTAATAAATGCCCGAAAGAAATAAAATATTTAAAGAAGTACATTTTCCATCAATGTTTTTCTGCGTAAGGACATTATTATGGAGTTTAAGATGTTTTTTTGTGTAATTTATTTTTTATAAAAAGTCATAAACTGAAAAGTTAAATTTGATAATTAAGTACAGCACTTGAGTAAATGTATGCTACTAGTAGTAGCATAGTGCTACTTAGTCACTATCCACCACTGAGAGTAATCAGAGTCCGGGCGTGTCTAACATCATCATGGAGGTTATTCCTGGTTTGTGCTGCTCGATAACAAAATGCTGCCTCAGCGTTATTTGTCCTAACCTCGTAGCCCCAGATGTCCTCGGGCTCCTAGATGGTTCATCGGTCACTAGCACGTCATACATAGATTTAGACTCTGAGTGATTAAGACACAGGAAGCTAGATTTTGAAATAATTTCTCTGTGTGACCGGTAGGAGGAAGGTAAGGTAAAGGTTTTAAAGTAAATAAAATGGCCGTATTTCCTACTTTTGTCAGGACCGTGTGCAGCAGCGGCTGAAGCTGCCAAAACAGCTTGTTTTGAGCGCCTGCGAACAGACCGCCGCTGTAGTCCAGTCTACTGGATATAAAGATAAAGTTACTGATCTGATGTGACAGTGGAAGTGTAAATCCTGGACAACAAAACGGCTTCCTGGACAACAAAACGGCTTGTTCCTTGACTCTAAAAAAAAGAATTTCCTTTTTTGTAGGACATGTCTTATTTGGTATTGTCTCAAAAGTATGTATCTTACTTATACTTAGTAAGATATTTGTCAGGACTTTTTGGTCTGTGTTCCTTTCCCCTCTCTGTGTCTGTGATTCAGTTCTTCTCTTGTTTGATTGTTCATTATGTTCACCAGTGTTTCCCCTCCAGCTGCGTCTCAACGTCTCCTTAAATCAGTGTATTTAGTCTTTCCTCACTTTTCCTCCGTTGCCGGTTGGTTGTTTGATGTTCCCCCGTGTCATCACTCGTCCCAGCCTTCCCCCAGTGTTTTCTCCAACTAAGTGTTTCTGTTATTCCTGTTTGTTCCCATGTTTTTTCCTCGTGCCTTATTTTTGGTTTACATTAAATATTTATAACTGCCCTCCTCAAGTCGATTCATTTGATTCATTTGCACTAAATTAGCCTTTTACCTTTCATAAAAAAAACCTTCTTATATCTCACTGAAATGTAACTTGTTAAGTGGTTGTGTTTGACAACCAAGTGCAACGAGTTATTTTGAATGAAATAAAACAGATATGCGTGGTAAGATTTGGAGTTCTTGTAGCTACAGGCTAGCAGAAGCATGTGGAGTTTGAACAAGATGGTTCCCAATATCGACCCTTGTGGGACCCCATATGTCAAATTCTTAATTTCAGGTATATTTGACTTATTCTGTGTTACATTATAGTGACTTTGTCCCAGATTTAAGACCTCTTCGTACTTGAAATGAGACTTCAAACTGATTAAACATGTCTTTAAGTTAGTTGGAAAGACTGTCTTATTTGGCCTCAAATAAGCGTATAGAGATTGAACAAGAGGGGTCCACCAGGGGTCAATGTTAGGACCCCTCCTGTTCACAGCCACCTACTCTTACTTAGTCAGCAATCAGGACAAAGTACCTCCTGTCATGACGAAATTACTTTTAAGGACAGTTCCAGAGATGTTTTGTAGTCTTGTAACAATTTTGTCAGGTCCACTTTGTCAAAAGCAGCACTTTGATCCAGCCGCACTAAAACTGAGAGTACACCTGAGTCGGCGCTCAGGGGAATGTCGTTTCATACACTCCACAGCAGATGGTGACTTGTGAGAGGAAGTGACACCACGACCAAAATCTACAAAATAAGTCATCCTGTCTGCAAATTAGTGAGATGACGTAACTGTCAGTCGCCGGCCTGCTGTGACAGTTACCCCCCCGCCTCCATTACAGGAGCAGCGATGCCTTCAGTGCACGACAAAAGGGAAATGGGTGCATGTTTTTTATACGAGACCTGTCTGTCATCTGGCTCTCCAGTCATAACAAATCACCAGCACTCAGCTGAGCCTGAACATTCAGGGCGTCAGGAGGAAGACGGATGACCTGCAGGCTTTTGAAGTGCTCTGGCAGTTCAGATGGCTCGGCGGCGCTGACAGAGAAATATACACAACAGAGCAACCAATAATGAGAACATTAAACATTCCAGCCACCTGACAGACTGACAAAAACAGCCTGGCCCTGCATCAATCATCCGCCCAGACGTAACCTTGACAATTAGTTCCCTCTGATACTCGCTGTAACCCCTGAGCCGCCGATGGACTCACACTCCAGGTGAGGAGAACTCCTTGATTCTGATTAGCCCTGCAAAGTGTCCCCTCAAGAAATTCAGATTTAAGAAGAGTAAGACCTCTGCGAGGATTAATGTGCAGATGTTTGCCTGCTTTCTATAGAGGCAAACCAGTAATCTAGAGGTGAGTTCACCATTTATCCGTCATACATCTGGTGAGTCCAGAGTGGTGGATATGTGTGCTATGCAGAATATCACCAGCCTTCACAAACAACATACATTTTCTCCTTCACAGGAGAAAATGAATATAAATATTATGAGCCACAAAAAATATCTATACAATGAAACAGTCCAGGTTCACACAGTCAAACAGTCCAGGATCATGCAGTCAAACAGTCCAGGTTCATTCATTCAAACAGTCCAGGATCATTCAGATTAACAGTCCAGGTCTATACAATGAAACAGTCCAGGTTCATACAGTCAAACAGTCCAGGATCATACAGTCAAACAGTCCAGGATCATTCAGATTAACAGTCCAGGTCTATACAATGAAACAGTCCCGGTTCATACAGTCAAACAGTCCAGGATCATACAGTCAAACAGTCCAGGATCATTCAGATTAACAGTCCAGGTCTATACAATGAAACAGTCCCGGTTCATACAGTCAAACAGTCCAGGATCATGCAGTCAAACAGTCCAGGTTCATTCAGTCAAACAGTCCAGGTTCACACAGTCAAACAGTCCAGGATCATACAGTCAAACAGTCCAGGATCATTCAGATTAACAGTCCAGGTCTATACAATGAAACAGTCCAGGTTCATACAATGAAACAGTCCAGGTTCATACAGTGAAGAAACCAAAATCTGAACAAAGTTCTACCTGCTACGGTACAAATATGAATAAAGCTTTATTAAGAGGACTAGAACTGAGTACAGACGCGAAGTTGGACGCCATTTTAATGTCGGCGGTATAAAAAGCATCCAGCGTATGGATCTGTCTGTTCATATATGAGCTTTAATGACGCCCCAGAGGTTTCTGAAAGCTGTAGAAATACTTGTAGCGGAGCCAACATTTACGTTTTAATATAAGTGAAGCCATAGATCAGCGTAGAGCCGGAGCGTTCCTCTAATGAGACCTAACGAGGTTACATATCTGAGTAAACATGCGCCCGACGTCAGAGGTCTATAAATTTACCTCACTCTAAACGTCTTCTTATCCTTAATAGTCTAAAAAAAACAGAAATCGCTGCTGTCCTTTTTCAGTCCTCGTTAGCTGAGCGAGGACTGTTCTTCAGCCGCTCCCCCACGCCGTGGTCCCGGTGCTCACGCAGTTGACCTTCGGCAAAAAGCAAGAGGCCACATTGTCGTCACTCCGTTCTCCCCAACTATGTAGTTACTTTATGACAAATGAGCCGTGTGAAATGACATTTCCCCTTCGCCTTCACACCTGTATCGGAAAAGCGAAACATCTGACAGACGGACGGTTTGCAGAGCCTCTAATCTACATTAACTCTCTTCTCATTTGGCGAGGCCCAAAGAGCCGGGGCCTGGCGAGTGTTTTGCAAAAACTACCTGCAGCTCCGAGCCCCGAGGATGATAAATGGCTTTGCTAACCCTGTGGGACTGCAGACCCAAATGAGGACGGAGTTAATTGCCGTGCGAAACGCTTTGGCATGAATGGAAAGAAAATGCAGGAGGGCCACGGCCAAAGGAAAAAAAAAAAAAAAAAAAAAAAAGGTCTCCGGTTGCTGCTCTGAACCCGGAGCTGGCTTTTGCTTACAAGAGTTCACTCTGTGTTCATAAATCACCGACTGCTTACAGCTGAAATGGCCCTTAGTCATCAACATGCAATAGACTGAGTGACAGATTCCATCCTGACTACATTAGCCCCCCTCACACACACACCAGTTCAAACGAAGCTCCTTTTTTTAAACTCCTCCACCATCTTGAACCTCGCAGGAAATGAGAAGCAGATGGTTGAGGATAGCGGTCTATAACATAATGCTGAGCTCATATGAGAGGGGGAAAAAAAACATATACATTGTTGACAGGGGTCAGTCTGAGGGATCCAGGGTTTTTGATACCCTCCTTCAGATAAGGCTGGATCCTGGGGGGATGGGGGCTGAAGCACATTACTCATACCCGGCTGACAGGAGACCTGAAATGTGTTGTCAGTCTGGGTTCCTCCCAACACATGTGAGCAAAGCGCCACAATCGTTAGCTACAGCGCTCGTAGCACCGACCCCAACGCTCCCAACATGTATGTGTTTAAAACGGGAATGAGAAGATATGCTATGTTAAGGAAAAATGAGGGCGTTGACTAGGTGACTGGAAAGAATTCAAACAGCCCGGAATGGATGGCGTCCGAATGTTTGGATTCACTTTTTATTAGCAATGCAAGATAGGGCTTTTTTCATATATTATACATGAAATACCCAGTAGAATTAGATGATACCTCTAAGAAGGGTGTTTGTATAGTGGATATGAGGCCAATACATTCTACCCTGGATCCAACATCCATTTTTTTAATTTGTTTTTTGATACGGCTTAATAGTTTATTTTTAAACATTTTTAGGTTTGATAGGGCCATGAATGTTTGATAGCGTTCAGGACCTAATGATACATGTGTCAAACTCAAGGCTCATGAGACAATATGTAATTTTTATAATAACTTGCCCACTGACATAAAGCCCATACACCACAGAAACTACATATCCCAGAATGCATAGTAATAGTTGGTGCATCAATCAAGAGCGCCAGCGCTCCTCTCCTCTCCTCTCCTCTGTAGTCAGATATTAGTGTTTGTCTAGTCACTCCAATAAACTTTAGGGTAATCCTTATAAGAGATTCTACGGAGGCATAACATTTTTTTTTAAACTATTAATAATAAGGTATTAGTAAATACAACGCACATTTTAATTCATTGCCGAGTTGCGTTCATGTCCTCCAGCCGTTCAACACGTGTCAACACTGTAAAAACAAAAAAAAAGCATGAAGTTACTTACATTTAATGTGAAACCTTACTGTTTTCTGAGGAGCTGCTGCTCCTAACTGCAGGAACAGATACGAGGAGCAAAAGACTTACTTTCACTGTTTTATTGTGGCAGAGAAAGAAACGCCTAAATCAGCCCAGCCATTTACCAAAGGTCATTTAAAGTTCCTTTTGTTGATATTTGTTCATCTAAAAACTGATTGATTTTAGACGTAATTGAAAAATATAGTTTTCTCGCTGTTTTCTTGCTGTTGTTGTTGATGCCTGTGAATAAAAACTATTCATTGGAAATGATGCAGTGAAATTAAGCTGATAGAGCGGGGGACATAGACTATAGTTACACTGATCGATTTTGAATTTAATCTGTAATTTTAGTATTTTCTTTTCCGTTGGTTTGCTCAGAATTCTATAAAATGAGTAAATAAAATAAAAATAAAATTGTCACAATACCTCGGATTAAACATGGCCGCTTTGAGTGCTGTTCAGCCCTGGATGTGGTCTCCATCTTTAATGTTGGCCCCCTCTCTGATTGAGTTTGATACCCCTGCCAATAGAGAACATATAAATGTTTCACTATGGGGTCTTCAACATGTCTGGGTCTTGAACCTTGCCACGTCGTTATGTCACATGTCATGACTGTGTTCAGTTATTTTATTTATTATCGTCTTTCCTTGATTTATTTTGTATTGTTTTTCCCATTTCATTTTGAATATTTGTGGTTATTGTCATTGTTCAGATCTGTTTCCTGGGACTCTTGTTTTATTGAAAGTTTTGTTCCACGTGTTTCTGTTAGCTACGCACTTCCTGTATTGTCGTTTTGTAACCTTTTTCTCCCTTTTGTTCCCGGTTTAGTTTTGTGTTTTATGTCTTACCTCCCCTGTCTTTGTGTGTTTTCATCCATGCTCCTTCTCTCTGTGTCCGTCTCTTTCCGTCTTCCATCTCCTGTCCTCCTGTGTGATTGTCAATCATGTTCACCTGTGATCTCCCTCCAGCCGTGTCTCATTGTCTCGTTTACCCCAGTGTAGAAAGTCCTTTCTCACCTTTCCTACTGTCATTGTGGATGTTTTCTGTCACATGTCCCAGCCATTCTCCCCTTGCGTCTCTGAGTCAGTATAAAAAAACCTGATTGTTCTTTGGACTCTGACTCCACCTATTGATTTTGGATTGTTGAAAGATTGGAATGTTTGCATGTTTTTCATCCCTGCCTGTTTGTTGGGCTCTATATTTTAATTTGGATTTTGTTAATTAGTTAATTATTATGTCATCATATCTGCATTTGCCTCCATTGTGTATGTTTGCATGTGGGTCCTAATCTCTGGTGCTGCCGCAGTTCCTAACAGGCACTACAGCCAGGTCATTATGTCCCAGAGGCACTAGAGCCAGGTCATTATGTCACAGAGGCACTACAGCCAGTTCATTATGTCACAGAGGCACTACAGCCAGGTCATTATGTCACAGGGGCACTACAGCCAGGTCATTATGTCACAGGGGCACTACAGCCAGGTCATTATGTCACAGAAGCACTACAGCCAGGTCATTATGTCACAGGGGCACTACAGCCAGGTCATTATGTCACAGAGTTACTACAGCCAGGTCTTATGTCACAGAGACACTACAGCCAGGTCATTATGTCACAGGGGCACTACAGCCAGGTCATTATGTCACAGAAGCACTACAGCCAGGTCATTATGTCACAGAGGCACGACAGCCAGGTCATTATGTCACAGAGGCACTACAGCCAGGTCATTATGTCACAGAGGCACGACAGCCAGGTCATTATGTCACAGAGGCACTACAGCCAGGTCATTATGTCACAGAGGCACTACAGCCAGACACTACAGTATATTTTTTATGCCTTCAAAATCAAATGATGACAACTTTTTTTCATGAAATTTTGAAAAAATTCCCTAAATGCTAAACAATCAGAAATCACTTATCGAGTACATCCCAGATAAAAATGATAAAGTTTGACAATCAGAGCGGTGAAGCTCCTCCTGGGGATCCTCCGACCTAGTTCAGATCTATCTGCAGGTAGAGCTTACAGCTGCTGAATATTAGCTTGTGACGTTTTTCTCACTGTAATCAATAATGTCTATAAAGCCCATCGGCATCAAAGTGAAACGACAAAGAGCCTCCTGTGGAAATATGATTGATTTATCTCAGGAATGTTTACCTCACAATAGAATCCTTATGAGAGCTGCACTCCATTATATTTGTACTTTTCTTCTCACCCTCGCGATGAAATGTTCCCACCTGCCCTCCATGCAGGGTTTATTATTTGTGATTTTATTTTATGAGGAAAGCTGGAGGTGACTCATTTTAATTCAATTGCATGAAGCGGAGGACGAATCTGTTTTTCATGTTCTCTAGCTCCAGCTGAAAATACCTACCCGCTTCTCACAGCTAATATATTAAGTAGTAAGGGCTTGAGCAGATGTTGGAGGGTCAGCGGGGGGGTTCGGGGGCCCGCAGAGCGCTCAATATTTATTGGACAAGATCAGAAGGCAACGACATGAGCCGTCTTCCCTTCTGATAAATCACCTTTTACGTACAGGTAGAGAACCGGGGTCTGCTCTACCTTTTCTATGGACACCTTTCTCAATTTGTCAGCCTCCAAATCATTAGGGATGTACGGGTACCTCTGCCACTGCAGATGTCATTCAGGGAAGACTCTCAGAATAAATGCTCAACGTTGTCTCAAACACGCCAGGATCTTTGCTCCTCTGAGCCTGAACGCACCACTTCATCCTTATTAAGTTCTAGAGAGTATCTAGTATCATAGCTTGTACAGCAGATACGCACTGTACACATCAAAATGGGCAGCTCATATCACGTCAAAGACATGCCAACTCATGTCGAAAATATTAAGGCCATTAAGTCAATGCAAGAAGTAAGTCATGTGTCAAAGACATCGAGTTACGTGATAATAAGACATCAAGTCACATGTTTCAAAGTTATCAAAAACATCAAGTCACATGTTTCAAAGTAAGCAAAAACATCAAGACACATGTTGCAGAGACATCAAAGACATCTATCACATGTTGCAGAGACATCAAAGACATCTATCACATGTTGCAGAGACATCAAAGACACAGATCACATTTCAAAGACATCAACGTCATTAAGTCAATGCAAGAAGTAAAACTCAAGTCACATATCCAAGTAATCAAAGACATCAAGTCACATGTCAAAGACATCAGAGACATCAAGTCAAACGTTGCCAAAACATCAAATCTCATGTCGCAAAGACATGAAGTAACATGTTGTAAAGGCACCAAAGACATCTAGTCACATGTCGCAAGGACATCAAAGACATTAAGTTAATGCAAAAAGTTAAAATCATGTTTGCAAAGGCATTAAATACATCAATCACAGGTTGTAAGGATATCAAGACATCAAATCAAATGTCTGAAATACATCAAAAACATTTAAGTCACATGTCATGATGACATCAAAAGCTTCTAGTCATATAACACAAAGAAAACACAACTCTTCAACAGGATGTTGCTGTAGCTCCATAGAACATGGTCCACTGGGCTCCAAACCTCTAATATGTTTCTACTTCTATTGTTTTTCACTTCAATTCTGCCATTACTATTACTAATACTACTTGTACTTGATCTTTCAAGGATTCATACATTGAAACCGTCCAGGTTTACATAATAAAACATTCAAAGTTCTCCCGGTGAAATATTCATCTAGTTATTAAGTTACATGTCACATTGACATCTAAGACATGTCAAAGACATCTAAGCCGCCAAGTTACACGTCCCAAAGAAGTAGTACATCACTACTAGCTCCATTGTACATGGTCCACTCTTTCATAAACTTCAAACGTCTTTGTACTTCTGTTGTTATTACCTCTACTACTACTATTACTAATATTTCTACAACTACTAGATGCCTTGGGGATTCATCCAGTGAGACAGTTCAGGTTTATACAGTTATAATAGCTTTTCTTTTACTTTGCAGTCTCTCACAGAGATCAAAGCTCGTGCTTAAGGCCTGGGTGTCAGCCCAAGACATGGATGGCATCTCCCATTCACACCGCGACTTCTCCCCACATTTCGCACGCACTCGGTCGTCACATCACACAACAAAGAGAGCCGCCCCGAGTCATCATCCATCAAACGTTGCCTTTTATGGCCCATCAAAAGACAATGAGCTGCCAGAGTGAAAGGAGTGTTTGCAACACGAAGTGACAGCGAATACTCCAGACGCAGATTAAACAGCGTTGGAAATGAGAGAGCTACATAGTGTTTGGGTAATTTGCGAGAATTAGACGTTATGATTCATCTTTATGAAGGGAAGGAAGCCCGCATGGCTCCCCGCTCTGATAGTTCAGGCATCTCAATTTACTCTGGTTTTGAAGTATAGGCTTCATATGGTTACAAAGAGAAACATTTCGAATCTTGTCAAATGTCTTTAATGCCCTGGTTTGAAGGTACAAGCTACTTACGCTCCCTCATTTACTCCGTCTACTATCAAATCAGGGGAGCTTTAGGAATAAAGGGCTACTGGCAGTACTGTAGGAGACTGTGTACAATAGAAGACAGGTAGCGTAAACCATCAAGGAATGGGAGATGTTATCTCGCATGCATTATTCTTCTGAAGTCAACCATCAAGCTCTGTGGGTATGGCGAAGTATACAGTTGCCGCCACGTGCAGAAGTGTTTGGCAGAGGCAGAGTGAAACGCGACCCCCACGTGTTTCCGATGAACCCTGTCTGCATCTTATCTATTGTGACAGCAGAGACTCCCCGTAGAACCAGGTGCTAGGACATATAGGACACTCGATAGGCTTCAGGCTTTTAGTCAAGGCCCGGTGAGGGAAGTCTCCGGGGACGCCTCATTACTAAATGTACGTATCTGCTAATGGGGAACAGAAACAGACAGCAGGCGTTTGGCATGAGAAGTGGCAGCTGTGGATTCTTTCTCAACTACAGCACAGAACGGGCTGGAAGGTTTGGGATCTGCTTTCTAGGAATTTTTGAGTCCAAAAGTAGCGGCTATCACTGTACTGGACAAAAAACTAGTCCAAAAATCTTATTATTAATAATAATCTTATTATTCTGTCAAGGGAGTACGTTATGTATTTCATCTCTCTGCGTTTGTTTGTGTCTGGATGTTGCATTTGCAACATGCTGCAAATTAAGCAAACATCTTCAACAATTTCACAAAAACGCACGCTACAAAAGCCACAACACATGAGGAAAAAGGATCTGCAAAAGCCACAAGACAAACGATTACGAAGGAAGCTTAAAAGTGATGCTTCCCAGGATGCACTTTCTTTTATTGCTTCATTTAGTGAATAAAAGAGAAATAATACACAAACGTATCATGATATTTTGATAAGCCGTGTTAGCCTCGCTTCGCTTCAGGGTCATGCAGTCATGTGACTTTTTTGTTTTCGCCATGTTGATTAAAGTTTTATTCTAAGTCACATGACTGCATGACCCGGAAGTTGAGCGAAGCTACCGCTGTTAATCAGAATATCATGAAATGTTGTGCATTATATCTGTTTTATTCACTTAATGAAGCAATAAAAAAGGGCTTCCGGGGATGCATCTCTTTTGAGCGCCCTTCGTTAACGCTTCCATTGTCTTATGGCTTTGCAGATCGTTTTTCTTAATGTGCTGTGGCTTTTGCAGCGTGTGCATGTTGTCAAATTGATGTTTGCGGTGCGTTGCCCCCCGTCGGCCACTATAATTTTAGGACGTTTGGAGCGGCGACGTCACAATGTTGCAACTTGCAGCAAATTTAAACCCGGAGAATGACGATTTAAGTTCATCCAAACATCACCTTTGTGCCTGGAACAAGCAAACTATGAAGGCTACTTGATACGTGCCAAAGTAATATGAATTGTCCTGCAGTTATTTAGGTTGTGAGATGCAGGTTTTAACAACAAGGGTGGAGATTACTGAGATTTTGGTTGCTTCAGGTAATTTAGGTCATGTGGTGTTGGTAGCGGAGGCCTCTAGGCTAAAGATGCTAACAGACCTGAAAATGTCTTTAAATAATTTTTTATCAATGAACAGGTTTGTAAAGAAAAAGCAAACTAGGAGGTTTTCAGCTGAACTAAAGGAACGTTAATTGTCCTGCAGGTATTCAAGTCGTGAAAAGAAGATTACGACTATAATAGAGGAGATGATTTAGGAGATCAACCGTAATTTGGGTCACGTGGTGTAAGTAGCAAAAGGCTGTTAATTTGGGTCACGGGTGATGGTTACAATAAAATAATTTAAAAAAATCCATACATGACTTAAATCCGAAGAAATAGCGTTTAAATCATGCATTCCACCCAGCGATAGGTTGTTGACATCGGCGGAGCTCTGTGCTCTGAGTTTCTAGTAGCAAATGTGTCTTACTTTTTCTTAGTTAATATTGAGCTAGTTTTAATCAGTAAGAAAGTACAATGATGGTTTGTATAATATCCCAGCAGAAACATTTGACTTGATTTGATATTTTACATCAGCATGGGGCTAGTAGATAAAGTCTCAACTTCAATTTTTTGGGCGAACTATTCCTTTAAACATCTGTCAGACTTGCATCTAAAAAGGCTTCTCTCTCCCTGCAGAGGAGACTGTTGGTCCTGTGTCTTGATGTTGTGTTTGTACTTTGTCAGGCTCCAGAGGTGTTGATGCACGCCTGCAGTCCGGATGGAGGGATTAGGCGCCACAGCAGCTGCACGGGATCCACTGGAGCATCTCAATCACTGCTTATCGCTCCATTGTGGCACATCACCGAGCCATGCACGGCCCTGTGTGCTCTTCCAGGGACCTCTCTGCGGCAATTCAGCGCTCTCTGCAGGAAAACAGATCAAAATAGTTGTAATTATGATACCATCATGGCTTGTGATCCCAATTCAGGAATAAATGCTTATATGGATATATGCTTAATTAGCACTTTCATTAAAAGCCTCCCTGAATAATGTGCAGTTGTTGCTTTTCTTCTGTCAGCCACTGCATGTAATTGATATAATATATGTTAGTCCGGGGGGAAGGTGTCAAAAATACGGTTTATGGTGGTATCACCTGAACGCAGCACTTTGAGCATGAAAGTAGGCATTATTCAGAATAAATGGATTATCTGGGAAACCAGCATAAATGACTCAATAAAACTGTTAAGCAGGCAGCCAGCCAGTGGTGGCCGACATGATTAATGGCTGGCGTTCCAAGATTGGATTTATTTTGTCTTTTATTTCTCCTTTAATGACTCGCCGCAAACACCACTCCTAATATATCGCCCGTGTTTCCAGATTACAGCTGACTAATGAGGATTC